>OY101450.1:126217761-126829924 GCA_956483635.1 Panzeria rudis | reverse complement strand
AGCGACCACATCATTTCTATGGAGACGCACTATTTAAAAAAACAGATGAACAAAATTGAATTTATTGAAGTTTATCGTGGTTTGCCTGCTTTATGGCGAGTTAAATCGAAGCAATATGTATAGCAATAGAAATTAAGAAAAAAATGCTTAGTACGATATATTGCTTGAAACACATACAGAAAAAAACCCAAATGCTAAAAAAGGACGTCGCACAAAATTGTAACTCTCTTCGAACTGCATATGGAAAGGAGTTAAAAGGAATTAAAAAAGGGAGTAAAAAAATAATTTTCAACAAACAAAAAGTTTTTTAATAAATAATGAAACATTTCCGCCCAAAAAATCACATGTTCTTTCTTTTTCACGACTAATTTCAAATGAAGTTTGATTATATGAATTTGATAAGTTGCTGTGCTAAGCAAAACAAAATATTACCAATACATACATGAATTTATTTATTTATTTATTTTTTTTTATTTTTATTATCCATATTGTAATACAAAGCCATCAAGGCCAAAAATACGTATTACATAGTTTCAGTAAGACTAAGCAAGTAACTAAGAGTAACTATATTAAATAACACAAATACATTGCGTAAAAATTTCATACTAATTACTTAAACAACTAATCGAATAAGTTCAATTACAATTCATTTAATGGCTCCCCAATTCATTTAATGGCTGATCAAACAGTTTCATAAATTGCCACGGCCCTTAATATCGAGATGAATTATGGGGAAAATGTTGCCTAGTTAGCTTAGAATTAAATGGTATCATACATATCAAGGACTTACATATAAGTACTTTAAACGGCCCAAATTTTTGGACAGGAACTTGGCCTTATTTTCAAAGTATTTACAACTGTTAACTCATTTTTTAAAGCAAATTAAAGTTAAAACTTTTGTATTATAATTTTCTCACAAAAAAAGCCGGTCGACCGGTTTTTTCTGAATTTCAAAACCCGTAAATAGTCGAACTATTCGAAAACCGGTTTCTAGAAAATGTCGACCAAACGTTTTCACACAGGAATAAAGCCTGGATACTTTTCTTTAAAACTGTTTCCTCAGGAGTGAAGAAATCCGTAATTATTAACCAAGTTATGAGTAAAGTTAGAGAAAAGGCCGAAAACTCCGGTTTTTTATGAAAACTCCATTTGTGCGACCTCTAAACCTATTCCGAAAATTTTTTAAAAAAAATTAAAAATACTTTACCCTATAAGCTTTTAAATTTTGATTGAGCACCTATGAAAATCAGAAAAAAAATTTTTGGGACCCCTAATGTGCATGTTATCAGAATTAAAAAGTTTAGGTATAAAATTGAAAAACAACATACATATTTTCAAAAGCCTTCTTTGTAAATCTTGCACTTGAATTAACAAAAAAATTTATGTAGTTTGATTGTACTTTATCTACTAAGAAAACTAAATAGATCAGTTGTAAAATACATAACTATTAGTTATAGGGAAATCTTCTAGCTATCATATATAATAATGATACTGAATTATCTACTGCGAAAGAGATGTTGACCAGTTGTAAAATATAATAAAAATTACGTCTTGTATAAGCATAGTAATGTCCCCTAGAAATCCCCTAAATATAAATATATGCCCCCTAAATTTCCCCCTTAGAGTTGTAGCCCCTAAATTTGCCCCTAAATGAAATAAAAACCCCTAAATCTAGGGGGAAGACCCTGGCAACTCTGAACAGCATAGACCTGCGCCATGACCAGGGTGACCGTTGAAAATTTTTAAAAAGTGGCACAAAAAGGGGATTTTGAGGAAAAAAGTGGCACCAAAAAGGGGATTCTTTCAAAAAAAAAGGGCAACTTTTTTGAAAAGGGAATAATTGAACCAAATTCTAGTATTTAATGAATTTCTAGGGCATATAATGCTTTTGAAATAAAATGAATCAATTTTGATGTTTTTTCGTTCAAAAAACTGACTGCTTTTTATATAAATTTTAGACAAACAATGCAAGCCTTGTTTGTATAAAATTTATGTGAAAGTCACTCACATTTTTTTAGCAATGTCCATAAATAATTTTTTACTCAAGTCGCTTGTTTGCATATGGAAACAGCACATTAGTAAAGTATATAGAAAAGCATTTCCGCTGAATAAAGATTTTTGAGTATACTGAGAGGAGAAAAGCGTTAAGACCGGCCGAAGGCCGCTTTTTAATATACCAAGAAACAAAATACTTAAGCCCGGCCGAAGGCCAGCTACGCAAAGAATATTTTGTAGTAAAATAAAATATCTTAACAATTTTAATAATTTCCAAATATTTCTTTGAATCGACGATGTCGATTGGACATATTTTAAGCATTGTTGACGCTATTTGCAAATTGTTCTTGATTTTATTTCACTTTTTAAAATACAATAACGTCAATTGACCTTTTATTACTTGTCACCGATTGCAGAAGTAAAAAGTGAATAGTCAAAAACATGTACATATATTTGAATTTGTTTTCATTTTTAAAAGTGTGGACATTATGACACATTTCAAAGTGTCGTAATGGTCATAATAATAATGTCATAAAGTCCATGGCACTATTAAAAGTGTCACAATGTCCATGGATGTTACGCCATTTTTAGCAGTGACATAATGTCTTTGGACATTATGTCACTGGATATTGTGACATGGCACCAAAATTTGCATGAAAATAATTTTAAAAATATTTAAAGCTGCGTGATTTTCATAAAAATTTTTAACAAGACGTTCTTGTTCGTGTTAGTGAATCAGGGTGTTATTTTTAATAATTTTAACACAATAATGAATATCTATAGATCTAAACTCTTAAACTATTTCAAAATAGTTTTTGTCATAAGACTTTACATGATAGACTCAAAAACAAATTTTTGTCTTGAGATTTTTTTTTTTATAAAAACAGTTTCGTGCCATAAAAAGCTTATATTAAAACAAGAAGCATCATTTCATAAAAAGGGGCAAAAAGGGGCATAATATTACAAAAGGTGGCAGATTTAGGTCATTTTAAAAAAGGGGCACTAAAAGTGGCAAGGCAGTTGAAAAAGTGGCAAATTGCCACTTTAGTCGCAAAACGGTCACGCTGGCCATGACGGCTCATAGCCGGCAGAGCCGAGCCGCCGAAATTTCAAGCAGACGTACCGCCGCCGAAAAATATATGGCTTATGTCACCTGAAAAACAGCTGCCATTTCACCATGTGCAGTAGGGATGGGCAAAAATATCGATATATCGATATTTTCCTAAAAATATATCGATATATATCGTCGATATTTTTAATTTCGATATATCGATATTTTTCCATATATATCGACAGTATCAAATTCTATATTTTTTAGCTTTGTTTTTGTTTTTCGTGCAATTTTTAAAAACATTTCGGCACGTCTTCATCAAATAGAATACTACTAACAAAATCTTTTGTTTTATTTATAATATTTTGCCTATTCGAAAAATTATCATTCTTTGAATGTAATTTTGTTTATGTATGTCCATGAAATATTGGTGGAACAGTAAGGATCTTGGAAATTAACTCTTTCCACCTTAATTATATATAAGAAAGGTACTTTTTCTGTTTTATTTAAAAAAATTTGGGGACTACGTATGGATTATCATTGTTGAAAAAATATCGATATTTTTTATTAGATATATATCGATGCCGATCGATATTGACGATGGAAGTGTAGGGGGTTCCGAAAGTGGCGCTACTCTGTTCTGCTGTGTACGTTGAAAAATTAAGTTGATGTTAATTTTTCCCTTGTTCCTTGGAATATTAATCATACCCAATTCTTTCTGAATATAACGTTACGAACCTTAGCCTAATAACCAATTTAGATTCACAAACAATGGTTATTTGCAGTGTTGCCAAAACCTGATGAGGAAAAAATGCGAAAATTTTACTAGAAAAATGCTACAATTTTACTAGAAAAATGCTAATATGCTAAAAATATGATGAAAAAAATGCTAAAAAACATTTCATCAAAATTGCAAAGAAAAATCCTTTAAATTTGTCAGAACAGTGTAATTAGCATGGTATAAGATTACACCGTGAAGACATAGTTAGTATTTTATTATATTTTACAATCGCATTTAAAATAAAAGAAAATTTATTTCGTTTTTAACATAAAAAGTAGACAAAACACTGCAAAAGGTTTTAGAATTCAAATAAAAAACTGGTTGCTTAGAGCCAGGCCCTAATTGGTTTAAGAAAGCAGAAACGGCCGCGTTAAAAACGCCAGTTGGCCTAGCCCTTAGTTAATGAAAAATAACGCATTTTTCTTTAAAATATTTCTTAAGGTTCTGTGAATGTTTGTACAATGACCACGGTTTTCATGTTTACAATTTTCATATAAAATACAAGAAGTAACGAAATTCTAAACATATCAAAATATCCATTCATCTTCAGCTTAATTTTCCTTATTATTTTTATAAGTGGTACCATTTCTACCAAAGTTGACACAAGACACTGTTGCATTTTTTGGAAATATATACAATGTTGTTCTTTCAATTTTTTTTTATCGAAAATGAAACATTATATATAGTGTTGTAAAGAAAAATGGCCCCTATGTTCCCATACCAAATTTTACAGATATACTAAAAACAGACATTTAGGTAAATTTAAGGTTGAAGTTGATAACACTACTAACTCCCATTAACATAAAGCTCAATTATGTTGATTTTAGCTTTAAGTTT
Organism: Panzeria rudis; assembly: GCA_956483635.1. Taxonomy (NCBI): domain Eukaryota; kingdom Metazoa; phylum Arthropoda; class Insecta; order Diptera; family Tachinidae; genus Panzeria; species Panzeria rudis. The sequence goes on along the minus strand of OY101450.1, from coordinate 126,825,260 downwards.
ATTAACTTTCAGTTTGCCTAAACTCAAATTTTAACAGAAAGTTAAACATTTTCGCTAACAATAAAAAATATTGACTTTTGTATTTGCCTGCAATAAACTATTTTTGGGAAATTCAAAAAATTTTGAAATTTATATAAATGATATCATGGATCAACAGCATCTGAGTACGATTGCTGCACAAAGAAGTGCTGCATTCACCTAGGAAGCTTTGAATTTGTTATTATTCTTGAAAATTTATGTTATATATTTACAGAATAACAAAAAAGTAATTTATTTTCAAATGTATAATTTTTAAACTCAAGTTAAATTTAATTGAAATTTAATATGTAAATCAACTTTGTGTTAATGAAATTGTATTAATCAAGATTTAAATTTTGAGTTTAGTGTTAACTGCAACTTAATATTTTTATTGATAACGGCGCTAAGACATATATTGAACATTCTACAATCGATTTAAACTAGATTGATAAATGAGAACTATAAAAATTACGGAAAACTGTGAATCAGATTTTAGGAAAAGTTTGAAACATTTATAAACTTTGAACCTCAATATTCCAAAGCTTGAGATTTCCATACTATAACTTCAAAATGCTATAACTAATAATATTTTGGAGTTTTCTGGCTATTTACATACATTTTTGTTAGCAATAATGTGTACTTTTAGGAAATACCAAAAATGGATTTAGATTTTGGAAAGATAAAGTCCCTTTCCATGTGGAACATCACATTTAGATATTTGTACATTCGGTAGTAAGGTACAAATTAAGGTAAAACATAAAAATTCCAACGCAAAAATATGCTAGAAAATGCTAAAAATTTGGAAAAATGCTGAAAAATATGCTATATGCTAAAAGCATTTTTTTCATGCTAGACGAGTTAAAAAAATGCTAGATCTAGCATTAAATAAGCTAAATTGGCAACGCTGGTTATTTGGCAGCTAGCGCCTGAAAACAAAGTAGAACCAAGGCGAATTCAGTACCAGGTAGCCCTATCATCACAGATGATCAGCAGCTGATTACACCCAATCAGTCAAACTCTATATAAGAAAAGAGAAAATCTTTAACCCGAACTGTCAAAGCACAAATAAAAATAGTCCTACACCTACTTTGTATGTGTGTTGTTTTGATGATAAGGCCACTTGATATTAATTCGCTTTGAGTAGAGCAAAAAATAATCAGCTGCCGCGGTGATGCCACCTTATTGAGTACACATTAACATAACGCACCCTAAATACAAAAGGGTCACAACTCAAAATACTAAAATTTTCAGGAGACAAAAAACTGTTTATGTGCAGAAGCAACAAACGAGGTCGTCCATCGGCAATGTTTTCAAGCATGCAATCGAACCTCCAAAATCCATGCGTCTTGATCAAACCGATCATTGGGTTGAATGGGGAGCAAACGGAAGGTGTAGATTATGAAATACCGTTATTTCAAAATCAAAATGTTCCAAATGTAAGGTACAATTATGTTGTAACCCACAAAAAAATTGTTTTGTTTCTTATCACACATGAAATGTATGAAAAATTATTAAAAAATAACATAAAATATCAATATTCGTTTGTTTTAAAATGTACCAACATGACGCAATGTTGCTTAGTCTATGTCAACTTTTGAGTTTATGAGAGAGAGAGGTGAGAGGATAGGGAGGGATACACTGCTTCATGTACATGCAACTCTCTTTTGTTTTCTTCTTCGTAATATTAAAGCTGTCTTTACATGGTAATACAACTGCACGTCTCCACGCGCAATATTTAGTTCCGAACATAAGAAATAACGTCGGCAGAATAACAGCACAAATATGTTCATGTATAGGCTTATGTTCTGAGCTATAGAACACGTATTGTGGTATTGGACATAACTTTAAAAAATTCACTGTGAATGGATCGATGTTTTTTGTCTTTATTTTAATTTATTAAATTTTGTTTAAGACTATTTTATTTTAATTTGCTTTATTTTATTTTAAAAACTTTGTATTTTTACCACAGCTACAAGTTTCTTTTGTTTAATTCACGCAAACAACAAATGCCGATCAAATTTGACAGCTTATATTCAACATTATTTCTTGAACATAAGTTTGAACAATTATGTCGCAATTTATTTGCAAATAAATGTTTCTGCGGTCCACACGTGAACATATGATGTTGAAAATAGAATTTGACAGATGAGAATATAATTATTTCTAAGTTTATTGCTGGTGGAGACCCCCAGTAAAGTATTAACGACTTTGTAGAATCAAAATATTATGAAATTCTCTTCGTGTTTAAAAAAAGAGAGCAAAAGTCTTGTAAGTATTTTTCACGTTTACACCTCTGGTATGATGATACAACATAAGTTTCTAAAATGGTTTAGAAAATAAACAAGTACCGAACGCTTGTCAAATTTTGTATCCGTATTCTCTAATACTCAATACATTTTGCGTTTACATGATAAGATTTTGTTCATTTTTATACATATCGTAATATGTACATGTATTACCAGGTAAAGACAACTTGAGCAACAACAAATTCTATGTAAAAAAACAAAAGCTGCGCAGCAAGAATTTCATTATATGGACACGAATGCAACTTCAAAAGAAAATTTAAGAAAGTTGCAGAAGCAAAAGTTGATTCATATGGACCATGATATAATAATACAGGTACATGCATTAGCTAAAATTCTCGTCAGCTGTGTTTTATATGTACGTGTTTGGTTGGGTGTGCAACGAATTCTGTTGTTGCTCAGTATGTAATTTTTGACAAGTCACATTTGGCAAGCTAGATGAGAAAAATTTTCTAATGCATAATGCAGCGTTGCCATTTGTCGTTTTCCCTATTTTTTGCAAGTTTTTTGAGATGCCAAAAAGTTTTAATTTTATATAAAGTTTTTTCAAGTTTTTTATAAATATGTACATAATTTAAAATTTGGAGTATATTATATCGGATGAAAATATTAAGTGATTGTTTATGCAATGATACGATCAAATATTTTCTCATCCCTTATTACTGCAACAGTGTTTCATTAACTGTGTTTACTCACTCTGCAGCTATGCCGTTATTATACATTCCTTAAAATGAGTTCCAAATACACTTTTTTGTGTTTTATTTTAAAGTTTTGGAACTTTTGTAGAAAAAAAGGTTTTTTGGGCAAAAATTTTTTTTTTCAGAAATAAGTTTTTTAAAAATATATATATGGTAACGCTGAATGCATGTACCTGTATTATTGTATCATGATATGGACATGGACTTATAAGCAACATCTCATAACGGTAAAACCAGAAGTAAGAGAGGCTTGAAATTGATACCAATTCATATTCAAGGCTCGACCAATAACGTAATATGTATATTAAAAATATTTTTAACCATGCCCACTTTAATTATGACATCAAAGGGTTAACTCGAGTCGTTTTAAATCTACTCTATTTGCATAACAGGCAGGATAATATTGTTCTTGGCATTAAAATCATATTTTACTAGTATATAAATTTTAATGTATAAGATTAATCATATAACTCTCCAATTAGAGATTTTTAATTACTTAAATGTATTGAAATTATTTTAATATCGTCATAAGGTTTGTCAGTTTTGGGATTAGTTTTTGAATTGCAAATGTTTTGACAAATTTCCATACCCTTAAATACGCGACCGAAAACTGTATGTTTGTTATCCAACCAAGGCTGCAATATCACAAAAGTATTAATTTTAAATTTATTGTAGTCAAGGCGAATTCATACCAGGTAAGCTCGCTAGTACAACTAGTACAACATCTACAAGAACCACAAGCATTTGGTTTTGTAAAACATTGTACGATGTCAAATTCACAAAGCAAATAGAGTTACTTTGACGTAAAATAATGAAAAAAATTATCGGTTGCGCTGTCAACTTCACCTGTTATTCGCCTTGATTGTAGTAAAACATATGAAACATACCGTGGGTAATACAGTAATAAAGAATTGGCTGCCATTTGTATTCGGGCCTGCATTAGCCATGCTAACCGTATAAGGACGATCATGTTTTAAGCTACTACAAAACTCGTCTTTAAAATCATGGCCCCATATTGATTTACCGCCAGTGCCAGTACCAGTAGGATCGCCAGTTTGTATCATAAAGCCCTTAATAACTCGATGAAAAATGTGACCATTGTAATAACTTTAAATATGGCAAATATTTTCATATTACTAGGAAATTTAGGGGTTTTAAATAAGTTATGTAATTTACCCATTTTTTGCATGAACACAAAAATTTTCCACTGTTTTCGGACATTCTTTGTAAAATAGTTTTATATGAATGTCTCCCATTGTAGTGTGTAGTACAACATTTTCATATATTCTTTGTGCACCTGTAATAAAATTGGGCTTAAAAAGGCTTTTGTTTTTAAATTAACTAATTTATAGAAATAACCTTCTTCTATTATTATTAGGAAGCATGTAAACAAAATAATAAAATTGTTAGACATTTGTATGATAGTAAAACATGATATAAAAAAAACCATACCATGGTAAAACGTATGAAAAACACTAATGTTCTGTTTATAGAACCCATGCAATCGAAATGAGTGAAGAATTTGTATGAAATCAGTCAGTTTTTCAAGTGGCTTCCATACAAATTTTCTACTCAAGTTAATTGTTTGGGTTCTAGAAACAGCACATAAGTTTACTTACTAACCTTGTCCTTCTGGAACAGCGATTATATCTTCCTTAGTAGGTTTTTCATTAAATATATCACGATCAACATCTTGTAAATCTGAAGGCAAACGTCGGCTGTATAAATAGAAACGTTGTTTTCTGAAAAATTAAGTTTAAACTAATAATAAATTCTGTTATAGCAAAGATAATGTTTATATTTACCTGTAAGCAGTACAGAATAAAGTAGGGTCGTTTGGTATGTTTTGTAACGCAGGATTTTCACTAGCTTCTTGTTCTATTGTTATAGCCGCTTTAACTCTTTTAGCTTTTCCCTAGAAGAAAAACAAAATTCATTTCTAATTGAGATCATATGGTATATACCTTTTGAAAACATACTTGAAATAGAGCAATATGAAGAGGTCTTATATTATCCGTTTTGCCCAATATATTTACACATCTATTAGTTTTTATGTTGATAACTTTGATACCAATCATAGTGGGATAGAGCAGAAAGTTGCCACTAGCATCAAATATAATATTATTACTCATATTGAAATCAGATTTTTCTAAATCACGTTCAGCAGCCATTCTATGGAAATTTAATTAAAGAGAAACCATTTTTTGAGTTGGTATTAAAAGTATTTACTAACCTTCTTCCAAATTCCATATTAGGCACCGCATGTGACGTTTGTTGCATTTGAGTGTAGGTCGACAAAGCTTCATCAAAGACTCGTATAAGTTTACCAGTTTGAAACTTAAATACTCTTACTTTACGATCTGTAGAGATGGTTGCAAAACGTTGCCCATCGTTTGACACATCTAGACCGGTCACTAATGTTTTACACTTGGCGAACTCAAAAAGACCTTGAGAAATAAAATTTTTGCAAATAATGGTAAAATTTAATAAAGAAAATTAGCTTACTTGTGTCTAATTTTGAATCGAACGTTACATGCTTTTGTGGAAACTTGTAATCATATTTAGAATTTTGCCAATATTCTAATATACCATTTCGGTCTACAGTAATAGCTGTTTCATTGGGTACATTATAACAAATTGCTATAACTGGTGCCAAATGAAGTTTATCTAAAATATGAAGTACATTTCCATTGCCCTGTCCATCGTAAATGTAAATATTGTTAGAACCTTTGTCGGAGCTAATATCAAATTAACAACAACGAAATAAAAATAAGAAACTCGATTTAATTTTAACATTTTGCAAATGTCTGCGGACACACAATAATATTGTAAGATTTAATGCTTTAGTAAAAATTAACTTACATGGCCAAGCTTTGTACCGCATCTCCTGGGGAATGTATCCAACAACTACAGCCTGGTGTAAAATCCAATTTAATAATATTAATCATATCGAAATTAACAACATCAAAAATTTTGGCACATTTATCAGCTGAGGCGGAACACAATAACGTGCCACTGGCACTTGCAGTAAGGCTATGAATGGGCACTGTAAATGTACACATAGACAAAGAATTCAAGTTGGTATTAAAATCATAATACTATTTTCCGTAACATACTTAAATGACTTCGAAAATGTTTTACAAATTCAATGCCTTCTTCCATTTTCTTCCAAAACTTAATGTGGCCGTCAATGCTGGCGGTAATAACAAAATCAGTTTTGGTAGCTACTAAATGTGTTATGACATCTCGATGCATATAACTTTTCTCATAGCATTCAGCATCCGGTAGGTTTTCCAAAAACACATGCTCATAAGGTAAAACTAAAGGAAAGTTAAAATGTAAACTAAAAATATTACGTGTATAAAAACAACCTTTTTTCTTTTTGGGCTTGGAAGCAGCAGACTGCTCGGTAGGAAGTGGCCCAATCCAAGCGTCTTCTTCATCCTCTTTTGTATCTTCCACATCATCATCAGCAGACCTTTTAACAACAGACTTTTCTACAGCTAAGCTCATTTTTGCACTCTACGAATAAAATATATATTTCACGTTTTCCCTGTTAGTAAACAAATGTTGCTTCTTCTTTTTGTTGCCATTATCTTTAGAGTATGGGCCAGAAAAATAAGCCAGTCGATTTCGAAGTGACGGCGTGCCACCGCCGGTGGATTTTTTACCCACCGCGCCGCCGCCGATTACATCGGCTCAAAACCAGCTGCCGAGTTTGTTTAAATTTGATCACGACTGGGTTGCAAATTAGCGTACCTTATTGGAAAAAATATTTTTACTACCTTGTTTCCCAAAATACCCGTAAATATGTGAGCCACCGAAAATTCTATCGCCGCGCCGCCGCCGAACCAAAACCTGCTCAGCCGCCGCCGATAATTTTGCCTCGGCTTGTTTCTCTGGTATTGGCCCGATCAGAGAACGAAACCGACGCTGTTTCGTCGGCGGCGGCGGTTGAGCAAATTATTGACGGCGCCGGCTTAAAGTCGACAGAAGCCGAAGAATTCTCGGCGGCGGCAGATTAAAAAATAGTCGCCGGCGGCGGACTAAAGCATAAAGTCGGCATTATCGCAGAGAGCGAAGCCGATACAAAATAGTCGGCGGCGGCGTCCTTGCCGGCTTGAGCCGACTATTATTAAAGATAGCCCTATTTTTGTCGACATAACATGAAAAAACTCCAAAAATGGGTTATGTAGTAATGTACATGTAAAAACCGTCATATATCCGAAACTTTGTGAGTCCATAAATCGTCTATTCTGATAGCCGTAAATGCGGAAGCTAACACATTTGTGGAGACTGCCAAACCAATATAACATTTTAAGCACTGTTAATATTTTTTTTTTTTAATTTTGCACTATAAAATAATTTTTAATAGAGAAATTGTACCGAGATAGTCGGCTTAAAAACTCTTAGCCGACATAGTCGGCTAACAATTTTAGCCGAAATTAGCCGCTCAAGTTAGCGGCGGCTGAACAGCAATAAAAATTACGGGGTGCGGCTGAGTCGCGACTGTGAGCCGATCGGCTTCGCTTTCTGCACTATCGTTCATAGCGGGGGGTTTACATTAGCCATGACTGGGGGTCTACATTAGCCATGAACTTGGTCGGACATCGCATATGGCTATTGTAGACCGCGTTTGTTCATGTTTCGTCCATGCTCTGACATCGATGCCCGAACATATGGCTGAGCATCAATGTTCGCCATGAGATTCGCCGTCAACAACCATTTTTAATAGAAAGAAAAGAGACAGAACAAAGTTGGTAAGTATTCTATTGCACTCCCACAAAACACATTGATAAGGCGGAACATGGATATCGCACGTATTCACCAAAACAAAAAAGTTGATGAATTTTTTGCAGTGAAGACGTAGGGTGAACTTTATTGAACATCATGTCTGACATCACGTATGGCTAATGTATACGGCTCATGTCCATGCTTCGTCCATGCTCAGACATCGATGCCCGAACATATGGCTGAGCATCATTTTTCGCCATGAGATTCGCCATCACCAACCATTTTTAATAGAAAGAAAAGAGAAAATTGGTAAATATTACATCTCTATTGCACTACCACAAAATATATTGATAAAGCACCCCACACACGACAGATTTATGCGTGTGATTTGTTCACCATACCAAATCTCCACTAACGACGAACAAATCACAATAAACTTAAACGTCTACAAGTACACAAGAATGGCGAAGCTTGCAATTGTTCTTTTGGTTATTTATTTATTTTTGTATACTATCATTATTTATTTATGTTCTTGTCTTTATATATATCGCTTTTACTTTGCGAAATTACATTTTCTTTTCTAAATTCTATGAAAGATTGCCTTCGTAGAGTAACAAATTAAAAAAAAAATGACATTAAAGAATATTTATTTAATTGTAATTGTCAAACAATATATGGAAAAAATTCAACTACAGCTGCTGCGCGCACCTTATAAAGTAAGTGCATCATCAAATCACTCACGAGCTCGGTGGAAAAACTTCGAAGTAATTTACCTAAATCTACGTAATTTAAAGTTGGTGGAACATACTATTAAGCTATGTCAGATCTTACAATATTGTAAGTAAAATGTGCTAAAAATTGCTTATAGTGCGTTTCCATATACGTAATTTCGGCCAAAATATTACATTTGCCCAAATGAGATAATTTGCGACATGATTTCTCATATATTTTTTATATTGGCAAATTATCTCAAATGACTTACTGTACTCCAAATTATTTCGAAAATACTCTATGCAACCCTGCGTTGCTTTTAAAATTAGTCGACGTTTAGACGATGCAAGTCTTATTGATCAGCTTCTTATTCAGCTGGGAGAGCGACAGAGAAATTTGTATTTATTTCGCCGTCTTTCTCACAGCTGAATAAGAAGCTGATCAATAAGACTTGCAACGTCTGAACGTTGACTTACAAACTCCATCCCTGGGTCGTCCATCAATTGTGATTGGCAATTTCGAAAAAATTACATTAAAGAATATTTCATTAATTTTAAATGTCCAACGTATCAATTGTGTTCGGCAATTTCGAAAAAATTACATTAAAGAATATTTCATTAATTTTAAATGTCAAAATATATATGGAAAAAATTCAGTTACAGCTGCTGCGTACACCTTATAAAGTAAGTGCATCATTTGACTACGAAAATTCGAACAGCAAATTACTCACAAGCTAAATGGAAACACTTCGAATTAATTCCCCAAATTTACGTAATTTTCTCATAACGGAAACATACTATTACAATCGTGTGAACTGAAATTTTTTGTCTGACAACGTTGTCAGAAAAAGCATTTTCAGTCGATTTTAATACCTGCTGACAAAAAATTGTCAGACATCTCACAAACGTGTGAGATTTCCAGTAAGCTTCTCAACACCTCTCACCAACAAAAATTAAAAAAGGCATGCTTTTAATGGCAAGCAGAATAGGCATAGTGTAAATTGCTTGTAAGTTACGACAAACAAGCATTATACACTATGCTTTTTCTACTTGCCTTTAAAGGCATTCCTTTTTAATTTCTTGGTGAGAGGTGTTGATAAGCTGCCACGCAATTTATACTATGCCTTTTCTGCTTGCCTTTAAATGGTACTATACACGTCAAAATGCCTGACAAGCATGTTTATAATATGAGTGAAAATTTTTTTAGCATATGTGAAACAGACGCCGCTTGATGGAAAATCTACTTGGTTTTGATTTATCGTTAACCACACATACACGATTTAGACATCAATCATTTTGACCGTGTCTAGTGCCCTTGATGACAACATGTAGGTGAGAGGTGTTGAGAAGCTTAAGGTGTAAGAAAACAGGCATAATATGATATTGGAGAGGTTTTTTGATATTTCTCTTTGTTATTTTCTTACTTTCAGCATTAAGTATGTGTATAAACGCCAAAAAAGTAGTAATGTAAATGCCTTTGAATTTTCGTAGGGGTTTTAAAAGAAAATTGAAAAAAAGGCAGGCTAGAAAGGCGTAGTGTGAAAAGCCCAAAGTTCTTGGAAAACTTGTTCATGAAGTACTGTATAATTTAGAGCCGGCAACCCTAGTGGCGAACCAAAAGAAAATTGCAAGAAAAACATTTCAGGAAGACAAAAACAAAGTTAGATTAACAACCACAAGAGAAAAGAAAAACAATAAAAAAGGGGAAAGGAATTTTTTTCATATTTTTAAAAAATTTTTATCAAAACGAATATAGTCTGTAGAATTTATTTTGCAAAAAAACGTGTAGTTAATTTGAGTGCAAAAATGTCAGATATTTTAAAAGAAGACTCTACTGTTGGCATAGTTATTAAAGCGCCAGTTGAGCACCCTCGCATAAGAATCAATAGATGGCGGGTAAGGGAAGGCTTTCCGGTAAGCGCTTCACAAGTCATAATGCTTTACGAAGCCCTACCGTCCGAGGACATCGAAGATGGCAGCACAAAAATAGCAAGTAAAATCGTACATAAGCTAAAGGCACAGCGAGTTGGCGTTGTTAAAAAACGTCTTTTCAAGGATGGAGCCATAGTTAAAGCAGAGTAAGTTTGTTTGTGTTTCCTAAAATTCGTAAATATATCGATCCAATAGCTTTGTCGTTGCTATATACTCAATATGTTTTTGTTATACCTTTTTGCATTTTCTTATTAATTTAATCTCTTAGTACTCCCCTTTTGGAACTCTCTGAATGTATACATACAACGGTAATCAAAGACATGTGCGCTGATTGTGGTGCAGATTTGCGCCAAAATGAAAATGTAGGTACACAATTATTATTTGTTAAACATTGTCAACAATTTTTGCATATGTGGAATTGCATGGTAGTGGCAAGAGAAAGTATATTCGATGCTATTTACTGCTCGAAAGAAAGCATACGAGAGCAAAAACAAAAACGAAAAAATTTTGAAATGTAAACATCAAGGGACAAAAAAAAATTTGAAAAATTTTGATTTTTGCAAAATTAAAAAATATGTATAGAAAATAACCAGTCATTATTAAAAAAAATTATATAGATACTTTGTATGTGTATATCATAATTGTTTAACAATACTGTATTAACCAAAATTTTCATTTTATCACTTTACCGAATATCGACATTATTTAAGGTGTCTTTACATGGTAATACATGTATTACCATATGTCTAAAAATAAAAAAAATCAGAATGTAAACGCAAAATGTATTTAGTAGGAGAGAATACGGACACAAAATTTGACAAGCGTGCGGTAAATGTTTATTTTCTAAACCATTTATAATACCAGAGGTGTAAACATAAAAAATACTTACATCAGATTTTTGTTCTCTTTTTTTTAGCACGAAGAGAATTTCATAATCTGGTATGTGATGGAAATCGATCGATTTCAAAAAGAAATCTACTGAAAGATAACTTATTGATGCTTATATTGTTATCGAGGCTTAGAATATTTTATTCGATCTCAAATTTGATTTCACTATAACGTGCGATTTACGTAACGCATATTTGGCTATTATTAGTTTGATGAAATCGACCGATTTGAAATCGATCGATTTCTATCACATACCAAAATATTTTGATTCTACAAAGTATTATGGTTATACGAGAACTGTATACATAATTAAAAGGTAAGCTGCCAAATCTGTGTTTAAAATGAATATTTTTCAAAATGCAAAATCTTTTAATCTTCCTAATGATATTTTGGCAATATCTTCATATTTTCTTATTAGTAGTTATCTGGCGATATTGCGAGACACGTTTCTTCCCGAAGGAAGTATCTTCCGCAATACGAAATCGGTTATTGCCAAATAGTATTTTTCATCCAGGCAATACATATATGTAGTATATTTCTGTGTTTGCTGGGATATTACATATAATAATTTCCGTATTTTATTAAAAATAGCATATTGATTTTATTCACATTTGCTTTAAATAATATTATAAACAGTTTTTTGTCTACTGAAAATTTTAAAATGTTGAGTTAATGCACTATTGTTAAACAAGTGCGATATATAATAAAATTTGTTTACAAATGTTTCAATAAAGGCATTCATAAAGGTGAACTAACTGTTGTACCCGGTATATGTTCTTAGTTTTATACATTTTTGTTTTTGTATTTTTTGCATCAACAACATTTTATAATTGAAAAAATTGTTTAATGATTAAATTACAATTGATTTAAATTTTCAAAATTTTAAAAGCCTTGGCGCATACGACAGTTAGTACCAAGGCATATTAACAGGTATACTCGTCCCAATTTGACTTGGGATGTAAAAAAATGTACTGAAAAATATGTGTTGACATCTAACGGTGATTTAAATTACACGGAGCGAAAATAATCACCGGGACTGTCGAGCCCACTTGGTTTGAATTTGCCTTCATTAGTACACCTTCCGAGTTCCATAAATAGATTTAAGTCTCAATATAAATATAAGTACATACCAACATATCGTCATATGAAACGTGAAACCATGTAAGTAACGAAAATTTCAAAATCGGTGTTTTAATTAATTATATATTACATTGAAGCCCATCTCCCTAAAAACTTAGGGTTCTACTGTCATGCTCGGCGACGGTAAAATCAAAAAGAAAACAGCGTAGCCACTATGACTTGAACCATTTTACAAACAGTTTCCGGCTCCTGTAAAAATTAAAAATTTTAGTTACATGGTTTTACGTTTTAACATATGAATTCGACGATTACAAAGTTGTAAGAATAAAACTGCACTGCTCCGTTTTTAGGGTAACACATCAGAAGCATCCGTGCCTATGGTCCATTCCATACCAGATCTGAAAGTTACACAAAAATTGGCACAAAAACTCGGTCACGATGACACGAGACGTCTGTTACAAGATCGTAAATTGGTTTTGTTGGTTGATTTGGATCAAACGGTTATACACACCACCAACGACAATGTGCCCAATAATATAAAAGGAATTTATCATTTTCAATTGTATGGACCGACTTCTCCGTGGTACCACACACGTTTAAGACCAGGTACACCGGAGTTTCTTGAACGCATGTCACAGTTCTATGAACTGCACATTTGCACATTTGGAGCTCGCAATTATGCGCATATGATTGCCCAACTTCTCGACCCGGAGGAGAAATTTTTCTCACATCGTATCTTGTCCAGAGATGAATGCTTTAATGCCACCAGTAAAACAGACAATTTAAAGTATGTACAACATTTTTCTACATTCATGTGGTATACTAACAATAGTTATTTAAGAGCTCTTTTTCCCAATGGCGATTCCATGGTGTGCATCATTGATGATCGTGAAGATGTTTGGAATATGGCTTCAAATTTGATTCAGGTCAAACCGTATCACTTTTTCCAACATACAGGTGATATAAATGCGCCTCCAGGGTGTTCTAAACATGAATTAGATGGTGAAGGAGTTGATTTTAAAGGTAAAATTTAAAAATTATTTTGCATTATATTAAAATGATTGATTATGAAAAATTGTGTTAAGAGTTGGAAAGTTTGAACTCCGTTGACGACGAGAAAATTTCTAAAGAAATAACCGAATGTGAAGATGTAGAGCAAAATGCGGAAAAAACCAAAAGTATAGAAAACGTTTCTAAAGATATGACAGATATTAATGAAATTGATGAAACAAAAGTTAAAAATAAAGAAATTCATGCTGAAAAATTGGCTGAAATGGAAAAGAAAGAAAACGAAGCTGGTAAATGTTCAGATGTTATTAAGTTGCTTGAAGAAAATGATAAGGATGAACTCAACAAATTAGGAATCGATGAAGAACTTAAGTCCGACGATGATAAAGACAAGCCGGCCACCTCGAATGCAAATATTCCCAAAATTAAACTTTCCAACGACAATGAAAATAAGATCGAAATAGTCGATCCTGATGATTATCTTCTTTATTTAGAAGTCATACTAAAGAATATTCACTCCCGTTTCTATGCGATTTATGATGAGACCAACGATATACCCGATTTAAAGATAATTGTTCCCAAAATACGATCAGAAGTTTTACGAGGTTGTTATTTAGTTTTTTCTGGTCTTGTACCCACAAATATGAAATTGCAACAGTCGCGGGCGTATTTTATAGCCAAGAGTCTTGGTGCTGAAGTATCTCAAAATATCGTAGAAAATACCACACATTTAGTGGCTGTAACAGCGGGTACTTTTAAGGTAAATGCCGCAAAAAAAAATCCAAATATAAAAATTGTCAGCACCAATTGGTTGTGGAGTTGTGCCGAACGTTGGGAGCATGTAGACGAAAGACTATTTCCTTTAGATCGTAAAATGAAGAGTAATAAACGCCAACCTCCAGCTCATTGTCATAGCCCAGAACATGTCATTAATTATAGTGAAAAATCTGAAATATCATCGTCTAGTATGGCTCAACAAAATGCTGCAGAATCTTCAAAGTTTATCGACACCATTAATCCATTGCTATCATTTTCCAATGCCGACTTGGCCGATATGAACAAGGAGTTTGATCAGTTTTTCGATTCCGATACCTCATCAGAAGATGAAAATGTCGATATAGGTAAGTTTTGTAAAGTTGCTAAAGAACAGTGATTTACCATAAAATTGTATGCTTGTTTAGAAAATCCTCCCGTAGACAAGATTTTAAGAAAACGAAAACGGGAAGAAAATGAAGAAGAAAGGACGCGTAAGTTTTTCACACGTTCCACAGATGTGTCGGTCTTAAATGCCACTGGACAAGAAGGTGAAGATGATAAATCTTCAAGTGATGATAATAAAGATGACGAAGAGGATGAAATGCCAAGTGAGAAATTTCGAAGAGGTAATAAGCCACAAAATTTACCAAAGAAAAATAATTCATATCTAAAAAAACATTGTTTTACATACATATGTATGTATGTATTATGTGTGCATATGCATGTTAGGTCGGTCTATATACACACATACACATGTATGAATCCTTTCCTAAACAAAGTATACATACATACAATATTTTTCTATTCAAAAACTCTTCTTATATTTTTAGGTGGTAATTTACCTTCTGATTTAGAAATGGGATCTGATTCTAATGACGGCAGCGATGGCAACAATCCTGATGAAGAAGACGATGGCGATTGGAATATGATGGGTGCTGCTTTAGAAAGAGAATTTTTAGGGCTTGAAGATTAAAAGCTTTTACAACTGCAGACACTCCATGTAAGCTTTTTTGCTTTGAATTCGAAAAAAAATAGTTTTACTTAAGTAATAATGTCTTTTAATTACATATACAGAAAAATTGTATAAATGAAAATGTAATCTTAAAAATGTTTTCTTTTAATCATAAATTAATTTATAGATTGTAGTTGTAGTGGGCATAAAATTATTATTGATTTTATGAAACAAGCTATAATTGTAGCATTCGCCTGGAACAGTAGTTATGGGCAAAAGTAAAAATTCTGTCATATTTTCAACTTTTCGGCAAATTTGGTTAAATAAAAATTTAAAATTAAAGTTCTTTTTGAGAATTATTGAATTACAATTAATTTTAATTTTAAACCGTGCTTTCTTCCCAATTGTTGGCATCACAGCTCATTAATGTTTGCGAAAACAATTTGTAGCTGTTGTTGTTTCTTATATTTACTTTCAATTGCTTCTTATAACTAGAATTAGAGTTACATAGAGCTACCAAAATGCTATCGAATCGCAAAAAAATGCTAGGAAAAGTTTAGTTTTCTATATTCTTTGTAATCAAAAGCGTACGAACGTATGTTCGTGACATTAGGAAATGCCCATATTTTATTTAAAACCATGCCAATAGAAACATAGTACATTAGAGTAATTTTTTTGCAAGTATGTTTTTGCAGTCCCCACTTGAAATTCTGTTGGAAATGTTAAAAAAAGTACCCTGAAAGTTACAGCCCTCAATATTAATTTTAAGTACTTTCCCAAAGCGCGGAAAGATTTTCTATACAAAATACACGTAAAAATAGTGTTTTTATTAAAAATTCTAATACTCAGCCGCATTTTATGCTATTGCATTGTACTTTACCTTGATTTACTCGGAATAAATCGTCCTTCAAAAATGCATTTGGCGACCAAAGTGTAACTTTTAATGGTGAGTTGGTACAGGTCACTGAAGTTAATTTTTAACTAAAATTTTCATTTTTTTGCTGTTATCTCCAATATAATCAATTGGATCAAACAAATCGAGCCTTTGCTGCAATAGAGTCATAACTCAAAAAAACTTGTTTTGCAGAAAACGAGTTTAAAGTTTTGAATTTACTAACAACTTAATGGTAAACGCAAATTTTATTCCTGTCTGAAGAGTTGAGCACACAACATATTTGTATGAAATTTTTACACAATATGAAGACTCACAAATCACATTTTTTGATTTATGACTATTGCAGCAAAGGCTCGAAATGTAAACGCCAAATTTGTTGAGAACATAATTTCCTACAAAAATGTGACATAGACTAAATTGCTTAGATTAATATTTCTTGAGATATTAAACTTTAACTTATGGGTAGTATAAAATTTTTGCGTTTATACTAGTCATAAGTTAAAGTCTAATATCTCAAGAAATATTAATTTAAGCAATTTGGTCTATATAGCATTTCTGTCGAAAATTAGGTTTTTAACAAACTTTCCATTTACATTATTTTGGGACAGTTGATTATTTCGGAGATAACAGAAAAAACGAGAATTTAAAGTAAAAATTAACTTAAATTAACTTCAGTGACCCGTACCAATTCACAAGTACAAGTTACACTTTCGTCGCTATAGGCACTTTTGAGATGAAGTACGATGTAATTGCATAAAGTGCAGCTGAGTTATAGAATTTTTAAGAAAAACACAATATTTTAAGCTTATTTTGTATAGAAAATTTTTTATGGACAATTTTCTACTACTCAGAAGTTAAAGTCTAATATCTCAAGAAATGTTAATCACCTCCTATTTGGTCTATATAATATTTTTGTGTAAAATTAAGTTTCCAACAAATTTTCTTATCTAATTTTTTTTTTTCGGAAAGTTGGATATTTCGGAGAATTTTTAATAAAACCACATTTTTTACGTGTATTTTGTATGGAAAATCTTTCCAAGCTTTGGGAAAGTACTTAAAATTAATATTGAGGGCTGTAACTTTTAAACATTTTCAACAGAATTCAAGTGGGGACTGAAAAAAAAATACTTGCAAAAAAATAATTCATTCGTAAAGCAGCTCTGGGCGAGTCAACATATCACGCGTCGTTGGCCATTACTTCGTAAATGCAACCAGGACACTGTCGTTTATTGGCCTTCGAGAGTTTTGCGTCTCACACCGCAAGGTAGATCTATAAGGTATACTTATCGGCGAATTAATACAACAAAGCAACTTTTTTGGGAATTGTGGTGTCAAAAAATGTATGAGAAAAACTCAAGCGAATATTAAAATGTGAGTGGATTTGTAAAATACACTACAATTTGACAGCAAAATTACCGAACATATGGGCTGATGCACAGACCTTATATATCGACCTTGTCACACCGCATGTGATTTGTTGTTGTTGTAACAGCTCTGCTATTATTGTCGGGAGTTCTTTCCTGTAATTAAATAAAGATTAATTATTTGTGTTATGGGTGTCATTACGTGGGAGTGGGAGCTGGAGAAACCTTGCCGTCTCAGTTGGTCTTAGCCATAGGTCTATGGGGTTAAGGGATGTGGACCTATTGGGGCAATTGAACAAGTGTTCAGTGTCGTGCGGGCTTTGGAGACAATCTGAGCATCGATTTAATGTGCCGGTGACTATACGTTCTTGGTAGCAGTTCAGTACACTGCTCCAGCCGGCTCTTAGTTGTGCCAAGGTTGAGCGAGATTGTCTAGGGAGTTGCCGCTCACTGTCCGAAATCGCGGGTGGGTGGGTATTAAGGAATTTTTTGCATCTATAGCTATTCACAGTTTCGGTTACCGTTTGTTGATGCAAATCCTTCAAGGCGTTCGCGATGGACATCCTGTGAACGTCGGGTGGAATGGCGTTTCGAATGTCATCACGGTAGTGCCTGAAGTCCTTTCCGATGTGTCTCGGGAAAGGGTTCTGCATCAGGATTTGATGATTAGGGTGGGTTGGCAGGTGACATGCCATCAGGAACTGCTTTGTGAGCAGTACATTATGCTGCCTAACAGGTAGCATTAATGTCTCCTCATGTAGGTGGCCAATATTGGTAATTTTTACACATCCTGCAAGATAAATATTGAAGAGTATGGCTGACTTCCAAAACGTATCAATACAAAGTTTGTATACAGTTATGCTGCGGTATTTAGATCGTGTATGTATACGAAGTTGCCAAACATTGCATTGTTCGAATACAAAGCAACTGACGTTTTGGAAGTCAGCCCATTTTTATCTTGCGGTAACTTGATTTTTGGCCTCTGGTACGGCCTGTGCTGATTAAGGCCATTGGCGATCTGGGTAGCTATCAGGTTCAGTGCCGTCGTGGTGCTATGGGCTTCCCTGAAACCGTGTTGGTGTGTGGCGGGCGGGAAATGCTCCTTCAGGGATGGTAGCAGTAGTGCTTCCAAAACCTTTGCTACGGGTGACAAGAGGGAGATAGGGCGGTAGGAATCTCCCTGATTATCGGGTTTGTCTGGTTTTGGAATCGGGATGATCCTTGCAACTTTCCAGATATCTGGAATCACCAATTGGCGGATCAAGAGTTCTAGTAGTCTCGTGAGGAAAACCAGAGCTACTGTGCAAAGTTTTTTTAACATTAGCATGGAGATGCCATCTGAGATCCATGTGATTAGTGGTTGGCGTCGGTTAACGGTAAACCGTGCAGTATCCCGTTGGTTTCCATTAACCACATGCAAAAAAACAATTATAAAGAAGAATATTAATAACTGGTTAGAGAACCAAACAAAACCTCACTTTTGAACATAAATAAATATACATTGATAATTGGTTGGAGAACCAATCAAAAACTCAATTGCGAAGAAGCAAGGAGTGGATTTTGGGAGTTCCGGCTTTGTGTGGGACGGTATATGTCGCTTGGAATTATCTTGGAAGAGACTCCTTTTAGAAATTGTTGATGGCTGTATAACCTAAGGTTCAGCCAAGTAAACCTCCCATCCCTTGTATACCAAGGGGGCACGGAGAAATTCCAAATCAACAAAAAAAATCAGCCTAATAGTACTCGTACATATAAAATATTAATTTGGGAATAAAGCACGTTATAAAATTAAAATACTTAATAGTATTAAAATACTTAATAGTATTAAAATACTTAATAGTATACCTAATAGTACTCGTACATATAAAATATTAATTTGGGAATAAAGCACGTTATAAAATTAAAATACTTTGATATTGATTTTATTTATTTTAAAATATTTCGGAGTAGTTGCTGCTCACATATTACGTAACATATTAATTATTTTGAGAATAATTTTTGAGCTAATTTCAAACTGTTGAGTTACGCTACATTTACACATGAAAGTACTTTCATGAAAGTTTTCTATACGTATTATAAATAAAAATTGCAATGGAATAGACAACTTTCTTGAACATTTATTGTTCATTTACACAGGAAATACGGGGTTCACACAGGGCAATTTTTTTTGTGCAACTTTTAATTCAGACGCGAGAAAGACAGAGAAAGCCACACAGTTTTTCTCTGTCTTTTTTCCAGCTGAATTGAGCAACAAAAATTGCCATGTGTGAACCCCGTAAAAGTGAAGTTCATTTTAAAAATGTCGCCGAAGCGAAGAGTAGCAAGTATTTCTATACTCATGGAATTAGAAGTAGAGTTGCCAAGAATACCGCATCCACAAGTTTATAGGGTAATAGTCGGAAATAATTTTTATTACTAGTTTTTAATGAGATTATTGTTATAAACCACATTAATTGTCTTTTTTGTGTGTATATAACGAAAATATTTCAACTGTTTTCATACATGCACAAATTAAGTTAAATTTATTTATTTTATTTTCTCACAATCCTGCAAATTTGTATAAATATTTGTAGTGGGTAACACTATTTACCTCTTTGTCATTTAACTTTCAGAAAGTGTCGAAAAATTGCTTTCTTGAAAAAATCGTTGAAAGCTGAGTGGAAAGTGAAATAAGTTTGAGTGTGTTAATGGAAAACTGTGGGTGTATTGCGACTTTCATGCAATTACTTTCATGTGTAAATGCTAAGTTAAAAAACATAGAAATTTAAAAATAAATCTATAAATATGGGTGAATTCGTAAATGCAGTAAATTTGTGCAACCGCTCGACAAACTATTGCAGCAGTAATAAAAATGGTGCCGCTGTTGCAGAAATCTGCGGCAGCACTATCAAATGTTTGCACAAAGAAACTTTTGACGAACTTTGATTGTCGCACAATTACTGAATTTACGAATGTGCCCTATTTTAAAAACAATTTCTAAAATAATGATAAAAATGATGACAATTTCTGCGGTTTTAAAACGTTTCATTTTTAAATTGAAATTTTGATTCATGGTTAAGCTGGCCCTTACACATGCAAGTGCAAGTGCGAAAAACTCAATACACTTGAACTTTTCTACTAACACAATCTTTTGATTCAGCTCTGAGAAAGACAGAGAAATGAATACAAATTTCTCTTTCGGTGATAATACGTACACAGAACTTGCATGCAAGTACCTGCATGTCTAAACGCAGGGTTAAATTACAATACAAACAATTAGTCCCAATTTATAGTATGCAAGTCTTATTGATCATCTTCTTATTCAGCTTTGAGAAAAACAGAGAAATGTGTATTCATTTCTCTGTCTTTCTCACAGCTGAATAATAATCTTATCAATAAGACTTGCATAGTGTAAATTGGGACTAAAGGGGTGTGGACACGGTCAAAATGCTTTACAAGCATGTTAATAGTATGAGTGAAAATTTGTTAGTATGTGTGACATCGACGAAGCTTGATGGAAAATCAAAAATTTAGATTTTTGGCATGATTGCTGTCACATGCTTGTGCGTGTATAGTGTTAACCCATCAAGCCTGAACAAATTTTCTTTATTTAGCGACATTTTTATTGTTTACCAAACAAACGAACAGCACAAAATCAAACTAAAAATTAATGCTTGGCAGATCATCAAGCATAAAAATTTCACACAACAAGCACACGTACACGATTTTGACATCAAGCATTTTGACCGTGTACAGACCCCTTTAGTGATGGTAGATTTGGACTTATGAAATAAGATGATTTCACTATTTGATATCAAGAACAATTCTCAAATATTTTTCAAAAGTTTCTGTTTAAAGGGCAAAATACACCAAAAAAATGCTTGACAAGCGTGGTAATAGTATGTGTGAAATTTATTTAGTATTACTGACACCGACGACGCTTGATGGAAAATCTACTTGGTTTTGCTTTTTCGTCAAACACACGTACACGGATCTGACATCAATCATTTTGATGGTGTATTTTGCCCTTAACACTTTTTTTGCAGATTTTGTTCTGAAAAATTAGCTCTGTTCATTAACCTAAAAATTTTTAATAATTATTAATAGTTTCCACTGAAAAGTGTTCACGTACCGAACACTTTTAGTAATAACTATTAACAATTGCTAACGCTTTTAAGTTATTGAACAGAGCTATTGTTAAATATTGCAGATTTTATTTCTAAAAGTTCTGGCAACACTGATTACAACTCCAGAAAAATTAAATAGTTCCAGTTTACACTATGCAAGTCTTATTGATCAGCTTCGTATTCAGCTGTGAGAAAAACAGAGAAATGTGTATTCATTTTGCTGTCTTTCTTACAGCTGAATAAGAAGCTGATCAATAAGACTTGCATCGTCTAAACGTCGACATATTAACTGTTTGCTTGTGAAACAAGTATACATATCGCGACCTTAGTATTGTTTTGGCCCACCGACCATTTTTAAAAAAATTGTGTTAATTATGTGGTATATGTACATATATATTTTGAATACCCTCTTTCAGAATCCAAAAACTCTTTCGCGAAATTGTTCCTGGTTTCTAAGATATCAAGCATTCATTGTGCTCAATATCATCATTTTTGATAAATTTTTTGTAAAAAAAATTTTTTAAATAAAAATAAATAAAAACCAGAAATCAAGTAAAATACCAAGTTTCATCAATATTAACTTTTATTCTATGTAAATATCTTTTCTAATAACGTTTATACGCTTATTTTCAATAAAAATTAGAAAATTTCATCTCAAGAACAAGTTACTCAATACACAGCAGTTAGTATACACATGGAGCAACAAAATCTACTTTTTACAAATAAAATAAAAAAAGTGGTTACTGGAGCACAAAACAAGATGTTTTACTTTCAGTAAAAAGATGTTAATTTCTAATCGGGTTGATGAAAGTTTACAAAAATTTAAAGTTTTCTTCCGGATATATTTTGAGAAAACTTTATGTAAATCTTCTTCGTTGGTTTTCTCCATTCGGACTTTTTGGCATATGGGCCAAAACAATACTAAGGTCGGTCGCCATATATATGTAGTATGTATATTGTTTGTGATCAAAAAAACGTGAATAAGAAAAGAAATGAAAAATATGAACTTGCAAAAA
Source organism: Panzeria rudis (assembly GCA_956483635.1). NCBI lineage: Eukaryota > Metazoa > Arthropoda > Insecta > Diptera > Tachinidae > Panzeria > Panzeria rudis. The sequence goes on along the minus strand of OY101450.1, from coordinate 126,802,800 downwards.
AAATATTTTATTTTATGTTCCAAATTATATTACAATCCACATTTAAAAAACATTTGAGAATAACGTTTGAAAGCTGATAATACATGAATTTCTCAACACAGAAAAAAATTTTTTAATTTCCTGTGATAAAGTGTGTATGTTGTTCTATGGAAATGTGTTGTTTTAACAAAAAAAGTTTTTGAATTTTCTGTGATAAAGATTTTGTTTACATTAAATGAAATTTATTTGCTGGAGTTTAAGCAATTGTCTATATGCAGCATTTCGTTGGTGCTTTACCAACGCATCAGTAGACTTCAAACACAATTTTGAACATTTAAAAATCCTTTATCTTATGTACAAACTTTTAAAACGCATTTGAGAGTTTACAAATATATAAACTTAAACTCCAGCAAATAAATTTCATTTAAAATAAAATTATGACAATATGTCAAATAATAAAGTTCTTAAGGATTTTGTTTATATGTATTTGATAAAAAAAATTTTTTTAATATTTTTACTTTTAGTTTCAACAAATATAGGATTTATTTAATTCATTCTATTTTTGAAAATTACAGTTGCTAAATATTTAATTTTTCTGTGGATTGGAAAATAATTTCAACTTTTTGTTGAGAATGCTGTTTTTCGAGTTATTTTCAAAAGTTTGTCGTTTGAGAAAAGGTTCTATTTCAAATCGTTTTTAATTTTCAATCAAGCCTACGTGTTTATTGAATATATGTATAACTTGAAAACTTGCTTTCGTTAGAAAAATATGCTTCTCGTTAGAATAGTTCTCGTGTTCAATTTTCATTCATAATTTGTATAAATAAGACGAAGTTGCATACTGCCAAGCTACTGAAAAAGTAGTGAAACATATCGCCCATTTGCTGCAACTTCGCCATAACTAAAAACAAGTTTTACAGAAAAGGAGTAAGGTTTTCAATTCACATACAACTTTATGGAAAAAGTTTTATTCTCTAAAGAGTTGAGTATACAAGATATTGATATTAAGAGCGATGTGACGATTATGGCTCAAAAATCTGATTTTTTTTAGTTACGAAGACGCTGCACCATATTTCAAGTCCAATTCAATCTGAAAAAGATGTAACCAACTTTAAAGTTTACGTCTCTATAGACAGTATACTGAAAATTTTTAAATTTGGAGTTAATATGGTATTGTTGAGCAAGTGTGATATATGTACATATGTAGCAGAAAAGTTTAAATTTATTATAATGCTTAAAAATTAAGAAGTTATTTTAGATTTTAGCAATTGTGAAAACCTAGAATAAAAATACCCATATAATATGCATACATATACGTATTATGTTTTATCATTTCCTTGGCGCATTTGTTTAAAACGACTTATACGTTTTTTGGGTGTATGGGCATCAATGAACTTCGCATCTGGCAGGGGTTCAGGTTCCGTAAGAGGTTTTTCAACGACATCATTCATTACCTTTGAATTGAAGTAAAAAATGCTGCTCGTTAAAAAATCGAATTTTAGTCGCGCATTAAGGACGGAAAATTTTGGTTTTAAATTTCTGATCAAGTTTTATGAAGGCTTATAAAAAACTAAAAATATTTTTCCTATAAATATAATATGTGCAAATTACCTTGTAATAAGCACTTAAATAATCATCATCCTCTTTCTTAATAGATTTTTTCTTTGCATTTTTAACCTTATTGCCAGTAACCATTTGTATATCTTGTTCAACAGGAAACTTATTTTTCAATATGGATTTCGCTTGAAGAGGATTTGAGAACTGTAATAAAACCTGTGTTTTTAATTGCACATATACCATGAAAATAACAAGCTTACCTCCGACTTTGGGTCAACAAAGGCTATTTGTCTATCGATCTCTTTCAATAGAGGAACCTTGACTTGTTCCTCACCGTCAAAGCTGTTAATGAAGAATATTGAAGGTTTATTACAATTTTCCAACGACTTTTGTGATTTTTTGTATAAACTATACAAATCTGCTGGGCTGCATGGTATATTAGGTATGTCTTTACTTTTGTTGCCTTCTTTTTGGGAGTGTTTGAATTTGATATGTAATGTATTAATATCGCCATTTGAGGATTGAAGAATCTGTTGTACTAAATCAAAATCTTGTTTGCATTGATTTTCCTCCATAAATTGTAAGTTCTTTTCAACTTTTGCTCGTATAAAATCTATTTTGTTTAAGCCATTTTCTGATTTCACCTTGTATTTATCTTTTTGTTCATCATTATTATCATCTAGTTTTACAATATCACGTTGAGGTTTTTCTATTTTAAGAGGTAACATTTGCGTAACTGCTTCATGATTCCTAAACTCTAAGGTTTGATCTTCTAAAGCAAAAGAAATGCTACGTTTTTGTTTGGATTTATTAGTATTAAATTCTTTTTCGGAATTTTGGCTTTTTTGTCTATCAAACTCATGATTTTCAACGATAGCATCATTTTCTTCGTTTTCGTCCAACTCTGTTTCGCCTACAGCTTCTTCTGCCTCCTCTAAAAGCTCTTCCAAATATTCTAAAACATTTGATAAATGTATTTTTTCATTTAATTCTTCTTGTGTACGCAAAGGTAAAAACTGTATTTTTTGTTTAATTATTTGAATTTGATAATCGTAGAAACCAATCTGATCTTCAGCATTAAGATATTTAGCTTGTTCTTTAATTAGTACCACCTCTTCGGGTAATATTTCTTCTCCCGCTTCCTCCTCTTGCGAGTTAACAAGGTCAATTATCTCTGTATTTTGCAGTACATTATTATTTGTATTTATCTGTGTGGTGTTATTTAAGTCATTTATTTTTATTATATTCGTTAGTAAAGACTTGTCTTCTCTAGTTTTCTGCGCGGTAGTGTTATCATAAGCTAGTCTCCTTTTTTCTTGTAATTTTATTTCACCTGATATAAGTTTGCGTATAGTTTCATCATTAACCTCATCTACTTGCAGTGTATCAAGTTCTTGTTCCAATTCTTCCACTAACTCGGCTTCTTCCAACATTCTAAAGATTTCCTCATTTGTTTTCTCCTCGGAAGTTTTTGTGTCTTTATAGTTTTTTTGTTTTTGGAGTTTTTCTCTTTCTTCTCGCTCCTTCGCTTTAGATTTCTTAACGCTAATTCTATGTTTTTCCTTCCATAGCTTTTCACTTTCATCATGAAAATCTTCTATAATTTCACGCTCTTCAGCATTAGCCAATACGCCCTCAGCATAAGGTTTATACAATTTGTTCCTAGAACATAAAAATATTTATATGTTTTGGGTTACAAGGAAGTTTATATGATGAAATGCAGGCATATAGACAAGCTTGCAATCCACAGCAAATATCACATTTTATTTTTCTTACTGCCACATATCTGCTTCAGTTTCCAGCTTTTTTATATGTTGCTTGGCCATTTTAATGCGCAATTTACAAATTTCCTTGGCTTTAAAAGTAGTGCATTTCGAAAAATAACCCTGGTAGTGACCAACTAAGACTTCATTCGTATGTAACAAATGTCCCGGCATAAAGGCCTTTTTACCAACTGGCACCATCACATCCAGTGTTAGTCGCTCTCCAAACATGGTCATATTCTCAATTGCAATCTCATTTTCTTTGAGGTACATTTGCCAACGTTGGGACTCCTCTTCATTTTTTTCTAAGGCCTAATACATATAACAATATTAAGACAAATTGATTATTATATAGATGTATTAACATACCCCTCTTAAAACATTCTCGCGCTGGTTCATTCTTTTGCAAAAAACATTAAAAACGTCACGTTTACAGCATATCCCAAATGTATTTTGTGTCCACCCACAGCATAGTTACAAGCCGATCAGCTCAAAATTGGAGGCTAGCCGCCGCCGGTCCTTTTTCTTCAAGCCACCGCCGATTGACTTTTGCTATACAAAACAATTTTTTTTATGATATATTACAACTTTTTAGCTAGAAAGAATAAAAAAAGTGTTTTTTTAATTTTTTCTGCATTTTCGTTCAAGCCGACATTTAGGCCGCCGCCGAGTCATCGTTGTAAACGCCGCCACCGCCGACCGATATTAAACGCGCCGACGCCGCCGATTAAACGGCCTCGGGTTGGAACTCTGACCCAAGGCGAAGTCTTGGGCGAAGTCATAACAGGTGAACTCTACAGATCAGCAGTTTAGTTATTGCCATGGTGAAATAAGTATACAGGTGGCAGCATAACGTCAGCTGATTATTTATTGCTCTGCTAGTTTTGTGCATAATCCACGTCCAGCACGTCTATATTTTTGACAAGCATCATCTATTTTTTTTGTTGTATTGTTGTATTTGTTACTCTTATGCAGTCACCTGTATACTTATTTCACCATGCTATTGCTCATTTTCTCCGCTTGTATCTTTGATCTGGTTAGTCCAGCGATGCCAGAATACAGATTTTATCTTAATTTTGAAGATTTTTTAGTCAAAATAAGATTTGAAGATCTTTTTCCCAAAATGAAGATTTTTTGATTTCTTATGATTTTATAAAATAAACAATATAACATTCAGTTGAATCGACTCATAGTTTTGCAAAATGGTATAGAAAGAAGTCAGAATTTTTATACTTTTGGTACTAGAAATTTTTTTCTGAGCTGCAGTTTCACGACGATTTTGAAGAAGCTTCTTTGAAGTCAATAAAAAGAAAAAATCAAACAATCGACGACAAAATTTAAAAGTTGCATTCACTAAGTCTACAATGTAAGGATTTGAGTTTTTGAAATAATCGAGGTTGCTCTCATTGAGGGTTGCAGCAACCGAGGGCGCACTAAACATATATTTGATCTTATAAATGTACAATGTAATTTATAGGACATTTACACTGTCTCGAAATCTAGTACTTACGAGATTTCGAGCTAAATCTAGTTGTTTTTTACAAGATTTTCCATACAAAACGAAATCTACTTTGTAAGTAGATTTGGACGAAATCTACTCAAAATCTAGATTTTCTTCTTACTACCCCATACAACATTTTTATATAAACGGTGAGTGAATTAGCTACGCTCTAACTAAGGTGGAACTTGTTGGGTTACAGTATAAGATAAATTTCAGTCAAAGTATTTATTCTTGGATACGAAATCTAGAAAAATGTCAAAAAAGTTTAGTGTAAACGCTATAGATAGTGTAAATGCCCTATTATAGGGCACTGAGACAGTGTAAATGCCCTATTACATACATAACTAATATATTATAAGAAATTTAATATTTAAATAATCAAATCGTCAGTAGACTTTAAGCACACTTTTGAACAGTTGAAAACCCCTTATCTTATGTACAGACTTTCAAAACCCATTTGAGAATTTTGTATAAGTTTCAAAGCCTACTGTGCTTATATTTCAAAATCATTTAAATATTTGTAAATTCTCAAATGTATGAAATAATACCATATGGCGTTATTTCTCAATTGATTGAGAAATAAAGCTATTATGGTGTTACTTCTACAGCTCAATAGCATTTGAAGCATTAAGCTAACGCCATATGGCGTTATTTCTCATTTGATTGAGAAATAAGGCCATATGGCCTTATTTCATATGGCTTTATTGCACTGCACCTGTTTGAAGTCTACTGACGATTTGGTAAAGCACCAATGAAATGCATATAGACAATGCTTAAACACCAGCAAATAAATTTCATCTAATATATTTTATATTTTAATATAAGTAACCTGTTTGAATTGAATTTTGGGTTTCGATGTTTACATATTAATTTTTATGTTGTTATATACATATGTACATAGGTATATGTATAGCAACTTTATTATCAAAGCAATCATGAATTATATTTATATTACACATAAAAAAATGTTTGAAGATTTTTTTTCTAAAATGAAGATATTTTTTCGAAGAATGAAGATTTTTCGCCGAAAATTTCTAGCACCACTGGGTTACTCTATGTCCATACGAGTTAACTTTTGCTGCGCTACTTTTGAGTTTATGGGAGAGAAAGGTTAGAAGATTGGGAAGGGGTACACTGCTTCATGTACATGCAACTCTCTTTTGTTTTCTTCTTTGTAATATTAAGCAACAACAATTATATGTAAAAAACAAAAGCTGCGCAGCAGGAATTTCATTATATGCAACTTCAAAAGAATATTTAAGAAAGTTGCAGAAGCAAAAGTTGATTCATATGGACATGGACTTAGAATGTCAAATGCTTTGTTGACATATTTTTCACAAGGCAAAATTATAACGGCGTATGACTACTGTCAATTTGTATGGAAAAACTCGTCTAGCCTTAATGATGAAACAGAACTGGATATAGGCGAGTTTTTCCATACTAATCGCCATTAATCATACGCCGTAAAAAGCAGTCATGGGATAGAGAGTAGAATTACAACCTCAACAGTTGCGGCTGCGTTTCTTTTTTTATATGATTATTTGACAACTTGAAACTTTAAAGAAAACCGCAAGAAAATATAAGCTATTTTAATTTCTTTGCGTTTTCTCATTTTTCTAATAACTCTCTTCCAATTGTTGCCATAGTCACCAAAAATGTTGATGTTTTTTGTGAACATAAAATAAAAATGTTAATAATTTGTTGTGAATGACAACGAAAGAGAGAAAATAAACAATAAAAAAAATAAATACAAAATTAAATTAAAATAATATGAACCAAAAAGTTCAAATATTTATTGAAATTCGACAATTTAAAATTAAATTAATATAAAATACTACTAATTTAGAGTAAAATAAGTGCAAATTGTGTAGAAATTTTCCAATAATGGCAAGAAAAACCGCAACCGCCCTCGATTTAGTTTCGGGCCTGTTTATTTGGCAGCGTTTTTGCCTGAAGTTGCAGACTTAGTTATGTTTCATCATTGAAGTTGCAGACTTATTCTGTTTCATCAATTCGTCCCCATCCAGACTTGCAATTTTTGTTGCAGAAACTCTTAAGCTTATAGATGAGAGAGGTGAGAAGATTGGGGAGGGGTACACAGTTTCATGTGCTCTGCAATCCTTTTTTGCTTTGAAATTCGCACTGTCAATTTGAAGTTTGCTGTAGGTGTATTTGACGTTTTATTTTATTAAGTATAAGAAAATTGCAAATCTAGAATTTCATATTGTGGACACTAATGCAATTCTGCAGCAGAATCTAAAAAAATTACTGCAACAAAAATTGCAATCTGGACGGGGAATTACTCGTTGAAACACTCATAAAAAAGCCTTTCAACAAAGTTGAAAGAAAAGTACTTTGTTTTGATTAAACACTGAGAGAAAAGCATAAACCGAGACATTAATAATTTGTACTTAAACATTTTATCTATTTATTTAAATCACTAGATAATAATTATAGATTATCAACTAGTGTATGTAATACCCCGACCACACGAGCATAAGGTTGACAATTACTGCCGTGGCAACCGCCAAATTCGATTGCCGACACAAGATATTTGCGTGTGGACCGTATGAATATGTGTTCAAATACATATTCAGCAACAAATGTTAAAATACATTGCTGAGCAATAATCTTTTAACACAAGCTGTCAAATTCAATTGGCATTTGAGTTTTTTTGTGAAAAGTGAAAAAAATTAGCAATAAAGCTAATTTTGAAGAGAACATCGCTGGAAAATGTAAAAAATTATTATTTATATAATTATAAATTACAAACATAAAAGAATACAGTGTAAACAACGCACAACCTTCTTCAGCAAAATTGTCAATTTAATGTTTTAAAATTTGTACGTGTTCGCCACCAAGAAATAATTACAAGCAAGAACACAAAGCGAATTAATATCAAGTGGCCTTATCATCAAAACAACACACATACAAAGTAGGTGTAGGACTATTTTTATATGTGCTTTGACAGTTCGGGTTAAAGTTTTTCTCTTTTCTTATATAGAGTTTGACTGATGGGGCGTAATCAGCTGATGATCATCTGTGATGATAAGGCTACCTGGTACTGAATTCGCCTTGCAAGAACATTGGCATTTGACGGCGCGGTTCTGCCGGCGTTATTGCTTGTATTAAACACATGCAATTGCTCGTGTGGTCGGTGTATAATAGCCCATGGCCAAGACGAATTCATACTAGGTGGCCGCAAAAGCCCATCTGTTTCTTTTGTATTTATGGGAGAGAGGTGAGAAGATTGGAAAGGGGTATATTGTTTCATGTACATCATGGTGAAATAAGTATACAGGTGGCAGCATAACGTCAGCAGATTATTTTTTGCTCTGTTAGTTTTGTGCATAATCCACGTCCAGCTCGTATATATTTTTGACATGCATCATCTATTTTTTTGTTGTATTTGTTTCCCTTATGCGGTCACCTGTATACTTTCCACCATGATGTACATGCAACCCTCTTGTTTTCCTCTTCGTAATATTAAGCAACAACAAATTCTACTAAAAAAATAAATATTGTATGGACACAAATGCAACTTCAAAAGAAAATTTAAGAAAATTGCAGAAGCAAAAGTAGACTCATATTGACAGGGACTTTAGAATCAACATTTTATAGCTGTGATCAACATCACCTAGTAAAATTAATTCGCCTTGGTACTTGTATTCTTTAAATTTGTTTCAAAATAATTGAAGTCTGTAAAAAATTAATATAAATCAAAATGTCGGGTCAATATCCTGGGGGCTATAATAACCCATTAGCTGGTCATCGTGGCCAATTCAACCCACAGCAACAAATAATGAACCAAATGCAAATGAGTTCTGGCGGTGCTGCAGGTATGATAACTGGAGCTGGTGGTGGAATGATGTCTATGAGTGGTGGCACCTATGGCCAAGGTGGTATGATGCCTCAACAAGGGAATCCCTTGCAGCAGGGCATGGGAGGTTCAGTAGGTAGTGCCGGTATGGGGCCTGGTGTCATGAACCCGGTAGGAATGCAGTCTCCATCACATGTTCAACTTATGCAGCAACAAATGCAACAACAGCAAATGGGAGCCCAAATGGGAATGAGTATGGTTGGCCATGTTGGTATGGCTGGTGGCGCTGGCAATCCTCAAGTGGGAAATATAGTACCACAGCAGCAGCAAATGCAACAAAATGTGGGCATGCAACAACCTCATCAAATGCAAACTGGACCAAATGTGCCAAACATGGGGGCAATCTTAACTCAACAACAGTCTATGCAGCAACAACCACAACAAAGTCCTGCTGCCCAACAGCAACAATCAATGCAACAACCTCAACAAATGCCTCAGACTACCGGCCAACAACAACAACCACAATCATCAACAAATAATGTGTTGTCTATATCCCAACAACCCCATAAAGAAATTAATATTGTCACTCTATCTCGAGTTGGTCAAGAAACTGTACAAGATATTACCTCTAGATTTCAAGAAATATTTACTGCTCTTAAAGTTATACAACCTACAGCAAGTCGAGATAATGGTACTGTGAAGAAGGTTCAAGAACATTTTCGAACCATTCGTTTATTATTTAAGCGTATGCGTTTAATTTATGAACGTTGCAGTGATGGCTATCCGCAGGGTAAGTTTTCTTTTTAATGAATTGAATAGATTTTTAAATTTAATATTTTACTAAAGGTATGGAGTATACACATGTCGAAAGTTTAATACCTTATAAAGATGAGACTGAGCACCGTAACTTAGAGGGCACACAATGTGAGGAATACCGTAAAGCTCTGCAAGAAAATCAAGAACTTATCGATACGGTGAAATTAAAAAATCGCCAACTAAGAGAAATTATTGATCGTACTCGAATAATTGTTTGGGAAATAAATACTATGCTTAGCATGAGAAGATCTTAAACAAAAGAAATTGAAAAAAAACTAGTTATAATTTAGAAAAACAAAGTACAGGTTGGAGTGATCAGAATAAGTCGATAATTAAAAACATTAAATGCCTGTCCCACAATGACGACAATTCGATTTCATATTTATATTGAAAACAGAAACAAATTTAAATTTTTTGTTTTCAATATAAATATGAGAACGAAATCGACTTGTTATTGTGGGACAGGCAGTAAGTTTATAATTTCTGTTAACATATGCTTCATATTTGGATACAAAATTTTGTTTTTTATTGTACATTTGAATTATAGTAACAAAACTTTTAAAGAATTATTCTCGCAGTTAAATAAATCTTCGAGTTTTTCATTACAAGCATTTTATTTTTTCTTTCTATTATGCAACTTTTATTTATTTAAAAAGTATTTGAAAACAAGTATGTAATTAGGAAATCAATTAGCGAAATTTCATTTTATATCCGTTAAAGAGTTCTTTATATTTAAAAAAATTACACTTTAATGCATAGATAATTTTATAAAATAAGGTTTGTTGAAAAAAGAAAATATGTACATTAAAAATTTCAATTATAAAAAAAGGATTTGAAATTAATTAAAAATAAAAAATTCATTTATATAAGGAAATTTTTGCCAATAATGAATTCTTATGCGAATCGACAATTTAAAGATACTCCACTAGTACGAGGAATAATCTTACAATTAACTCCAGTGCCATCAGAACTCACAACTTCGCCACCAGGGCATTTATATAGTAAAGGCTTTTTCTATACATTGGTGTTCAAATGGAGAAATCATATACATAGCCGATATATTTATAGATAAAATATATTACCTGTATTTCATGTATATCCTTTTGAATTTTCATATCATACACAGGTTTATGTACTACTGGGTTCTGCAACCCACTTTGTATATATTCCAAAAAACGAGAAGCAAATACTGGCATCATTTCATCAGAAACATTTCCTTGAAATCCCAATAAACTTTTGAGACTTTCGTTATTGCTACCAGTAGATAAGGAAGTTTTTTTAACTCCCATCGAATTCAAATTTAAAACAGCTTCAGCCTGTGGCGTCAAATTGCCAATTGGAAGAGACTGTGAACTATTATGACGTTCAGGGGCTTCATGATGAGGCATTTGAAAACTAGGATTTAATGGTGGGCTAGACATTAAGTTTATGGAACTGCTAGGAGCTTCTATTACCAGATTTTGAGCTCTTGTTGGGATATTCACATAATCATTTAATCTGTTGTTACAGCCATTGTTTCTAGCAACAGAAAAACGAAGATTTTTACTGGAAATATTTATGAATAATTTTTTGGAATTAAGTTTTATAAATTACATGTAAAAATAAAAATTTAGTTAAATATCAAAACCTCTCAATGTCCTGGTTACGGTTTCTTTGAACGCGACCATTGCTAACACCAAGACCGCTACTAGGTTTATTATTGTGAACGTTTCCAGCATTATTAAACCCTCGTTGAAAATTATATCCTCGATTTCCACGGTTGCCTCTACGTCTGTATCCATTTTGTATCCAATTTCTATTATTAACCTGAACATCCAATGGTAGTAACGTTGGTATGCCACGTGGTCTATCAGCTGCAGTATTTGGAGCCATCATGCGATATTGTACGTTACTAATATTCTGAGATTTCTTTTTGTTGCTATCATTTAATTTCTTCCGCAGATCATTTCTGTGATCGTGGCAATCTAAATACGATGTCGACGCATCCGGTCCTTTCCAAATCTCAGTCTTTACTCCTTCACAAGGTGTTTCTTCCAATTCTTCCTTTGCTGTTTGCATCAGAAAATCATCATCATCTTCTTCCTCATCGTCAATATTGCCTTTACGACGACCAAATTTAGCATCCTTACTACTATTAGGTGGTGTGATTTTTTCGTGGTTATCCTTCGTAACAGAATTATTTGTAGACTTTTTAGAAATAGCAATATAATCATCTGTATTCGATATATTTATGAATAAACACGTTAAAAACTGACTTTCTATAACAAACATACGTACCCAAAGATAAGTCCATAATTTCGTCTATTTTTAGGGCCATCCTGAAAGGATTTTGTCTATATTTTGGTACACTGAAGCAACGAAATATATCCCACAGTCTTATATGCTTTGTGACCAAATTGTTCTATTACAAAAGAAAAAAAGTACATTGTTTTAAATTTACCGTTTGAAATTTAAGGGATGCCAGAAAATAAAACAAAGTTTTTAACTAGGTTCATCTAACAGGTGGGATCCAGAGTACGAAGCTGTTCGGCGCATACATACAGCCGCCGCCGAATTTTGATTTTAAATTGCGCCGCCGCCGATGTATGCGGCTGTGATCGGCGCACGACTCAGTCGACAAGTGTATCAAATAATATAAGTTTGGTACAAATACAACAAAAAAAGTAAATTCTCCACGGCGAATTCTCTTGCGACTACCTGGTGTTGATCCAAGGCGAATTAATACAAGGTGGCCGCAAGGGCCCAGCTGTTTACGTTAATGTTTACACATGTGGGCTGTCAGCAGTGTTAGTGTATCAGCTTTTTTGACATCCCAAATGTAAATTCTCCACGGCGAATTCTCTTGCGACTACCTGGTGATAAGGCCACTTGATATTCATTCGCTTTGAATCCACCTTGCTTGCGACCAAGGCGAATTCATACTAGCTGGCCGCAAGAGCCCAGCTGTTTACGTAAATGTTTACACATTTGGCCTGTCAGCAGTGTTAATGTATTAGTTTTTTTGACAGCCCAAATGTATATTCTCCACGGCGAATTCTCTTGCGACTACCTGGTGTTGATCCAAGGCGAATTCCTACTAGGTGGCCGCAAGAGCCCAGCTGTTTACGTAAATATTTACACATTTGGGCTGTCAGCAGTGTTAATGTATCAGCTTTTTTGACAGCACAAATTTAAATTCTCCTCGCCGAATTCTCTTGCGAATTCAGTACGAGGTAATCTCGTCATTAAAACAAGTACAACAATACAAAAACAACAGATTGGGTGTAAGCAGCCCAATTCGCCTACGAACAGCTAATGATCATATGCGCTGATTTCACCTGGTATTAATTCGCCTTGGTGTTGATCTATCTAGCTTGCGACTTGGCAGTACTGCTTACGCCACCTATATGTCAATGAATGAATTCGCCTTGTGTCAAATATAAGAAATCAACACTTCGCTTGATTGACATTTAACTGTTTCCGGTTTATAAACTACATCATTCATTTCATATTCTGGTTTCATTCGGAAAAGGTGTTGTCGAAAATCTTTCGGTATGAAGATAATCCTTGTAAAATTTGTAGTTTATAAAATAATACACGTATATTAGTAACTATTTTTCAACATGCAACAAATATGTTCAACAGAACGCAAGGTGAGTTAAAGTTTTGATGATTTGTATTCTGCGAAATCTATACTTTTATTAAAAATAATCAAGTTTAATAGAAGACAAACGTTTCGTGAAATTAACTAGCTTTTTATTGTATGTATATTAATAATATTTGATTACATAAGCATATATTAAACTTTTTGTAAAGCTATAAATCATCTAGTTTTAGCAAACATGCAGAGGTATATAACTATGATCTTGGGATGTTATTACTCAAGATTGTAGAACTCTCCTCGATGCTAAAATAAGTTTGCGTTATTTATCTCCATATGGCTGCTAGTTGAATGAAGAATTTAAAGGCTATGTGGTCTAGAGACTGCCGCAACATGTTTATACGTAAATGTTAAAACAAACAAGAATTACAAAAACAAATGTTATTTGTTCATTGACTTAAATCCATCTCTTGTAGAACGGATATTAAATAAAACGAGAAATTATGGCTTAAGTCTAGTTTAGTGACAGCTCCAAATAAAAAATATTACGTAGGGGGGTAGAAAATGCGAAAATAAGAAGAAAATGTTAAATTAAAACATTGGGGGAAACGCATAGTCTTCGAGATATGGGCCTCTGAAGTTTTCATATATATATATATGTAATTTTCTACTTTATTTTTGAACGTACATATATGGCCAACATTGGTATCATTTTAAAGCTTTTGAATAGATCTTTCTGAATATTCAAACATTTATAAAACTTCTTAACCCATTACGAAGCGGAGATGAGTTTACAAAAATCAAAAGTTTTTAGTTAGCGTAGCCTGTGTTTGTTATACCATAGGGGAGAAAATATGTGCTTCCGGCCAAAGGCCGGCTATGCGAAAAGGATTTAGTTAGCGTAGCCGGTGTTTGTTATACCATAGATGAGAAAATTCTTGCGTCCGGCCGAAGGCCGGCTATGCAAAAAGACTTTAGTTAGCGTAGCCGGTGTTTGTTATACCATAGAGGAGAAAATACTTGCTTCCGGCCGAAGGTAGGCTATGCGAAAAGGCTTTAGTTAGCGTAGCCGGTGTTTGTTAAACCATATAGGAGAAAATACCTGCTTCCGGCCGAAGGCCGGCTATGCGAAAAGGTTTTAGTTAGCGTAGGTGGTGTTTGTTATTCCATAGATGAGAAAATCCTTGCGTCCGGCCAAAGGCCGGCTATGCAAAAAGGCTTTAGTTAGCGAAGCCGATGTTTGTTATACCATAGAGGAGAAAATCCTTGGGTCCGGCCAAAGGCCGGCTATGCAAAAAGGCTTTAGTTAGCGTAGCCGGTGTTTGTTATACCATAGAGGAGAAAATCCTTGCGTTAGCGTAGCCGGTGTTTGTTATATCATAGAGGAGAAAATCCTTTCATTTTAATAAATTGCATACTTACCTAGTGCACTTTCTTAACATTTTCGTGTACAATTTGTATAAACTGTATTAAGAGCTAAAGATTTATACAAACCCTTTAAAATGATACCAATATTGGCCATATACGTTCAGAAATAAAGTAGATAATTCCATATATATATATGAAAACTTCAGAGGCCCATAACTCGAAAACTGCGTTTCCCCCAATGTTTTAATTTTACATTTTCTTCTTAGTTATGCATTTTCTACCCCCCTATGTAATTTTTTTTTTTATTTGGAGCTGTGTCACAACATCATTTATATGTAAGTATACAGGTGGCCGCATAAGGGCAACAAATATAACAAAACTAAATAATGCTTGTCAAAAACTTGACGCATTTGACGCAGCTTAAGGGCCCTGGAGACTATCAAAATAAGGCATCAAACATTGCATATGTGTGGGTGTCGTGTGATTGTAGCATTTGAAAGAGACGTACAAATAAAAGCTTCAAACACAATTTGTATTTTGCCGTTGTAGTGAACATATTGAAAAAATGTCGGACGATGAATTATTGTTGACTTTGTGTGCAGTGATGTTGAAAAAAAAGCAACAAGATAAAAGCACAACACAATTGAAAAATATTTGCTTTACTTGCAATATTATATTTTTTATTTTATTTATCTTTTTATTTTTTAATGAAAAAAGAACACAACACAGGTGAAAAACACAAAACAAATTATTTTTCTTTTACTGTTTACCCGCGATGTTGTTGCGACGAAAAACACAGAAAAATAAAATTTTTTTGTCAAACACAAATGGAGACGTACAAAAAATCAGCCGTCAAAATAAAAATCAAAACTTTTTGATTTTCTTCAAACAGAGCCGACAACAAATACGTGTACCCGAAAAACAACGACCGCACGCACACAACCTTGTGTTTGATGACTTTTTTTGATAGTCTCCAGGCCGCTTTATACACAAAACGACTAGCGTAAAAAAATAAACACCTGTCCTCGTGCTGCCACCAGTAAACTTATTACACCACGATTACAAAACAACGACATTTTCTTTGTCAATCACAAATGGCGACGATCAAATACATAATTGCTCATCAAATTAAAATATCAAAACTTTTTTATTTTCATCAATCAGAGGCGACGTGTAGCCGAAAAAGCACGACCGTACGCACACACTTAGAACGTTGACGTTATTATTTGACCGTTGCCAGAGTTTTTTTGTGGTGATAGATAAAGAGGTGTTGACTAATTATCCGAATCATAAAAAGGCTGGACCAATTTTATTCAAACATAGCTAAGAACACTCGATCAAGTCACCTTTCAAACGGAAAAAACGAAATCAAAATCGGTCCAACCGTTTGGTCTGTACGAGGGTTTGTACATACACACACCACAAACTTATAACACCCCTTTTTTTAGTCGGGGGTTAAAAAAAGAAATATTCAAAAAGAAAAGCTTATAATATTTATAATATTGATATTTTCTTTACTTTTTTTTAAGTTTTAAATTACAAAGCTCGTTTAAAACACGTATTTCTGGAATTTATAATTTATTGTCATAATTATTGTCTGGACGCCTGCGTCACGAAGCCAATTATCAGCGTTTTTGACAACTAATACGTATTCTTTATTGTCAAGATGTCATTGTCAGTTGTAAACGTACTATTATGTGCTGTTTCCACAATGCAAACAAGCACTGCTTGTCTAAAATTTGTGTGGTAACCACTCAAAAAACTGAGTGCTTTTCATATAAATTTTAGACAAGCAGTGCTTGTTTGCATTGTGGGAACAACACATTAGTGCCTTTCTGGCAACCATTTATTTGCAGTTGTCGACTGGCAACGCAACTACATTTCGGTTGCATTAAATAATAGACAAAAATATGTTTGTTTTATGTTTTTTTCTCTAATAACGATAAAAAATTAAACAAATATATATTTTCACATTATTTTAGTTTGGTACTTTGTTCGTAGGTAAATGCATATATTTTTGCGCATATTTTTCATTTTTAGATGCATTTGTTAAGCGCTTAAAAACAGTTTTCAAGTTGCATAAAAGTCCGAGCCCTGATGATTAGATGCATTTAAATTTATTTTGGTTTCAAGCACAAACGATTTTAGTAAACGCAATCGTCAGTTGTTCCAAGAAACCAATTCGTATTGCATTCACGAGACTTCGAGTCGCTGTTCAGCAGAACTTGCAACTCCTTTCTAGTGCTAAAAAAGACTCGTAAAATAATTTCATTTAACCCAAGCAATACCCTAATTAATAATATTGAAAATTTGCGGAGCATTTTTTTTTTTGCGAAATGTACATAAACAATTTTTGGTTATTTTGAGATTTGACTATTTTGCGTTAAAGGAGAGATATGTATGTAATTGGAGACGTAAGTGGTATACAATTGTAAATTTACAAAATGATAAATAATTGGGGGATTCACAAGGTAGTCATAAAGTCATATGTTTTAAAATCATAACACGAAAAAATATGACTGCTGTGAGCAACCCCTCATAAGTTAGTGTGCTATTTCAAATTTTGTGTCAGCTGATCCAAAAAGCAATTATAAATACTTGAAATCAGAATGCCAAGAACAAGTGAAAAAATTAAAATAATAGCCAGTTTGTTTTTAAATTATTCAACTTGTTCATAAAGTAAATAAAACCCAGCTGAATATCTTTTTTAAATTAAAGTAAAAACAAATTTCCACGCACACCGAAAATGAAATTGTTTCAATACATAAAAATAAAGGAAACCAGCTGTTGCCGGTGACTGAGCCGACTAATTTTCCACGCGACTGCTAGCGGAATAACGTTAGTTGGCTGCCAGCCAGCTAAAGTATACGAACAAAATTTTCTCACTTGCATATTTTTAAATGTCTCGATTTTTTTATTTTTACTTGTTACACATCTATAAAAATGTAATCAAATGTGAAGTTATAAAACTGTGATCAATTTTAGGTCATACTTTACTACATATTACTTACGTTCATTTATATCAATGGCGGCGGATTGTAAATATTATCGCCGGCTCGACTAAATAGTTTCGCCGGTTCGGCTCAGATTTTTACTGTGAGTTATGACAAAACAATAAACACAGCACAAAAAGTCTTATTATTTTAAGACTTTTTTATTTGAAGCACAACAACAATGTTTTTAAACTATCTTAAAATATTAGCACTTTATGACATTATGACATGATAAGACACCTTGTGAATACCCCAAATATAAAAATAATAAATGTTATTCTTTTTTTTTTACAGAATAATCACACTGAAAAAATGTAAACCCAATATGGATTTGAAAAATTTCTTTTGCTGGTTAATATAACAATATTAATGGAGTTTCTGGAGAACAAATTCTTGAACTGAAAAGGTAAAAATATACGTACTATGTATATGTATATATTAATTGTTATGCGTACTTTAATATCAACATACATACAGACAATATATCGACCCCTTAGCACCAAATGATCGTAAGCGACAAAAATTAGATCTTTCAGGAGAAGGGGTTATTATATTTAAACATGATTTAGTGTCCGACCGAACGCACTTTTTCACCGAACCCGAACTTCGGTAAACATTTTAAAGCCGAACTCGAACGCAATACCGAACGAAAAACCGAAATTTTTTATTGAAAAGAAAATTTTCAACTTAACTTTTTTTAGCTATGACTTATTTATTATTTATTTAATAAATACAAAATTGACTGTGCTTAGTACTTTTTGATAATATTACGACTACATTTTTGTTTATTTTTGATGATATATATATATAAAAAAAAAACAATTTACAAAGTTCGGTGTTCGATGAAAATTTTACCGAACGCCGAACATCAACCGAACACAGCTTTTTCCGAACTCCGACATCGAAGCAGAACGTTCGGTCGGACACTAATGATTTATATTCCTAAACATTGTTTTTTTCGGACATCTCAGATGAATATTTTCTTGATCTCCAACTGATATTAAAAAAATATGTAAATATATTTAAATGCTTTCTTAAATTTTGCTAATTAATTTTTTTTACAGTTTTCGACTCGCAAAGTTTTTATGGCCGACTAAAGTAGAAAAAGGCGGATGACATTTAAAATGCTGGTAATTTAAAATTATTTCAACTATATAAATACAGACGATTTTTCATGGCAATGATGATTAGTTTATAATTTTTTCTGACATCTCTTATGAATCATATTTTTGATTTAAAATAAACTGTTACTGATATAATTTACAGTTATAAGAATTTATCCAAAGCTTATGAGATATACTTAACATTGTTTCTTTCCAATTTAGGTATTGTCCGCTCTCAAAAGTAAGGCCGAATTTACATCTTTTAGAAATATTGGGTAATTATGTTAATATATGTAGTTTTAATCTGAAATCTATAGTACTTTTACGATTGCTTAGGTCAGCTTCATTAGAAACGTTTCCTAAAGCAAATGTAGGCTAATTTTGAGTCGCTATTTAACAGAATCTTCAACTGTTTTATGGTGCTAGAAAAAATTCGCAGATTAATATAATTTCGCCCAAGCAATACCCTAATTGATGATACACAAATTTGCGGAGCATATTTTTTTTGCGAAATGTACAACAATTAACTTACGGTCCTGTTCTGTAAACCGAATCGAGATAATTTCTCGTTAAAAAAAATAATGCCATTGATGGATGTATACAGTAAATTAATTTCATATATGGCTAGCCTGCAACTAAAGTGGTCTAAGTAAAATTTTTGGATAAATCCACTTTGAGCATTTTCGAACAATCCAAGAAAAAGTGATCTATGTGTTATTACGTCCCCAAATATGGTTATCGTTACTCTATCACTTTAAAATATATTGCTTTTTTTCACTTTTTTCACCTTCTAAAGTAATATGATATTTTCTAGTCTGAACAAATATTGCTATTAGTGGATTTAAATCGACTCGATTTACAGAACAGGTGGAGAGAGGAGGGTCGCTTATTTCCAAAAAATTTTCACTTGCATTTGTTGAGAAATTGAGTTAAAATGCATTCCAATAGAAAATGACTCAACGTATGTATCCAATAGTGCATTCATATCTTTCTAAAAATCTCTAAATATAGACAGTATTTTTTTTTCTTTTACTATAATTTATCTCAAAATTTGGATATGAACGACTCGATTACTAAAATCTTAAATTTCTTCTAAAATCATCAAATTTATTGCAGATTTTTTTGGTAACCTAGTAAGAGTTTGGTGGTCCAACGTTTCAAATACTAAGGGTCTTAACTTTATCATAACTTTAAAGGTAATTAATAATTCTATACTATTTTAAATGAAATACAAGCTGTTGTTAAATATCCAATGATGAATTAATTAAACCATTCACAGACACCAATAACAAGATTAAAACGCTGACAATCTGTTTCAATATTCTTTTGAAATTAGAGAGTCTTGTCTTAATCAGTTATGGATAATGGTTAGATATTGGCACTGAGCTTTACAAATATTTATTGTAATTTTTTTTAAATTAATAAGAAACTATAAACGTGTTTTATTTTTTTTTTTTTTACAGAAAATGACTAAAATCCCTGGCATATGTTTGCAGTGGGAGGACCCTGAAATAATAACTAAATGTGAACTTGTCCAAATCAAGATATAAAATAAAAATAAGAAATTAAAGTATTTTGTTATTTATTTTGTTTACATTAAAAATCATTCTTCACTAAATTTGCTTTTTCTCTTAAAGCTAATTCTTTGTCTTGGTTTTCTATCATGCGGTCACCTTTTGATTTTTTGCCAATACCCAGTTTAGGCAAGCCTCGATTAAGACCCTCTAGTAAAACGCATGCTTTGCATGGCTGCTGGGAAGACACAAAACCGCAACGTTCACAAATACCTCTTACAGGTTTCTTAACTGTATCCTTAAATCTTAATTGCTCGCCAGAGTGGATGATATCCATTATTACTGACGGCCTAACCTTTTCCAAATCTTTGAGGAACGCCCTTGCATGGCCGCGATATGCGTTGGGAGCAAAGACACATTCAGTTGAAAAATAGACAAGTTTTTTGTAATGGGCGTACATAACAATTTCCTTTTCGTATGTGTATTTAAGAGGCTTCACCCTTGCTATAGAGTCCTCGCTGCCTCCTGTCTTAATGTCAGTGCATCTTCTTAAACGCGCAGTGTCGCCGCGTAAAATATTCATTAATACCGTCTCGGCTATATCATCGGCATTATGACCTGTAGCTATACTATCAACTTCCAGTAATTTTGCTCCGCGACATAAGGCTTGTCTGCGAAAAACTCCACAAAAGGTACAATTGTTAGAACGCCCTATTTGAGCTACAATACGATCCATGGTCCAACCATAAAGTTCTTCGTATGAGAGAATTTTGAGAGGAATTTGATAATCATCGCGATTTTGCTTTACTGTTTCTAAGCTATCATCGCGGTATCCTGTAATGCCTTCATCAATGGATAGAAGAACAAGATCTAAGCCGTAATCGTGACGTGCGTTGAGAAGTTTTAAGCTAAAACCAGATAGATTATTAGTGTGATTACTGTTTCGAGATAATTTTGATTCGAAGTTTAAATAATTTTGTCAATTCGTAAATGCAGTAAATTAGTGCAACCGATCTACAAACTAGAAAATGATGCCGTAATTGCAGCAATATGCGGCAGCACTGTCACTGGTTTGCGTAAAGGGACTTTTGACGAAGAAAGGTATTGCCAAGTTATGGTTTTCGTTATATATTGCCCATGAGCCTTATCGTGGTTGGCGTTTTTCGATTTAATCTAGTACAAAACGACTGATTTTCACCATAAAAACGCCAACCACTATAAGGGGGCATGTTCTGAAAAACGCATATCGCTTAAAATTGGCGTTTTCGATTTGAAAACGCCAAGCAGGTGTTCTGACAAACGAAAACGCTAGAAATTTGGCGTTTTCAAACCGCTAGTGTATACTGAAGCGATCTGGTCTATTTTATTTAATCTGCACCTTAAAGAGAAAATAAAATGATGCACAATTTAAATTTAATGTTTTCTTTTTATTTGAAGAAAAACTTGTAACGTTTTTTCGCGATTTCAATTAAAAATATGCAATTTAACAATTTGCTTTGAGTTTGTCAATTGTCTGTCTACTTATGAACTGGCGATGATTGTAGTTTCTTTTAAAGCCTGTATAGCAAACAGGAACGCTGTAGGGATTTTAATTTAAAATTTATTTTTTGTTTTATGTTTTGTTATAATAAAAAATATATTTTCATTGCTCGAACACAATTTCGGAAAATAGCAAATCGTCCGGTTTTCAGAATATGTCGAAATGCGTTTTGCATTTTTCAAAGCGTAAGCGATTTGAAAACGCTGCGTTTTCCAGAACATGGGCGTATGCGTCGCTGCGGACAGCGAAAATATAACATCGTTATATAAAAAAAGAAAAACCACTTAGCTAAATTTTTTTTGTTTTGAATTAAAAGGAAAACACTAGAAAATTGAACAAGGAAAAGGGTCTGCGTTTTTTGTTCCCTTATAACATACCGGTATGTGATGGAAATCGATCGATTCAAATCGGCGCCGATTTCAAAAACAAATTCTGCTGATATAACTGACATTAATAAATTGAGTCTATACGTGAAGAATTTTCATCATGATATCAATTTGACATTCATCAGGTGTGAACACTGTAATGTCGCCGAACTTTATATAAATTCTTTAAGGTTAAAAAAGTGGCAAATGGCTATCAATAGTAGCAAATTGTTTGCCATCTACCTAAGGTGAAGATATGTCGACTTACACAATGGGCTTTTTAATTTATTTTTACTAAGACGACTTATGTCGAGACATATCTTTTAATAATACATTGTTTTAAATGAAATTATTTGCTGGTGGTATTTAAGCATTGTCTATATGCATTTCATTGGTGCTTTACCAAATCGTCAGTAGACTTCAAACTAGGCATGGGCGCGTGTCGAAATTTTCCAACACGACCTGAACACGAATACCGGGATGTCGAACACACGTACGTCAAACATTTTCAAAACCACGCACGAAATCATTCAAAAACAAACAAAACAATGTTTTAATATTCAAAGACATGGTTTTTCTTTTATTTCAACGCTTTATGTTCTATTTTTATTTACATATTTTTGTTGAGAAAACAGTAACTTATCAAGATTTTCGCTTAATAAACTTGTGCGGCTCAAGAATAATTCGAAAGAGCTACATATATCTAATACTTGTTTGGCAAGCATCTGCATTCTGCCGCTATTTAACCGCTAAAATAATTTCGTGTCAAGTTTGCTCAACACAACACGACCCGAATACGAACGACATCAGATTTTCTATCACGAGCACTTCGTGTTGTCGTCCGTATTCGTGTCACGAAAAAAATCAGAACACGCGACCATCTCTGCAAACACAATTTTGAACAGGGATGGGCAAAAATATCGATATTTTCTTTAAAATATATCGATATATATCGTTGATATTTTTAATTTCGATATATCGATATTTTTTCCAAATATATCGACAGTGTCAAATTCGATATTTTTTAGCTTTGGTTTTGTTTTTCGTGCAATTTTTAAAAAAACATTTCGGCACAGTCCATCAAATAGAATATATTACTCATGATGAAATAATATAGGTGGCATTACTAGGGCAACAAATACAACATTACAACCAAAGCGTATTAATACCAAGTGGCCTTATTAGTGCAACTGGACTTTACCAGTCTGTCATGTTAAATGCATACATAAAAAGTTTTTGTTTAGTTTTTTTTACATAGAGTTTGACACTTTGGTAAAGTCAGCTGATGCTCATTTTTACTAATAGGGCCACCTGGTATCAATTCGCCTTGATTACAACAAAAAAAAAATTTTTTTTGTGTAATGTATAAGTAAAAAAAGGACGCGCTGCAAGTGATGAATTACATAAATTATTGAATTAAAAAACACTCATACGAGTTTACCGTCGGAGTTATTTCTTAGAATATTTAATTTAAAATTATTAAAAACTTTAGTAAAATAAACTAATCACAAATTCAACAAAGAACACATCACATGGACTTTTTATAAACATAAACAAGACTTTGACAGAGATCTCGAAAAACAAGGCTCGAGCAAAAATTGTCATCTGGCGTAGTATGCCACCTATATTATATCATCATGATGTTACTAACAAAATCTTTCGTTTTATTTATAATATTTTGTCTATTCGAAAAATTATCATTCTTTGAGTGTAATTTTGTTGTTTGTATGTTCCATGAGATATTAGTGGAACAATAAGGATCTTGGAAATTATTTATTTATTTATTCATTATTATTAATGTAATATAAGCCCACATGGCCAAAATAAAATATTACAAAGATCAATTTCCTGAGTTTATAAATGCCACCTATAATTCAAAACAATAATTGTATTACACTAATACATACAACATTAAAATAATTCATTCAATATTCAGACCTGATCCATATAACCTACTAGCTCCCCAGCCGTGACGTAACAATTAAAAACAAAAATTTTTAAATAGATTTACAAAGCCGCTTTTCGATATACCTAGAGGAAAAAAACCTTAATTAAGCCCGGCTTTTGCAAAGATCTTTACTCAGCGAAGCTACTTTTCGATATATGTACCTAGAAGAAAAAAATCCTTAAGACCGGCTATGCAACAATCTTTACTCAGCGAAGCCGCTTTTCTATATACCTAGAAGAAAAAGTTTTAAACCCGGCCGAAGACCGTATATGCAAATATCTTTTTTAATTGATATTTTCTTTTTATTTTTCAATTTTCTATAAGATAGGCTATTTTTTATTTCATTTGCACCTACTTGGCTAAACTAGATTTAAGCCTGAAAATTATACACCAGAAAATAATTTCATTTAAAATAAAATTATGACGCAAATAATAAATTTCTTAGCTTAAATGTACTTTAGTGAAGTTGCTCCATACAAAATAAAAATTACCCTATGTGATAGAAAATTGTAAAATAAGAAGAAAATATAAAATGAAAAAGTTGGCGGCAACCCATATTTTCCGAGTAGTTATGAGCCTCTGAAGTTTTCATATAAAACTGATTATGCATTACATTTATGAATTGAATAGGTCAATATTGGTGTCATTTAAAAGCTATGCAGAAAATCTTTAGTAAGAAGCATCATTAAGTCAGTGCGAATGCCTGCTATACAGTGAATCATTCTTCAGCGAAACCACTATTCGACATACCTAGAGGAGAAAATGTTTGAGGTCGGCTATGTAGGGATTCTTTAAAATTAAAAACAGACTTTTTTCAAAACTTTACACATATTTAGTTGTTTAGTAGCGTTTTAATTGATAAAAATAACTACAATATGCAACAGTTTTTAAATGACACCATTATTGACCTTTTAAATTCATAAATGTAGTGCATAATCACATTTTTATATGAAAAGTGCAAAGGCCCATTACTCCCATTACTTTTTTATTTAATCTTTTCTTCTTATTTTTCAATTTTCTATCAGACAGGCTAGTTCTTATTTTGTTGTTTGTCAGTGCGAATGCCTGCTATACAGGGAATCATTCTTCAGCGAAACCACTATTCGACATACCTAGAGGAGAAAATGTTTGAGGTCGGCTATGTAGGGATTCTTTAAAATTAAAAACAGACTTTTTTCAAAACTACACATATTTAGTTGTTTAGTAGCGTTTTAATTGATAAAAATAACTACAATATGCAACAGTTTTTAAATGACACCATTATTGACCTTTTAAATTCATAAATGTAATGCATAATCACATTTTTATATGAAAAGTGCAGAGGCCCATTACTCCCATTACTTTTTTATTTAATCTTTTCTTCTTATTTTTCAATTTTCTATCAGACAGGCTAGTTCTTATTTTGTTTGGAGCAACTTCACTAAAGTACATTTGTTCCAATTTCTTAAAGGTATAATACATTTTGATTATCGAAAGAAGTACTTACACATGAGCCAGTACTGTTGAGTCCTTTCCGCCACTTGCCGCTACAGCAACTTTTTCACCATATTGAAATAAATTGCTGGAAGTTATTGTATGATGAATTTCTGCTTCGAATGCAGCAAAAAAACATTCTCTGCACAGAGCATCTGCTGTTTTAGGTCGCTGAAAAATCATGTGTTTTCAAATGAATAGACATGTGCAATTAAGAAGAATATAAATTTATTACCTTTAACACAGCTTTATTTCCACAATTAGATTTACAATTTATTGGCATATTTACATGCAAGATTAACCTTTGTACTGACAATAACAACAGAACCAGAGGTCCAGGCCGATAAGAATAAGTCGGCGGCGGCTGAGTGCTAAAATGGTCGGCGGCGGCTCTAAATCGGCCCATAAATCATGAAAACAAAAATCAAGAGTTTTTATAGGGATTATTTACTTTAAACAAGTAAATATAGAAGTACATATATATACATGCTTTTATGTATAGACAACAGAAATTACCCTTGTATGTCATTAAGTAAAATAAATTTTAGAAATATATAATTTTAGAAATATATAATAATAATAATAATAATAATAATAATATATAATAATAATCGCGTCGATTTAAAAAAAAAACAAAATCTAAAAGATGATCTATGTTTTTATTGTTTTATTCGATCTTAAATTCGATTTCACTGTATCGTGCGATTTACATAACACAAATTTGGCTATTATTAGTTTTATGACTTCCATACCAGATTATCTCTTCTTTTTCAAAATCTCATTGTAGTCTTCAATACTGGCTGAAGTGGATATATATACGTCAAACTGTTTCATTCTGAATACGATGAACTTTCTGCAATATTATTTCTTTATACACTTTCTTTGATAAAATGATTGCTTATATCTGTGGCTACAAGGACACAGCAAAAAATAAATGGAGTACTTCTTTATAAACCACTTTTTAATTACTTCCAAAGGAGCTAATGATTATTTTTAGATACCAAAGAAGTTGTTTCTAATCACATATAAAATGAAGTTTTGAATGACTACTTTGTTTTCAACAATTTCATAACTTTATTTTAAAAACAAAACGTGAAGTTATTTGTAGTTGATTTATTTTCTGCAAACGAATTAAAAAAGACGCGTGAAGCTAAAAAGGAGTTTTGTAAAGTTAATTGACTTTTTAATTAAAAAGTTTTATATAATAACAACAATAATAAGAAAGAAGAATAATTAAATTTCGTAAAATGAAAAGCTAAAAAAGGATGGTAAGGAAACAAAATTAGTTCGAAGATACTTTTGAAGAGAGATGTTATGATAGATACCTAATCATATTTCTTATTTTTATTTTTATTATCCATATTGTAATACAAAGCCATCAAGGCCAAAAATACGTATTACATAGTTTCAGTAAGACTAAGCAACTAAGATGGGACTTCCACTGACAAGTCGACTAAAGCAACTTTGAGGGATGAACTAAGATTGGCAAATAGCTGCTATTTTAAAAGACAATATTATTTTCGCTAAGTATGCCTAATACTGCGAATCAATTAAATAAATTCCCTTTTTTAGTCTTTATATAATAAAAAAAGAAGTCTTCCTTCATTTTGAGGTATTAAAAACCTATCCAAGTGGAAGTATAAATCATTGAATAAGCACCACTTCCTAAATCAGAAATTTAACTGCTTTGGAAAAGTGGTTAATAACCACATCCTAAATGTAAAATGTATTAGATTTACTTCACCAATAAAAAATCACACCTTATTTTAGATTTTTTATAGGAAATAAAAAGTCAATTTTATTAGCTTACGGGTTGGCAAAAACAAACCACTTCGCTCCAATGACACGCTAATGTAAAATTCACTACTTTTTGCTCGGAGTTTGAAGTGCTTTATACTTTTTATAACTGAGTTCCTGCACACTTCTGTATCAATGAAAGCTTTGCAAAAGTAAAGGGATTTGCTGTGTTTTTTCTTACATATTAAAATACTATTTTTATCGCAAGATTAAAGATTTGCCTAGCTTTTATCTTAAAAATATTTGCTAAAACACAATCACACTTAAGTAGTAGTAGTTTTTTCGATTTCGATACTGTGCCAGATTAGGGAAAATTTTTTCTTTTCTCTTTAATTTAGTACAAAAAGTCGAATTTGAAGTCGAAAAACGACAACCACGATAGGCCCAAATTTCAGAGGAAACATTTGTTGACGGCTGAGCCATTAGCTGAAAGCCGAGAGAATGGGCGGCCGCTCTTCTCTAGGGAAAGTACTCGGCGCCAGCGCAAAGCCGGCTTGCAGCCGATCGACTTGGACTTCTAAACAGAACACGTTTATTTGTATTTATAATAAATGCCCCTTCTTTTCTTAATGTTTTGCTTAATGCTCACTGAAATGATAACATGTATACTCTGTTGTCTGGTGTCTTTGTTTTTATTCTGATTTTCTATTTTTTTTTGCAATAAAAGAAAAGAAGGCAAACACTCTTATTAACATAGATGAACAAAAGGAAAACAACGAGCTAAATAATAAAGTTGATGGACAAAGGAAAATTGAGAAAAATTTTAACAAAAAGAAAATTTCCTTCTTTGTGACATTGAAATACGAATCGTAATTAGTAAAATTTTCTAAAATACGACAATAATTTTATAAAATTAATGGAGAAAATGGTAGTAATATAAAGCTGCCGACAGAAAACAATAACAAAAGTGCCAAAAAAAATTTCCTACAGAAGAAATATTAAAACGTCCATATGTAACACTTTCCAGATCAATTGTTTTTTTTTAATTTTCAACAAGTTTGCGTACACTAACAAAAAATATTAAATATTAATAAATATGGGTAATGCTGGTAGCACAAGTATGCATAGAGAACGGAACAAATCGAGCGATATCTCTGCACCAAATTCACCATTTCAAGAACTGCCCCTAAGAGTTGAGGGAGGTTCGTCGGCTCAAGGTATTGCCGCAGTTAGTGGTGGCCAGACATTCACTTTTGATAAAAGTCGTGATTCCGTTTTACTCGGTGGTTCATCACAAGAAGACGACGAAACGACATCCGAACCCTATTATACGAAGCCAATAGGAAAAGCCGCAAATGAAACGCAGCAACAAACAATTGCTGCCTCTGTCGACCCTGAGTTTAGTTCAACTGAACCGCGCAAACGCTCAAGTACTATATCGGAGGGTACTAAAACTTCATCATCATCACCCACTGTAACACACATAATGTCTCAAGATAAAGGCTCTACCGCTGTAGAGGGAAATGAAAACAACAAATCGCAGCAACAACAGGATGAAGAAGATTTGAGTAATCCCGCATTACCTACCGTTTTGCGCTGGGATGGTGGTGGCCAAAATGTTATGATATCCGGTACATTTACCAAATGGAAACCAATACCCATGGTACGCAGTCATGGAAATTTTGTTACAATCATCGATTTGCCCGAAGGAGATCATCAGTACAAATTTTGTGTTGATGGTGAATGGAAACATGATCCCAAATTGGTAAGCTTCCATATATTTTTTTTAGTTTAGCAAAACATAATTTTAAATGTTTCTATTTCTGAAAATCAATATATGCATACATATATTGTATGCATGTACATAGGTATATGAATACAATATGTAACTATAAAGCACGTAATCCAGCTATGTATCTTTTTGGGGAGTTTATTGTATTGAAAATTTTGATTATATGTACATACTTATACGTACTTGCATACACACTTATGTATATAGAACATTCATATATGACGTAGTTTGGATGTTTTTTTCCACACTGCCATAATCTTAATATAAAGGGAAACACTCAAGTGGCGATGATATTGAAGATTATGATATTTGTTGTGGAACCACTTTAAACAATTGTTAAATTATATTAGAGAACACAAAAGATTAACATAAAGGGAAGAATGAGAGTAATTTTTGAATGAATTTAAAATGAAATACAGTGGGCTTCGTTAAGCCATTTAAAATTAACTTTAATGTCAATTCTTCCAAAGCGTTTCTTGAAAAGTTGTGAAATGTAATTTGAAAATTCTGAAAAACTATTAAATTATATGATTCGACGGTAGTCATTACAACAATATTTTTCAATCTACATCAGTGATGTTATATGTAGGGAAAATCCCTATTCGTAGGGATTTTTGTATAAAAAAAATGACAGTAGGGAAAAAGGACAGATTTTTTCAAATCATTAAAATGCAGGGATTCTTAAAAATGCTAGTTTTTTCGTTATTTTATTACAGCAGTTTTAGATTTTGACCGATTTCGGTCCATTATGGCTTGCAATTTTTGTAATTGCATGAACTATTCTATAAAATTATAAAACTATGAATTTGTTTAATTATTTTTCGTACATAACAGTTCTCGAAATGTCAAAAATTGGCTAAAAAAGTTAAAAATTTTATAAAATTTTGAGTGATTTATTATAACTCCGTAATTTTTTATCCGATCAGAGCTAATTAGCCAATATTCGACGCGTAATTTAGTAGATATATAACTCATTTTATTTGAAGAAGCCTTTGAGAAAATTTTTTTCAAAGGCTTTTTTCGGGCTGCGTAAAGACTTTTCAAAAAAGTATATAACATCACTGATCTACATACTTATATGTATATGTACATACAATATCATTTCTAACTGCCACGAAATGAATTTTGTATTTCGTTAGCAGCGTCTTAACTCGTTATTTTTTCAAATCGAGTTGTTTGCCTATTTCGTTATATTAGAGGTTCATCTATTGAATAAGCAAAAAATAAAATCTAATTTGAAAAAATGAGTTAGGGAGTTTCTATATTTCGATAAAGATATGACATCGATTTGAAAAAAATAATGAAATACTATGTTCCCACTGTCTTGTTTTTGAATAAAACTGCATGATTTATTGAAAACCACGGCACTGGAAAAGTAATTTTATGTCGCTTCTATATGACATTTCGTTAACTTAATATAGAGATGCCCTAGCTCATTATTTTTCTCAAATCGGTTTTTTTGCATTTTTCGTCGGAGGAACCTCTAATATATCGAAATAGGCCAAAAATTTTGATTTGAAAAAAAGAAAAATTAGTTAGAGCGTATCTATATTAAGGTAACCATCAAAACTCATTTCGTGTTGGTTAGAAATGACGAGGATCGAACCACTGAACCAAATGAGCTCAAATATACACCGCGTGCCTCTTCAGATCTCGGGAATTGGAAATAAAATATAAAACGCGATATTCGAAGAACAAATCGTATTTGGAGATATTAGCGATAATGTAAAATCTATTGTGTTGGTGTTCTAGAAATTTAAAAAATAGACCGTTGTAACTTTTTCGAAAATTGGAGTACATATTTGAAAACTGATTAGACCCAAATGTGAATTGTAAGGAGAACGAAATATAATATGACCTTAACTCTGCAACTGCATTAATGGGTACAAATCTTTCAAAAACGTCTTTGATAACTTTGATAACAGAAAAACGCCCACAAACATAAGGTTCGTAAAATTTTACCTCTGAAAAATTCATAATAAAATCAAAGCATATGTCATTTTAAGGGCCGTTTTGTCTTCTTTAGTATGACACATTAATGGAATATCTCGGATACGTTGTTTGAAATGTATATACATAATTTTGTGAAGTCAGTTTTGTAAATTTTTGATGAGTTTTCCTCTTTTAAAGTAGCGATATTTCGCGAACTAGGTACAGAAGTGAGCTAAGACTTTGCACTAATAGTAGTTTTGCCAGAGGGATCATTCGTACTAAATTTGATCAAAATTAATAAACAAATTGTATATTAATTTAATAAAAAAATTATCTGTGGGTTCTTAGAAATTGCATTTGGTGCGGAAGGGTTTTCTGCCAAAATGACGCGAAATCACTTTTTATTATTGATTTAGTATTGGCTATCACATGGTGAAAGTTAATTTTTTGTAAAAAATTAGTCATGCCGTAATGTACATATTGTGAAATAGATTAGATACTAATAAAAACTTTATACTTTAAAATACTTTTTTAATTTTTGAACTTATTGAAAACAAAAGATTACTTTTAAGCAAGTGCAAAATTCCAAGACACAGTAACATCCACAAATAAAATTGTTCAGGAAACTAATAAAACAAAATTTGTTACAGAAACACTATATGGAAATTTCAATACGAGTTAGGCAAATATTGTATGAAAAAAATCAGTTTTCATTAAATGTATACCGAATCATGTGCATGATACTCTACAGGGCAGGACCTAAAAATACAAAAAAGCCGATTTCGAAAAATTTGTTACTTACTGTGCTTTGAAATTGTATAGCCGAATTGTTCGGTAGAAATTCACTAATTTATTTCATTGGAAAATATTTTAAAACACATTTCAAATCTAAACTATTAATGGGATATACTAAACTTTTGGGCTTTGTTGTCGATCCCTTACACAATTGTTTATAATTTTGTGTAATTTGCTTACTTAACGTATTTTACTGTGAACAACTTAAAAAAGTTATTAATTTAAAACGCTATTTTACATTAGTAAATGTAAACCAATTTTTTAAAAGTAGTTTAAAAATTTTATTCGAAACCAAAATATATTTTTAATATTGTCTTAAATAAATTATAATTTCTTTTGAAAGTATATAAATCAGTTTAATCCAATTTTCAATAGTCGTAATAAGACTTGCCTTTTAAGTTTATAAAACCACTGTATTTATATATTTAATAATAATTGTTTAATATTTCCAATTTATTTATTGTACCTTCAAATTTATTCATATTTTTAATACAAAAATTAAGAATTATATCCAGAACTGTATATTTTTTCTATTATATATTTGGCATTCATCTTTTGTGTTTGGTTAAGAGCGGCAGTTTCTCTCCTAATAAAGCAACTTTAATTAATAAGCGGGTGAAAAAGGGAGACATTAAACTTTGTCAAGTATCTGTTTTTTTTGTTTCTTATTTTATCTATTTTTTCTTGTTTGGCTAAGAGTGGCAGTGTACCTCCTATATTTAATAAAGCAACTTTAACAAAATAAGCGGGTGAAAAGGGAGGCATTAAACTTTTTCAACTATTTTATTTTCTGATTCTTATTCAAACAATAAATAATAACCGACATCAATGACAAAAAAAGGCATAAATCAGTAAACAAATTAAATTAGATTACATTCTTTTGTTTCATTTTGTATGTAAAATTTACAGCCCTTTTCACAATATACGACTAAAAGTTATTTTATACTTTAACGGCAAGTTCGGCATAGAAAAATTGCCGTTAAAGTCCACGTCAACTTTTAATCGTACATTGTGAAAAGGGACGTTAATAGGTTTGTTTGTATAATATCCTCCGAATTACAGAAAAGCGTCGAAAATGATGCTGGTGAAAAAGCAAACTTGGTATGTGTACGTCAGTCGGATTTTGAAGTATTTCAGGCTTTAGCCAAAGACAGTGAAAACTGTGTCAACAATGCTGATAAGGAATATTCACAAGATGTGCCACAATCAAAACCATGGGAAAAGGTATCGGGTCCACCCATTCTACCGCCTCATCTATTGCAGGTTATTTTAAATAAGGATACTCCCTTGTCGGTAAGTTTATAGCTTATACATATAGCCTTAACCGCAAGAAAATCGTAACCTACAAGTTTTTCAGTTTTCGCTTTTTAATGAAAATCGATTACTTGGCGATCGATCATTCACATATTCTCTTAAGGTTGGGTGGGTATCGTTACGGAAATACAGCAAAAAGCCATTTTAATGGAAATAATTTTCAATTCCGGGACAAGGTTGCTAATTTAATGCTATTAACATTAAATGCCAGTCCCACAATATTGAAAACAATAATAAAAAACTAAAATTTGTTTTCAATATAAATATACGATAGAAATTTTCTTATCGACAGGCAGTAATTTTTTTTCTTTTGGAAATCTATTTTGAAAACGAATCATTTTATACTTTTTGTCATGATACAATAATATAAAGGTAGAACCACATTTGACGTAGAAAATAAATTTTGTCTTTAGTCCCGATTATTTGATTACTGATTTTTATAAGTCCCAGTCCACACGTGCAATTTTTGTTGCAGCAATTCTTCATTTTTCAGTGAGAAAGAGCGAGAGAGGAATATATATGGTATATATTCCTATTTCAACACTCCCACAAATTCAGAAATTGCTGCAACAAAAAGTACATGTGTGGACTGCGACTTATAAAAATCAGTAATCAAATAATCGGGACTAAAGTCAAAATTTATTTTCTACGTCAAATGTGGTTCTACCTTTATATTATTGTATCATGACAAAAAGTATAAAATGCTTTGTTTTCAAAATAAATTTCCAAAAAAAAAAACAAAGTGGGAAACGTTGCCACACATATACTCGTATAAGGGCAACTTTTTATTTAGGAATGTTTTCTGAAATGTGTAATTTGTGTCTTTGTTTGCTGAAAATTATTGTATTAGATTAGTATAGATGTATTATTATTAGAGTCCGATCGAATATTCGGTTTCGGATTCGGCCAAAATTGTGTTTCGGCTGATATTCGGTTTAGGCCAACTTTTTGGCCGAATACCGAAACCGAAACCTTTTATTCTTTATAAATAAGGAAGTTAATCGAAATAGTATTTTCCAAATTGAAAATATGTCACCGCCATGAATCTGTTTTTTCCCGTCCAATATCTTTTCAAATTGAATGAAAATTTACTTAGTTTTATAAAGCGCAACCAAAAGATATACATAGTAACATAAAGTATTCAACTGTTTGTTACCAAAATAAATAGCATAAACTAGGGAATGGTAAACTATTTCGTTTCCAATCGAAAATCTATTTTTGTAATAATAAATAAATTTTCGCAATCGAATTTATTTCTGCGATTTTTCACTGAAATTGATTATGTTTTTTAAAATAGATTTTTTTTAATAATTTAAAAATATGAAAAAGCTCATTTTCAATCTTCACGATAAATTCAATACCATCGAGAAAAATTCTTTATTGTGTACATATATGATCGATGAATCGCGGGCGTAAACAAAAAAACTTCCTCTTTAGTTATTCCGACACAACTTTTTGATTGTTGCTCTTGTAACGTCACCAATAGAGTGTTAAAACTAGGGATGTAACGAATACCGATACCGATACCGATATATCGGCGATACTTCAGATATTCCGATACATCGGTATCGGCGATATTTTACTGTCGATACGACGATACTTTAAAAATTTTTTTCAGAGTTTTTTTTTAACAAATAATTTATTTTTGTTCAATTTCACCATGAATTAAATTCACTTCGTTATTTTTTAAATCTTATTAATATCAATTTTAGAAATTAATAATCTTTTATGCTGCTATTTTGTAAAAAAAATATTTATTTTTTGTTAATTTTACCATGAATTCAAACTCAAGTCGTTGTTTTTTAAATCTTATTCCAGCAAAAAAAGACACTCCAAAGAAGTCATTAAAATGTAGAATTCGCGATCCGGAAGCGTTGCAAATTTGGATAATTTCTAATTAGTTTTACATATCCTTGCCATTGCAAGAAGTTCTGTTTTTCGATTACCAATCACCGAATTGGAAGCGATGCTAGGACAAATTTCTTTTTCGGTGTTCTATAATGGTTTTTCCTCAAGGAAAAAGGATAAAAAATTATCCATTTTCACAATTTTTTTTATGCGAATTTAAACTCAAAACTTTATTTTCATGTAAATTTAAGTGAATAAATATAAACTTTTTGAAGACTTTTAATAATTAAGCTATTAAGTTATTTAGAAGAATATTAGTTGATAAATGTTCTTTAAAAAATCGATTTTTTAAAAAGCATGGCGAGTATTTTTTAAAATTACAAAGGAATTAAAAAATTTTTCTTGGTTTTCTACTAATTCTCTGCATATTTTTAATATAGATTTTTTTGAAGCAAAGAAAATGTAGCTCCTTAAAAATTACTTCAAATTTTTTATACTGGGTTAAAATCAATTTTGTATATTCTCTCTTACAATGTAATTTTGTATAATAAAAATATTGGACTTGAGTTTTGTTAATCTAAACTTGAACTCAATTTCAATATTCGTATCGGTATCGGAATCGGTATCGGCGATATTTATTTTTAAATATCGGTATCGGTATCGGATCGGCAAAACGGCGTATCGTTACATCCCTAGTTAAAACACTCCTCAATGTATGTGTACCGGACCCAGTATTCCAGTTCTATTCATCATTTAAGCTAATTTCATGCCAAGTTTTTTTAGTCATATGCTCGTAAATGTTTAAGTTTTATATTTGCTCAGTGGAATGAAATATATTCCATTACTTTGACTGACACTGTATGTATGTAGAAATACTCTTACGCCCTTTTTCACAGTGTACAGTTAAAAGTTAACGTATACTTTAACGGAGAGTTTTGTATCCCGAATTTGCCGTTAAAGACCACGTTAACTTTTAATCACATTGTGAAAAGGGCCGTTAATAAAATAAATAACTTTTCAGTTCTCTTAAGTTTTTAAAATGTCAATATCAGTTAATGCTAAAAAAGTTCGGCAAGTTTCGGATTCGGCCGAATATTCGGCCTTTTTGCCGAATGTTAGGTTCTGGTTCGGGCTCGGCCTCAAAAAACTGGTCTCGGTCGGACTCTAATTATTATACTCATGAAAGAGCGATTAAAATACAGCAATTCGGCAATAAAAACGCAAAGCGAAAATGACAAAAGTTTGGGAAAATTTTGAAAAAGCGCTTAAAATTAAAAATCGCTAAAAACACTTTTGTCGCGGATATAGCGAAAATTCGCGAAAAATTGCAAAATTCCAACAATCCCTAATATGTATTCATTAAAAATGGCTAAAATTGTATGGAATGCAAAAAATTCGGAAAAAAATCGCGAAATTTTCGATAATTCGCTAAAACTTGCTAGTATTAAAAATATAGAAAAATGTGATAGTGATTAAAAATCGGTAGAATTACCAAAAATCAGAGAACTGGCAAAAAAGCACTTTTTGGCGAAAATAGCGGAAATGTGCGAAAAATTTCAAAACTGCAAACAAGCCTTAAAATTACTTAAAAATAGCTAAAATTGTAAGGAATGCAAAAAATTGGGAAAAAATCGCGAAAACTTCGCAAATTCGCAATATTCGCGATAAAAGTATTTTTTGTCAGTTTTTGGTTTTTTACAGTTTTACCAATATTTTAATCTACATATATCAGACATTGATATCTTTTTAATCTTACCAAGTTTTTGCGAATTTTCTTCATTTCCGCGATTTTTTCCGACTTTTTTGCTTTCCTTACAATTCTGGATATTTTTAAGAAATTCTAAGGCTAGTTTGCAATTTGCACATTTGCGCGACTTTTCGCAATAAAAGTGATTTTATAGCCAGTTCTTGGCTAATATGTATATGTGCACGTTCGAGTGAATTTCGCTAAAAACGTTACTAAATTTTTTTTTATAAAAAAACGGTTCATTTGACAAAAGTTTCACTAGGACCTTCTTCGTAGACCATTGAACTTCCTTCAAGATATGTTCAGGTCAATTCCGTTTTGTCGATGGCTTGGGAGTTAAAAGCCAAAAACATGCATAGACAACAACAATCAGAAATTGCGATGATAGACCTCTTAATATTAATGGCTCAAATTCTGACAATAATTCTTTGTTGTCATCTTGTAGAAAAGAAAATAAACTTTCATCTAATAGAGGAGCACTTCTGTGGCTTTACTGAAACGATTTAAATATGTAGTTGGAAGAGGAAACTTTTAAAAAAGAGTTCTTGATTCCAATGAATTAATATTATCTTTAAATACTATATTATTTAAACATACGACATACCCAGCAAAAACTTAGTAATTTATTGCAATTACCAAACAGCATACTTTTCAACACAAACTGCATACCGTCTGCATTACTTTATAGTCATTAAATCAATTACTTACTAGTAAATAAACGAACCTTTTATTTATTCCCTTATTGTAGGGCTGCAATACGTCCTGGTTTTCCAGGATTTGTCCTGGTCTCAGACAAATTGTCCTGGTGTCCTTGTCCACTCTTAAATTGTCCTGGTTTTTCGATACAGGTCAATGCAGACAGAAATCTAATTTCTGCTGGTTTTTGTTAGGAACAGAAGTTAAACTTTCTGTTATAACGCTGTTTACATGAAGCAATTTTACCAGCATTTGTTGCCTGGGGCTTACGCCGTTCAATTACTCATGAAATAAGCACAGGTGGCCTCACCAGCCCTTGTTTTTATTTTCGTCCCTTGTAATATTAAATAAATTTTTTTATTTTCGTTTATTGTTTTTTATGTATGAATTACATGTTAAGTTTTGCTTCTATTGTTTAATTGTTGGATTTAAATTTGAAATACATACATACTCGTATGTATGTATATGATTGATACATGTATCAAAATAAAAGTTTGTTGGGGCTAATTTTTACATGATTACTTGTTGGAGGAATATAAGAAGTTTTGTTGTACGTTCGTTTGTGGTATGTATTATAAATGTCCTAGTTGACGGGTTCAGACTTCTAACAGCCCTACCTTATTGGCACAGTAGGTGTTGTAACAGCTCTGCTGTTATTGTCGGCAGCTCTTTCCCGTAATTAAATAGAGATTAATTGTTTATGTTACGGATGTCATTAGGTGAAAGTGGGAGCAGGAGAAACCTTGCCGCCTCAATTGGCCTTAGCCATAGGTCTATGGGGGTGAGAGATGTAGACCTATTGGGGCAGTTGAACAAGTGTTCAGAGTCCTGCGGGCTTTGGAGACAATCCGGGCATCGATCTAAAGTGCCAGGGACTTTACGTTCTTGGTAGCAGTTGAGTATACTGGTCAAGCCGCAATTTAAGAAATTTACGCAATTAAGGCCTTAATTGAGCTCAATTTACCATACAAGGCTTCAATTAATAAATTAAGCAATTAGTACGTAATTGTTTCATAAATTGAGTAAAGTTCGAAATGCAACCCTTTGTGACAAGTATGTTTACTGCGAAGTATGTTCACTGAGAAGCAAAAATTGTATACAGTGGCAAGCCCCTGGTGTAATAAGTATAAGGATGGCAGTATAACGTCAGATGATTATTTTTTGTTGTGGTAATTTTGTGCATAATCTACGTCAAAGACGTGTGTTTGATTGTTTTATTCGTTGCCCTTATGCGGCCACCTGTATACTTATTACAACATTGGCAAGTCAAATGCTAATTGAGTATGCTTAATTTACTATGTGTGAACACTAAATTTAATTGCTCAATTAAAATTAAATTGTCTCAATTAAAAATCCATGTCTGAACAGGGTATTACCTGGCCTTTACACATGCAAGTGCAAGTTCGAAAAACTCAATACACTCAAACTTTTTTACTAACACACTTTTGGTTCAGCTATGAGAAAGACAGAGAAACGAATACAAATTGCTTTTTCGTTGATAATACGTACACAGAACTTGCATGCAAGTACTTACATGTCTAAACGCAGGGTTATTACAGTTCCAAAAATATCATTACACAATTTAAATGTATAAAGCAATTTTATCTTAAACATATTGTTTTAAATATTTAGCAGCAATATGTATAATGAAAAATTGGCTTGAAGTTAGCATAAGTGACGAAAATGGAATTGGTCTTGACGAGTTATTCAATACAATTTAACATTAAAAACAGAAGCATTATGTTGTAGTTTTAACTCACGATTACATCCCAGCGTGATTTGTAATGTCAAATGGTATGGCAAATCTTATGCTAATTTCATGCCAATTTTTCCTTATACATAATGCCGTAAGTGTTTAATTATTTTTTTTAACGACATAGTGCTGGTTAAAATGAAGTTTTTTTTTCAAGTAGAGTTAAACAAATTGCAAAACCTACAAAGATAATAATAAATCTTAACCCACATAAACATGCGTTGGAGTTATCATTAAAGCAAAGCCTTTATTTTGTGCTTTACGATTTTGTAGCGGTTAAGGCTCTTATAATTTTCGCTTGTGTTTCTATTTTATTTCCCCTTTTTTATATATATATATTTTTTAATTTTAAAATAGTGCGAACCAACTTTGTTGCCCGAACCAAATCATGTTATGTTAAATCATCTGTACGCATTATCCATTAAGGATGGTGTTATGGTTCTGAGTGCTACTCATCGTTATCGCAAGAAGTATGTTACTACTTTATTATACAAACCCATTTAAATAAATGATAGCAACAGTCAAGGCGAATTCATACTAGGTGGCCGCAAGCAAAGCGAATTAATATCAAGTGGCCTTATCATCAAAACAACACACATACAAAGTAGGTGTAGGACTATTTTTATTTGTGCTTTGACAGTTCGGGTTAAAGTTTTTCTCTTTTCTTATATAGAGTTTGACTGATTGGGTGTAATCAGCTGATGATCATCTGTGATGGTAGGGCTACCTGGTACTGAATTCGCCTTGGCCGCAAGATCCCTGCTGTTTATGTAAATGTTTACACATTTGGCCTGTCAGCAGTGTTAATGTATCAACTTTTTTGACAGGCCAAATGTAAATTCTCCACGGCGAATTCTCTTGCGACTACCTGGTGTTGATATATCTTGGCAACAGTTTACAAAATAAATGAAATATAAATTTTACTTAAAATATATTTTGCATATATGTATTTCGAATTAATTAAATTAATAATCGAATTAAAAACTATATTCTTTTTAGCTTCATCGAAATTTAATATTAAAAATTTCTTATTAGTTCTTAATTTTGTTATTTTATGGTATTTATACAAAAACATCATATATTCTTTTATACATAATAAAGTAATAATTTAAATGGTGTTTTCATAACAAATGTAAAAAGTTGTTTTTAAAAAAAGTGGGTCCAAAATGGGGATTTTTCGAAAGAAAGGGCCAATCTTTCCAAAACAAAATGGTTACACAAAATTCTTCTTTTGCATTGTATTATATTCAACAGCGACCATAACTGTTCATATTTTCTAAAAAAAAAATTAACAATAATCGCCTTTTTTAACCATAAATTTGACTGATATTATTTCGGTTAAAAATAAAATTTAAAATTTCACCGATTTTTTCAGTCAAAAATAAAAACCTCGAAAGTAGCAGCGTGGTACAGTTGTCGACTGTAGGTATCGACAATTGTAAAAATATATCGATATATTTCAATATTGATATATTTTTAAATATCGATCGGAATCGATATGTGTACGTATATCGAATAAAAAATATCGATATTTCGAAATATGTATATAGAGCATGATTATTCATACATAATCCCAACTTTTCTTAAAAAGGTTTTATTTCCACTTGCGATCTTGAAAAAACCTAAGAATGCCATCGCGTTTGACAAGCTAAACTGTATCCTGTAGTTCAAAATATATTGTAAAGAAGGTATATTTCCGTGATTAATAAGCACAGTTTCATACAAAACGACACATTTCCACCTAATTGTTAGAGTTTGATACAACAAGACGAATTTTCTATAGTCGCTAAAAGTGCTTTCTTATCGCGACCTCATTGCTATTTTGGCCCACCAATCATTAAAAAAAAATAGTTAAGTATGGTTAGGTTAGGAGGGCAGTCACGACTGAAGAAGTGACTCACTTGGGCCCTGGCACCGTGTCAAACCATCCCGATTGAACTAAGTACGAGGATAGCCTGACTAGCCCTACATTAGCCAGACTGTCTAAATCTTTAAATAGGATAGCGACCAAGATTCTCGTCCTTAAGCTGACTAGAGCCGGACACTGACATAGAAGATGAAGAACTGTCTCCTCCTCTTCCTCATCATTACAACTTCTACAATAGTCGTTATGATTTAGATCCATCCTTCTGGAGTCGGTCCCAATATTCCAGTGCCCTGTGAGCACTGTTACTAATAGTTTCGTTCAACCTTTACCAAGCCTGAGCAGATCCCTGTTGAGGTCCTGTTGAGGTCGTAGTGGGGCCACGTGGACCTAGCCACATGGCAGGTGCCATCGCGGTCCCACCTATATTGTGCCAGCCTGTATGTTTCAGGCTGTATTAGTAGTTTACAGTGTGATAGAGGGCTGCCAACGAAGTAGCATATCATAGAGTAGCTCAATGTCACGCCCTGTTTGGCAATTCCGTCCGCAATATTGTTTCCGGGAAAATCTGAGTAACCCGGAACTCAGCCCAGTGCTATTCTCGAATGTCTCGCTTTCTCGTTTAGAGATACCCGGCATTCGACAACCGCCAATGAAGTGGTGTATACACCATTTATAGCGGCGATGGCCGCTTTGCTGTCGGTAAATATATAGATATTTTCCGATATCCTATAGTATCTAGGGCATCTTGCCGCCCTAGTGATAGCGGAGATTTCTGCTTACAAGACGCTACACCCATCCTAAAGCCTAAAAATGAGGTATATATATTCTGAGAATCCTCTTTCAGAATCCGAAATCTGTTTCGCGAAATTGTTTCTAGTTTCTGAGATATCAAGCATTTATTGTGCTCGATATCATCAATTTTGATAAATTTTTTTGTAAAAAAAGAAAAAAATTATCGGAATAGGTTGAAATTTTTACAGTAGATTAGTTGATTTCTTGCAAAAAGGGAAAATTTAAAAATTTCGAGTTACTACTCTCTTCCCTGCAAACAATTGGAAGATATCCCCTAAGGGAATAGTTTAGAAATATCCCCAAATTGTCATCCAGAGCACGAAGCCGTTCGCCGCATAGCCGGCTTAACAGCCGCCGCCGAATTTGGTTTTCAAATTGCGCCGCCGCCGATGTGTGCGGCTGTGATCGGCGCACGACTCAGCCGACAAGGGACTATCAAATAATATAAGTTTGGTGTAAATACAACAAAAAACTAGCTAATGCTTGTCAGAAATATATAATATATTAAAAATTTTTTTTCGCTAGATATACGTACTACGTGAGCCAGTCGACAGCCGACACTTTTCATTCAGCCGCCGCCGAGGAAAATTTTCGGCTTACAGCCGGCGCTTAGCCGCCGCTGGTTACTATTTGGGTAAGCCGCCGCCGATAATCGAATAATATCGACTTCGTGCTCTGTTGTCATCTAGAAGAAAATAGCCAAGGTAATATTTTTATTTTCTTTCTTTTATAACTTCTCAGAAGATATAGAAAAAAAAACGTTTAAATTAATACATTTTATTTAAAAAAATATTTAATAACATTAAATAAAAAAATTTGAAAACCCCCGAAGTAAATAGATGATAACTTCAAAATGGCTGGACCGAAAAATAGATTAGAAGATTTTAGATCAAGTCGCCTTTCAAACAAGAGAAACTAAATTAAAATCGATCTAGCCGTTTGGGAGCTACGGTGCCACAGACTAGGGATGACTTATAAAATAATTAAGCTGGATACATTAAAATAAGCAAAGAAAATTTAAGCTTTTCGATACTCTCGCTGTGTTCTACAGGATGATAACAATTTAATCGCGTTGAAAAGTTTCCACATTAGTTACAGAACATGGGTACAGTAATAAAGTTGTGACATAAAATATCGTGAACTTTAACGGCAAGTTTTATATGCCGTTAAAGTCCACGTTATCTTTTAATCATACATTGTGAAAAGGGCCATGTAAGTATATTTACTTTTAATTAAAATTTTTGTGGGGTTTGTGATTATCCCCTTATGTTTACAAGCAGCATTTCTGAGAGTATTTTTCCGCTTCAAAGCAATATATTTTGAGTTGTACTTCATGCAGTATCTTGAAAATTTGTCACTTCCTATAGATTTGTTTTTTGTTACTGTACTGATTTTTTCCTGTTATGTACTTATATCTCTTATTATCTGGCAACCCTAGTATGTACTAAATTTCGATGAAATAGAAAAACAAAATATTTCAGGTGAGTTTTGTAATTTTTTTATCATCATATAATTCTACTCAGGTTATAATTTTCAACAGTATAATTTTTAACAGAAAAGTCTTTTGTTTAAAGCTTTATTAAATTTCTTAATCACATAATGTTTGTGTATTACATATTTTTAGTAAGACTAAATTCACACCAGGCTAGTTTAGATTTTGTACTGTGAAAGAGTTAGACACAGAAAGGGGATGGAATGCTAATAGTATACATTTCTTTTTTATCACTCTCCCAGAAAACAGAAATTGCGGCAAGAAAACTTGCCTAGTGCAAATTCAGCTTAATGATATGTGCATAGAAATATTTTAATTATGATTTTAATAAATATAATTTGTTCGTCTACTTATTTATGGATTTACTTATTTATGTAGTATGTATATAAAATTTAAATGTCTGTTTATTGCTAGAATATAAAAGGTACTACTAGTTTTATTTATATTGATTTTTATTAATAGTTATTGCTTTTCGGACATAATTAATTGAACAAAATTGATTTTAATTATTAGCTTACTTGCATTGATTTATTTAACATTGCAAGTTGTTTTTTTATAATGATATGAAATAGGAATGTAAATAATATTAATCAATAATAATAATAATAATAATAATAATAATCCGTTCATATTCTACTTAAATTATTATATTAATATTAAC
Organism: Panzeria rudis; assembly: GCA_956483635.1. NCBI lineage: Eukaryota > Metazoa > Arthropoda > Insecta > Diptera > Tachinidae > Panzeria > Panzeria rudis. The sequence goes on along the minus strand of OY101450.1, from coordinate 126,759,054 downwards.
TGATTGTTTTCGATAATAAAAATAGCAATTTGTATTGAAAACAAACAAAAAAAATCGATATTTTATTGTATTGTACACAGAAAAAAGTTTGAAAATAAATATGTAGTATGAAAAAAGTTCATAATCTATTATTCATATATTTTATTAATTTATAAATAAAAAACATAGGGATGTGCGATTAATCGATTAATAAAATTTTTTGATTAATCGAAATTTTGAGTAATCAAGAATTCTGATTTATCAAAATGCTGATTAATCAAATAATTTTAATTTTGATTATTCAAATTTGAATAATTTTATTCAAAATAATAAAAACAACAATATTTCGAACAAAATGAAACGCAAGAAATACAAAAAACTAAAAAATAAAGGTATAAAATAAAAAAAACTCAAGACAAAAATTAAAAACACAAATTATTCAATTGTTCAAAATATAAATCAACATTTTGAATAATCAAATTTAAAATTATTTGATTAATCAGCATTTTGATTAATCAGGATTCTTGATTAATCGGTTAATTGATTAATCACAATTAATCACAATTTTGATTAATCAAAAATTTGATTAATCGATTAATCGCACATCCCTAAAAAAATAGGAACTTTTTCATACGCAGTATGAATTTAGTTTTAATAAATAAATTTATGAAATCAAAGTTGCTTTGAAAAAAATTTTAAACTTTTGTCAACAAATTCTAAAATGCTTTTCTATTTATATAAAGTAAATATACAATTAATTTCAAATAGTCTGTTTGGCAGAAAGGAAAGAGTTGTGCCTAGTACAACAGGCTATACAAGTTCAATACTGAATTTTTAAAAACATATTTTAAAAGATATATGAATTAATTTATGTAAAAGTTCCTAGCTGGAATGAAAATAATTTGGAAAAAAAATTATGTTCGATTCATGGCGTTTATGGAAAAATATTTTTTTCTGTGTAATCAATATAAATTGAAAATAATTTTATTTTCGAAAACAAGCAGTAAAACATTTTAATTTTTGCAGCTTTATTAATAGTTTAGTTGTTTAAAACATATAAAATAACTCTACTACTACATTTGTTAAAAGAGCAATAAAAAATTTTTAATTGTGTTTTAAAAAATTAAAGTAATTTTTCAAACAACCGACCGACGACTAGAATAATGATCTTTTTTCGACTTAATATATTATTCTAAGAGGTTATAAAAAGAAACCAGCTATAGGAAAACAAATCTATTAACTACGATGTTCTATTAATTTCTTTTTAAATAATTTTTACAAATATAACGTGTCAATTATTTTCAAACTATATTTCCATACACAACTCTTCCAATTGTTCCGAATTTAGAAATGACGAAGATATTTTCATATCGACCTTTTTATCCAGCTCTTCACTTGGAAATAAATAATTTTGTTCATCGAATTTTTCAAACATTTCATTAGTTATTTTTTTAAATTCTTCCATTTTATCACATAAAGCAGTTGTAAAAAACTCAACAAATAAACGTCCCATATATTCGCCCTTTGATGATGGCCACCAGCCTTGTAGAAAACCAATATGTCCTCCGCGAGCTGTCACAACTATGGCGACATGTGTACTTTCTTCCGCTGGTTGAATGGGTATAGCTTCGAGGGGTTGAAACGGATCGTCAGCAGCACTCAGACATAACAATGGCACTGTAATGTAATGGAGTTTATTGTGTAACGTGGCATCAGAATAATAGTCGTCTACATGGGCGTAGCCAAATTGTTTTGATGTAAACAAGGCATCGAACTCTTTTATTGTCTTACACTGAAAATACATTAAAGCGAATTCAATTTAAAATGAAAATACTTGTAGGATTCAATGAATTTATTTCTGGTGATAAATAATTCGTTTTGTGATATGCAAATTTTAAATGTGATCTTTTCCTTTTGTTTCATTCTATATCAAGGTAGATCAATAAGGTATAGATATCGGCGAATTGATACAACAAAGCAACTTTTTTGTTCAAGCAATTGTCAAAACAAATCAACAAATTTACATTAAAATTTTTTCAATTTATTTAAATAAAAAAATTTATAAGAAAAATTTTGCAGTTCCTTGAACAATCAGCTGTGCTGATAACGCCACCTGTTATGAATTCGCCTTGTTCTATATACATTATCACGTATTTTTGTTTTTAGACTCTTGCCCCGATATATCGACGAAATATTTTACTAAAGTCGTTTTTAGACTTATACAAGCTGTGTTCGACTTCTGCACAAAATGCAACCCTGATACAATGTGTTGTTATTGCTTTTTTAAAACCTTCCATAAACTCATTAGATCAGGGTTGCATTTTCAACAGAAGTAGAACGGCTTGTGAGATAGTGTAAAACAGCTATAAGTTAATTTAAAATACTTACAGTAAGTCTCGGTTATAGTGAACAGTGAAAACAGTTCGTTAATTTAATATATCGTAATGAGACTAGAAAATCTTAGGCCGATAGGAAATAATTTTAACATATTTTTACTTTTTTGTTTATATGTATACCTTGCAATTTTTTAATTACTTTATCAATAAAGTAAACATTTAACTATGCATGTAGTAAAAATTGTAATATTAAAATTCATAATGTGGCTGATATTTTTAAGTGTCTGTTATAAAATGAGGACTTTTCTATGAAAATGGCAACCAAAACGTTGGAACTTCATAATTATTTCATTCCACCCGAGAATTCGATTTAACAGAGTTCGTTATACTCGAGTTTTACTGTGAATACATACATACATATATGAGGCATTATTTTTGAATCGGACAACCCAACATTTTTTTACTGAAATTCCTTGATATTTGCCATAACTGTAGTTTCAGTAAATATGAATGTGTATGCAAAACTTTTTTTTGTCGAGTTATGGGGTGCGGAACTGTTGCCGTTTTCTAATTTTTTTTAATTATTGTTTCGAACTAGAATAAAATAAAACTAAAAAACTAAAACAAGTGATTCTGATAGGAAATCGTCTGATCTTTTCAAAAAAAATATTTAATTTAAAAAATTGCATGTGCATAACCGGAAATGACCAATTGAAGTTACAACTTTTCTAACTTCGACATGATTTTTTTTTTATTATTATACCAAAATTAGCCTAGGGTGCCTTTATACTGTGAAAGTTTAAAAGTTATGGGATCTCCATAACTTTAAAAGTTATGCACATTTTTTTACATGTCCCTCACCTTTTGCTCGATGTTGTAGATAATCGGTATAAGACTACACAATGCCTTTACGTTGAAGATATTAGGTGTGTCTAGCACTTTTATGTAAAATTTCACCAGATTTATTTCCATGGAATATTTTAACCCTCTATCGCTTCGCTGTACTGGCCTTCTTAGACCCTCTCTTAAAAAGGTCAAAAAAGACGCATACAGCGAAGCGCTAGAGGATTAAAATGTTCCATGAAAATATATCTTGTGGAGTTTTATATAAAAGTGTTGTACACACCTAATATCTTAAACGTAAGGCTTACGCAATATCTTTTACCGATTCTCTATAACAATGAACAAAAGGTTGGGGGGCATGTAAAGAAATTTGCATAACTTTTAAACTTAGGAAGATCCCATTATCATACTTTTACATCATAATAGGCTAATTTTGATCAAAATAAAAAAAACTGGTATGTGATGAAAATCGATCGATTTCAAAAAACAAAATCTCCTGAAAGATGGCATTGATGTTTTTATTGTTTTCGAGGCTAAGAATATTTTATTCGATCTTAAATTCGATTTCACTGCATCGTGCGATTTACATAACACATATTTGGCTATTATCAGTCTTATCACATACCAGAAAAAATAAAACAGATCGAAGTTAGAAAAATTTTAATTTAAATTGGCCATTTCCAGTTTTGCACATGCATTATTTTTAATTAAATATATTTTGAAAAGATCAGACGATTTTTTATAAGAATCACTTATTTTAATTTCTTTGTTTTTTTTTCTAGTTCGAAACAATTTAAAAAACAAAATTTCAAAAACGTCAACACTTACGCGCCCCCTAACTCGGCCAATAAACATCATACAAAAAAATTTTTGCATACACATTCATATCTATTAGAACTATAGTTATGCCAAATATCAAGGAATTTCGACAAAAACAAGTTTTCGGTTGTCTGCTTCAAAAAGAAAAAAAAAATGCCTCATATATCACATTGCGCCGAACAATTAATTCGTAATTATTCTTTTAGCTTCGTTTTATTTGACAACTAATTATGAATTTAAATACAGCTGCGAGTTAGTTGCTGTTGCAGCAAATTTAAGCATACCGTTAAAATTTTGTCCATATCGATATCAGCATCTTTAAAAATTTCACAACTTTTTAAAGTCCTGCATAGACTATTGGTCAAATGTCTTCCCAGTAAATTGTTTAAAATAGGCTTTTCAATACTGGCCGTACCTAAAAAGTATACAACAAAAAAATGTGGTTTTAATAAATTTTAGCATGTGAGTAATTTTCTAGTTAGATTCCAAAAATGTATTGATATGTTATGGGTTAGATAATCTAATAAATTTAAATAAAATAGTTTTAAACAAAATTAAATAAATTAAAATAAACACAAAAAACATCGATCCATTCACAGTGAATTTTTTAAATTTATGTCCAATACCACAATACGCGTTCTATAGCTCAGAACATAAGTGCTAAAACTAGCCAGAAAATGGTTAAGATAATAATAATAATAATAATAATAATAATAATAATAATAATAATAATAATAATAATAATAATAATAATAATAATAATACTTCATAATCATAATAATAACTGTAACAATGATAATAACCAGGGCTCGGACTTTCAAGCAGCTAAAAATTGATTTTAAGCGCTTAACAAATGCACTTAAAAATAAAAAATATGCGCAAAAATATGCACTTATCTACGAACAAAGTACCAAAACTATAAAAATTTGAAGGCATTTTTTTTTTAATTTCTTATTATTATTAGAAAGAAATAAAAAATAACAAACATAGTTGGGACTATTATTTAATTCAACCGAACTTTAGTTGCGTTGCCGGTCGGCAACCATTAATTTTCAGGCACTAAATACCAATTGAAATTGACAGCTCTCAGTTGCCATCAGTAGTATCATTTTCAGCAAGCAACTGGCAGTCCAACTGAGGCTCGGTTGCCATCCATAATCAGCCTATTAGTATTTTTTTTTTTCAAAAATTGAGAAATATGTATTAAAAAAAATTTTATAACTCCAAAGAAATGCTTTTATTGCCAAAATATGCAAAAATATGGTGCACAAATATGCAACTACTAATCGATGCCAAACTACTTAAAATTTGATGATTCGCATAGATAATTAGCCAGTACCTCTTTATCTATTACCACAAAAAACATGCGTTTGCATGAAAGTCCGAGCCCTGATAATAACAAACAAAGAAATATGTATATCAACCTTTATGTACATCCCATGGAGCGGAAATAATTTTAGCTGCCGCCAAATAAGTACGAGCCTCTAAGCTTCTACGCACTAAATAATTGCCCAGTATTAGACCGCCCATTGATATACCAGCTGCTCCCAATCGTTCTTTGGGTACCATTTTCGCAACATGTCTAACAACCTCTGAAAGATCTTCGCAATTCGAAGCACAATACAATCGAGGTGTTTTCAATTCAATGCCACCCAAGCCACGATTATTGAAAACTACAACACGTAGACCAGACTGTTGGGCAGCAATTACTAAACATTTAACATAGTCGGCCTGAGATTCACCCGTTAAACCGGGTAATAAGATAACACAAGGCCCATCTTTACTGCAGCCGTCCTCCATCCAGTCCAACGCTACTTCACCACCATCGGGTAAAACTAATATTTCTCTAAATAATGAGAATATAACATTTTAAAACAATATTAGTCTATCTATCTATGTATATTCCGTAACTTACATACCTTCTATAATTTATTTTTGGCAAGGCTTGTGATCTTATAATACTGGCGAATACTGTTTGGGCTCGACTCTCAAAACACCAAAATGTTGGCCAATATTTCATTTCTAACGTTGGTATGTTATTATATAAAAACTTTTTAAATGGTCCATCTGCACAAGCCACAATGGGACGCTGAAAGCGGTTATATTTTTATAAGATGTTTAAATAAAAACTAAAAGATTAAAAAACTCTTACCTTAACGACTTGTAATAAATAATATATAACGTATGCCAGAGTGGCGTAGCCCCATAAATGTAAACGTGGAATATTCGTTAAATAAAACATTAAAGAATATAACATGATTTATTTAGCAAATACGGTATTATTTCAATTGTTACAGAACACACCAAGTTCTTTGAAAGGATCTTAAAAGGGAGAGAAAAAAAGAGTCAAATATAAAATGATATACAAAATGCATTAACAACTAAAAAACGCACACGCGTACATATACATATATGAATATGTATGGATCAACGCTCAAAAAGGAATGAAAAGAAAAGGAAACGGAAAGAAAAGGAAAGGAAACGGAAGTTGTATATGCTTTTTGAATAGTATGCAATATAATTCTCGTATAAAATTTTCTCTAATATAGGGGACTTAGACGCTGAGTTTTCAGACAAGATTTTTTGTAAATATCCTTTTAAAGTTGTTACTGAAAATCATGAACATTTATACGATGATTTTCTACCTTGATTTTTTTTAAGTTTAATTGTAAAATTTCTTTGAACTGAAATAAAGTATGAAAAAATAAAAATACAAATGAGTTTTAAAATAAATAAACATGAAAACACAAATCAAAATTTTTTTCTACACCGTTTGTTTTTCTACAACCTTCACCTATAAACGAAAAACTCAAGACTGAATAAACATGTAAAAACCTCAGCGTCTAAATCCCCTAATACTTAGCATAAAAGACTATTGTTTACATACAACTGACACCACCTAGAAGTGGAACACACATGAAAATTAATGAAGTGGTGTAGCGTCCTCTGAAAACAACACGCTGTTCCCTTTTGGTAATGTTTTAGAAATAATTATTTAAGTAATTAAAAAATATTTTTAAAAAATCATCCCGATGCAATAAAAATATGGTAATTAAAAATACATTTTCAGGGTTCTGCATACCCAAGGTGAAAAGGAACCCTATTGCTTTCCCTACGCGAAACTGTGCAAGGTACAGACTTGTCATTTTCACAGAATATGTATAAATACGAGTATTACCACGTTTAATTCCTTACACCCCGTCCACACATACAATTTTTGTTGCAGCAATTTCTGAATTTGTGGGAGAGTTTTGAAATAGAAATGTATACCATATCTATTTCTCTCCCGCTCTTTCTCACTGAAAAATGAAGAATTGCAGCAATAAAAATTGCACGTGTGGACCGGGACTTATGACACTACATTTTTGTTGCATTGTTTTGCTATAGGATTGAAAGAAAGAAACAGCAAATGATACATAATTTTTTATCGATAACAAAAGTAAAAGCTGTGACAATTTGGTATTTATCTTAATATAGCTAAACTCTTTGCACCTGGTAAAATTTCCTATTACTCGTACGTTATATTTGCACTGTTCTCCAAAACTTAAAAAATGAGGAAAATATGTAGTGTCATAAGGGCTTTATAAGCATTTCTTATTTCTAAATAAAAATGTAGTGCTGCCAAAAGTTTTTTTTTTTATTGTAACTTAATAACTCACAAAAATAATTGCTGATTAACGCGCTATTTGCAAATAAGATGTTGGACGTGCCACTTTTACATATATTTGTTAATAAAAAATTATAAATATACAGTGAAAATTCGATATAACCAACTTCGTTATAGCGAAAAACTCAATATAACGTATGTTTTATTGATTCCCTTGAGAAAACCTCTTTATTGCAAAGTTTTTCATACAAAAATACACTATAGCTATAACGAACAAATTCTGAGCAAAAAAGCCTCTATACGCGAAATATTCATTCAAATGCTTCATTCAAAGTCCCGTTACAAAAACAGCGAAGTCTGAATGTATTTACAATCGCATTTGTAAAGCCTCTATACAACGAAGTACTCGTACAAAAGCCTCTATACAACGAAATAAGAATAAAATATAAAGCAAAGAAAACTATAGTTATAACGAATTTTTTTTCGTATTTCTTCAAATTTCGTTATATCAAGTCCTTGCTGATTATATTTATAGCGAATCAATAGCTATAACGAAGTATTATCGGATCCCCTTGGAATTCGTTATATCGAAGTTTCACTGTATTTCACTGTATCTGGGGTAGAAATACCCCAGAAATATGTCAAATCCATTAACTGTGAGTCGCACACATGCATAAGCTCTCTCAAATTTACTAACACATGCCCGTTGTTGATAGAAAACTCCCAGACATGTGTCAAAATCTATTGTCTGTGTGACGCACACATTCTCAAATTTACTAAAACAGCTGTTCTTGTTCACCTGTTCAATCTACCTTGGCCGCTACAACAAATCTCGAAAGAGTTAAAAATTAAAGCTCGTTCTAAAGCGAGAACCGTAATAGTTTATATGTATATAGACACTTGACTTCTTCATAGTTAGTGTATTATCGTACAGACTACAACAATAAATACTGAAATTTAAAAAAAATAAAAATTAAAGGCTTTTCTATCAGGTAATGTAATTTTGACAATATAATTTTTATAATGAGTTGTATCTTGGAAACCGTATGAGGCAAACTCTTGTAATTTTCATAGATAGTGAAATATTTGAAATTCACGAGTAAGGAATAAAAATAATCAAACAAAATAAAAATTAAAGGGTGCTCCAGAAGGTAGCGTAATTATGAAATTAAACTGTATCTTATGAACAGTAATAATTAGACACTTGGTGCCATAGGCATAACTTACGAAAACTTGGCATGAACTTACCATAAGTAACTTGGCATGAGCTTAGCATAATAAATTAACCTAGATCTTAACGAGTTTTTTCACACAATTTTACATTGAAAACCACCATAGAATATAGTCATAAGCCACGGCTACAACTAACCCCTGCTAAAATCCAGTTTAATTTCGTCACTTATGCTAAGCTCATGCCAAGTTTTCGTTATGCATACGGCCGTTAAAACTTTCACAATCAATGTATTAATATAGAAACTACAACATCAAACAAATTTAATAATTAAAGGGTATGAAGTCAAAAAGCAAATCGCCAAAACGAAAAAAATCGCAAAAAACAAAAAAAAAAATTCTCAAAACTAAAAAATCGCCAAAACGAAAAAAGAATTTATATATATGTATGTATGCATATGGTATTCGTATGGTATTTCAATCTCTTTAATTTAAAAATTTAATTAAATTTTTTGTTTATTTTCCAGAAAAGACATTCATTTTTATTTAATTCCAAAGTTCCATGATATTAGGTTTTCTATTTTAATCGAATCTGTCCCAAATTTAAAATTATCAACCCGGACAGCTAACACTTGTAATACAATAATGTGTGAGTGTAGTAAATTATCGTTTATTTTTTAAACTAAATTGTTATTTTAGAAGATTAATTTCTGAAGAAGCGTTATTTGATAAGAATTATATATTATTTATTTATTTACATACATACATACATACATATTGTATGTAGTACGTTTGTTTGTATATTGATTTTAACTTTTGTTTGGACTTGAATTTTATAAAAAAGGTAGACTAATGACTAATCGTCTGACTTCATTTCATTGGTGCAACTTACTCGCATGTACAAATAACATTTATAAATTATAGATGGGTATGTAGCATGAATGTATCATTATGAATGTATATTTGCAATAATTACAATAGAAGAAGAGTGATTTAATTATTATTCTCTTAGAGTTAAGTTTAAAGAAGTGTATCCAGTTTTTATAGCCCGTAATATGTCTAGGAGTTAAATACCATAGAACACAATCGATTCGATTTCAAAAAATTTTAGCTTTCAAGAAATTTTACCTTAAATAGTTGGCAGAACTATCATCTATCTTTTCCAGATATTCCTATTTCATTTTTATAGTACCTTATTTATATGGGAGTTAAATACCATAGGAAACAATCGATACGATTTACAAATGTTAGTTTTCAAAGAATTTTGCTTTTAAAAGTTGGTAGAGCTACCAGCTATCTTTTCCAGATATTCTTATTTCATTTTTCAATCGTATATAAAATACTATATCAGATATACTACGTTTATATGCAGGACTTAAGGCCATGTCAGATAAAACTTTTGCTTCGCGTTGCGTTACAGATTCGCTTTGACATCTAAGATGAAATGTACATACTTATACGAAACATGCCACATAAAGCACTTTTAACGCAGCGTGAAGCGAAAAGTTCGGCAACTCTCATCTTTTTGCTTGCTTTGACAATCAGCTGGAATAATTTTCTTTTATTATATTGCCAAACGAAACATATTGCGCGTTTGAATCTGTTTTAATAAGAGGTAAATATGTGTGTGGCATTTATTTATTTATAATAAATCGTAAAATAACATAATTGACTTTTATTTTTATAAAAAATATATATATAAATAGCAAAATTATCAACTACTTTTTTGGTAAACGATCAATGCGCGAGTGTTGTCAAAGTTTTCATTGTGTCATACACCTTTTGCTTTACACTTTTCTATCAAAGTTAAAAACGTCACGCAAAGCGACAAAGTTTTATCTGACACGGCCTTTATTTGCAATTAAGAACGTAAAACGCTGCCAAATACTTTTTATTGTCATTTATTAAATCACTGAATATTTATCTATTTATAATTATATTTATCTATTTATTATCTTTTATTAACAAGCATGTGTAAAGTTGTCATCTCAAACTTCGTATCTGCAATAGTGCGTTAATCAGCAATTATTTTCGTGAGTTAATAATTTACAATAAAAATACATACTTGGCAGCACTACATTTTTATTTGCAAACAAGTCGTGCGTATACACGTACTAATAGTTTCATAGATAACAAATGATAAAGCAAAATTATAGTGGAAATAAGTAAAAATTTAAAAAATTAATCGTGATAATTCTACCTTATCGTCATTTAGTAAAGTTCCCAGATAGACCCCCACCCCAGTGCTATTTTCACAATGTATGATTGAAAGATAAAATGAACTTTAACCGGAAGTTAGGCCAAACTGTATTTCACAATGCATAATTAATTTTAAAGTGACACTATTTAACAAAGAAGTGTCAGTTAATAACTGACATAATGTTTCTGATAAAGTGACTTAGGCCACTTTCAAAATAAACGATTCATATATACACACATATGTATGTATGTATGTACATATATATTGTACATTAAGGTGAGTTGTTTCAGAAAAAATTAGTGCTCTCCTGAAAATAAACTTTGCTATTTTCTAGCAATATCCCGAAATATTTCTTGTTTTTTGATAGCCGTTGTGAGCTGGACTATTTTTAAAAAATTTCTACTTTATAGTTTTTTCAAGTAGTTTTCGTTCCAAGTAACTGTATACAAAAGGAGTATCAAATAAAAATCATAAATAAAAAAATATATATCTGTGGACTTTTGACAAAACAACTTAAGTGTAATTTTCAAAATTTTCCGTAGATCATAAATACTATTAAAGAGCTGAATGAAACTTAACACAATGAAACACAAAAATTTTTGTGTATGCATTTAAAGCAAAATGAAAACTAAACATAACTAGCCGATCTCGATTAGAATTTTAATTGAAATTTTTTCGTGAATCCAAATTGATAATTAGACTATGGTTCGTAACGTTTAATTCAGAAAGAATTGGGCATGATTAATATTCCAAGGAACAAGGGAAAAATTAACATCAACTTACATAATTTTTCAGCGTACACAGCACAGCAGAACAGAGTAGCGCAACTTTCGGAAGCCGCTACACTTCTGCTTTTGCTTATCACCACTTGTCAGGTGGCTCTGTTGAATATTATTTCAATTCTTAGTGCTATTTGAAATTGGAATTCGCAAAAAATTCTCACGCTTCATCCTAATTAGTGTTATTAGTTATTTGGGTTTTATAATCGTTCGAATACAATTTCATAAATTTTTTCTTCTTCGAACAGTCGAATAACTTAAAACTTTTATTCGAATATTCGAACGAATAACGAATAAAAATTTTCATTCAAATAACCACTTTAAAACCACGACTTTTAATATATTATTTCACTGCCCTTCCGTAAATGTTGTACCAATTGTCTTGAACGTACTTGTCCTATGACTAGTGAAAATGGGAATGGTACAAAATGTTCCTGAGTCGTGATCGGTGAAAAACGTTCATATCACAAAATTGTAACAAAAATTTTAGCAAAATACTACAGTTAGGTATTTTGCTAAAATTTTTACAGATATTTTCCAAATCAAATATACTCGTATTTGTTTAAAGTACAGTAATTTAACTAGTATTAAAGAAATCAACACAAGAAAAGTACCTTAGTTATGTCAATTGAACTCGGACCGTTTGCTAGTCCTTGGGGACCAGTCATGTGATTTGTCTTGTGACAGGTTATCTTCCCTCTAGGGTAGTTTCGTCTTTAAAAAGGCGTTAAAAGACATTCCGTCTTCAGCCAAACTCCTTCCTACATATTTTTCCTTCGATTGAATTAAGATAACTTTTCTTTACATATTTTGTCATTGGGCCAATATTATTCTTGTCAGATATGTTTGAATCTTCACTGAAACTTTCAATTTGTATATTGTGTAATTTACGAAAATGGTGCAAGAATGGAAAATTTTTTAATTCGTGGCATTCGTAAGCTTTAGAACACTTTTTGAAAACGATTTGGTTTTTACAATTGTCTTCCGCAAAATACTTCCAAACTAAGATCATGCTGTAATTTAAAAATATATACTTTACGGAGTTACGTAATATCTCAACGTTGTTCGAATAATTCTTCTTCGAATTTTGGGAATCCTCATAAAAAATGTCAAAGTTCATTTTTAGGCGTACAATTCTTGGTCATTGGCCACGACGTTCGTCGGCTATTTATATGTACACAAAACAAACAATCACAATAATAACAACAATAGCACAACAGTGGGTTGTAGCTATCAGCAAAGCAAATAAAGACCAACATACATAAACAACAAACTATTTGTATTTATTTAGTATCCTCTTTCCCGACCATTGATTTAGATCAGTGGTGGCCAATCTCTAAATTTCCTATACTCGCGAGTATTGGCTGTGTGTGAGACACACAGCCTACCCTGAAGAAAGTCAAATCTAGCCCGAAAAGGGCTAAGTTGGAGTCCCTGTTTGGAAGTGCAATTTCTGATACATTTTCTAAAAAGTGGCCTTTTTAACACATCTAAATGTTATTTGGCAAATTTTACAAAAACAAATATACTAGTATAGAATTTTAAATTTCCTTCAACAAATTTTAATAACAGTGACAACCTCGAAGAAGTCACTAAAGAATTAATTATAAAATTATGCAAAATGTAACAAAAGCGACACATTAATTTGTTACGCAACAAAAACAAAATTTAGTTGTACAAAAAGTATTTAACAAAATTTATATTTTTTAAACACGAATTTTTAGTTCTTATATACAATTAATTTTGCATTAATTAATAAAAATATGAATCTAGAATCATTTTTAATGCAATTGAGCTCGAAAAATTTTGATTCGCTAAACATTTTTTTGCATTTTTTCTATTTGGCACTAAAAAAAATTGTCCCAAATAGTAACAAAAATGCAATACTGTTGAATGAAAAAAACGGTTGAAAACTTTGATAAATTTCAACACACAAATGTCAACAAAATTTAACAAATATTTTAAAATTATAGCAAGAAGAATCATAAAATTTGTTATATGGCAAATAAAAAATTTAATAATATAAAACAGTGTTTGTGTGTGCAAAAAAATAAATTTTAGTGCATTTTCAAGTGCAAAAATTAAGCTCTCTGATGAGTGTTGAGTTGCCTCTCTCAGTGTGTTGGATAACAAAATACCCATAGGTGTGAAGAGAATTGGCAATTTTTTTTTTGACGTATAATCTATGGTTTAGCACTTCTTGCTGGGAACATCCCACTTGACCTGAGATTCGATATAAACCAATGTTCGCTAAAGCGAAGAAATTTCAAAACAAAGCTTCGATATTTCTTCGCGAATCTAAAAAAGGAACCGAGTGCTCCCTAAAGCGAACTTCTCTCGATAATTTTTCGAATATGTGACGATAGCCTAGTGGATGTGCGTTTGTCTGTTAGCCAAGAGGTGCCGTGTTGGAATCTGTCTGACTGCATCGTAAGTTAAAGAATTAAAATAACACATACGTGTACATATGTGAATAGCACAAAATGTGCCACGATAGCCTAGTGGATGTTTGTTAGTCTGTTAGCCTGGAGATGCCGTGCTCAAATCTGATTGACTGCAGCGTAAGTTAAAGAATTAAAAAATAAATAAATTAAAAAATAAAGATAATCGGCTGTATGCAAAAATACTTAAAGTAGCTTTGCCAAGCAATTTTGAGTAAAGTTGTATTCTAAACAAATTATTATATCAAAATTTTAAAGTAGGCACTCACGTTTGTTAAGACTACTTTAAGTTGATATTTCCAAAATGTGTATTTTTTACCACAAATAGTTTTGTTAATATAGCACATATTGATTCCTGTTACATCTGAAAATGATGCTTGGAGTCTTAGCTCTTAGCTTAAATTTATTATTTGTTTCATGTAATGGAAAACAACACCAAATTATCTAGTTGATTCGAAATACATAGAAAAATTTATAAAAAATACAAAAAATAATAAAAATATAAAAACATGTCTTAGTGATGTATATAAAATCAAAACAAATTGAAAAAAGCTGGATATTCAAATACTCATTCATTCGAATAAAAGAAATTGTGTTAATTCTTCTATGTTCATCATATATTTTTACTTTTACTTCATAGAAATATTTATATGCTTTACTACAATGTCAGAAGCTCATATTTTTTGAATTAAGTTGTTTTACTTCAAAGTAAAAAAAGTTATTTAACAAAATAAAAATTTATTTGACTACTCGAATGAAATTTGTATTCGTTTTTGTACATCATAAACTATGAAGTGGTTGTTGAACACGGTGGTGTTACCAGTATTTATTATTAAATCACAAAATAATTAAAGTTGTCTTTTGCATATAATTTCTTAACAAAGTTATGTTAGCCTTAAAGTGCTTGGTAACTACTATGAACTTTAAAGCTAAAGTAAAATATTTTTTAGCATACAGCCGAATAATCTTAAAAAATTGCTTTTGCTCTTGCCTTTTTGGGATATCGAAATTTGTTCGGTATTGGCTCACTTTTGATATTGCTAACAAACCTTCGAAATCGAATGTTTTTTAAACAAAACTGAGCGACAGGTAAACTTTTTTCGATTCATTTTTGAGTGTCATTCTCGATAGTTTTACACGACATATGTTCGAGATATATTCGAAATCGATATCATTAACGAAAGTCCTGGTTAATTGGATACCAGAGATGTGTCGAAATCTATTGTCTGTGTGACGCATACATTCTCAAATTTACTAAAACAGCTATTCTCGTAGTGGTACCTGTTCAATATACCTTGGTTGATAGTTTTTAAGCTGTCATTTTTCCAATTTCATTGCACTGAAGGAAATTTTTGTGTAGTTTTTTATCCCTAGTTTTATATTACAAGTGTATTAAAACTACAAAAGCAACAAAAAAAGTACCGCTCAGAAACTATGTATGTACTATATATTTTTACAGTTTTTGTCAAATTTCTGGCTAAAGTCTTAGCAATTTTCTTTTAGTGTTTTCTAGCAATACATGACTACTCAATCTTTTCTTGATATTTCTATTTCCTCACACACATGTGCGCAGGATTGCCATATATAGCGATTTCTCACCAAATCGTGGCGATGTTTACTGTCCCTTCGCCGATGTCAAAGAAATTCTTTCTTTCGTACAATTAAATTTTACACAAAAACAAATTCTAAAATTTTGTTTTATATGTAATAATACGAAAGAAAGAGTTTCTTCGACATCAGCAAACAGGCCGTTAACCTTGTTTGATTTGGCGACATGTCGATGTTTCTGGCGATGTGTGACATGGTTGGAGATTTTTATAGATATTTTTTAGCAAACTCGAATATAAAGTTTGTGCCAAATGTTTATAAATCAGGGAAATTAGTGTGTTGAAAGAGTGCTTTCAAAAATAAGTTCCAGCAGAACTCTTCTGCACAAAATGCAAACAATATGATCCTGGTGCTTTAATAATAAAACTATGAAAGTAAGGGGAGTTGTTTTGCCCAAAAACCCATACAGCCAAAAGTTAGAGAGTTAAAATGTTCCACATAAATTTTTCTTGTAGTGTTTTATATAAAAGTACTGAACATACATAGCAATGTGCATAGGTATAAACAATCAAAACGCTAAAACATATATGTGGACTTTTGAAACACCGACTGTGTAATTTTCAACATTTTCAGTAGAGCATAAATACTATTAAAGAGCAGAATGAAACTTTTTGTGTAAATTTTTCAAAATATTAATATATTTGTGACTAAACATCGTACAAAGCTGATGATTACACCAAAAGATGCGCCTTAAAATTCTACAGTTATAAATGACGCTACTTGTAAAACTGTCTTAACTCGAATTAAGTGCTTTTGTCTAAAGTCCGCAGATATACATATGTATTCTATTTTGTCCCCTCCACCAGGATCAGTCCTTAGAAAGTTTTGATTTTGTTGTATATTAGAGTGTAATTTGTTCCCGGAATCTCGACAAAAAATTTCCCGATTTGCAGGGAAATAGAAAAGTCCTGAAAAGAACAACTCTAATGAACATATACAGACAGACATTCATGCTCACTAACACACGATTGTCTATCATAATAATGAATATAAAGGAGAACAAGCTGCAGACCTTGCATACTTCGAGGTTAGTAAAGTTACAAAAAATCAATGCATATTTCTGAGGGATTTAAGTAAACAAGCACTTAAAAACAATATGTATAATTCAATCAATAATTATACTCATACTCACTTATGAAGGTGTGTGCATATACCGAAACGTTTCAACCTTTTATAAAATGTTCCAATTCTGAAGTATTGATTAATTTAGTCCAGTTGTAATAAAATTTTATAAGTTGGCCATTAAAAGTAAAATACCTACTATATTCACTTTAGTTGCATGATATGAAAAACCAAAAGGGGCCTTGTAATACATATTTGCTCTAGTTTCAAAAGACCATTAATCAAGTTGTATTATTTTTTCAGTTAAATTACCTTAAACTATATAAATGGGTATGTACATATGTATGTCTATCTATATTAGATTTTATCCAATTACACAATTATTACATAAGTTTTATATTTTACTTAAAAGCATTATTTGGCGAATATTAATCATTTATGACTTGTTGTTGGAACTCGCTGCGTTTCGACTATTTTCTTTTTATTTTGGTTTTATTTATTTATTTTTGTAATTATTTATTTTTAAAATGTTTGCGCACAACAGTTTTTTTAATACTTTCGCTCTGTTTTACTGCATTTAACAAACTGACGGTTGAAAATATCCGCTTGTTTTAAGTTGACAGTGTGGTTGATGCAAAACCACTATGTAAGTATGTATTTTAAGAGCATATTCGAATACACACTAACATTAAAAATAAGTTCTTGGTCTCTCTCTCTCTCTCTTGGGGTTGCCGCATTTATCTAATTGGATTAAAATTGGTAGATTTTATTTAATAATGAAAGAATTAGACCAAATTGTAAAAATAGTTTAATATAAAAAGATCGCTGACAATATGCAGACTCAAAATTCCATTAAAAAATCAATAAATTTGATAAAAAAAAAATCTCTCAATAAAATAAAATATACATACCTGCACAATTTGAGTCCTATGTCAAAGAGGTATTGTCAAAAAGTTCATATAAACGTAATAAAAGCATTGATGTAGCTAGGCCTTTCCAGGGGGGCTAAGTCACCCCAAAATTGCTCTAGCCCCCTAGAATTTCAAAATAGAGTAATATTGATAATATAAGCGAGGGACAAATATGGGTTTTAGCCCCGCCCAGAAAAATTTCTAGCTACGCCAATGAATAAGTGGCTTTATAAATGCAATGTCATTGAATAATCTGCAATTTAAATTGTAAACTGTTAGGAAATTAAATTGTAAATATAGATTCAAACTTAACAATACAATTTGGCAGCACTGAGTATACAATATCAGCAGTGTTGCCGAATTTGGGAAATTAAAAAAATGTAGTTGTTAAAGCCGGGTGCAGTGTTAAATAATTCAGGCATGGTTAATATTCGAATATTCGATTTAATTTTTAACATACACAGCAGAACATAGCAACGTCACTTTGGGAAGCCGATACAATTCTTATACTACATACAAACTTTTCATGAAAATTGCATACGAAAATTAAATCACTACTAAATTGTGTTAATTTTGCTGTTTCACTATAGCAGTTCTCAGTATTACCGTTGGTTTATTTTTCTTCAAGTCCATTTTTCTGATTTTTGTACAACTTAAATCATTCTTTTTTGGTTTGATTTTTGTACTTAAGTACATATGAACATGTAAACATGTAAAAAGCTCAAGCCAGTATGTAATTGTTTATTTAATATGATTATTTCGAACTTAAGGCCGGGGCACATAGAATCCGTCATACGTCATCCGTTGCCTTTTTCAACTGACGTTAACGGAATGACGGATAATGTTGGCACAATGAGTACGTTGTTAACGGAGAGAAAATCAGCTGTTATTTATTTATTAATTTTAATTTCTTTAATTCTTTATTTTAATTCTTATTTCTTAATTTCTTTATTTGTTTATAACAAAGCACCAATACTTTATACAATCGAATAAATTTTAATTTAAATTATTTTATTTTTGAGCGAAAAACAAACCCACAACAAAGAACAAATCAAACAATAGTTGTCAAAGTACTCAACGTACGTTAAAATTTAAAAGTTGGCCAACTTTGTACTTTGCGTTGACGGAGAAGTACTGTATGTGATCAAGTTCATAAGAAAACATGTATTTTAACTTAGCTGTCAGTTGAAAAAGGCGACGTATAACGTATGACGGATTCTATGTGTCTCGGCCTTTATTTTTTAAGAGAAGTAACGCAATCAGGCAATTAATGCCTACCAGTTAATTAATTAATTAATGTGTTACCTTCTTTGCGAAAGGGATAGTGTAGAGCGAACAGGTGGTGAAGTGGGAGAGAGATAGAAAGCTTAATTCATTTACAACCCTTCTATTGCGCGTGTTGCAAGCCCCTCTGGTGTCAAGTAGAGGCACTGAGTTGCTTAAGCGGTGTAACCCTTTTTTAATTAGTTCTTTTACTTTGCCGACGGTTTTGCTACAATACCGACGAAGGAGGGTGCTGTGAAGTGCATTATGATATGTTAGAACTACACGCTGCCGGTACTGCCAAAGTGATCAGTGCTATGCCTTCATCACTTTAACAGTCCAACAACAACCACACAATAACACACCAATGCTCATGAGAAAAATGCATGATGTTGTTGGCTTGCCTGAAACTAGTCTCTAGTTACTCTAGAAACTAGTTACAGTAGCACTAACTTGGCATCGCTGACATCTTGAAGTGAAAGCGTCGAGCAAAGTTCTCGGAAATACAATCTCGCTCTATTCTGATCAAAGCATTGAGCCGACGCTAATCGCATTGCAGTACATATGATAAAAGGTCGAAAACTGTGTATACCTAATTGCAGAATAAGGTACTATTTTTTATTATTAGTACAACAAAGAGTACATTAAGTCTACAATATCAAGTTTTGATTCGAAAGAGAGTAGTCGATTTAATTAAACAAAATTTTTATTTGAAATTAGGTTAATTTAATTTACGAGACTGGTTATTGTTATTGGAAAAGTACTCAAACAATCCTAATATAAAAAAACAATAGCGGTATTCGATGTTTGGAGCGTTTTGTATAGCAATTGTTTGCAATTGCAACGCTTTTGTCACTATTCGTGAGCGCTTCTTTTACTCACTTTAAAACACTAAATAAAAATTTACACATACACTTAAATACCCACATACACATGCACTTCTGTGGCTATATGCAGATTCCAAGGAAATTTTACTGTCCCGTGTATCCAATTTTTATGTTTTTTTTTTAATTTTCATTAATATTTTTTTAATAAACTCTTTAATTTTTGTAGATAGTTTTTATTTAATTTTATTTCAGTTGGCAAAATGTGAGTTGCGAGATTGCAATACAAAAAAGCTATTCTGACTTGGTATAGCGTAGTTGCAAAAGCGTTGTAAGTGCAAAGTAATGTATTTTTTGTTAGATTGCAAACAAAAAGCTACGATATTTTGCACTTGCTCCTTTGCAAGACCATTCGCACCAAACACTGAATACCGCTAATATATTATTTTTTTTAAATAATAAAAGGCTTTAAACTTATTGATATTAATTTCTTGAAATAAAATACATGTATATCTAATATGTATATGTAAATTTTTATTGATTTTTATGCAATAATTTGGGTTTGGGATTTCCCTTACTTTTGCACATTCCGGGAAACGGAAATAAGAAAATCGCTTCCCCGGAATTCCAGGGAAATTTGATTTTCTAAATTAAGTAGCTTAATTTAATGAAATTGGTGGAATTTGCATCGTTTTATTAATGTAAACATTCTTTTTAAATAAAAATTAATATAATAATAATTCTTAATAATAATAAAATAATATTTCTTTAAAAAAATGCTACGAATTTTTAAGTTAATTCAGGCAAATAGCTTTTAATGTTTGTTATACATTAATAGATCGTATAAAGACTAATTGACGACTGTTACCTTAATTATTTAGTTAAACATTTAATTTTAAATCCTCTAAATCATTTTATGAATAGCTTGCCGTAATGTTTCTTAGCTTTCTTGCCAAATTTCCGGGAGAGCTCTTATCGATTTTTCATTTTATTTCTCTTAAAACAACTCCTTCGGGGTTTCAATAACAGCGTCGATTTATAATAAATTTAAGTCTTGACAACTTAAAGCTTTTAAAGCTTCTATGAGCTTAATCACTTAAAGTTCGTTTAATATCGAATTATTTGCTTTAGGAAACGATTAGAGCGCTGCAATTATTGATACTCTGATATAGTTATTAAACGACAATAAAAAAAAAATAATGGAAATTTTGGTGTTTAAACTAGGGATGTAACGAATACCGATACCGATACCGATATATCGGCGATACTTCAGATTTTCCGATACATCGGTATCGGCGATATTTTACTGTCGATACGACGATACTTTCAAAAAATTTTTCAGGTTTTTTTTTTTAACAAGTAATTTATTTTTGTTCCATTTTACCATGAATTAAATTCACTTCGTTATCTTTTAAATCTTATTAGTATCAATTTTAAAAATTAATAATATTTTATGCTGTTATTTTGTAAAAAAAATTATTTATTTTTTGTTAATTTTATCATGAATTCAAATTCAAGTCGTTGTTTTTTAAATCTTATTCCAAAGAAGTCATGAAAATGTAGAATTCGCGATCTGGAAGTATTGCAAATTTGAATAATTTCTAATTTGTTTTACATATCCTTGCCATTGCAAGAAGTTCTGTTTTTCGATTACCAATCACCGAATTGGAAGCGATGCTATGACAAATTTCTTTTTCGGTATTCTTAATGATTTTTCCTCAAGGAAAAAGGATAAAAAATTACCCATTTTCAAACTTTTTTTTATGCGAATTTAAACTCAGAACTGCATTTTCATGTAAATTTAAGTGAATAAATATAAACTTAGAAGTCTTTTAATAATTAAGCTATTAAGTTATTTAGAAGAATATTAGTTGATAAATGTCCTTTAAAAAAATCGATTTTTTAAAAAGCATGGCGAGTATTGTTTAAAATTATAAAGGAATTAAAAATTTTTTCTTGCTTTTCTACGAATTATCTGCATATTTTTAAAATAGATTTTTTGGAAGCAAAGAAAATGTAGCTCCTTAAAAATTACTTCCAATGTTTTATCAATTTTAAATATTCTTTCTTATAATGTAATTTTGTATAATAAAAAAGTTGCACTTGAGTTTTGTTAATCTAAACTTGAACTCAATTTCAATATTCGTATCGGTATCGGAATCGGTATCGGCGATATTTATTTTTAAATATCGGTATCGGATCGGCAAATCGGCGTATCGTTACATCCCTAGTTTAAACAGACGATGAAATACGAAGCAACTCTGAAAGTGAACTTCAATACTTTCATAGTGTTAATTTAGTCGTACAATCAATCAAACGAACGCCTGTAATATTTTAAATAAACATTGAAAATTTTATTGATATTAAAGAAAAACAGGATTATAATACAAATTTCTTATATGAATCAAAATAAATTATATTTTATAAATATGCATGTCAAATAAAATCCAAATATATATGAAATAATGTGTACTTTTAATTTCCCGTTTTCCCGGGAAAGTCTAAAAAATTTCCCGGGAATATATTAGCTTGTCTTTTCCAGGGAATTCCCACCCTGGAATTCCAGATTCCCAAACGCTAGCAATATGTCTGTTCGTTTATTTACTACAATTTACTACTTTTACTACAGCTGGAAGTTTTCAATACAAAAAGTAAGTCTGCTTTTACACAGATCAGTTTTTCTTGAATCAACTGTATTTTCTTGTGAGAAAGAGCGAGAGAGGAATATATTTTATGTATTCCGCTCTCGCTCTTTCTCACTAGAATATAGAAGTTGCTTCAAGAAAAACTGATCTGTGTAAAAGCAGACTAAACAACTTTTTCCAATTGTAGTAAAAGTAGTAAGAATTTCGAGTAACCGAACACTAAAACAATAAAAAAAATTTTTAGTGTGTGAGAGATTTTCAAAATGATGAATTAATAATATTAAATTTAAGCTTTTAGTCGTTACTCAATGGCTATTATTACGGTTGTCGTAGTTGAAATTTAACGACTCCAACGTAAAACATATAGCAGGTGTTGCCACATTTGATCGATTTCGTCACGACTACGACAGCCGTAATAACGCTGAATATGTACATATTAAATTAAATTTGCGCATGTCAAGAGTTTGGCAACTCAGATTTATTCAACTTGCAAAAGAACATTCAAGCAACTTGCAACATACTCGCAAGTTTTTTCGAAATTTTCGTTGATAATACGTACACAGAGCTTTACTTTAAGTACGTATAAGCGCAGGCAGGGTTACTTGCAAAAATAAACTTAATTTTTATTTTACATGAATAAAAATGCATTTTTTTTATTTAAGTTATTTTTTTCATTTGGTTACTTTTCAGAAGTTTTGGCTAGACATTTTTTTGTTGTGGCAGCACTGATAGCAAAATCATGGCGCTGCCAGCATCAACTTAAGAAAACAACGGAACTATCGGGAATCTTCTACACAGAATAACGAGAGCCTACCGCATTTTTCAGCAGCGTTGTCAACTTTTAGATTTCAAAAATTTTATTTTTTTCTTTTTGTAAACAAATTCTTATACAGACTAGTTTTTGGATTTTCACCATGTCGGATTTAGAAACGTTCGTTATATTCAAGATTGAATAACTTTAGAGCGCGTTATCAAATATTAATAATTTTGGTCGCATTCGAAAGGTTTTAGTCTCCTATTTAGAAGTGTTTATTAGAAAGAACACAGTTTCTAAATTGCTAGAGTATCCTTTATCCTTATATGTATATCCTAAAAAATGGTATTTTAATTTTCTTTACTTTATACATAATTCAGTTAACTGACCAGGCTTTGTTGTGCAAAGTTTTCGAGGATGAGAATATATTCAAAAGTTACAGTTGTTTCTTTATGATGATAACCCGATAATTTTTATGACAAATGTGTAAGCATAAAAATAAAAGCAACTACTATTCCCTAAAATCTAGATTTGTATTTTTTACATAATAAATGATCAACAAGATGGTATTAAATCAAAATTTTAAAATTTTCAATAGAGGTCAAAAATTGTTTGTGGTTACATTTTAAGAGAATTTGAAAATCCGAATACATCATAGTAAGCAAATATCATTTAAAAATATATTTACATTGTTTTTCTTTTAAAATTTTGCAATTATTGCATGAAAAAAGGATAGAATTATTTCAAGAAAAGGGTCACAACTCAAAAAAATGTAAACAGTTTTATCATAAAAAGAGTCACATTTCGAATTAAAATCATAAAGTAAAACAAATTTTATCAACAAAACAGTATCATCTCAAAATACAACCAAATTTAAATAAAACAATTTGATTATTTTTAACTTTAATAAAGGCTCAAATCAAAGTAATACCTTTTTAATGAAAATATACGATGCATTTCTATTTCAACTTTTGTATTAACTCAAATTAATACCTTTTTGTTGATATAAAGGTAGTCATTACAATTTCACGAAAATGGTCTCAAATGTGGTTTTCGAGATGAAAGAGTAATCGGAATAGGTTGAAATTTTTACAGTAGATAGAATTTGATGTTGTTAGTTAATTTCTCGCAAAAAGTGAAAACTTAAAAATTTCGAGCTAATACCCTCTTGTTGATCAAGTGCGATATTTAATATAAAATGAATAATAAATTGTTGGCAGTACCAAGCATTATTGACGACGTTATTAATAATTTTGTAGACTGAATAGTTATATACATATGTTGTACTTTGAAAGTCATTCTAAGATTGCCATTTAACCTAACAACATTAATAAACTTTGCTACACCACAGGTAAAAGAACATAGCATAAATATTTGTACAGTACAATGCAAAAGGGGCTAATGCCATAATTTATGACCCAGCATCCAAAGTTGGTAAAAATTATTTTACCAATTTTAACAATTGTCCTAAATTTAACTGGCAAAGACTACACAGATTGATCCTTTAGTCTAATGGGTCGATTATGGAAGGGAGCCGAAGTTCAGTTGGGTTGCCAGCTGCTAAAAACGATACTACGGATGGCAGCTGAGAGCTGGGCCCGAATTACCGCATACGTGATCGAGTAAAATTGTTCGAAAATTTTCCTTTTGTGATTATGGCATACGATAATCAAGTACATGCTGCTTAAATTCCACTCGTAGCACTAGAGCTATCGAAAACAATATTTTCTTTTATATTGTTTGTTTTGCAAAAAAGCATGGAACATTACCAATAAACCTTATTACAGTTGTTAAAGCGACTTGGTTGTTGTACTAGCTTAAAGAAACACACAATTTTTCTTTTGCAAAATCCCTTGCAAGTGAGCTGCAAGCGCGAAAAGTGTAAGTGTTTAGTAAAAAAGTAAGACTGCATTGAGTTTTTCGAACTTGCACCTGCACGTGTAAACGCTAAGTTAATGTATTACAAATTATTAGTCGATTCAACAACCGGTGTAAAACAAACTTGGTACACTCTTTAAAATTTTCGATACGTTTGCTATCGAATGCGGCAATCAATCCCTCGATACGTAACGAAATTTTATTCGATACGAAAGCTTACTCGATAACGAATGCGGTAATTCGGCCCCTGATAATTTTCAGTTGCCTACAGCGTTCTACTATGTTACACTGGCTTTAAAAAGCCACAATCATCGCCAGTTCATAAGTAAACAATTGAGACAGACAACGAACTCAAAGCAAGTTTTTAAATTGCATATTTTTTATTAAAATCGTGAAAAAACGTTACAAGTTTTTCTTCCAATAAAAGTAAAACATATTAAATTTAAATTGTGATTAATTTCACTCTTTCTTTTAAGTGCAGTTTAAAGGCCAGATTTTGTAAATACAAACCCTTTTTCCGTTTTGAAATTTGCATGGAAAAAAAATTTTGAAACGTATTTGCGTTGCTTTTCATACAAATTTGAAACGTTTAGAGAAATTTTTACAAAATCTGTATATAAATAAAATATCGCTTCAGTATACACTAGCGATTGGAAAACGCAATATTTTAAGCGCTTTCGTTTGTCAGAACACCTGTTTGGCTTTTTCAAATTGAAAATGCGAATTTTAAGCGATATGCATTTTTCAGACATAATTTATGTGTTTTAATCAGAGTGTGCAAACAAACAAAACTTTTCGCAAACGTTTCATTCGAAGACACAAACTTTTAAAATATTTTTAATCGTTTCGTACATGAGCAAAACCAAAACAAATACTTTTGCACTGACATAAAACAAAACAAAACAATTGGCTTTTCATTCATCTGCATGCTATAATATCGCGTATCAATCGTACTACAACAACAACACAAAAGCAGAAATGTATTTCGTTGAATGCTTCATTGTATTTAGAATAAATACACTAACACATTCTCTACTATGATGAGCTAATCAATCGGGAAACGTTTGTAAATGTATTTTCTTAAAACTTTTCAATTTCGTTCTTGTTCTTTTCTTTTCTAGCTGCGTACATTTAAGTTAATGTACATTTTGTGTACACAATCACAAACAGTATGAAACTAATTGGGACTATCATTCTCGTTGTTATTGTTTTGTTTTAAACATTGGAAAATACAAAACGAAAGCAAACGTTTCGTTTAGTTTATTTTCCTACTCTGGTTTTAATAATAATGGGCGGCCAATGTACGTGGCATGCCGCAGCGAGCGGCGAGGGCATTGCCAGTTTACAAGACTAGTTTAATTAAAAAAACATTTTTGGCATATCATAATTAGTTTCATTTGGCAGTACTGTGAGCGGCCGCGCAGCAGTTGAATTTTCAACTTTTTTTCCAAGGTAGATCAACACCAGGTAGTCGCAAGAGAATTTGCCGTGGAGAATTTACATTTGGGCTGTCAAAAAAGCTGATACATTAACACTGCAGACAGGTTAAATGTGTAAACATTTTCGTAAATTGCTGGGCTCTTGCGGCCACCTAATATGAATTCGCCTTGTTTTTTTCTTTGCCGCTTGAAACGACATTGCCATATGCAATTATATTTATTTGACAATTAAAATACAAAAAATGTTTTTATTTGAATAAAAAACTATTTTTTTAAAAAAACATAATACCGGTATTCAGTGTTTGGTGCGAATGGTATTGCAATTGAAAAACATGTATGTTAGTAAATCTATTATAATTTACCATAAAATTATATTCGATTCACTCGACACCAAGGCGAATTGATAATTGATCTACCCAGCTCGGCACATCGAAATATTCAGGTATGTGATGGAAAACGATTTCAATACGATTGTTTCAGTTAGTTTTGAGCTTATCTCAAACTATTGACTTTTAAAAAGCTCCCTAGACCATAAATTATAAGCAATGTAACATAGCGTCTTCACGAGCCATTGATTTTTCTTGACAAAAGTCGAAGTCGATATGAAAAAATAGGACAAGCATCAGCTTAAGTGACTTCGGTCGGCCGTTACTATTGTGAAAAGTAGTAAAAACACTGTAATTTATATTAGGTGAAGGTACGATATATTTTTAAGCATATTGCATGAATAAAGTTCATCTGTTTAAGTAAATATCTATAATAAATGTATGTATTTATGTACAATGAAACTAAACTGTTCAAATCATAAAATGTCCAGTCTGTTACTGTCCGTGCACAGTTATCCAAAAACAATTTTAAATGCACATTTTGTATTGAAAAGAACTTTTGTGTAATTTCGTGCAGTACTGGAACAGACTGATTGCATATGTATCGATATTTATAAGAATACAATTTAAAATAAGAAATACTGGGGCTTATTACGGTGGTCGAATTTTTAACTTCGATAGGCTGTACTAAATGAATCACATATTACTTATTATTCTAGTACAATCGATGTCGAAAATTCGACAACTGTACTTAGGACCCAAGAATAGTCATATTAAGTAAATAATTAGTCAAGACCGGCATATAATATAAACTATCGATTGTCCAAAAAAAATTTTTCAAATTAAATAAAGGATTTCAGGAGCGAGAAAAATTTAAAACCGCGAAAAATATTTGATTTGCAAAATATAAATAATAAAGGTCTTAAAATTAACTTATAATCCTAGAAACATATAAACTAAACTTAGAAGAATGTTTTTAAAATAGGTAAGGCTGTTCTCAATACTGTTATTTTGCGATTGAATTAAAAATCAGCATCCAATGTAAATACATTATCTAAACGTTGGGAAGTCACGCCCATTTTTTGATATTCACCAACTTTACGTTCAAAGAAATTAGTTTTGCCATCTAACGATATCATTTCCATAAAAGGAAAAGGATTTTTAGTATTGTATATCTGCAAAAATATAATAATGACAACTGTAATAATAAAAATAATTTAACTTACTTTTCCCACTTCCATTTCTACCAGCAAACGATCAGCTACAAACTCAATATATTCTGACATTAATTTACAATTCATGCCAATCAAGTTAACTGGCAAAGCATTTGTCAAGAATTCTTGTTCAATTTTAACAGCCTCCGATATAATTTCAATGACCCTCTCTTTACTAGGACGTTGTATTAAATGCTTAAACATCAATACGGCAAAATCACAATGCAAACCCTCATCACGTGAAATTAATTCGTTGGAGAATGTTAGACCTGGCATTAGGCCACGTTTCTTAAGCCAAAATATTGAAGCAAAACTGCCACTGAAAAATATGCCCTCAACAGCAGCAAATGCAACAATTCGTTCTCCAAAATTGGCCGTATCTGACGAAATCCAAGCCAATGCCCAATCGGCCTTACGTTTAACTGCTGGCATAGTTTCAATAGCATTAAAAAGATATTCGCGTTGGTCACGATCCTTAATATAGCTGTCAATTAAAATACTGTACATTTCCGAGTGTACATTTTCCATGGCAATTTGGAAGCCATAGAAACAGCGAGCCTCTGTAATTTGTACTTCTTGGGAGAAACGTTCAACAAGATTTTCGTTGACAATGCCATCAGAAGCGGCAAAGAAAGCCAGAACGTGTGAGATAAAATGGCGCTCATTATCTGTGAGCCTTTCCCAGTCAGAAATATCTTTCGAGAGGTCCACCTCTTCTACAGTCCAAAAAGATGCTTCAGCCTAAAATAAGAGAAATTGGTTTTCCAGAATATGAATGAATTGAATGAACAAGAGTTTTTTGACTTAACAATAAGATTGAATATATCGATTAGACTGTAAAAAGTGAAAATGACTAGCAATAATTGTTTGATAATTTTCTTGTCGCAAGTTCTGCACTCGAAATTCGTTTTCTAGTCATTCCCTCATAAATTTCTAAAAAAAGATTTTAAGCAAAATTGTTTTTTGATCATCTAATTTTACAAATCCTTTGCAAGGAAATCTGGTTTAGACAATTATGGCAGCTCTCACGAGGTATGTATTAAAAAAACGTGCCTTTCATATCAACATCAAATTTAAAAAAGATGATTAATTTGGCCTGAATGGCTTAGTATTACTATATACAAAATAAAATAAATTGTGTATGAACTAAAAAACGTGCTAGGATGTATGCACATTAACAAAAAAAATCTTGGAAAACTGCAATACCAATATAAAAGAAACAACACTAGTTAATTTAATGATGAAATAAAACACCAAAATCAAATATATGTACATGCCAACGTGATATATTAGAGGGAACAGAAAATAATGTTTCTCTAATGACTAACTCTGCATGACGTACCCACTTATGCACTTTTTTCTAAACCAATAATGCAAGATATTCCCGCGCTTTTCTTTTCACTACACGAATTCTCAAGAAACAATACAACGTCACCACCTTAACATTTGGTTATGTATGTATTTTGAAATAATCAAAATTTCCAGCAACTTACCTTTTTGTACATTTGCCATATATCCAGGTATTGTATGGGAAATATAACAAATCGTCGGGGATTTTCCTTCAACAACGGTTCAATACTTGGGTCAAACGGCACCGGGGCCTTACTAGCTAAAGAAGTGCCTGCAACATTCTTGTTAACTTCCATGCTACTACCATTTAGTTCCTTAAGATCCTGGTTTTTACCATTCGTTTGAATGTCCTCTCCAATGGACATTTTCCGTACATTACTCACATTGACTGCAGTAAGGATTTTACGAGGACTCTAATAATAAGAAAAACAATTGTACTTTTTACTTGTAGCGTTATAATTAAACAACCCACCTTCAATGAAAATTTATCCATATTGTCAATAATATTTTCCTTGCCAGCCATTATATTAATTCTTAATGTATTTTACAATGAATTAGTATTGCTTTAAATATATTTTGAAGCCTTTTTATTATTTAATTCTATTGTAATGTGTTGTTAGTTCGGCGTTTTACTAATGAATGGCGCAGTGAGTACAATGCACAAGAAAGTCACAGAAGTGGCGGAAAAATTGAAGTAATTTTTGGCGGGACTGAGCTGCCACTACAATATTTACAAACGTTTTTGGTCATTTTTAAAGAGTTGCATTTCCAAGTACAAAATTGAATCATTAACAGTTCCTATTTTCAGACCTATATAATTAGAGAAAATACTCTATAATTAAGAAAACTTCTATTATACAAAGTTTTTACTTATTATTAATAAAGGTGGTTTTATACTATCTGTGTTTTACATCTGACTTGTCAAATGTCCCACTGCAAAAGCTATACGTGCCGTGTAAACCTTTTGAAACATTGGCATCTGAAATTTACTCTACGTCTAAACCAGAGGCCGAATTACTGCATTCGTTATCGTATTTCTATATATATATTTTTTGATTTACAACACGCAAAAACACTAAAAATTAATTACAATGTCGAAAAATTAGAAATGTCAAAAATTCCGTGACCAAACAATTGTCTGAACATTAATTTTTGTTTCAGTTGACGGAAAAAACTCTCTATTTATTGTTATAACATGGCTGTAATAGACAATCCCCCTATTGTGAAAGGCGACGTCGACGTCACATCAACACAACATCAATAAATTGTCACTTGTCTACTCTTTTTCGACAACAATTGATTAATATTAACATGCTGGACTAATTTCATAAGCTTCAGAAAATAGTAACAGACTGTCAATAGCAGTCGGAGCTGCGTACTAGTAAACGAAAATTTCTTTCACCTTGCAGTAAACATTGACCAATAATACAGGTCTGTGCAGCAGTACAACAAAAACTCCTTCCTCCTGTGATTGTCAAAATAACTATATATAAAATATATTCAGGTATGTGATGGAAATCGATTTTGAAAACGAATCACTTTTGTAAGTCCATTTTAAAGCAGTTCTAATCAAATTTTTATAATTTTTGTGATACAACTCTTTTGTAATAAAGAAATATTTTTATAATATATGTGATAAAATTGTCTTTAATAAAGAAATATTATTAAAACCCACCTTTCAAAATTGCTTCGTTTTCGGAATCGATTTCCATCACATACCTGACTGTTTATGTTTTAACATGAAGTTTGACAAACACATCATGAAAACAAAGGGAGCAGGTGATCACCAGCTGATCTCTTGCACATACCTGTATTATTGGATCATGGCTAAATCTATTATTTACGTTGTGTATATACATATTTTAATATTACGTTTTTCAAAGTTTGTTGTATTTTCTCTTTTTTGGGCTTTTAAATGGCAATAATTTGGGATTGACTCATTCTCGAAATCTATCGGAGTTCACAACATCTTTTTAAACGATCGTTTGATGGTCTATCGTTTTCTATCACATACCCAAGGTCAATATATAAGGTCTGTGCATCTGCCAACATGTTCGGTAAGCAAAATATCCAATTTTAGTATAATTTACCAATGCACTCACATTTTTTTATTCACATGCTTTGATTCAAGGCAAATTTACCTTGCTTTGATTTTTTTCTCATAAATTTTTTGACACCACAATTCCTAAAAAAAGTTGCTTTGTTGTATTAATTCACCGATAAGTATACCTTATAGATCTACCTTGCCCATACACGTCTCAAATTTATATTGGTGATTTTAATTGAAAAACGCTTTTCTTATATAAGTTCAAGGTCGATATATAAGGTCTGTGACTCAGCCCATTATGTTCGGTAGTTATGATGTCAAATTTTAGCATATTTTACCAATACACTCACATTTTAATACTTGCTTTGATTTTTCCATATACATTTTTTGAAACCACAGTTCCCCAAAAAGTTGCAACAAAGCAAAAATGTTTGTGGTTGACTGATGAAATTTGCGACCACACTATCAAGCAAGCCAAAATTTGAGCAAAACTGTGAATCATGTTTGCAAGTCTGGACTCGGCTTTACTCTACGTCTCCACCTAACTTGAAATGCTGTTGTAACTTGAAGTTATGACTGCGTTGTTAAAACAATTGCACTAACAACTATGTTATAATTTTAAAAGAGCATTAACTTGAACGGTCTACACTTAACATTAACTTGAAGTTAATGTTAAGTTAGGTGTAGACTGCAAATTAGGCGCAGTATTCAGGGTCAAAATGCATGGCACAAGCATCGTGTACGTGTGCATGAAGCTATTAGCATACACGTACAAGCCAAGAGAGAATTCGCCGTGGAGAAATTACATTTGGGATGTCAAAAAAGCTGATACATTAACACTGCTGACAGGCCAAATGTGTAAACATTTACGTAAACAGCTGGGCTCTTGCGGCCACCTAGTATGAATCCGCCTTGCATACAAGCATAGCACTGGGTGTGGAATTTATGAGTTAAACTCATCATCTTATGATCAACCAAATGTCAAACTGCATATAAAAATCTTTTTGTGTACAGAGTTTGAAAGCTCTAAGTATGAAACACTACTATATGAGTTTACCTTGTTGTCTTTCTTTATTACATGCATGACCTAATACGAATACACTTTCATGTAAGCGAAAAAATCATAAGATAAATTAAAATTATCTCATCATAAGTTAAGTGCAACCTGAATGTCGAATTATATATAAAAGCTTTTTACGTATAGAGTTTGACAGTTCTATTTATAACCTACTGCTTTGAGTAGCTTATCTTGTTATGACTGTGAGGCATACATGCATGTACCCATTACCCTACGTCTATACCTGATATATTTTATTGTGACAAAAGTTAAACTTTATATTGAAAAATAATATTTTTTATTTTAGCTACTTTTCATACATGGAATTTGACATTTGTCATGATAAAAATATATTAGATATAGACGTACATTTACATGTACAAAATAAAAGCGCCATGCAAGTGAAAAATCAAAATTTTTTGATTTTGCTTCAAGCATCGTCAGTGTGACGCACACAGATAAAATTTCACTAAACAATGTACTACCATGCATGTCATGCATTTTGACCGGAATACTGCGCTTCATATATCGACTTTAATTAAGTTGTTTTTAATAAACAAAGTTGGCAGCATTGTTCAAAAAGGTGTGCTCGCATTACGTCTTCTTTTTGCAGAATTTGCGTCCGTGCTGTAGATTAATTTTGCGTGTGAAGAAAAACAAAATTTCTTTCTGAGAAATTATTGCAAACTAAATTTAAAAAGTTTAATTTTATTGTGCTCAAAGGAAATATAAACTGGGTGAGTAAGAAATTGTTGAATAAACTGATAAACTATTAAGTGCAAATAGAAGGAAAAATTGCAAATAAAACTTGTGGAAAATTAACCATTTCGCTCTTACACTAATTCGTCTCGAGTAAAGAACGAAAGAGATAAACGACTATTGATAGAGAATGTTGCATTGCGGAAAATAAATGTGGGAATTCTATATACCGGGATTTGTGTAAATTATCGTTTTCATAATGAATATTTTTAATAAATCTATGACATATTTATGGTCTTCTTTAATTTATGTTTAATTTTGTGATTTCTGATTTCTCATAGTTTATGTATAATCTGTATATTGGCGACACGATGACGTAATTTCTATACAAATTTGCCGATGATTATTCTGGTTGAACTGTGTTGCCATCTTAATTTTTTTTATTTATATATGCTTATCTTTCGTTTCTTTTTGTCTGCTATTTTTTCTGTTAAATTGAGGTATTTTTAGTGTGTGTGTGTGTTTCGTGCGTTCAGAACTGCAGAGTTCTTACAATTGTTGATATTAAAATTTTTAACACTGGCTAAACCGGATAAGATACTACCAATATGGTCTGCCTGATTGCATTTTCATGTACATATATAAGAACCTATATCACCATTTCTATTTAAATGTCAATTCATATTTAAATGTCGTTTTTATTGTATTTTTGGGAACAAATCAAGTTTAGCTATGTAGCTCAAAAAAAAAAGAAATACCTTATCCGATAGAGAATCAAAATATAAGAAAAAAAATTGTCGGCGAGGCTTGGTTTCCGAGTTATGGGCCTCTGAAGTTCCAGTAGAAAATTGTGATTATATGGTGTACTTTTCATACAATCCGGTCAATATTGGTATCATATAAAAGCTTTTGAGAAGATCTGTTAGAAAATGCAACAATTTTCACTGAATAAAGATCTTTTACATAACCGGCCTTTGGCCGGACTTAAAGATTTTCTCCTCTATGTATGTCGAATAGTGGCTTCGCTGAATAAACATTTTTTGTATAGCCGGCCTTTGGCCGGACTTAAGGATTTTCTCCTCTATGTATGTCGAATAGTGGCTTCGCTGAATAAATATCTTTTGTATAGCCGGCCTTCGGCCGGACTTAGGGATTTTCTCCTCTATGTATGTCGAATAGTGGCTTCGCTAAAAATTTAATAAATTTTGTTGTGGTTTTTAATAAAACTTAAAAAATTTTAGCATTTCCTAACATATCTTCTGAAAAGCATTTAAATGATACCAATGTTGACCGCATTGTATGAAAAATACACCATATAATCACAATTTTCTACTGGAACTTCAGAGGCCCATAACTCGGAAACCAATTTTTTTCTTATTTTTTGATTCTCTACCGGATAGGGTAATTTTTGTAGCTAAACTTGAATTATGCCCATTTTTGTTTGGAAAAACGACTTAAATATGAATTGATATTTCAATAAATTGGTGAAATAGGCTCTAATGTGTTGTTTATAGAACACAAAAATGAAATATCCCGTTTTCACCCCCCTTGTACCCGCGCCTGGTTACAGGCACCTTTAGCAAAAGTGAGCGATAAACGAACTTAAACATTTTTCCTTATTACAGCTTGCCTGTAAAATAAAAGTTATCTTTTTCAAACTATGGCTATACCAGAGCATTTTCCGACTACACTGGAGCCCCGATTTCGTCGATCCTATTTGCTTCGCTTTTTATAATGTGGGTCTATCCGCTTTTCGTCGGTTTGATTCCGATTTGCGTCACTACGAACAATTGGATTTTTCACTGATATCACAATCACATGTAAAGAATTTTAAAATTTTAGTGAAAAAGGGGAATTCCATTTCATTCTGTTAGGCAAGTTATTCTAAACAATTGTTACATACATATTTATTTAGGTTTATCAGGTGATTATAGATCAATCTAGTCTCAATGCATGTAAATATTTATTTTCAGGACAAATTCAGTAAATAGTGTTCATTTATCTTAATACTAACACATTTACCTTGACACTACCTCCATGCAACACCTTCCCGGCACCAGGCTTGTGGGGTAATGATTACATTTTGTAATTAATTACATGCTCAAATACACATTACATGTAATTTGTAATTGGTACACTACAATTACAATTACTTGTAATCTGTAAATGTCTGAAGAGCAATTTCATTACATGTAATTGTAATTGATGGATGAACAATTACAATTACATGTAATGGGTAGTTGATATATAGCAATTACAAATTATTTTAATTGTAATTGAAGATTATCAACTACAATTACATGTATTTGGGCAAAAGTAATAGTAATTGCTCATAAAGGGGTGGGTAATAATTACTTTAACAATAAAAATTACTATAAATGTATTTTATTACAAATAAAATCTATTATATATTAAATTCAAAAATCATTCCAGAAAATGGTAACATTTTTAATATCTAAAATTAACTGGAATTATCTGGAGCTCTAAGAGGATAAAAAGTAGAAAAATTACTTACATCGCAAAAATGAAACAATTTTGCGAAAAATTTTAAACTGCCCCCCTAAATTCATTAAACATCGCTCAATACACATTTGTCGCGAAAATCACGAAAATTCGTGAACAATTTAAAAATGGCAAATGGCCCTAAAATTGTTTAAAAATAGCTAATATTATACGGAATGCAAAAAACTCGGCAAAAATCACGCAAATGTCGAAAATTCGCAAGAACTTGCTAACTTCGAAGAAACAGTAAAGTTTTATATGAACTAAAAATCGGTAGAACTGTAAAAAATCCAAGAACGGGTAAAAATCCCTATTACCGCGAAAATAGCGAAAATTCGCGAAAAATTTAAAAATTGGAAAGAAGCCTAAATTGATTAAAAATAGTTCAAATTTTATGGAATGCAAAAAAAAACTATGAAAAAATCGCGAAAATTGCGATAATTCTCAAAAACTTGTTAATATTAAAAAAATAGAAACTTCTTATAGAAGATAAAACTGTAATAGTCAAGAACCGCCTAAAAATCACTTCTCGCGAAAATAGCGGAAATGTGCGAAACATTGCAAAACTGCAAACAAGCCTTGAAATTGCTTAAAAATAGTTAAAATTGTAAGGAATGCAAAAAATTAGGAAAAAAATCGCGAAAATGACGCAAATTCGCAATATTCGCGATAAAAGTAATTTTTTCAGGTTTTGGTTTTTTAACAGTTTTACCAATTCTTTAATCAATATCAGACATTGATATCTTTTTAATCTGACCAAGTTTTTGCGAATTTTTTTCATTTCCGCATTCCTTACAATTTTAGCTATTTTTAAGCAATTTTAAGGCTTGTTTGCAATTTTGCTGTTTTTCACGAATTTTCGCTATTTTCGCGAAAAAATGTTTTTTTAGCCAGTTCCTGTATGTGTAACAGTTTTACCAATTTTTAATCACTCTCAGACTTTTCTATGTTTTTAATGTTAAGTTTTTGCGAATTTTCATCATGTTCGCGATTTTTTTCTGAGATTTTTGCATTCCTTGTAAGTATAAAAAAAAATTTAAGGGACTATTTTCTTATTCTCACAATCTGTAGAAATTTTTCGTAAAATTTGAAAATATAATTGAGTATATTGTAATTAAATTAAATTTTCCTTGTAATTGTAATTGCAATCATGCCAATACAAATTACTTGTAATTTCAATTGGTATGATTGCATTAACAATTACAAGTAATTTGTAATAGGCTTCCTACAATTACAATTATTTATAGTTGTAATTGGTGCTACAGCAATTACAATCAGAAGTAATTGTATTTGGTAGTACTCCAATTACAATTACAAGTAATTTGTAATTGCACCAAGGCAATTACAAATTACTTGTATGTAATTGAAGTGAAAATGTAATCATTACTCCCCAAGCCTGCCCGGCACACATGAACTAAGTTTCGCGATGATGGAATAGCGAATGATTTTTGCGCGTCCGTAGAGAATCATTCATCGCGTCCAAAATATATAAAAACCAAGTTTTACTTACTCTTGAGAAATTTTAATATAACACCAAAGGACTATTTGATTGAATTAGGCTGCCTGGAATGGCTCGGGTACTCCAAGGCATTGGATGCTTCTAGCAATCCTGGACGAACAATTCGATTTTGTTTAGATTCCTCATGGAATAACAAGATAATTCCAATTCTTAGCACTTGTTATTCGCGATAGGGGTGATTAATTTCTTGCAACACAAATTTGTTGCAATAGCAAATTATTAATCGCGTCCAAAATATATAAAAACACAGTTTTATACCATATTTAAACCATGCAACATTGTTGCATGCAATTTTCATTTTAAGTGGGAGTGTTGAAATAGAAATGTATACATTTTGTATTTCTTCTCTGTCTTTCTCACTGAAAAAAGAAAGTTGCATGCAACAAAGTTGCGTAGTGTAAATATGATATTATTCACTATTAAAAGATTTAATTTAATACCAAAGACAATTTTATTGAATTACTCCAAGTGATTGGATGCATCTAGCAATCCTGGACGAAAAATTCGATTTTGTGTAGATTCCTCATAGAATAAAAACATAATTCCAATTCTTAGCACTGCATTTTTCTATTTTTTAACAAAAATTTCTTTGATTTTTAATTTATTTTATTAAGCTTTTTCCTTATTTACATTCACTAAGAACTGATAGCGGGAAAAAATGCTCACGGGAACTTCACGATAGCGATTTTCCCTCGAAGGGAAATGAAAACTTCATGGGAACATAAATTTCAGTTGTTATTCGCGATAGTGGTGATTATGCCGTTGTTAGCAAGTTTTTGTGAATTTTTGCCATTTTCGCGATTTTTACCGAATTTTTGGCATTCCTTATGGGTTTAGCCACATTTAATCAAAATTATGGTTAGTTTAAAATTTAAAAATTTTTCAATTTTCGCTATTTTTACGACAAGCTTGATTTTTCCAGTTTCTTTTTTTCATTTTTATTACGCTTTGCAATCTCTAAAATTTTTACAAATTTTCATAATTTTCGCGATTATTTCTTAGAGATTGACTTCGTTGTTGGCAGTTTTGCGATTTTTTTTTTTGCAAATTTTCGACATTTTCGTTATAGGCATAAACTATTCCAAGTTTTTTCTGGGAATATTTTCGCTTTTCCGAACGGGGCAAGGCTTTCTTAAACGTTTGCGTATGAAATAAACTTCAAAAATCGCCATTCTTGTCAAACAATTTAAATTGTAAAGGAGGCCACAGACGTTGCGACCGTTGGTACAGCTTGAGTAGGTTGTACACGAAATTGCAACGTTTGTGGGCTCGTTGTATTAAGTTGTGTGTTGGTTGTAAAGAAGATCAAACAATTTTGATTTTTGCCATGTTGTACAACATTGTCGCAACGTTTGTGTTACTAGCTGAGTTGTACCAACCCAGCGGTAAAACTTACGAGGCATTCACTAAACAGGCCTTCCAAGACCTGAATTTAAGATCCAAAAGTAATTCTTTTCTGCCTTTTCAGCCAGGCCTTCTAGAAGGCTTCTACACTGGCTTCTTTTGAAGGAGTATTCTATTTTTAGATTTTTTGTTTTGTTTGATAAAAATGTTCTTTAGAAATAACAGTTGTTCTCGTATTCTTTTTTCGCAAATGATTTGTATATAACACTGAAATTTACGTACAAGAGGCATCATACATGCTGCTACTACATGTTCAATTCGTTCCAAATAAATACAAGAAATTTAGCCTCCCTCATATGTTTAAAAAACTACTTTGGATGAAAAGGAGTTCGAAATAAATAAAACATCACGATAATCAAAAATATAGAAGCCGCTATAAAAATACCCAGATTAAAAAATGTACCTCCATTTCATTTTTAACAGACCTTACCAGACCCATTACTCAGCAGGCCTTCTATCAGGCCTGCTGAGTGATGGGTCGAGGAAGGCCTTGGTCCGCAATGACATCGCGTGTAAAAAGAAAGGAGTATGTAATGGGAGTGGAAGTACTGCTAAATAAGGCCTTATAGAAGGCCTCTTTACTCCTTCTATTTACCGCTGGGAACGGTCGCAAAGTCTGTGGCTTTCATAAGTACCATGATACAATAATACAGGTACCACCACGACGACAACAAATACAACACCAAAAAACACGCGTATTTTGTTGGTAGAACCATACCAGAAATATGTCAAA
Organism: Panzeria rudis; assembly: GCA_956483635.1. Taxonomy (NCBI): domain Eukaryota; kingdom Metazoa; phylum Arthropoda; class Insecta; order Diptera; family Tachinidae; genus Panzeria; species Panzeria rudis. The sequence continues at coordinate 126,719,645 of OY101450.1, read as the reverse complement.
TCTATTGTCTGTGTGTCGCACACATTCATAAGCTCCCTCAAAGTTGCTAACACATACCCGTTGCTGATAGAAAAATACCAGAAATGTGTCAAAATCTATTGTCTGTGTAATGCACACATTCTCAAATTTACTAGAACAGCTGAGCTTGTAGTGATTGATACCTGTTTAATGTACCTTGATAAGTACCTTGTTTTTTATATCATGATAGTAGCTGTGTTGGTATTTTGTCAAATACAGTGTGTAAAATAAATGATGATGGGAATATAAAGTGATTTTTATTAGAAATAAAAATATATTTTTGGAAAAACTAAGGGGATTGGGGCAAAATGTATTGAAAATTTCCCAATTTTACCAAGTAAAAAAATAGCAAATTCAGTGTGAACTGCATTATTATACATTTTTACGACCAACATAAATTCTTGAGATAAGATTTTAATGAAAATCTTTGCGTTTACTTTATCGAGTTTTTCCAAATTCTCTCAGCAATACAGTTGGAAAATATTTTTGGGCAGCAATGACCTACACATAATACTAATTACGCTATGAATGAGCCTATGTTATGAGCTTAAAGTATTTTAGATAAGTTAATTTCCCTAAGGATGATTTCAAATTGTGTTTAGAAACTAAGGATTTAGTGATGTATTATTAGACTAAAATTTTATATTGATGGCCTGTAAGGATATTGTAATCCATTTGCCTGTATTATATATTAGTCACATGGTTCCGCAATACAGACAATTGATTTGAGTACAAAACTTGTATGGGATCACTCAAAAAATTAAGTGCTGAGCATGAAATTTTTTTAATCAATGTGCGGTTTTTAGAACCCAAACAATCGAATTGAGTGAACAGTTTGTATGGAAAGCACTCAGTTTTTCGAGTGGCTTTCATACAAATTTTCTACTCAAGTCGATTGCTTCGGTTCTAAAAACAACACACAAATCAAATTGTCTGTATTGTGGAAACCGCACTAATGTGCTGTTTTTAGAATCAAAACAATCGAATTGAGTGAACAATTTTTATGAAAAGAACTCAGTTTTTCGTGTGGTTTTCATACAAATTTCCTACTCAAGTCGATTGCTTTGGTTCACAATGCAAACAACCGACTTGAGTAAAAAAAATGTTATGGAAATCACTCAAAAAATAGTGCTTTCATATAAATTTTAGACAAACAATGCTTGTTTGCATTGTGGAAACAACACATAAATAAAAATGTTATAAAAATAACTGAAGTCATATGATTTGAACTTGTGATTGTAAAGAGGTAATTAAAAAAAAAAAACAATATTACAGCAATTATGGCAAATTTTTTTATATTTATTCGTTCTAGATTGTATATGCCGAAAAACAATTTCCTCCCTTTAAGTTCACATCTGTGTTGGATAAGGAGTTGTAAAATAAAAGTCTACAATGTATATTTTCGTTATCAGTTTCAGATTAAATTTATGTTCTGTTTCCACAATGCAAACAAGCGACTTGGGTAAAAAATTTTTATGGAAACCGCTCAAAAAACTGAGTGCTTTTCATATAAATTTTAGACAAGCAATGCTTGTTTGCATTGTGGAAACAACACATCAATCCTACCTTTGACAATTTATCAAACAAGCGAGAAATCAACAATAAATATCACATTTGTATACATAAAACTCTTATCAGTCAGTTCACTCGTTCGTTATATTACTTTTTTTAATACATATTTAGAACTGATGATTATTGAATAATCAATCAAAAGCCAAACCGATTTGAAAGAAACTACTGTATATAATGTTTATTCACCCTTATCGCGAATAAAAGTTCACGTGAAATGTGTTCCATTTCCCTAAAATTGTGATCGCCAATGTTGGATTGTTGTTGTGTTACTAAACTATTTTGTTAGTTTTTTTTCACGATTTTTTGTTCATGGGAAACATTTCACGTAAACAAAATGTTGACCTATATGGACCGATAAGGGTGATTATGTGTTGCTTCCACAATGCAAACAAGCATTGTTTGTATAGAATTTATATGAAAAGCACTCAGTTTTTTGAGCGTATTTCGATACAAATTTTTACTCAATTCGCTTGTTTGTAGAACCCAAACAATTGAATTGAGCACTCAGTTTTTCGAGTGGCTTCCTTACAAATTTTATACTCAAGTCGATTGCTTGGGTTCTAGAAACAACACATAAGTGCTGTGTCTACAATACAAACAGTAGATTTGAGTAGAAAATTTATATGAAAATTACACAAATTTCTGAGTGATTCCATACAAATTTATTACTCAAGTCGGCCGTCTGGATTGTGGAAACCACACTATAATGTGTTGTTTATGTAACCCAAACAGCACTCGACTTGAGATGAAGATATTTATGGAAACCACTAAAAAACAGTGCCTTACATTGTTTCACTCAAGTCGAACGCCTGGGTTGTGTAAACAGCACATAAATAAATGGAATTGTTTTGTTTGCAAAAACTAAATGGATTTTTGTCAATAATATGCGTTAAAATAATTTAATGCAATTTGGTTATGTTAATCAGGCGGTTCATAGAATCCATTACGGAATTGGATTGGAAACGGAAACGGAAAGGGTGTCATAAAACGTTAGTGCAATGTTAACATTGGGCTCTACCTTGCAAACCGTAATAGGCAGCACTTGAAATATACCCTTGAAATTCTCAGAAGATGTGTACAGCCATGGCTGCTGTAGGAAAATAAAAGAAAATCCATAATTAAATGGAGAATAAAAAAAATAATGTAGCTAACCAGGGCTCAAATCGTCACATCCGTGAACGTACAACTCGTCACGTAAAAACGCCATTTTCGGATTATGACATACGTGTACGTACTGTAATCCCATACAGTTTATACTATTGACGTGTCACGTAATTTATTTTAGTACGATTGCCGATACGATCACGGATGTGACCAGCCCAGCTCTTTTTGGTGATCTATTTTCTCAATAAAATCGCCAGTTTAGTTCAGGGAACTCTGATTTTTTTTGTAGTGATGTATTTTGATCAAAAAACATCTAAATTTATAAAAAATCGATTTACATTATTTTTTTGTTAATTAGGGCGGTTTGCGTTTCAGCTAACGATATGTAGTTTGCACAGTTGTATTTTAAGCAATTCCATTGTTGCCAGGTTATCAACCACAGAGTTCTTTGTAAAATTAATTAATTGAAATTTTTGTTTCTTTAATAAGCCCTACAAGAAATGTATGACCGAAACTAACACACACACAATTGTTTTACTAATACATTTGTACATATGACTGGCATTGTTGATGGAGATATCTATCATCGTTGACGACATTTAGATATTTGTTTACGTTAAAAATTAATATTTAAATAATGCATATGTAAGAGAAAGACAGCTAATGTATTATTTCCTGACGTTAAAAATAAAAAAGTTCATTATTAAAAAAATATATTTTAAATAAAACATTTAATAAATTTTTTATGGGATTTCAACATAGCAATGATTTGTTTCCGATGTGTGAGGGTAAATTATTATATTCTGATGATGACTACATTGATACCTGGCCATTGAAGAATTAGTGGAGAAATTGGGCACCTTGCTAACAGATTATAAGATTCTTCAGTTAGCCGAAAAACACAAGCGTAGTCCGGCCCAAATTTGATTGCGCTTTCAAATTCATTCCTTTTTTTCAAAGATGTGATTATATGTTTTGCATAATTTTTAATAAAATTGAAATTATAACATTATAATCTAACCTGAATTCTTCAGAAGAAAATAAATAATAATCAGCTAATCAGCTTTGACCGATATATTCATCAAGACTGATTAGTCAGCTGTGATGGATATTGTCATCAAGCCTGACTAATCAGCTTTGACCGATATATTCATCAAGACTGACTAATCAGCTTTGAGCGATATATACATCAGGACTGATTACTCAGCTGTGACTACAATTTATATCATTAATGATTAGTAAAAAGCAGTGGAGTGAGCAGTTCAGTTATATGTTCTATAGTCGATAGAATTCATAAGTTCGACAAAGACGCAAAATCACACGTACACAAAAGTTTCCATCAGTTTTTTCAAATTGTTTTAAGAAAATTATAGAAACTTTGTTCTACCTGATGATAGATATTTCCATCAGCACTACCAGTCATATGATCAATCAAATGACTATCACTGTTCTTGTAGGGAGGAGATGCAGAGTTCATTTTTAACCGACTTTAAAAAAGAGGAGAAAGGTTATCAGTTCGTCATGTATATTTTTTTTATTTTTTTATGGATGTTCCCTCAAAACTCCGCAATTTATAAACCGATTACGCATTTTTATTTATTTAATAGGATGTACATCCAGATTGGTCCCGTTAAAAAGTGGTCGGGGTCAAGCCCATACGAAGTAAATACACATGCCTTTTCACCTACTTCTAGTCAACCGATTCCTATGAAACTTTGCTCCTTGAATACTACATCATGGTTAAAAAAGTGGGCAGTGCCACACACATACAAAGTAAATATCCCTTTTCAACAACTTCTACTAAACCGATTCTTGTCAAACTTTGCATACAATTTAGTTATTGTTACAATACAATATTATGGTTAAAAAGTGGACAGTGCCACGCCTATGAAAAATAAATATTCATTTATACTACTTCAACTTAACCGAGTCTTATGAAACTTCGTACACAATCAGTTTTCGTAAAAGTACAGTATTATGATAAAAATTATGGGCAGTGCCACGCCTATTTTGTAGTCGGTTTTTTTTGCAAGAATTATTAATAGTGCTTTTGAAAATTTGAACGATAGAATTATTTATTTATCACCATATGTGACCTCCGAGAAAAGTGAAATTTTTATCAGAAATCTAACTCATTTCATCTTATTCTCCACCCTTTTAGGTACCAGAATCCACTCTGAAGTCCAAACTCGTTTTTTTTTTGACACACTAGGTCCCTTTTCTCGGAGAAGGTCACATATAGTTTAAAAATAATTTTAATATTCTATTAGAATAATTAGTAGCAAATAAATAAGGCGATAAATAAGAATAATTTTGCAATATTTCTTTTAATTAATTATGTTTCCGTGGATTTAGCGAAGATCACCGTGCCGCAGCTAGTATATTTTTATAAAAGCAATCTCCAGACTTAGTGTATTTACTTTTCTATCATATGCTTGTCCTTAATTATCAGGGCTTAATTAATTATGCTTTAATACTTTTATTTTTAGTAACTTTTGTTAACCGTGATGCCATTCGATAGATACACACATACTCTATATTATTTATATTTATTTTCCTTTTATTCTTATTTTTTATACAGGTTATAGATTATACCAAAACTATAAAGTATAAAGTGTATGTATCATTCATTTATTCGGCTTTTCCATGAACTCTTCGTTGCTTTTATAGGAATTGCAATCTTACTTATACGAATACAATTGCTAATGCTGGTGGCTGGTTGGCTACAGGTTGGCTACAAGTTAGATCTTCTTGTTGTAATTACGACTATTACCAGCAACAATTAGCTGTTGTAACAACTGATTGTATACCTAGAGTTAAGTTACAATCGACATTTGGTTGTGTCCAATCCATTTTCAAATACATACTCCGATTTTCGAAAAAGTTATCGCGGTTTGTTCTTTAACATTCTAGAACATCAACACAATAGATTTTAGATTAAGTCGTTAATATCTCCATGCGCGATTGTTAGACTTAAGATGTTATGATTCAACGACACAGATATGTATGAACATTAGGGAATAGCTATTTTTGGTCACAAGTTTTAGGCAATTTTGTACTAATAATAAAAATAATTTTTTATGTCATTTTGACAGAAAAAAAGTTCCCGTACCGATTGCAATTTCTAAAATTCGGAAGAATTTTTTTCTCTTTGAAAAAATTTTTTTTAATTATTTACATTTATGGTATATATATGTGTTACGGGGTAACCCTTATTATGCACCATCGACATTCAGAGGTCACATCACTGCATTAAGATACAACACTATTTTTGAATTAATAATCACACTTTGTCAACCGCTCTTTAGGTTACACACTCAAGTTTCTTGTGCTTTAATAAAACAACTTTAATTTATCTTTATACAAATACTTGTAACTTTTATTTAACATTAAAAGTACAACAATATGTATACACATATTTATGCTATATAACTTATATATATTAACAAATAAATAACCATAATTACATACCAGGAAATACTAAATACATTGAACTAATTTAATTTTTTTTATATATAAAAGAGAAACTAAAATTCAAAACTTCATCGCGTTTGGTGCGGGAACTTCTTTAACGATCGCAAAAAACTAATATGTACATCATTTCTTTATATTTTTTTCATGGTCTATACGACTATGTGATGGAGAATTTGATATTTGCAAAATGTGAAAAGTTATTCCCCTAATGCATGTAGATTAGAGCGACTCGACTTGTATGAAGATGAAAAATGTGTTTCTGTTGCCCCCTCTCAAACTAAAGACCGGTATTTTTAATGAGGTTTCCTTAAACATTTGGGGGGTCTAGCGATGACCGCCCGTGAGCTGGACCGTGTCTAAAAAAGGTATATTTTTGTAGCTCTGCATGGTATACGTACGTGGTTGCCTACTGCACGCAAGCAATCAAGTAGAATCAATAAGATTCCGTTTTGACAGAGTTTTTTTGCATATTTTCGTATTTTCTCCCAAGACAACATATAAAAAAGTACATCGTTTCAAGCTGCATTAATCTTTATCATTTATACTATCAGCAATGCACTATTCCATAAAAAACACGATTTTTTAAGCATTTTTATTGCAGGTGCTACTTATATTAAAATAAATTTTACTTTTCTCTGGGAGTCTTTGGAGAAAATACGAAAATATGCAAAAAAAACTACAAAAAATAACTTTCTTAGGCACGGTCCAGTTCACGGGCGGTCATCGCTAGACCCTCAAATGTTTTAGGAAAACTCATTAAAAAGACCGGTCTTTAATTTGAGAGGGGTAACAAAAACACGTTTTTCATCTTCATACCAGGCGAGTCGCTCTAATGTACATACTAGTGATGTTATGAATATTCGTATTCTAATCGCCGAATATTTATTTGCCTCTTTCATCACATTCGTATTCGTGAATATATTGCGCATACATTCCACAAAGTAATACATAAAAATACACAGAAAATTAAAAAACAAATATTAATTTTTAATTATTTTTACTTTAAAAAACCTTTGTCTCTAACGCAAAATAATAATCTTCTTTTTTAGTAAAGAAAAAACAAACAAAATATATTTGACAACGACATAGTATTTAAAAAGTAAAGTACTTTGTACATATCATCTTAAATTAATAATCAAAGCTTAGTAGAAAAATAAAAGCTTTGAAGTCTTTCCTCAAGCCTATTGCGATTCGGTGTGTAAATAAGCCCCGCACCACTAAACATTCGCTCTCTCGGAATCCCCCGGTGGTGGTGTCACTAAATATTGCCTGGCTATATGTGAAAGAAGCTCGTATTTTCCTTATTTACTTTTCACCATGTCAATGGGTCGACGTCATTTTCCACCCGTTTTCCGCAAAATTTTCTCAGCGGAATGTCATAATAATGTTAAATACGTATGGTATCGTGACAGTTTTTCATAAGTTATTGTTATTGACGCAAATTTGAAATACTAAAGGCCCTGATTCACAAGTCTGGCAGACTCATGGTAGAATAATATACAAGGTAGCCCTGGAACATCAGCTGATTATTTTTTTTATTTGCTTTTTTCATGGTACGAACTGTCAAATGTTGTGTATATGTGAAATAAATACGTTGCACACACAATACCACACGTTTGTTTGCTGCTTCTGTCATACAAACACAAACATACCCTCTCTATTAATGTTTGACATTTTCTATCCCAAAATGTACATTAGGATTAGTTATGCGGCTACCTGTTATATTATTCTACCATGGACAGACTTTAAAAAATCGCTTCAAAATGGCGTTGTAGGTGCCACACCATTATACAAAAATGATGCAAAAACATCTGTTTGCTTTGTGTATGCACATTATCGCATGGAAACTATCATTTTATGAAATTTTTCATAAATTTTTCCAAATCGCACGACTTGCCAAGAAAATCAGTCACACATTTGCATTTTTAGTCCACACTACCATACTTGCTTAGCACACATGCCATATTTGGCGCATCACGCTACTGTGTAGGATAATGAATTATGGCCTTAAGTGGCACTAAAGTTTTAGATTGAATATTCGTATTCGGCGAATATTGGCTCAAATATTCGTATTCGTATTCGTATTCTCGAATATTAAAAATTGATATTCGTAACATCACTAGTACATACATACATACATGTAGTAATTATATGTATGTATGGATATGAATTCCTTTATATGTATTCGCTATCTAGCTGGTGTTTGTGTCTCTTTGCCGTTACTAAGTGCGATGATGCATTATAAATTTCCAATGCCACGTGGTAATTCTCTTGTTTTTTTTAGATTCTACTTCAAAATGTATCTGTATTCACAAACTACTTATTCCACAAAAGAAAAAAAGAATGGTGGAAATTAAAAGAAAATGATTTTTAAAATCGATTTATATTTTATAACTTTTTTAACTGTTTTCCGTTTTCTTTACTTATCAGAGAAAAAGCACCATACCATACATATCCCTGTATGTATGTACATTAGGGTCGCCCTAAATATTAACAACCAAATTCATAAATGATTAGTAAAGTTAATGCAGTAACACGGGGTTTCCCATACAAATTTCGTACAGTAAACCAACATTAACTTCACTAAATTTTTATGAATATGGGGTAAAAGTTAGATTTCTCCAATTCTCAATCCCTAGTTTAGTGAGTATTGATAAAAAATGATGCTGCCAAATTTTCATATTATTCGGTTGGGGATAAGACGTGCTCTCTCAAATTTAGGAAAAACCATAAAATTAAATTTTCTTGTCTCGTAACTTAAAAAATATTAATTTAAAAAAAAAATTTTTTGTAATAAAAAGTTACTTGTGGAGTTTACAACATTTTATTCGCTCACAACTTCCCAGCTCATGACAATTAAAAACAAAAGTTTACAAGGGTTTGGACTGAAAGTTGTTTCTTATGTAATTTGGGATGCTGAATCTGTAGTCGGTTTATTATTTATTTTTTTGGTTCTAGTTTTCGAAAAATCTTTATAAATTTTTTAGAGTTAAGAAAGTTGACAAAAAAAAATTCGCCATATAGCTAAGGGTGACCCTAATGTACATACACATATGGTTAAAAGCCAAACATTCCCCCTAACTTGCAGTCTACACCTAACATAAATTGGCTAACTTTAACATTAACTTCAAGTTAATGTTGAGTGTAGACACTGCTCAAGTTAAAGCTTTTTTTAAGTTGTAACATAATTGTTAGTGCATTTGTTTTAACAACGCAGTTATAACTTCAAGTTACAACAGCATTTCAAGTTAGGTGGAGACGTAGAGTTAAGATTGTGGACTAAACATTTGGATGAAGAACGTGGATTATTGTTTCAGCATTATTTTTTGCAATGTTGCAAATATTTTAAATAAAAAACGCTAATCTAGAAAAATATACTTATGTACCCAGCGAAAAATAACATGACAAATCATGTGTATAATCATGGGTACAAGTGATGACGCATCGGTTCGATTTACGTGAAACATGCATGATTTTTACATTAGCACGTCAGTGGAGATCATGTGTTTACATGAAAATTTAGAGAACTTACTCGTCATTAAAATAAATGAATTGAACTCATGCAAGTCCCCTGATTCGACGACGTTTTTTCATGTAAATATAAAACAAATGAAATAAAAAAATATTGCCGCAGCTGGGATACGAACCATGCTTTTCTGACTGTTAAGACACGCTCTCTACCACTGAGCTATTTCCTTCTTATTTTTTGTTGGAGCTAAAACGTGTTTTATGAAAATGTGTCAATGTGATGATTTAATCCCGTTTTTGCATGCCTTTTTCAGTGGATATTTTATGCAATATATTACCTAGTAAAATTGCATGCGTTTTTAATGAGTTCAAAAACTATAGCTTTATTTACGATTTACGATGTCATTCAGAATGCATTCGAGGAAACAAGTGAGCAAGAAATCATGAAACACTATTTCACGTTGAACGCGTTCATATATTTTTTTGCTGGGTAATTTATATGAAAACTAATCAGTTTTTTGAGTGATTTCCATAAGTATGTTCTACTCAACGCAGTTGTCGGAATTGTGGAAAGCGCACTTTAGTTTTTATCCAGCTTTTGCCTTCTGTGAAATAACAAAAATTCGAGATACGTTTTTTTCCTGGTACGCCAAACCAGGTAAGCGCATAAGATGAGCTGTTCATTTATCTAACGTTTCCTAAAAGTACTTTTACACAATATTACCTTTATTTATAAACGATTATTTAATACACGAATATTGTATGGGAAACAGGTTTTAATGCATACATTAACATTAACAATAATTTATGAATATGGCTGTATAAATTTACAGTTTACAGACGATTTATAATATTTTGCTTTCACACTTATTAGTTTCATCTGACCTATAATAGTTCACAACAGCTTTTTTGTGATGATTTTTTTTGGCAAGAGTTTTTGTTCCTGTATTTAATTGTACTTAAGTTAATTAAAAACATTGCTTTTTTAAGAATATTTATAAATAAATAGATTTTAATATATATTTGCCGTATCACAAACACTACGTTTTTAGTCCCACAAACAATTGACTTGCAAAACAGATGATGTCAAATGCTTTGCTTTGTCAGTTCAAAATAGAACACGCTCTAATTTTAAAATTTTTACACTGTAATTTGCAGTCTACACCTAACTTAACTTAACATTAACTTCAAGTTAATGTTAAGTGTAGACCGCTCAAGTTAATGCTTTTTTCAGGTTATAACATAGTTGTTAGTGCAATTGTTTTAACAACACAGTCATATAACTTCAAGTTACAACAGCATTTCAAGTTAGGTGGAGACGTAGAGTAACTCTAGGTCTCCACCTATTTTTAAATGCTGTTGTAACTTAAGTTATGACTGCGTTGTTAAAACAATTGCACTAACAACTATGTTATAACCTGAAAAAAGCATTAACTTGAGCGGTCTACACTTAACATTAACTTGAAGTTAATGTTGAGTTAAGTTAGGTGTAGACTGCAACTAAAAGCTGGCTGGCATTTACAGAAGCAAATTTTCTTAGCTTTTACACACCATGTATGCGAACGAAAGTTTCATCTACTTTGGATCTTTTCTATATGAAGCAATCGATACATGTATGTATCAAGGTGGATTTATGCAGGTGATATTATAAGCACAGCTGTTCTAATTTTCCGCAAATCAGAGGCTCGTATGTCAAAATGTGTATATGTTGACTTAGGGGCTGAGATGTCAAATGTTATTGTAATGTTTTAATTGTTTTAGAATCAACACCACCTGAAAAAAACTAATTCGCTTTGGTATGTATGTACCACTATGTACATAATGTCCCGTATCCGTGAATACTTTTCCCATATCATGAAATATTTATTTCACGTAATTTTTATTTTCACATTCGCCCTTGTTTTGTTAACATTATTAGAACAGGCCATGATCCAATAATACAGGTCTGTGCAGCAGTACAACAAAAATGCCATCCTACTCTGATTGTCAAAATAACTCTATGGCTGAGTTTTTGAGATCTCAGTTAAACTACGTTTAGTTAATCTGAAAACAGATTTGTGCTGACATTACCAAGTTTGTATACAAAATTTTGACGGAACAGCTTAGTTTTGCTTAAAATGTTGGTCTTTAATGAAATAAAAAAAAATCACCTTTCGCCGGAAAAATCAGAGTTTCAGGCTACGTTAAACTAAGTTTAAACTTAATACACATCTCAAAAATGTGGCCTATGTAAAAAAAATATTGTTTATGTTTTTTTATGTGAAGTTTGACAAACACAGGATGAAAACAAACAATCAGCTGACAATCATCTGTTCTCTTGCACAGACCTGTATTATTGGATCACGGAACAGGCGAACTGGATAAATACATTCACGTGTGACACAGAAACTAAACTGGGTCGAAATTGAAAAAGAAAACTGGTTTAGCTTCGTTAGAAAACTAAAAAATTAACAGATTTGCGTTTTCAATTCGACTCTAACCTAAAATAACATTCAACTAAACATTTAAAACATCATTCAAAACGGCTGGACCGATATTTTTAAATATATGTTAGATGATTTTTGAATTAAGCTACCATTCAAACAAAAGAAACTACATTAAAAACGCCTCAAGATATAAAAACTTTATCATTGTATAAACGAAATACAAAATAAACCAAATTCAGAATGACAACTACGGAATCAAAACCAATCCGAACGGAATTTGTAACACGGCTGTATAAATAAAAGAAACATAAAAAATTTATTTTAGGAGCAACAAGTTAATATTAGCTCCGTAAGTTTTGTATGTTTTCATTGTGCCGCCTTAATCTGTGTTCTCACTATGTGTATTTGCCATATGGAATGTCACATTTTCACATGGTAAATTTGTACATATAGTCTGAAACCCTTCAAACAATAGCCTGTGTTATTTCTCTGTGTACAGTACACATGATTTAGAACGAGTTCTATTTTCAAGTGACAAAGCATCTGACATTTTAATAAAGCAATTGTCTGCGGACGGGAAAATGAAATAAAATAATTATTAAATTAATAAAGTATTAAATTAAATAAAATAAGTATAAAATTAAATAAAAGAAGTATATATAACAATAAAATAAGTATAACCACTCGGCTGTTTTATGATTGCTTTGCTTTATAGGTTATGTCAAATGTACGTAACATACCAACAGGTGAACACAAAAATTATAAACCCTAGTCGCTCATACTGGCACCAGACTTCCGAACATTTTTCGGCTCGTATATGTATACAGCCGAATGAAAACCAATGTACTCACTAAAGAGTAAAAAATAAACAACAACTTCATTCAGTTGTATGAAAGCTTCTTGATTTTTTAAGTTGTTGTTTTTCTTTTTAATAGGCACACAGTGGTATACTACTAACATATACTTATAAGCACTAATACTAAATTAAAAACTCATTTCTCTCGATGGTCAGCACTGTTATAAACCTTATGTAAACCGCAGATTTTGACATACACATGAAATCACATATGTATAAAAAAGTGACAATCCATAAGACAAATACACATAGTGAGAACACAGCTTTAAGGTATATAATTTTTTTGTGTTAGAGTTTTGTTATGCACAAGGTGAATTAATTTTATCAGGTGGTGTTGATTCTAAAACAACTACAATATTGCAATAACATTTGACATCTCAGCCCCTATGTAAACGTATAAAAATTTTGACATACGAGCATCTAATTTGCGGAAAAAAAGTAGAACATCTGTGCTTATAATATCACCTGTATAAATCCACCTTGGTTATGCATAAATGTGAAAGCTGAAGAAGCAAAACCAAAACAATACGAATTGGAATATATGAATATTTTCACTTTCGTACAGATTCTGTGACAGAACTGCGTACTATTTATACTTAATTGCGAAGGGAAATAAATAATAGCAATTGAATATATTATTAGTTGTTTGTGCAAAACAGGTTGCCACAACACGTTGCATCATAAAAGGTTGCCTCGTGAGTAGTTCCCTTTATGCTGCAACACAACTTAATTAACTACACCAGTCACCGCCCTTAGCGCAATAGACCTCATATCAGTTGTTCTTTTGGACAAGTTTTTGCAAAAATGTGGTATAAGAAGTTGCAAACATTGAAAAATTATCTTATTCGTGCTTGGATCGAAGTTACACCCGATATTGGAGGAAAGTTTTCAAGCTGTTATTTATGACAAATATGTACCGGAAAATTACAAAAAGCAATTTTTTTCCTGAATTATGAACAAAATGTTTAAATATTTCATCGTTGTTGTGGTTGTATGAAGAATTTTGTCCTCTGAATTTTTGTTGTTGTTGTTATTGTGTTAATCAATTACTCTTATATTTGACTTATAAGCCTATTTGGCAGTAATCTAAGTATTGTCGTAAATGCCATCAAATCCCAAAACTGTTGGTGGTGTATGAAGATTTTTTTTGCTATAGTGATTTTATAAACCAATGGTAATTGCCAAAATGTATGGAATTTCTTCCTTTGGAAATTATTGCATCTTTTTTTTAGGATTTATTGCGATGGCCGTTATTTCATAGAGCCGTATTTAAGAATACATACTTTGATTTCAAATGAGATTGTATAAAGAGTCTTCGTGAAAATATAACACTGGCGTGTAATATGAAAGGAAAAATATCGATGCAGTAAAAGAACATCAACATTGCAAAATTATTACGCATGCGCATCAGATACGAGTCAGTGATGCATTTTGGAGAAGTTACACTGATGTAGTCAAAGAAAATCACAAGATAATCACGTATCAGCTGCAGTTATGTACATATTTCCGAAATGGTGCAAACTGATTAATATTTAAATATGCATATGTGTTGGAAAATTTCTATTGAAATCGATCAAGTCTAAATAAAATTGTTTTGAAATAGTGTGACGAGTTTCGAACGATATCAAGCTGCAACAAAATATTTGCATGCAAGAATTAACACTAGAAATTTAACAAAATTTATCAAAGTATGTATGTAAACAATTAATAGTGACCCAAAACGCCAAATTCTTATAACAGAAAAAAGTAAAGGCGAAAAATCCGTCGAGAAGGGCTGAATCAAGCACGAAATGAACTGAGTTGGCCTCACTATTTTGAAAAGTGTTTTGAGTTTTTCCAATCAGTGTTACCGTTGTGCGACTAAAGTCGCTTTTTGTCCCCTTTTTAACCGCCTTGGTTGGTTTTAAATCCCCTTTTGTAGCATTTTGTATTATTTTGTGCCTGTTTTTGATCAAACTCAATTTATGTTTTTATTTTTGCAATAAATGTACGCAGATGCCCAAGCAGAGCTGGATGTATATACTCAAGGGGCGATATTACAGATATTAAGACCATATTATTACTTTTTTTTTTACCATAGGCTGTGTAGTCTTTAATTAATAGTAGCGAAAACATACTGGGTATTTAGACCCGATATATATCAAATTAACTTTACTAAGAAATGAATCATAGACACTTGCCAGTTCATGCTATCTGCTTTAAGTTTGCTCAAAACTGACTTAAAAGATTGGATTCCAAGCAACAAGCTTACTGAAAAAAGTAGATATATAGTTTCAAAAAAGTAGCTATTAAATTACTATTCAAAACGCCTAAACAAAACAGCACAGCTTATTTAATGTTTTTTAAAGTCCCGCAGTTAAAGGTAGGAAGTTCTGATTCGCACCTATTTTCGAAAATCGATTTTTCATCAGATCTCGACTTTTTGAAGTCATGGGAATTTATTCTGTGTGTGTGTATTTATGTACATATCTTAAACGTCTCATAACTTAAGGACGGCTTAACCCAACGGAACCAAATTTACGCCATTCAAAAGACATTGACCTCAGTTAGGTTTCGTGATATAATGAACCGATTCGGTTCGGTAGATTTTGAGAATTTTCGAAAAATAAAATTTTCGATAAAAAGTTTTTTTTTTCAAATAAATTCTAAGCTACTAAACCGATGGAATCCAAAATCTAAAAAGCTTTTAAACTCGTAAAATAATGTCGACTGTTGAATGGCTCTAGAGATATTGTTGTCGAAACATTTCGTAAAAAGCGCCTTATATTAACAACTCTAAAAGTTTTTTCAAATCGATTTTTAGGATACATTTAATTTTTTGGACTTGGAAAACTGCGCCAAATACAGCAGATTTCATATGAATCGAATAAGTGGCTCGAGATATATCTCGGTGGAAATTAAAAAAAGGATTATATATATTTTTAATTACTTTAAAAATTTATGGATTTTCCAGCGCTTCGAGATTGAACTTAGCGTGAAGTTCTAGAGATGGTCCTCAAGGTCAATAATACTCCATATTTTTTTTTTAATTTAATAATGTATACAAAATTTACAAAATGCTCTTGTACCTATATTCACCTTTTGAGAAAAGATTGTTAAAATTTTTACCAAAACTCTATCTATATACTTTTTCCCTAAAGTAAATTTTTTGAGTAATGCTGTTTCTTTGTAGATACATAACTGATATGAGCCATGTACTAAAAATATGTAATAATAAAAAATAAATATAAAAAATCAAGAAACTCGACTGCTTACAAAACGTAAAAAAAACATAGCGGCTTTTGCTGCCGGGAAACATTATTAAGAAGATTTTAATATTCGATTTCTAATGCTTCCCGACTGTAAAAGTCACTATGTTCTACACTACTGGGCTTGTTTTTCTAGTTTTATTTTTTTAAGCAGTTGGGTCTTTTGATTTTTTAAATTTCTTTTTTATTTCTTAGTTTTTTTTAAGTTAAATTTTTACGCATTCGGGATTTTTGGTTGCTAAGCAACTTTAAACCAATTTATTATTTCTAATTAAGTTTAAACAATGTAACTTTTATAGGTACATACATATGTATATTTTTGTAATCCCCCTTTAATTTCCTTTATTTTTTATACCCTACACGATTCGCACCAAAAATACCATAACTGTCGAAGTCCATCCAGATATTTTTTAAAAGTTTTCTTTGAATGTTCAATATTTACATGCTTTAGAATTTCTTTCTTAAATGAAAAATAATTTGATCGAAACATTAAATTAAAAGTGAACTTAAGCCAAACTAATTAAATAACCTTGGATAAAAATCATACAGTTCAACTAAAAATTCATAACTCAATTATTAAAAGTTTTTTATGAAAAATTTATTTTCAATTGGTTGTTTTTTGTTTCTGCTTATGTATTTTTGTAAAACAAACTTACTGCCAGGCCCACTATGTCGACACGATGCTTTCTTTCTTAAAATTACATTTAAAACAAAAACAACATTTTTGAATTTGTTTTTGTTTTGTATGTAATTGTGCGAAAGAAAGAAACGTGTCGACATAGAGGGCCTGGCAGTTAGTAAATATGATCGTTAAGCTTTGTTTTTAAAAATGAAATTATATTTTTCTTTATTAAATTTTCCTGTTTTAAATGTCACCCCCCTTTTTCCTTTGAGATCAACTTTTTATGCCCCTTTTATTTTGAAAATCCCCTTATGCCCCCTTTTGAAAATTTTCAGCGGTAACGCTGCTCCCAATTTTACTCTTAAAATATTACAAAGCGAGAGTGGTAAAAAAACAACAACAAAATAATATCTTGAAATTTTTTCCAATTACCTTAGTTTTAGTTGCTAACTATACTTTCAGATACAATTTTCCCATTACAGATATTTTTGAAAATCCCCTTATGCCCCTTTTTGAAAATTTTCAGCGGTAACGCTGCTCCCAATTTTACTCTTAAAAATTACAAAACGAGAGTGGTAAAATAAAACAACAAAAGAGTATCTAAAAATTTTTCCAATTACCTTAGTTTTAGTTGCTAACTATACTTTCAGATACAATTTTCCCATTACAGATATTTTTGAAGAGATAGCTAGTTCTCCAGTTCATACACACAAAGAGTGAGAGAGAGAGGAGAGAGTATCTCCATATTTTTTGATGTATGAGAGCCGCTCATATGTATTTTTGTTAAATTTGTTTTAATGGATTTTTATTAAAAATAAAAAAACTGTTCTTTTTGTCGCTTTTAGTCGTTTGCCTTCGTTGTATTGGTTGTAGTCGTCGTCGTCATTTCAATTGAAGCAAAAGTAAGTAGAAAAATTCCCAAATAAAAAACACTTTACTCAGTTTGACATACAAAATAGTGGAAATAATTAAATGCTATTAAAAAAGTTTATAATTAAAATAAACGTTCATTTAGAATGACAAAAATATGAAAACACTTTTGGATTAAATATGATGTCTTCTTAAATATAAAAAAAAACTAAAAAAGAAGTGCAAAGAAATAATAAAATCTAAAATTTATATGTATATTCTATGAAAAAAAATTCTTGCCACACGACCTGAGCCTCCTAGTAACTCGTTTATGTCGGCCGATCGATAAAAATACTACGCAAAAAAATTTTCATGGTTATAAAAAGAATTAAAAAATATTATTTCTATAAAAGCGGTGTGTATATTTGTTAAAATATTAATTTTGAATAAAAAATACATAGTATATCTGTAAATATTTTTTGGGATAAAATCAATAAACTTTTCAATAATTTTATTATAACAAAAAAATGTGACTGCTAAAAATGAAAAAAAATTACATATAAGAATGTCTGAAATAATCTATATGTATGGATGTATGAAGAGGTATAATTATGTCGCTGTGTGTTACTCATATCTACTCATTCATCTATACGTGATATGGGTAGAAGTAGCTGTGTTTATTTTCCATCATGGTATTGGTGAAACTTTTGCGTTTTATACTCTTTAATGTGTATGTACTTGAGTTTGTGCGTGAGTGTGTGTGTCGCATATGTATTTATATATCGTTTGAACCAACTATTCATCCATCCAATTTGCTGCATTCTATGATGTATTTTCAACTTGGTTGCCAACCTCCACCTTTATTAGTTGAAAGGCAAGGAATTTTTAATATTTCGAATGAGGAGACAAATTGTCTACATCACCATACAGTTTATGTGAAAATTTTTACAAAATAAATCTTGTTTTCGGTATGGCAAAAAAGCTAAGTTTTGTATGCCGAACTTGAAGTTAAAGACCACGTTAACTTTTCATCGCACATTATGAAAAGGGACGTTACAATTACGGTGGATAATAAAAAAATAAAATGAGTAAAAAAAATCCCTAAAATTAAAAATAATTATAAATATATGTATACCTAAAGTCTCCTTCGTATGCTAACTTCAGCTCAACAATTTTCTTTAAATTCAATGTTAAGTTTTATGTCATCTGCCTGTCCTCCATTACAAACGCCTTTGCACTTCAACTAAGAAGATTTTCTGCAATAAAAAGTTAGTTGTTAAAAGAAATAAGGAGTTTATTTATTTCAAAAATATAACTTCAAACTATCGCCCATATTCTGAAAAACGCATATCGCTTAAAATTCGCATGAATTCGATTTGAAAACGCAAAACAGCTATTCTGACAAACGAAAACGCTAGAAATTTGGCGTTTTCAAAACGCTAGTGTATACTGCAACGATGTGGTCTTTTTTTATTTAAACTGCACTTTAACGAGAAAATTAAATGTAGAAAACTTGTAACATTTTTCAGGATTTTTAACTAAAAATATGCAATTTAAAAATTTGCTTTGAGTTTGTCAATTGTTTGTCTCAATTGTTTACGCTGTAGACACTTTAATTTAAAATTTATTTGTTTGTTTATGTTTTCTTATGATAAAACATATGTTTTCATTGCTCGAACACAACTTTGAAAAATAGCAAAACACTAGCAAATCGAGTGGTTTTCAGATCATTCCGAGATGGGTTTTGCGTTTTTCAAACTGTTAGCGATATGCGTTTTCCAGAACATGGGAGTATATATCGATGGCTTATTATAGAAAAGGCATATCTCCATTTTTTGTAATCGTGTTCTTAACGTGATCTGTTAGTCGGATGCTAAATACGATCTAAGGGGTGCCGCTGTGGCTGATTGGTAGCGATGCCTGCCTGTCAGTCAAGAGGTCGTGGGTTCGATACCCGCCACAGACCCTGGATGTTATGCGCAGACAAGCAGGAACCATTGCAACAGAAGTATTTTTCCATTTTCGATATTCCTAATATTATAAACTGACAGTATTTTATGTATGCATTAAGCGGCTGTTAGACAGATCAATATTTGGCTTCAATATATGTGTTTGTGTGCGTTTGCTTACAAAAAATAGTCACACATATACGGAGGAGAAATATTGAAGAATATCAAAATGCTTTTGATTTTCATAACAAACGCACACAAACTCATATATTGAAGCTAAATATTGATCTGTCTAGCAGCCGCTTTATAGTAATAACATATACTACGCACACTGTTGCAAATAAAAATACATGTTGACAAATAAGTTAACTCACTGATTATCCCTTTCAGATGCTGACGCTAAACTACTGGGAATTTGTTCATAATATGGAATATATGGTCTCGTATATCGTATGAAAATATAATCAGTGCTTAGGTTTTAAGATTTGTACATCCTTCAAGGACTTTCAGGACTCACACAATTGATGCAACTCAGTCTAATTTTATTTTGAAATAACGAAAGCCCCATATAAATACGGCATAACAAAAATACAAAAACTTGGTAGCACTTCTATAGAAAACTTTTGTATGTTTACAAAAAATAGCTGAAATGGATAAAATAACAAATAATTATTTTTTTTTTAAATTGTCAACATTTTCTTTCATCAATGTTTTTTGTGCAATATTTATCTATTTATTGTTTTTTATTATCAAACATTTGTAAACGTGGCAACCTCAAACATTTTATTCGCAAATAGTGCGTTAATTAATCGTGAGTAGTTTTCGTGAGTTAGTAAGTCGCAATAAAATAATTATATCTGCAACAATTGACAGTTTTGTTTACGTAACTTTTATTTTTGAACTGAATAGGTATAAGTCTGAAATGTATTATTTTCGCCTTTTTTTAGTTCAATATTTGAATTAATGTAAATTTAAATTATTTTATTAAGAGTGGAGTGTTTGAATTTTGTTACGAATTTCCGATTTTCGAATTTTGTTACGAAATAGAATACGATACTTTTCATGTAAATTCTTGCATTCATTTTATTTCAACTTAATTTAGTTAGTCGAAATCTCTTATGTCTGATTTAGACCAACACTCACATTCTTTTTTTTTTTTTTCTTTTTGTTTTTCGCTTTGATGGGCATTTGTATCAATACCTACAATGAAAGCTGTTTGTTTGTTTTTGTTTTTATCAGGGACTGAAACCGAACCCGAACCGGAACTCGTTTGGGTTCATAAAGACTGTTTATAAAGACTTTGAACCCGAACCCGTTGAACCCAAAAATTTAGCAAGATTCGGGTTCAAAAATATAAAAAATAGAGAAATATATAATAGAAGAATGATAAAAAACATTATATTTCTTGCATGCAAAAAAAAAATTAATACAAAATCAAAACAAAATAACGACCAAGGCCAATTCATACCAGGTGGCAGCACCCCGACAGCAGACTATTTTTTGAAATTTTTAAGTGCCGAATGGTTGCGAAAATTTTAGCTTTTTCTTGTTCTGGGTATTTCTAATAATTTCTAATTTGAAGTATATTTTCTTATGTCAATGCGGTACTTACGCTTCAAAGTTGAAAAAAGTTTTTTTGAAAGCTAAATAAGTTAAATTTAATTAAAGTAAAAAAAGAATATATTGTTTAAACGTATAAACGTGAATGTAAAATTGATTTACGTATATATTTTATTATTAAACAAAATAATTGCGCGTATTTAAATTTTTGGTTTTAAACCTGAACCCGAACCTGAACTCATTTTTTCATGGTTTCAGTCCCTGGTTTTTATACATGCTTAAACTGTCTCAGTTATTTGTCTGCATTTAGTTCCAGACAGCTAACCGAATACAGTTTTATTTCCAAATAACGGCTTTTGAAAAATTTAGGGCCATTATTACAACTAGGCAATAGTTAAAGGCAGGATTTTGTCGGACGAATAAAAGGTTTACCTTTATTAAAACTTCACTTTAAATGAAAGTGAGCGATAAGTTAAAGTCAGGTGCATCCTACCTGGTAGGTTAAAGTAAATTTGTAATAATGATAAACTGTTTATCCGTCCGACAAAAGTCTGCTTTTAGCTATTGTCAATTTGTAATAATGGCCCTTAGTGGTATAGATGTCGACTTAGAACATCCTGGAGTATGATAATGTATAATAATAATTTGCGTTCACTGAAGTTATGTGAGTGTCAGAACATGCCCAAAAGGTTGCTGAAGTCCAATTCATATTTAATTCACTTTACCAAAGGACATTTTCCAAACTCAAACAAGGAGAAAATGATCCCAAACCGCTATAATCAGGGTTGTTATGGAATCCAAGTCAGAATTGTCATTTATCAGATTTGAAAGTCGATTCTGATTTTAATTGGTGTTATGAAATCGATCGTATTGGTTTTGCCTTGATTCGATAATATTCAAAAACCATGATAATATACAAAACCCAGCTGTTGTTTTGTTTACATTTTTTAGTATCATATTAATAATCAGCGTTGCCGTTTTAAACTTATCCTCTTTTTCGCATTTTACCCTACGTCTTCACAAGCCATCGACTTGAACATGATGCCGGCAGAGCAACTGTAAACAATTCATCAACTTCTTGTTCTGCCTTATTGCTCTGGCTTGTGTTTGAACATTAATTTCCAAACATGTGTCCGAACACTAACATTTACTGTCCAAACAGTCATTTTTTGTGTTAGCAACAGATTTTGAAAATTGCCAACACAAAAATTTGCAAACTTATGTCTCGTCAAGACCCGGTGTTACCAATGTATTTTGTGATAGTGCAATAAGATGGAATATTTACCAATTTTGTTCTGTCTCTTTTCATTCTATTGAAAATGGTTGTTGACGACGAATCTCATGGCATTGATATCAGAGCATGGACGAAACATGGACATGAGCGGTATACATTAGCCATATGCAATGTCCGACATGATGCTCATACCAAGTTCATGGCTAGCGTAGACCCCCAGCTAGCTTCGAAATTTCTTAATTTGAAAAAGGCCCAACAAGGCTTAATATAAATATTTTCATACGGCTGTAATCATAATGAAAATTTGTGCACTGGATGTCTACTGGGTTATTCATGATCATTTTCATAATCTATAGATAGATACTGCATAAGCAACTGTCAAAAAAACTGATTTATTTAATAAAAAAAAATTAAATACATAATTAATTTTTGAATGACTGATATACTTTGGATACACTAAAATGGTTCGGAAAACGTGGCACCAACTCTTCTTCCACACTATTAAACTTTTCAGGTGGTGTACCTTTTTCCGTCGCATTTGTTTAAAAAATCTTGAATTTTTAATTAGATTTTAAATAAAACAGAGATGTTAAACTTTTTCCTAGACACTGGATATAAAAGTATAATTTAGTTTTGCACTGGATATGTTGAGTACATAGGCAGTGTATAACTTTCATTATGAATACGAATGATAAAATTTTGAAAATGTTTTAGTCTCTTTTTCCCAGATCATGGCAACATTGTTACCAAGTTGCTATAAGTATGTACATACATACATCACTTTGTTACAAAGAATTTTTGTTGCAAAAATAAAACATAAATATTGCAATAATTATCCATTTGTTATTTTATTTATTCTATTTAATAAATATTTAATTTTATATACATTGCTCATAAATTGTTTAAAGCAAAAAACAAGCAAAAAGCAAACATCTGATCGCAATATTTATGATAAAAAAAACAATAAAATTCGATTCTGTAACACCAAATTCTGATAAGAATTCTAATTCGAACAAGAAACCGACAATATCGATTTCTTTAACTTCAACATAATTTTTTTGTCGATTATTATTTTGATTCTGACAGCAATCAAATTTCATAACAATCCTGAATGCTCTTAACCCTACGTCTCCACGTAGCAATTTTTATTGCCGGCAATTTTCAAATTCCTTATTGAAAATTAAATTATTTCCAAAGAAATTTAATTATTTTTGTCTTGAGTTAGGTTTTCATTTAATTTTTGAATTAAATTATATATTTCTTAAGAGATAAATGTGAAGCATGTAGACAAAGAAAGTTTTGACTTCGCGGAGGATTGAACTGACGTTTCGATAGCTCCCGCTAATCTCATCAGAGTTCTTTACCGCTTGAATTAAAATTAAATTATTTTTGTTAGGTTGAATTTTTTATATGAAGTTTGGCAACTGCCGCAATAAATATTGATACGTGGAGAGACGGTAGGGTAAACTTTAGCTGAAGTAAAAAATTTTTTAGGGACATACATATGTATTTAGGTTTCGGTATAATAAACAATAATTAAGAATAACCTCGATTTTGAAATTTTCGTTTGGTTTTGCATTTCATTCAAACGATATGTAAAACTCTAAATAAATATATATCTTAAATTTCTTTGGAAATGGCATCCCTATTTCTGAGTATTCCCGTCTATTTCCATGTATAGGAATTTTCGAAAAACAACGTTTTTCACAGGAGTAAAATTTTAAGATTTAAAAAATTTTTCGCGCATGCTTTTTCTTTATACATATGTATTTCTTTAATAATTTTTAGATTGGGTGTAGTAATTTGTGCTATGTGCTGAATAATTTTTTTTTTACACATTGCTTGAACCTCAACTACTGCCGTCTTCATAAAAATCAATGCGGGTTTTTTGAAGTGTTCATACGGTAAAACAAAATTTCCATAAACTTTTTTCTCTAAAGTACACTTGAAGTCAACATTAATTTTTTGTGAATATGTGTAAAAACTTCTTAGTTAATTTGCTATTAAATTAGAAAAATTATAGTTTTTGAAATCAATATTTGTATTAAAAAAAGGAAAGATTTAATCATACCAAATTAAACATGTGTACTACTACATTTGTAAATACAAACATACAAACATTTTATGCGCACATTCATACATCTATACACGCAATTTAGTTTTTATGCATCTCTCACTTAATTCTCTTCTTCGAATATAAATTTAAATAATCTGTATTTAAGGAATCTAATCCTAATGTTATGTGTATTGACAAGTGAGCACCAATATTATTAAGTATAAAGTATACTCTCATCTTCCTAAATCATAAATTGTTGATTAGAAATTCTAAAAGAAATTGTTTATTATTATATAGTACGTACACACATACATACATATGTATCTATGTATTTATGTATGTATAATATGCATACATATGTACATATTGTGTTTTTTAAATTTGTTTTTCTATTTTTTTAGGTTTTGGTTCTGTTTTTGCAAAAATCATTAAATTTTGCAACATATAGTTATTTATGCATGTATATAAATTAGGGTAGCCCTCTGCTGTGTGAAGAAAAAAAATGTTTAGTTCTCAACCATGGCGAACTTCTACCAGTGAAGTCCGTTTCAGACTATAATACAAGTTTTAATCACCCCTATCGCGAATATTTTTTCCCTCGAAATATTTCCCTTTTCCTTAAAGTTGCAATCGTGAATTATTTCAACGTGAAAAAAGTCGCATGTTCGAAAAAAATATGGCATCGCCGATTTTTATTCCCGTGAGTTTTTTCTCAAAAAATATGTGACTTTTTTCACAAACATTTTGATTGGGAATAAAAAAGGAAGCACAAAGGAAGCTTTCTTTTCTTCTATATTCGGCCAACAAATCCACGTCGGACAAAGTTTGTTTTCAAAAATATCTAAAACTTCTGTCAACACCTCACTAAAAGTATATTGCGCTACACTAACATCCATTTGCCGCCCAACACCTTTTTGATAACTTCCTTCTGCAAAAAAGCGTAGACATGCTGCCAGCTTCACAACCGACGGAATCGCTGAAGACTTTCTACCTGGTAAGCAGTTCTGGATCAATATATCTAGAAGGTATTTAAAAGCTGCTTTGTTCACTCTGAAATGTTGTTGGAACCTGCAAAGAATTTATTTAAATATATACTGCCAACAATTCTTCATGTTTTCACTTACATTACTTCCGATAAACACAGTGGATTTGATGCATCTCTCAAATTTCGTCTTCTTATTTTCTCCAATAATTTATTTTCTTCTTCTAATAACATAAATCGGAGCGAAATACTATGCATTTTACTGAATAATAAGAATTTATGTAGAAAATTAAAAAAATACTCGTAAAAATAAAATTACATCAATTCACAATAGAATGTTTGACTTGCCACAGATGTTTACTTTATTCCCTAATAATTGGCGATGCCAATTTATTGTTCATGGGAATAAATAAATTATTCCCTAGAATTTATTCCCTTGAGATTCGCGATAAGGGTGAATACTTTTGAAGAAAACGCCAATCAAAAACTTTAAGAAAAATTTGAAGCTATAAAGCTTTTCATTGGGTAATTTTTGCATCAACGGATGAAAGGAAGGAAGGAAGGGTTAATATTTTCCTTCGTGTACTTTTTTTTGCAAGTTTTTGGTAAACAATTTCTAAATTCTTGGAAAAATAATTTTGAAGTATATAAAGAAATGGGTGGCATGTCATAATGTCCAATGACATAATGTCCATGGACATTATGACACTTGCAAAAGTGTCATAATGTCCATGAGTGCAGTGTCTTAAAGTCCATAGACATTATGACACTTTTTAGAGTGTAAAGATCTTTGCATAGACGGCCTTCAGCCGGGCTGAAGGGTTCTCCCTCTTGGTATATCGAATAGCTGAGCTCAAATTTTCTGCTTAGCCAGGAGAAAATACTTAAGCCCTGCCCAAGATATATTGAACAGGTACCACTAAAAGAACAGCTGTTTTAGTAAATTTGAGAATGTGTGCGTCAGACAATAGATTTTGACACATGTCTGGGAGTTTTCTATCAACAACGGGCATGTGTTAGTAAATTTGAGAGAGCTTATTAATGTGTGCGACTCACAGTTAATGGATTTGACATATTTCTGGGGTATTTCTACCAACAAAATACATGGGTTTTTGGTGTTGTATTTGTTGTAGTTATGGTGGTACCTGTAATGAATATGCCTTGGCCCTGCCAAAGGCCAGCCATTCAAAAATCTTTACTCAGCGAACCGCTTTTCAATATACTGAGAGGAAAAAACTTTTAAGCCTGGCCGAAGGCCGGCTATGCAAAAGTCTTTACTCAGCGAAGCCGATTTTCGATGTACCGAGAGGAAGAAATTCTTAATCCCGGCCGAAGGCTGTTACGCACAGAATCATTAGTAATAAAAGTAAAATTTTAAATTAATTTCCAAATATTTCTTGAAGTCGAGTTCAAGGATATACAAATTATATAAGCATATAAACATGGATATTTGAACTTGTTTTCATTTTTAAAAGTATGGACTTTATGACACATTTAAAAGTGTCATAATTTCCATAATAATAATGTCATAAAGCCTATGGACATTATGACATTCCACCAAATAATGTCCATGGGCATTATGTCACTGGGTATTATGACATTCCACCAAAAAATGTAATGGCTTAGGCTGAGTCTTTCACTTTTATATCTTCTTTTTGACAGAAAAAATATCGGTAAAATTTTAACTATTATTTTTGACGGAAAAAATATCGGTCAAATTTTAACTTTTATTTTTGACAAAAAAAAAACAAAAAAAAAATATCGGTAAATTTTAACTTTTATTTTTTACCGAAAAATATCAGTCAAATAAATAAAAAATTTTTTAAATGTTTAAAATCGATTTAAGATTTACATTTAACCAAAAAATGTGTGGCCGCCTGAAATTTGGCCTTTTGTCCATATTTTCCATCTTATCATTTTGTAACTGTTTTTATTCTTTTAAAATATGCTTAAAAAAAATAATACACTAATCGGTCCAGGCGTTTGCGGGTTACGGTGCCACTTACAGAAACACAGCTATATACATATGTGCCCTTAATTATGAAAGTGGTCTAAGTCAAAATAAAAATAATGTGGTTTTCTTGATATTGTGAAAAATGAACCATTTATGAATGGTTGTTATTTCAACGTTAGTGTTAATTCTGAAAAGGCTCAAACATTTTTAAAAACTGAGTGTTTGTTATTAAAAATTTGGCGATGACTGTAATGACAAAAATGGTAACATGTCCTTTTATGAACTTAGTCTAAATTCACACAGAGCAAGTTTCCTTGCGCAATTTTTAATTCAGCTGTGAGAAAGACAGAGAAGCACTGTGTTGCTTACTCTGTCTTTCTCCCGGCTGAATACGAACGTTCGAAATAATCATATTAATAAACAATTAGCTACTGGCTTGAGCTTTTCACATGTTTACATGTTCATATATACTTAAGTATAAAATCAAACCAAAAAGTTTGTCTTGAGTAGAACAAAAATCAGAAAAATGTGAATGAAGAAAAATAAACCGATGGCAACGCTGGGAAAATGCACTTTAATATCAGCTTGAGAGTGATTTAATTCTCGTATTCAATTTTCACGAAAAATGTTGTATATATAAGAATTAAAATCACATTCAACAGAGCCACCTGACAAGTGGTGATAGCAAATACACGTGAGCACTGACGATGGAAGTGTAGCTGCTTCCGAAAGTGGCGCTACTCTGTTCTGCTGTGTACGTTGAAAAATTAAGTTGATGTTAATTTTTCCCTTGTTCCTTGGAATATTAATCATGCCCAATTCTTTCTGAAAATAACGTTACGAACCTTAGCCTAATAATCAATTTGGATTCACAAAAAATATTTGACTTAGACCACTTTCATAATTAAAGGCACACATATATATGTACCAGCGTTGCCACGTTCTGTACCATAGTACAAAAATTGTACTATATATTTAAAAATGTTTGTACTATTTTTGTACCACGAAATTTTTTTTACCGTTTTTGTACTATTTTAATAGTTGCTGAAAAATAAAAATAATAAATAAAACAGCAAATTTTACTGATATCTTCTTTAAACCTACCTTATTATGTATTTACATTTGGCGATACTGCTGCTTATAACCTTAAATTTCTCTGCATTGAGAAAATTTTGCCCATAATTAAAGTAGTTTTTAGAAATCCAGAAATATTAGAAAACGTGAATAGGCATAGAACTAAGGCAACAGCGATTATGAATAATGCACTAGTGCCGTGTTTTTCTGGGGATTTAGTGATGAAACAGAACAATAATGTAACGTCGACCGAAAATCATTCATTGAGAAACAACGCCCATAATAACAACGACGATCGAAGCGACAAATTTCTCATTAATTTTATTAAAAATTTGCCTATTCCTTTTATTTTTCTTTATCCAATGGTGGCTGATTGAGAGCGATGGTATCCTATCAGTCCAGGGGTCGTGGGTTCGATTCCCGCCATAGACCGTGGATGTTTTTCGGCAGACAAACTAAATGGCTTCGCGGGTTGTGTTTGTTCTTTTAAAAAAGAAAAAAAATTGCTTATGCCGAAGTTAATATTTTAGTATTGAATTTTTATTATGGCAGGTATTATTTAGCTAATTCCTTATGTAGAATCTTTTTTTTTTTGTACTATATCATTTTATATTATGAAATATTTCATGAAATTTGTGACATGCACTTTCTTTATTTGCTAATAGAATGGACAGGGAAACAATTTGCGTTGAAAAAGTGATAGGAAATAAAATTTCAGACGGCTTTAGTAAATTTTCTTTAACACATTTGATTTTCCGTGCTTGCAATAAGCAAATACAAAAAGTTCCATGAAGAAAATGTCATGAAATATTTCATCGTGTAAATTTGGTATAACTTAAAAACGGCTGTTCCGATATTTTGATGTTTTTTTTTTTTTTCAAATATATATATTTGATTTCATTTGATATGCTTTACGACTGTATATATATTTATATAGGTTGGAAGATTTTAGATCAAGCCACCTTTCAAATAAAATAAACTAAGTTAAAATTGCTCTAGCCGTTAAAAAAAAAATAATTTCTCCCTATCGCTAATAACAAGTGAAATTTATGTTCCCATGATATTTTCATTTCCCTTTGAGGGAAAATGGCTATCGTGAAGTTCCCGTCAACATTTTTTTCCGTTATCAGTTCTGACTGAATGTAAATGAAGAGGAAGCTGGATAAAATAAATAAAAAATCAAAGAAATTTTGGTAAAAAAAAAAAATGCCGTGCTAAGAATTGGAATTATCTTCTTATTCCATGAGGAATCTAAACAAAATCGAATTGTTTGTCCAGGGGCTAGATTCCGCAATGATGAATTATTTATCAGTGAACACTTAAAAACAAAAAAATTCACCGCACTTTTTCCAGTGAACAAATTTAGGTTCTAGTGTTCACTATAACCGTCAAAATAATACATTCTCACCGTTGCGGGTGCACAAATCTAAAGTGAACAGTGAAATTGGTGAACACTTCAAAATTCATCGTTGCGGAATCTGCCACCAGAATTACTAGATGCGTGATTCTCTACAGACGCGGAAAAATCAACTGCTATTCCATCATCGCGAAGCTTAGTCCATGTGTGCCGGGAAGATGTTGCATGGAGGTAGTGTTAAGGTAAATGTGATAGTAAAAAGATAAATGAATACTAATTACTGAATTTGTCCTGAAAATAAATATTTATAA
This sequence comes from Panzeria rudis, assembly GCA_956483635.1. Taxonomy (NCBI): domain Eukaryota; kingdom Metazoa; phylum Arthropoda; class Insecta; order Diptera; family Tachinidae; genus Panzeria; species Panzeria rudis. The sequence goes on along the minus strand of OY101450.1, from coordinate 126,689,531 downwards.
GCTTTAATAATTAATTGGAAGGATAAAATAGGAATTACATTCCATTTCGCCTGCAAAAATAAAGTGAACAAAACCAGGGGAAAAGGAAAAACTCCAAGTGAAAAAATGATAAGGGGGATTTTTCGATTTTTTTATTCACAATCGCAAAAGAAGGGAAAGGGAAACATCTCGAGGGAAAAAGTATTCATGATAGGAGTGAATATTTTCTAGGGTTACCCTAATGCAAATGAGTATTTAAACTCTAGTCTACAACCGTGTGACGCATAGGTATTTTTTCCATTGTATGTAGTTTCTTTAGGTATTTTTCTTTACTACATATGTATGTACATCCATACATACGTACATAAATACATAATACGTATATGTATATGTATGTATGTACATACCCAGCAAACATTTTTTGCCGATTTCGATCTGAATTCGGTCAGAGAGTCTGCACGAGACGCCAAAGTCGGTACGAATACGTACCGAAAATCATATGAGTGGTTGACATGAAAGCGGAACTTTTTGTCTGAGGAATTTCTAAGAACTTTGTCGAAATTTCTACAGGAATTTTCGACATATCTGCACAATATCGGAAAACTCTCAAGAGATAAATATGAATCATTACGAAAACTAAAATCGGACAATGTGCAGAAGTGGCTGCTAAAACTTTTTAGTCTTAGGCTAGAAAATGTGCAGGCTATTCTGTTAAATATCTTAAAGAAAACTAAATTGCCTTCAGATAATATGGAAACTAGTTCGATATTAATCGGGTAATATTTCAGAAAATTTGCAAAAACGTCGTACTAGAAAACTCCCGGTTATTCTGTCAAACGTCTGAGGGAATTTTAGACAACTCGGTTGATTGTCTGGTAAAGTCTCAGACGTCAGATATGTCGGCAAAAAAATGTTTTCTGGGTATGTACGTATGTACATAAATACATAAATGCATTTCTTGGATGAGAGATATTTATGTTTTATTATTTTACTGGTTTGTTTGTTAAAAATAACGGTTCAGAAGTAACTTAACAGTTCAACTAAAGTTTTTGTTTTAAAATTTATTTGGTAGTTTTACTTTGGTATTCGGGTTTTTGCCAACTGACCTAAAAACTAACGGCGCCAAATTTCTCTGATGTCATTCTCATTCAAATGAAATATGTAGTAATAAAAAAACAAATTTAAAATAAAATACAATGCAATACGGGTGCATAATACCTAGTACGTATTTCTTTCTAAACATACATATGTACATATCGAGTCCTAACCGCGAAAATAACGTAACCCGTAGAAAAAATTTTACACGGGAAGATTTTTTTCTTTTTCAATTTGTTCAGAAATTTGATCTTGTGCAAGTTATAGATAAATTTTAGGTTAATTCTCCATATTCACTATTTTCTCAGTTACTTTAATATGTGTCTACTAGGTTGTACATTGCAAACCGTTTTTTAAAGACTGAAATGTGGCCGCGAAAATAAGGTGTCGTCTAGGTGGAACGAACTCTGATGAGAAGATGTGGTGGTCTGGAAACATCTGATGCTAGTTCAACCTTCCGTACAGCAAAAATTTTTCTTTGAATGTTCAATTATTACGAGCTTTACAATTTCTTTCGAAAATAAAAAATTATGTAATCGAGGGACTAAATTGAAAAATGAACTTAAGCCAAACTAATTAAATAACTTTGGATAACAACCATACAGTTCGACTAGATTCATAACTTAATTAAAAATAATTAAGTTATGAGTTTTAGTCGCACTGTATGGGTTTATATCCAAAGAAAATTAATTATTTTTGGCTTGAGTTCGGTTTTAATTGATGATATTAGCGGGAGCTATCGAAACGTCAGTTCAATCCTCCGCGCAGTCAAAATTTTCTTTGTCTACATGCTTCACATTTATCTCTAAATAAAAATATAATTTAATTGAAAAATTAAATTAAAAAAAAATAATTAAATTTCTTTGGATTAATTAAAAATATTTGCCATAAAATTTTACTATAGGTCTTTTAGGACACTCAAGCTCCAAACTCAACTGGAACGCCAGAAATCATTCAAAACAAACTGTGGCTAACGGTTAATTTCGTACTGATTCACAATTAGTACTCGGCATAGCAAATCTTGTAAGCCTTACGTTTAAGGTTCTGAGTTTCCCTAGAATAACTACATGTAGAAATACCCTTTGTAGTCCATGGAAGTAGGTAAGTTCTACTCCACATAAAACGATAAAACTTTTCACAACATCACAAAAAACATGGTAAATTTAAATCGTCGAAATATGTATGTAATTACCAAAAACAAACATTTATCAAATATGTTTTCAAACAGTTAAAAATACACACCTCGAGTATTAGAACCCATGTTCACAGATTTTCGTTTTATAAAAATACTTTTTTAAAAACAATATTTTAATTTTGTAAAAAATTTGTTGCTTCACAGCTGATAATCAGTGTTGTCAGATATGGCGATTTCTCGACAAACGTAGCGATTTTTCAACTTGTTTGGCGACAAAATTTTTGATGTGGCGGCATGGCGATTTTTGTGGCGATAAATAAATTTGTTGGTGATTTTTATGGCTATTTTTTAACAAAATTAAAATAAAAACTTTTTGTAATTCAGGAAAATTAGTTTGTTGAAGGAGTATTGTCAAAAATATATCCAACCAAAACTCGTCTGCAAGAAATTAAAACAATGTGATTTTGACTATTTTTCTTATATTTATTATAGTCATCAATGGCTTTTGAATTTGGATGAGAAACATTTACAAGAAATAATTTTTGGCGATTTTCTGCTAAATTTTTATACGATTATTTTATAAAAATTTATACTAAAAAAACTAAACTAAAAACAAATTTATTATCAAATATATAATACGAAAAACTACATATAATTGACTTTGGCGATTTTTAAAATCAAGTTGGCGAAATAGGTCGGAAAAAAATCTGACAACCCTGCTGATGATACGTATTATAAAAAAGGTGAACACTGGCAGCTTTCTATACATAAACAGGGTTACCAACTGTCATATCTTCTTAAAAATTTTTTTTCCAATATATTGGGAATTAAACCCTATAAAAAATTTTAAAATCTAATGTTGAAAAATTTACTTTACCGCAAAATTTGGAAATTCGGCTGCATTTTTTAAAATACTTTTGTTAGTTTCAGTTGTAACAAAATAACAATGTAATAGAATTTTGCAACGTAATTTTCACCATTTTCTAGACGTCCGATCAGTGGGCAGTGCCACTAAGTAAATATTCTTTTTCAACTACTTCTACTTTGCACACACGTTAAGTAGCCCTGGCAATAAAATTGAATGATGAAATTAGTGAGCAGTGCCACGCCCATGTAATGTAAATATCGTTTTCAACTACTACTTAACCATTAACAATTTATTGATATGAAAAGTTGGCAGTGCCACGCCTATACAATGTAAGTAAAGGGTTTTTTGAGCTACTATGTGTATTCCAACTCTTAAGTGTAGTTGTAAGAGATAATTAATCAAAAACAATAATGGGATGTGTTGTCAACATTTATTTTAGCGGGCACTCACATATTTATAATTAAAAGGTTTTTTTTAACCACTGAAAATAATCCATGCAACATTTTACGAAAAAAACTTTCGTAGTGACTTTTCATAGAATATACGAAACTTTCGTATATATTACGTAAAAACATTTAGGCAATATTTTTTTGAATTTACGAAAGTAACGAATACCTTTCGTAAACATTTTTCCTTGTTAAAAAATATATTTGAAATAAAAAAAATAAATTAAAATAATTTTTTATAAACTGACGTATGTACACTGAAAATAATTCATGCAACATTTTACGAAAAAAACTTTCGTAGTGACTTTTTTCGTAGAATATACGAAACTTTCGTATATATTACGAAAAACATTTAGGCAAAATTTTTTTGAATTTACGAAAGCAACGAATACCTTTCGTAAACATTTTTCCTTGTTAAAAAATATATTTGAAATAAAAAAATAAATAATAATTATTTTTATAAATTGACGTATTTTTCAGATGTAAGTAAATAAAACAAATTTTTAGCTCTTATAAAATAAGTAGAAAGTGGCTCAGTGGGTAGAGTACATGACTTGAATAATGAAGATTGCGAGTTCGTGCCCCGGTTGAGCCATACTTATTTCTTACTTTTATTTTTTAATTATTTTCGTACATTGCGTATATTTTACGACAGAATTTCGTGGTGCGAAATTACGAAATATTTCGTAATATGTACGAGCGTTTTCGTGCATGTGTTGCATGGAACTTTTTCAGTGTAGAAACAGATTTAGGAGTTTCTTCTCTATTTTTGAAAATTTTAAGAAAGGGTATGTATGAAGTATGTGAATGGGAAAACATAATGAGAATGAATTTTAACTGGTCAATTTAGTGGCTTTAATTAATTTTTACACTTTATCTTGCTTTTTGATGTTTCTTTTATACAACAATGGCACAAAAAATTTCTTTTAAATGTATTCAAGAATGCCTTTTACGCACACACTTTGTATGCTGAATTAAATAAAGCACGTTTTTTCCACAGTATATGCACTACAAAACTACAAATACTTGAGATTGTTTTTTTATGATTCACTGTTTTATGCTGCCACACGACGCACACATACCATAATACATATCATTTCCATGGTCCCTCCACCAAACATCGGTTCTCCAATGCCATAAACAAGTTCTACATATAAATTAGCCGGCTTTTTGAAGTCTGTTTATTTATTGGAAGATTTGAAGTTGTTATTTCATGTGCATACCTACATACATACTTACATATATATAACAAAACAAAATCATAAAATTAAAATATACAAAATGTCTTTCCCACTCTAAAAAAAGTAAAATAGCTAAATGCATAATTGAAAAATTGTTTATATTCGTTTTCTTTCAGTTTTGTGTTAGCAGGTGCGTTTGACATTGAAAATTATCACTATTGATGTTTTATATTTCGCAATTATTTTATCCCGGGCTCCCTGGCTATTAGTTATATGCTAGTTTTGGAAGCAAAAAGCACATAAAACTATTTAAAAAAAAACGCAATTTTGCGATTAAAGGTAACGTAAAAACGCAAAAAGAACATTTTGAAGAGGAATATAGGTTAGGTTGTACAGGTTGCCAGTTTAAAGATTTAAAAACCAGCCCACTTGGGTCCCTATAGGTCCCGTTGTGTTGAAGAAGAATATAACTAACACAAAGGTTAAAGGCGATGACTTAATCACCCCTATAGTGAATACCTTTTCCCTCGAAATGTTTTCACTTTTCCGTAATTTTCAATCGTGAATAAAAGATTTGACCTGCGAGAAAAATTTCCCTATCGTGAAATGATTTTTTTTTTCACATATCTTTTTCCACTTTTCCCCTGTTTTTGATCACCTTATTTTAGCAGGGGAAATCGATAAATATGTACATCATGTAACTACATATTTTTTCCTTCGAATTAATTATTAAAATTTATAAATATTTTTTTTAGGACAAGATCAATAAGAAGTGTTCAAATCGACATTTATCTTAATAATTTTTCCTTGCAACACCGTTCTGGTACACCTGCACTGAGTTGTTGTATGAGTTGCATACCAATCACTGCAGGTGCTGAGTTTTATATTCTAAGGCTTTTGATTATATCAAAAATTGTTTTAGACAACCTTTTAATCGCATATCATTAAGTTCTTTGGATCACTTCCGTCCTATGACAACCACATGTTAAATTCATTGATGCTTCACCAGAAATAGAATTACTTTGAGCTGAGTTCATCAATGATGTAACTAATGATTTATATGTTAATTTTTTACTGGGATTGCTTATTTTTCTTCTGTAGTTTTTAAAACATAAAAATATCAAAAAAATTTAAATGAAATTTATTTGCTGATGGTTAACCATTGCCTATATGCATTTCATTGGTGCACAGTACAAATTTGTAAATTCTCAAGTGGTTTTGGAAAGTCTTTACATATGATAAGGGTTTTGTAACTGTTCAAAAGTGTGGATGAAGTCTACTGACGATTTGGTAAAGCACCAATGAAATGCAGACAATGCTTAACCATCAGCAAATAAATTTCATTCAATAAAATTATGACAATATGTCAAATAATGAATTTTTTAAAGATATCAAAAAAATAAAAAACCATTTGATAACATATGGAATAATTAGAAGTCCAAAATATTAGGTTAATCTGCCTGTTCATAGAATCCGATACGGATTCCAATTGTGAATGCGTTCATGAAAACGTAACGAAATTTCTTGTTCAAAACGTGTTTATTTTCGTTCAAAATTCAAAATATCGTTCAATAAGTTGTGTATTTAGTAATTAGAAGCTACGAAAAATTTATTTTACATGCTAAAGCCCTGTACAGACAGTTGCCAGATCTTACAATATTGTCAGATCTGCCAATGTGCTGACGATCTACTGGCAATACAAAAATTGCCAGCACAAGCTATATTGTTAGTTCACACGTTTGTATCAAAGTTGTTAGAAAAGCTTACAATTTATTGGCAGACAATTGTCTGACAATAAATTTATCTGACTATATTGTCAGCAAAAAAAATTTGCAGTTCACACGATTGTCAGATGCAAAAATTGTCAGATATGTTGTTTGGCGCTGCCAGACGCAGATCATTTAACAGAAATTATCAATTATTTATCATCTGTGCTTGTGTTAACTTTAAAAAGTGAAAATATAAATTATTATTAAATATAAAGAAGCAATTTTGACAATTTTAGCTGCATTGTTTCTTTTATTTTCCTTTTTTCCTAAAAAAAGAAATGTGTGCAGTGCTGCCAATATAAAGAAGTCTCTGACAATGACGCCATTGTCAGATGCAGAAACTTCGCACATCTGACAATAATCTAACAATGGCAACGCGATGTGTTTACACGATTGTAAAATGTCTGACAATTTTTTGTCAGCAGGTAGTATTAAAATCGACTAACAATGCTTTTTCTGCCAACGTTGTCAGACAAAAATTTTCTGTTCACGCGATTGTAAGAAATTTTTGGCGCCTTTTACTTACAATATTGTAAGATCTGACAATCGTCTGTACATAGTTTAAGTGGATAAATTAAGGTGCTCCTGATCTCAAATTCATAAACAACCGAATTCGTTTCTCAACGTAAATTTCGCCAATTCAAGTGCAAAAGTATTTCATGAACGCAATCAACCGGCTTTGTACAAAAATCGATACCAAACCAATCCGTATTGGATTCTGTGAACAGGCTGAATCTGAATTTTGACTAATACCATATTTACACTATGCAACTTTGTTGCATGCAACTCTCTTTTTTCAGTGAGAAAGACAGAGAAGAAATACAAAATGTGTACATTTCTATTTCAACACTCTCACTTAAAATGAGAATTGCATGCAACAAAGTTGCATAGTGTAAATATGGTATAATTGACAAATTTATTGTATTGATTAAGCAAAATTTGTATGAAATGTATACAGAAAAATCCACTGAAAACTGAATTTCCCTCCTGCTTCTAAACCCCACATAAAAATTTATAGAAAAATGCAAAAACCTTGATCATGAATTAATATTGTTTTATAACACACATGACTTAACAACAAGGAGAATATTATGAATAAAATTGTATTACACAAAAAAAAAATGAATCATTTTAAACGCGTGCAAACATTTTGTTGAGTTGCACTAAATTTTGTTACATTTTTGAACAACAAAGTAATTTACAATAACAAATAAATAGGTCGCTCGCTCGCTCGCTACTTAAATTTGCACAAAAGTGAAAACAAATAAAAAAAACATGTTGTTTAAATTGTAAAATCACTGCGATTTTTTCTATTAATAAAGAATACTAAATGTTCTTTTCTTTGGTTTTACGATTTTCATAGAATTTTTTTTTAGATTTTGTACTTAAGTTTAAAAATTTAACTGCACTTATACCTTCCTATTTAATCTAAATCCATATCCCATTTGTTTGGATCTTCAGTTCTTTCTTCGATCTATTATCAAAAAAAAAATATTAATTTTTATCCCAAGTTATTTAATTAGTTTGGCTTCAATTCAGAGGTATGATGAGAAGACCGCATTGTCTCGAAACATGTAAGTTCAACCTTCCTTTCAGCCAAATGTTCCTTTGTATCTTTAATTATTTCATGCTTTACAAATTCTTTCTAAAAATAAAAATAATTTAATTGAAAGTTTAAATTAAAAACGAACTAAAGCCAAACTAATTAAATAACTTTGAATAAAAACCATACAGTTCGTTATTGTTTAAATAAATAAAAAAATAAATTTAAAAAAAACCCCCAACTGCTTAAAAAACTAAAAAGGAAAAAAAAACAAGTCCAGTATACGAACATAGCGACTTTTATTGCGAAGATTTGAAGATTCTATTTTTAATGCTTCCCGACTGTAAAAGTTGCTATTTTCCGCATAATGTACTTATTATTTCTTCTTTTTAATTTTTTTTCTTTTTAATTTTTTTGCGCAGTTTGGTTTTTTTAAATTTATTTTTTATTTGTTTTCTTTTTAGTTTTTCTTTATAGTTCATTTTTTACGCAATTGAGTTTTTGGTTGCTAACTAACTTTAAACCGTTAAAGATCCTAAATGGTCATTCGAAATGAAAAATGATAAGAGAAACCTAAAGATTATTTTCAAATACCTGTTCAATGATACCCATTTTAATATAATTCGCCGGCTTTTTTTTCGTTTTCACAAAATGTCGCCTGTTGACCGCCATATTGAATTTTGACTACTGTCATATATCTTTAGTGGCATTCGCAGGACAAATCAATTGACGTAATAATCATCAAAATTGACACACGCGTTCGGGAGCATTTGGGTCAGTGTGAAGGGGTGTTTTTAGCGTGTTAAAATCTCGCACTTCTGGCAAACACCACCACTGCCAGTCGTTCAATGATTTTCATCCCACGAATAAAAAAAAACATGCATACATACATACTGTTGGTGTCATGTAAAGCAAGCTATACACGTTGCGACCGTTGCACAATGGGCCAGGATTCAAATATTTTGGCCAAAAGTACATTACAGGTAAATGTAAAATTTATTTGGTATTGTTGATCAAAATTTATTTGTACTGTCTAAGATGTTTTGTGATTGTGGTCTCTGGAATTTTTTTGACAAGTGTTTGAAGTAAAAATTTCATATATCATTCCATTTTTTATACTTATAGCCAGCGTTGCCATTTGTCAAGTTTTCCCTTTTTTGCAAGTTATTTGAGATGCCAGAAAGTTTTAATTTTATAAAAAGTTTTTTTTTTCAAGTTTTTTATAAATATGTACATAGTGTAAAATAGGGAGTAACGAATACCGATACCGATATATCGGCGATACTTCAGATTTTCCGATACATCGGTATCGGCGATATTTTACTGTCGATACGACGATACTTTTAAAATTGTTTTCAGAGTTTTTTTAACAAATAATTTATTTTTGTTCAATTTTACCATGAATTAAATTCACTTCGTTATTTTTTAAATTTTATTAACATCAATTTTAAAAACTAATAATATATTATGCTGTTATTTTGTAAAAAAAATATTTATTTTTTGTTAATTTTACCATGAATTCAAATTCAAGTCGTTGTTTTTTAAATCTTATTCCAACAAAAAAAGATACTCCAAAGAAGTCATGAAAATGTAGAATTCGCGATCCGGAAGTATTTGGATAATTTCTAATTAGTTTTACATATCCTTGCCATTGCAAGAAGTTCTGTTTTGCGATTACCAATCACCGAATCGGAAGCGATGCTAGGACAAATTTCTTTTTCGGTGTTCTATAATGATTTTTCCTCAAGGAAAAAGGATAAAAATTACCCATTTTCACCATTTTTTTATGCGAATTAAAACTCAAAACTTCATTTTCATGTAAATTTAGGTGAATAAATATAAACTTAGAAGACTTAATAATAAGGCTATTAAGTTACTTAGAAGAATATTAGTTGATAAATGTCCTTTAAAAAATCGATTTTTTAAAAAGCATGGCGAGTATTTTTTAAAATTATAAAGGAATTAAAAATTTGTTCTTGCTTTTCTACTAATTATCTGCATATTTTTAATACAGATTTTTTGGAAGCAAAGAAAATGTAGCTCCTTAAAAATTACTTCCAATTTTTTATACTGAGCTAAAATCAATTTTAAATATTCTCTCTTACAATGTAATTTTGTATAATAAAAAAATTGCACTTGAGTTTTGTTGATCTAAATATGTTGATCGAATATTGAACTCAATTTCAATATTCGTATCGGTATCGGAATCGGTATCGGCGATATTTATTTTTAAATATCGGTATCGGATCGGCAAAACGGCGTATCGTTACATCCCTAGTTTAAAATTTGCAGTATAGTATGTCGAATGGAAATATTAAGTGATTGTTTATGCAATGATGCGATCAAATATTTTCTCACTCCCTTATTAAACTAAGAATTATTGCATTAGCTTTTTTCTATACAGCCACTGCAAAAAATCAAAATATATATCACAAAAAATAGATAAAACTGTTCAGATGTGCTCAAAATAGTTTTTTTTCTTTTTAAATCCGACTTTTTGTAACATCAAAGTGCGATCGATATTGAAATGTTTGCTATGGCAAACAACTTCTTAATATGTGTACTACTTGACCCAAAAACTGCCTGTAAGCTTTGGGGTCTTAACAAGTGATAATTACACCAGACCCACCATTGTACATGGATTTCTTCCCGATGAATCCGAATTTGAGGTCCATTTGTTTGGCTCGTGTACCCTTTAAATTTCGAGTAAATTGCGCTCTTTCGCAATTTACACAAAATTTTTAAGGTGTACAAGCCAAACAGACCTCAGACTCGGATTCAGCACGTCAAGAACATAGTTACTTAACCATTAAATACAAGTTAGAAAAATAAATAAATCACATCATCAAATCTTTTTGTTATTTAAAAATTTTTGCCGTGCGTATTTTGTGCTAAATATTTTAAATTTTGTTATATTTCAGTTTCGAAACACTCCATATTCCCTTAAGAGGCCCATTCATCATACAATATTATTGCACATGTTATTGCACATATTGATGTCGTTTTGACCTAAACTATGCAAAAAATTGCACAATAATTGCAAGCAAAATATTGCTCAATTTTCCTGATAGTGATAAAGTCAATATAACAACGAATAATATTGCCAACATATTACAACATTTTCTTGAATTTTTTGACCTAAACTATGCAATAAATTGCACAATAATTGCAAGCAAAATATTGATCAATTTTCCTGATAGTGATAAAGTCAATATAACAACGAATAATATTGCCAATATATTACAAGACCCTTTTGATTTTGGCCTATATATTGTGCAACCTTCTAATATGACATACACATTGGCGATATTATTGTACAATATGAAAAATTGCACAATTATATTGACAGTGGGTGGGGCGCTTTACAGTTAAAGATCTGTTACGAAATCTAACAAATTTTTAAATATACTACTATACCCGCCGTTTTGAATTTAAAAATTCTTATTCTAATATTCTAATACCACGCTTTAAATCTTATCAACAGTAAACAAAATTATAGAATTTTATTAAAAATTTGTTATCGCCATCTAGAATTGGTAAATTTGAATGTCATAATTAGGGATGTAACGATACGCCGTTTTGCCGATCCGATACCGATTCCGATACTTAAAAATAAATATCGCCGATACCGATTCCGATACCGATACGAATATTGAAATTGAGTTCAAGTTTAGATTAACAAAACTCAAGAAGGGCAATTTTTTTATTATGCAACATTACAGTGTAAGAGATTATTAATATTTAAAATAGATATTAATACAGTATATAAAATTGGAAGTAAGTTTTAAGGAACTACATTTTCATTGCTTTCAAAGAATCTATATTAAAAATATGCAGATCATTAGTAGAAAAGCCAGTACAAATTTGTAATTACTTTATAATTTTAAAAAATACTCGCCATGCTTTTTAAAAATTTGATTTTTTAAAGGACATTTATCAACTAATATTCATCTAAATAACTTATTAGCTTAATTATTAAAAGTCTGCTAAAAGTTTATATTTATTCACTTAAATTTACATGGAAACACAGTTTTGTGTTTAAATTCGCATAAAAAGAAACAAGTTCTGAAAATGGGTAATTTTTCATCCTTTTTTAACCGACTTCCAAAAAGAAGAAGGTTATCAATTCGTGTGTTTTTTTTTTTACTTTTTTATGTTTGTACACGCATAACTCTGTCATTTGTGAAGCGATTTTAAAAATTATTTTTTTGCTGGAAAGGGTTTGCCTGCAGTTTGGTCCCATAATTTTTTTTTTTTTTGAAAATCGGAGGGGGAAATTCGCTCCCCCCATGCTGTCATTTGTGAACCGATTTTCAAAATTCTTGTTTTGTTTGAAAGGGTTTGACAAAAACTGGTCCCATTTTTTTTTTCGAAAAACGGAGAATCAAGTTTGCTCCCCCTCCCCACCAATCCATAACTATGTCATTTGTGAACAGCTTTTCAAAATTCTTGTGTTGTTTGCAAGGGTTCGCTAGTAGTTTAGCTCCATAATTCTTTTCGAAAATGGGAGGGGGAACCATGTATAACTTTGTCATTGGGAACCGATTATCAAAATTTTTTTTTTTTTGAAAGGGTTTGACTACAGTTTTTTTCGAAAATCAGTTGTGAAATTTGCTGCAAACCCCCCCTTCAGGTTGGTACCATAATTGTTCTCCAAAATCTGTGCGGGATTTCCCCTTCCCCCAGAAATATTGATTATCGCATAGCTCCTCCATTTATGGGCCGAATTCCAAAATTTATTTTTTGTTTGGAATGGTTTGCCTAGAGTTTGGTCGCATAATTTTTCTACGAAAATCTGTGGGGCAAGTCTTCCACGCCTCCACCCAAAATATTTATTAGAGCACAATTCCTCCATTGGCATACCGATTTTCAAAATTGTTTATATGGAAGGCCATCAAGTATATTACTCTTTATACTGAAGTCGGCTTTTTTTCCAGAATTATTTGAGGAATCATTATAGAACACCGAAAAAGAAATTTGTCCTAACATCACTTCAAATTCGGTGATTGGTAATGGAAAAAGGGAACTTCTTGCAATGACAAGCAAATGTGAAACTAATTGGAAATTATGCAAATTCGCAATATTTCCGGATCGCGACTGCTACATTTTCATGATTTCTTTATAATGTATTTTTTTGCTGGGAATTAGATTTAAAAAACAACGAATTGAATTTGAGTTCATGGTAAAATTAACAATAAATAAATTATTGTTTTTGCAAAATTAACAGCGTAAAATATTATTAATTTTTAAAATTGATATTACTAAGATTTAAAAAATAACGAAATGAATTTAACAAAAAAATAAATAATTTGTCAGAAAAAAACTCTGAAAAAATTTTTTAAGTATCGTCGTATCGACAGTAAAATATCGCCGATACCGATGTATCGGAAAATCTGAAGTATCGCCGATATATCGGTATCGGTATCGGTATTCGTTACATCCCTAGTCATAATCTTCGACTCCAAAAAACACCAAATAGCTGATAACCAAGCTTTAGCGCTCATAATCGTATGGCCATTATTACAACTCGGCGTTAGTTAAAGGTAAGATTTTATCGGACGAATAAATAGTTTTTCATTATTACAACTTTAATGTAAGCTAAAAGTGAGCGATAAGCTAATGGTAAGTTCATTCTTCTTGTAACTTTTATCGTGTGGTTTAGTCATTTGAAGTTGCCACAGTTTCCTAAGCTGCCACACATTCTACTTCATCAAGTAAATACATATGTATAACGTTGCCACTGCATTATTTAAATGCTCTGGTATAGCCATACTTTTTATTTGCAGGGAAGTTGTAATAATAAAAAATTTTTAAAGCTCAGTTTATCACTTAATTTTGCTAAAGGTGCCTTTAGCTAACGTCTGCTTTACCAGCAAGTTATCTTCACAATCTTGTACAAATTGTCTTCCATCGTTGCATTTGCAAAATTGTATATTATATTGATACTTACCACTAACAATTTGTGAAGTGGTGAGTATCAATATACTATGGGGCTATTCACATATTACGTAACGCTACGAGGGGGGGGGGCGGTTAAAGATTTGTTACAGACTATATACTTATACTGAAAATTTTGTAAAAAGTGTTACGAGGGAGGGGGGGGGATACAAAATCTCCGAAAATAGCGTTACGTAATATGTGAATAGGCTCTATAACAATTTGCAAATGCTACGATGCAATACCATTTGCACAAGATTGTGCATTGGGCTGATGTTTTGCCTTACGCCTTTGCAAGACCATTCGCATCAAATACTGAATACCGCCATGAAATTCCTTTTCCAATCCAATCCCAGTCTGATTGTTTAAGGGAAAAATTTATTATAATTTAGCTAGACTTTAATCATTTTTTTATTAGGTTTTGTGTGCTTAAAGTTTCTTTTTGTATGTGCGCCGATTTTTCAATTATACAGAGACGGACAAAATTATTCACACACTATTTTGCAATTATTTTATTAAGCTCTATCTTTTTATTAAATGCTTGTAACACAATACTTTGTTAACAGGAATTTTTCGTTTATTAGTAAATTATTCGGAAATATAAACAAAAAAGTTAAATATATTAACTCAGCGAAGTTAGAACGGCAACTTTCCCGCTTAGCCGATTTTACGAGGGACATAATTATTCACACAATAAAAGTGTCAACCCTAAACCTTTAATTTTTTTTAAGATATGGCATCGCCGCTGGTTTTAAAAAGAACAGTTAAAAGTATGCGTCTTTTCAATTAATCTGTTTAACATTTTTGACATATTACGTTGTGCAAAAACTTCAATAGCAGTTAAAATGAGTCCGAAACAGAAAGAAACCACTGAGGCTGAGAGAAAATAATATTGGAGCTGCACAAACAAAACAAATCATGTGCAGAAATCGGGGAAATAATAAATAGAAGTAGATTCACCATATACAGCATCATAAAGCGTTTTAAAAATGAAACAGACCTTAAAAGTCGACCCCATACTGGTAGACCTCGAAAGCTTACCAATAAGGAAGAAAGAAAAATAGTAAGAAAAGTTAAGAAAGATCCAAAAATTACGTCTTCCCCAGTGGCAGCTGAATTATTAGAAGAGGTTGAAAAAGACTGTGCGCAGAACCCTGCAACGTGCTGGCTTCAGCTCTCGAGTCGCACGAAAAAAGCCGCTTATAAGCAAAGTGAATCAGAAGAAAAGAATTGACTTTGTAAAATCATATTTAAATAAATCTGTTGATTTCTGGAGAACTGTATTATTCACAGATGAAAGCAAATTTAATATTTTTCAGTCTGACGGTAGGTTACGCGTATGGAGAAATTTGGAACTTGAAAAAAGAACATTATCAGCACAGTCAAACATGGTGGCGGGGGGTTATGGTGTGGGGGTGTATGTCGGCGGCCGGTGTTGGTAACCTCGTTTTCATTGATGGTACCATGGACAAGAACGTATATCTCAATATTTTAAAGGAAAACCTATAAAACAGTGTTCAAAAGCTTGGTCTTGGTAATCATTTTTATTTCCAACAAGATAATGATCCAAAGCACACTGCCCATGATGTGCGTATGTGGATCATCCACCATGTGCCACATATTCTCCCGACACCCCCGCAATCGCCAGACATGAATCCCATTGAACATCTTTGGGATGAGCTTGGAAGGAGAATGTCAAAGCACAATATTTCTAGCAAGGCCCAGCTAAAAGAAATTCTTCAACAAGAATGGGGAAATATTGGGGCAGAAGTGACAGCAAAATTAGTAAATTCTATGCCAAACAGATTAAATGAAGTTTTAAAAAGAAAAGGTTTAGCAACTAGGTATTAATTAATCTTAATTTTAATAATTAACTGCTATGAAATTAAAATGTGTGAATAATTTTGTCCTCACTAAAATGGAAGTGATATCCGTTTTGTCTTCGTTACATAATACTGAAGTCATTTATGTTAATGTTTTTGTTATTTTTAATAATTCAATAAACAAATAAATACAATGAATTTAAGAAAATGGCATTAAACCAATTTATTGAGGAGATATAGTTCAATACTTTTATGTGCCAAGCATGTGTGAATAATTTTGTCCGCCTCTGTATATACGATGATATTGTTGCTTCTATTGCATGTATAAGGATGATGTTGATAATGGTGAAAGAAAATCAATAAAGTGCCCTTGCGCAATTACTAATGTTTTCCAGCTACACAAATCTCTCGCAACTTAGACATACTCACACGTACACACTCCTTATACATACATACAAATTTATTATAAACTATAAACCAAGTGCATTTATACTTGGTAACGGTTCTCAAAAAAATCTCGTCTTGTTTTTGGAGAAAATTAAGCAACAACTGTGCAAAATATAGTAATCCTTAAAAGGAGTTGATAGTTTTGTATGGATGACAGCAAATCGGCCTGGCCTCTACAACGAAGAGAAACAGGGTTGCGTTTTTTTACTACACGAAGTAAAAATAAAGATAATAGCGTTTTAATAGTTATGACTCACATCAGTTATTATACATATTATTAAAAATGTTTTGTAAAGAATTCATTAAAATAATTTTCTCAAGGGACGCTATAAAAATCGACGTAAAATCATTTACATCTTCAGTTTGAAGGTAAAATTGGAAATAATGTTTAAACTCTAATAACCGATACATTCTTTATTAAAGCTTTGGACATCAACCTTTTATAGTATGTTTCCACCGACTTTAAGTAGATTTAAGTAAATTACTTCGAAGTATTTCTTTCCACCGAGCTTATGAGGGATTTGGTGTTCGAATTTTCGTAGCCAAATGATGCACTTAAGGCCAGATTTTGTAAATACAAACAAACGCTTTTTGCGTTTTGAAATTTGTATGGAAAAAAATGTTTTTGAAACGTATTTGCGCTATTTTTCATACAAATTTGAAACGTTGAGAAAAGAAATTTTTTACAAAATCTGCCTATTACTTTATAAGGTGTGCACGGCAGCTGTAATTTAATTTTTTCCATTTATAGTTTGACATTTAAAAATAATAAAATATTATTTACTGTAATTTTTTTTGAAATGGTCAATCACTATTGATGGATGACCCAGGGATGGAGTTTGTAATTTTAAAAGTAAGGCAGGTTGCATAGATCAATCTAGTTCGAAAATAGTATTTTCGATGTGATTTGGCCGTATGCAAAATGTATGGTAAATCCTGTATAAATTAACATGATTTGCTCAATTCACCATAATTTGACGAAATCATGCCGGGGGAAACATACCGAGCCAAAACCGCCAAAAAAGCTCAAGCGACATGCTTTTCGAAAATCGTTTGTAAACGATAATCGATTATTTACGATAAATCGGACTATCTGTTAAAGTTTCAAAGTCCTGCCATGTTCCGTTACGGAAATACAGCAAAAGAAATTTTAGCTTAAGTGCAGTTTCCCTTTAAATTTTTAATTTGTTTACATTTTTTTGTAACTGCAATGTGTCGCTTAAGCTAAAATTCTCTTTTGCAAGTAGAGCAAAACTAGTGTCAAAAATGGCTTGATAAAGATAATAATTACTAGTTTTAAAATAATTTGATTAAATTAATTGATTTTTCATGGCATCAATAATATCTTAAAATATCTTAACCTTTACAAACATGCGTTGTCTTATAGGAAATTTATTAAAACTATTAACATTACATATAACAATCCAACACAATCCTATATAGCCAATATAAGGGCTCTACTTCGATTTAAACCAAGGATAACTAAAAAATATTTCTCCTGTAAAATTTACTTTATGGCGCTTAAGCTTTTTTGGCGGTTATAGCACGATACAATTGATAATATAAATATGTATATTCTTGTAATAAATGCTATCGGCACTGTATAAGATTGATTGTCTATAACTTTAACAATGGAGGAACGAAACGTTTTTTTTTTGCCACTTAAACAATTTATTTTGATTGTAGGATAGAACAATTTAAATATGAGCTCTCCATATAACTTCTCTTTTTTTTTATCAGTTTTTTTTTTAGTTTAAGCCTTAAATGAGATAATTTATTTTAATTTGGTTGAATTGAAAAAAATAGAACGGTATTTTTTTTTTGACACCAACCTTGAAATCATTAAGCTTTGCATCTAATTTGTATTTCCTATTCGTATATTCATTGTTTTAACAGCAAAATAAGCATAATTTTCATTTATTTTTAAATTTACTTTTATATTTAAATCAGTGTTTGACCTAATTTTATAGGCAAGAAGACTAGAAACTTTATATTTTTATACTTGACGTGTGGCAAAATTCAAATGAAAACTACAAATTCCCAGCTGATTAAATAATAAACAAATCAAGGCGAATTCATACTAGGTGGCCGCAAGAGCCCAGCTGTTTACGTAAATGTTTACACATTTGGGCTGTCAGCAGTGTTAATGTATTAGCTTTTTTGACAGCCCAAATGTAATTTCTCCACGGCGAATTCTCTTGCGACTACCTGGTGTTGATCTATCTTGAAACAAATTTAATTCAATTTTTAACCGACATTGGAAAAAATTACAGTAGAATTCGCTTATAGTCCACTGCCTCATTTGCACCCTTTGTTGGACTATAAGGCGAATTGGACTATATCTTGATTTTTATATAAGCCAATTTTTGGCTTGTATGCGAATCCCCATATAATTATTTCTTTTAACAAAGAAAAATAAAACTAACGTTAAGAAATTGCAATTAAGATTGCTAAAATAAAAACAATTTTTACTTCAATATGAGTAATATTTTCATAAAATTATGATTACAAAATATATTATTTTTGACTTTTGCATTTTGGATTATATCTTCGATAACTTGCATATATTAAGATATTTCAAACCAAATCTTGGTGGCGTATAAGCGAAAATGGAGTATTAGACTAGTGGACTAAACAAGAAATATTTTGCAAGTATTTTACTTATAGATGACAGAAAAGCTAATATTTTGGAATATATCGCTAATTCTACTATAAGCGGCGTGGCTTATAAACGAATTATACTGTATTTCTATTGGCATTTTAATAGACAGATAGTAACAACATCAAAACAAGCTGATTTGGCTGCTAGCTGTTCCAAAAATAAAAAAAGAGGTTGATGACATATCCGTAATTCAGCTAAATAGTGTCTTAATAATTTCTTAAGCACTTTTGAATAAGTACTGACTTACTTAGTCGACGTTTAGACGATGCAAGTCTTATTCATCAGCTTCTTATTCAGCTGTGAGAAAGACAGAGAAATGAATACGCTGGGACTTTGTCCCAATTCACACTATGCAAGTCTTATTGATAAGATTCTTATTCAGCTGTGAGAAAGACAGAGAAATAAATACACATTTCTCTGTTTTTCTCACAGCTGAATAAGAAGCTGATCAATAGGACTTGCATAGTGTGAATTGGGCCTTAGTTTTCATCTGACTTACAGAATTTCTCGCATATATCAACGCTGTGTCAGACAATAGTGTTGCCCATCTGGAAATACATTTTATTTGATTAAATTTTCTCATACAAAATTATTATTTTTACCCAAATAAAGGTAAAACTTTTTTATCGTATTATTGGTTTGGCTCATATGCCACAAACTCGGAACGGAGAAAAACGACAAAGAAGGTTTACATAAAGTTATCTCAAAATATACCCGATAAAATTGTTTTGTGAGCTTTCATGAATGTACTTAAAAGTTACTATTTATTCCTTTATTGAAAATGAAAAATCTTGGTCTGTGCCGTATATGCAATTGTTTTCGCAGAAGTAGCTTTTTGTGTTACAAAAAATTTATTAAAATTGTTGATATTGAGCAAAATTAATCCTTGATATCTCTGAAACCATAAAAAGTTTCGCGAAACAGGTTATGAATTCGGAAAATGGGTATTCAAAATATATGTATACTATGCAGAAATTTCTAGGCTAAAAGACGAAAAAGAGAATAAGTTTAGCCTGGAAAGAGTTAAAATGGCAACGCTGCTTATTAAAAAATGTAAACAAAACAGCTGATATGAACGTGGTTTTTGTTTATTAATGAATTAAGGCAAAACATAGACGGTTTTATAACACCAATTCAAATCAGAATCCATTTCCAATTCTGATAAATGTCAATTCTGACTTGGATTCCATAACAATCCTGATTAATTATCTCATATCTGGAGAACTATATCAGTGAAAGTCTTTAACTTTGTTGTGAGATAGTTTGAATCGAATGTGCGTTGTCCATACAACATTTTTAATATTAAATATTACTTTTATGTATTGGTACCCTTCCCACACAGATGAGGGAGTGTTGGTTGCGTTGTTAATTTTTCCCTTGATACTTGAAACATGTCCAATTCTTTCTAGCTAAAAATAATACGAACTTTTTAGCCTAATAACAATCACATTGGATTCAAGTACACACAGAAAAATGTCCATGTAAAATCGTCGAAATCCAGGCTAATTTAACATTTTCCGGTAGTGATTTTGCTTCATAGGTGTTTCATGTTAAATCAACATGATTTACAATAATTTTGAAAGAAAATTTATCCTTTTAAATTAACAATATTTCATGTTGATTTAATATTCCAGTACAGTTAAATCAATATGAAGTTGATACTGAAATAATACGGAAAATCATATTGAATCAATGTAATTTAGAGTTGAAACAACGTGAACTTGAACTTGGAACAACACGAAGAATCATGTTGAATCAAAGTTAATTCTAGTCGAAACAACGTGAATTTGATATTGAAACAACACGAAGAATCATGTTGAATTGAAGTTATATCAAGCTCAAACGACCTGACTTTAATGTAGCTATCTATTAATTATTTACTCAGGTGATAGTCATCAGAAAACTTTGCGTTGTAGCTGACTGCCCCAGCCAAGATTTGAACTCGTCCCACCTGCATGATAGTCCACGCGCTAACTACTGCAGCCACAACATGATTTAAATGATTATTTAATATAAAACTTATTTGAAATTAAAGTTATAGTCATGTCGATTGAAAATGAAACTTAACGCTTATAACAAAATTGTTTTAACGGTGATTTAAGGTTAGATTAATAATTTTCCGTTTAAATTAATATGAAACAATGGTAATTTTAAACCAGCAGCAGTATATTTTCGCTGGTAATTCGTTTTTTGTCGTCTACATAGACGACACATGTAAGAATAAACAACAACAAGTCACAAAACTAAGCAGAACAGTGAATTGTAGCCATGAACAAAGCAAATAAACACAAACACACTCAAACGACAAAATATTTCATGTAAATTTAATATGATTTCCAATCAAAATTGCGGCATGTTGATTTTACATTCCCTTTTTTCTGTGTGTAGCTTGTAAAAAACTCTAAAACTTAAAAATCACGGTCTCGGTTGTGAAAAATCTTAAATATTATGCACATGTCGTTACTTTAACATATAAACGCCCTAACTCCATTTTTTTTTCAAATCGAGTTCTTTGCATATTCCGTAGATGAAAATCCAATGCATAGAAATATACGAAAAACTTGATATTTTGCGATTATTTTATTTATTGTATCTTCAATAAAATTGAACTAACAATAAGTAATCAAATCTTAACTCTAAAATTTTAAATTGTGAGTCTAGCCAAAGCTAGACAAAAATATATGTTAATGCGGATGCTTCTTAAGATGTTGTTTACGACTCTCATGTTCGGCTGAGAACAATGGTGTCCCTCCTTCCCACAGCCGAGTGTGGCCTCTATAATTTAGAATGTTGCGGGTTTGGGTGCAACTCTAGATTCTTGATATATGTTGTCACATGTTTTAAAAACTCGATTTAAAACAAGAAATTGAGTTAGGGTGTTTTTAGATTAAGGTAACGATATGTACATGTGTATGCAAATACCGATTTTATTGTGGTTTTCAGTTTTTAGGCATTAAAACATCAAAATCTCTAGAACATCAAGAGTATGTTTCTTTGGTACATATTACAAATCTAAAATGTAATCCAATATATCCCAAGATTCCTTTATACATACATACATACATACATTTTTGAACAACATTTTTAAACGTTTAATGAATATAAATAATAAAAATATGTACATAATTTATACTTATAAACAATTTATAGACTACTTGGCGTCTATTGAATGCTTTTGCAAGTGTATAGCCAGCGTTACCGTTGAAATTGTTCAAAAAGGGGCACAAAAAGGGGATTTTGAAAATAAAAGGGGGACAAAAAGAGGATTTCGAAGAAAACAAAGGGGCACCTTTTGTGGGCAAACATAAACTGCCGCTCATCTGATTAGGTTTAACATTTTAGCAATACTTTTTGCCTGTTCTATCAAAAATTATTGCTCAAACTACTGGCGACTGTAGTAGAACGCGTAAAGCATAACACTGGTTAACAAATTTTTAGTTTTGGAAAGTCCACTGTCCACAGTCAAAGGCTGTTTTAATTAAAGTGCTCTTGTTTGAAAGGCTTCAAAATTATTCTTCGAATAGTGGATAATTGATTTTGATCGGATAAAAAATTATTGAGTTATAGGAGATCAAAATAAAATTTTTCTTAAATATTTAACGTTTTTCACCAAGTGTTGCCTATTCGGAAGCTGTTTCGTACCGCAAATAATGAAAAATCGGATAAAAACTAAAAATGCTAGAAGGAAAAAAAACGAAAACCTAGCATTTCAATTTACTATAGTAAATCTTTTATTAAATAGTTTTGTTTTGTTCTATTTTGTTTTTTAATAGTGCATTTTTTAGTAAATTTAAATGTTAGTGTTTTGGTTTTTTTATTATAACATTTTTAGTTTCGATCCATTATGGCTTACAATTTTTTAATCGAATAGACTATTCAGTAAAAATTTTATAGCTATGGATATTATTATTTGTGGTACAAAACAGCTTGCGAAGAGACAAGACTTGGTGAAAAACGTTAAAAATTTTATAAAATTGGGTACCCCCGTAGTGTAGTGGATAATGTGCTAGACTATTAAGCGGGAGGTCGCAAGTTCGATTCCTGCCAAGACCCTGACAAGTATGTGTGTGTGTGTTTAAATTTTAAATTTGATCCACTATTCGACGCGTCATTTTGAAGCCTTTCAAACAATATATAGATCACTTTAATCGCACCAGCTTTTAACTCTGGGAAGTATACACCGAAAAAACACAAATGTACCGTTATCTGGAAATGGCCGAAATTAACACTACTTCTTCTTTACTTTTATCGTGTTAATCATATCCGACATCACACTAAAAAATGAATTAGAAACTTTATACATTTAGCTTGTAAAGCATTTCAAAAGATTGATTTCGCAAATAAAAAAAAAAATACACCAATTAGTTCACTGCGTAAGGAAAATTGTCTCAAGTTTCTCTTGATTTAGTAAAAAGTATCAAAAAAGTGGGCCAAGAATTACAAAAAGTATCAAAATAGTATCCAAGCGGTCGAAAAAGCAGCAAATTGCTACTTTAGTATGTAGCACCAACGGTAACACTGTTTATAGCTGAAAAGAAAACAAATTAGAGTTGCAGTTGTAATAATGAACTTTTGTACCAAATTTGTGCCCAATTATTTAAGTAATATATGTATAAAAAACATTGCCAAAAACACAACAACAACATAATTATTGCCAATGGAGTCAACTTGACTTGACATCATAATGATGTTGTTTAAAGTTAGCAACCAACCACCAGATTACCATCGAACAACGACGTGTCATTATCAATTAAAGCGATTTTGTAAAATATTTTTGAGTTGATGTCCTTTAAAAAAAAGTACTTATTATTTATTTATAGAGCCAGTTTTTGTTGTTCTTGTTGTTTTTTTTAAACTAAAAACCATTATATTTAAGCTGTTTTAAATTGTTTAAATGCTCAATTTTTATTGTAATTTTACAAATACAAATATGTTGCCAACCCTAAAATCCAGCAGAGTTACAACATACATATTACCCTGGCTAAAAAAACGAACAAGAAGAAGAGAAAGAGCAAAAAACGCCAACAGAAATTTGGTTCCTTTGTTCGTTTAGTTATATATGACTCCACTCTGTATTGGAAAATTATACAATATTCTGTTTTTTTTTTCTTTCTATTTTTTCTTTTTGGGCAAAATATTACTGCGCGCGTTTCAATAAGTAAAATCTCCTTAGAAATTATTTGCGCTCTCTTTTCATCTTCTAGGCTTTTAGGGAAAATGATTGCACTCATTTGTTGAAATCTTTCTCTATTTCACTCGAATAGTGCAATAATCTCATATTTTTTTGTTGTTGGTGTTTCTAGTTAAGGTTATGGCTAAAACGACGAGCTAGATACCATGGGTTGTGTAAAGTTTTCCCTAAAATTTTGACAAGTCTTGTCGGTAACGTTGGTCTATTAACACAAAATTCTCGCATAAAAAAATAATAGAAATAAATAGCTAAAAAAAGAAAGAAGAAATTATATATACATAAACTACATGTACATCCAGAGAAGACTTGCATATAATTTAGCAGACATTTACAATAAAATTAAAAGCTAATAATAAAATTAAATTAAATATTTCTGAAAAATAATAAAGAATTACCAACAAAACAACATAACGATATAATCAAATAAATAAATCGCAATTGCATTCCGTCTTTCCACAAAAATAAAAATGAAAAATATATAGTTTTTCAGTTTAACGCGTTAGTTAGTTTAAATTAATTAGTTTAAAGGAAATTTTAAAATTTTCCTAACAAAAATCAACAAATTAAATATTTTATCAAGAAAAAAAACTAAAAAAAATATTTGATTTCTTAATGGTGCTTAAGAATTAAAAATTAAAAGAAAGTTGCACAACTTATCAGGTGAATAATTTTTTAAAGTGCAAATTTGAAATTTTTTCAATACTAAAAACTATTGTTTCATACCACGCCTTTTTTGATTTATCTATATAATCGGACTTTTATATTTTCCAACTATTTTTATGTGTTTATTTTACACACCCATTTCTTTTAAAAATCACTCATTCATTCATTGCATTTTTTAAAATTGCTGTAAAGTTTTCAATTTTTATTGCAATTCTTTCTATCTTCATAAAAGGTCTAAGCAATAAAAAAAATTTCCTTGAAACATTGCAGCTTTTAACAGATTTGCTTCGAAAAGTTTGCACTCGAAAAAAAACTAAAGTTTTCCAATTAAAAATTAAATTATACATTGCACTGAGGCTTGCCAGACGGGCTTGAATGAGCTTGATTGTCAAGATATTTTAGGTGTTGTCAAGTTACAACTTCTAAAATGTTCTGAAAAAATATCTTTGTGTACAAGTACAAAAACTGTTTGCGAGTCTCTTGGGATAGATGCGACTATTTTTTGATAGTAACCATCTCGTATATTTTTCCCAATTCTTCTAATATGACCCTTTTTGGCTGGAAACCATGTACTCTGGTGTTTTTTTTATTGAGATAATAACAAATACACTGTTTCCATGACATGGGGCATATTATGTAACAGTCATGATCTTACTTTGCTTTCGCCGGTGAACATAATCGGGCATGTTTTGTATTTCATGGGGAACTAAAATGTGCGGAATTATCAAACCATTGTTGTTGTAAATTAATATTTATAACAACAATGCTTTGATAATTCCATACATTTTAATTCCACATGAAATACAGGACATACCCGAATATTTATTTCATATTATTTTGCAAATTTTAGTCGTATGATTTGATTACGCTTGAGGCCATGATGTACTATCAGACTCAGTCGTTAGAGCTGTCAAAAAACTCATATGTGCTCAAAAAGTATGATAGTCTGGCCTAAAGGTGGAGGTACATACCACGCGTTACGCGGCAACGCTTTTCTTACTTTTCGAACTTTTAACGCTTTAAGAATGGCAAGTTACACACCACGCTTTTGATGCTCTTCTGCTTATACAATTTCAAGTCTTTGCCGGCTATATTTTGTCTTGCCTTTAAGTTTTATTTTTCTTTATATATTTAATGCAGTTTTCATCAATTTTTTAATAAAAAAATTAATTTCTAATAATTTATTTCCATTAAACAAACATTTTAGCATATGAATCTGGCAGCACTACCTGTCATTTTGTATACGACGCGTGAAAGTTGAAGAATGTTCAACTTTTTGCGAGTTACACGCGTCGCAAACTTCGCTTTGTATCTTGCCTTATGGAAACACACTATTTCAACTTTTTTGACAGAAGTCTGTAACGCATTAGCGTATTTAACGCATGCTATGTACCTTCACCTTAAAAGTGAATATGTGTGACATTTCTGTCCGATTTGCAATTTTTTTTAATTTCATAAACTAAAATTTTCTATGCGATCAGAGTTTTTTTTGTGTAGTTGCTAAAAATACAGCCGATATCTGCTTTATGAGTTAGACAGACGCTTAACATAGTTGTTGTATGTATATTCTTGTAAATTAGTTGACGAAAAATGTAAAATAACATAAATATTTCCGAAACATGTGTTTTTCATCTTTTTTGTATGACAGAGTGGCACCGGCAGCAGAATTTTGTTGCGATTTTCTCAAGTCGAATAGCATTCTGTCAGATCTCTTTTTGACATAATCGTACGATTGTGCAGGACAGTCAATCACAGCATTTACCAATAAGCGTGCTTTGTCTAGCTCTTCTACCATTTAAACCAAATCTGTGAAGTAATTTTCTTATTATTGATGAGTTTGCTTTCTTACTAAAGCCACATAAGCAAGTTTTAGAGCACTTAGAAGGAGGCAGCTTTTAGTTTTCTAACAAGAAAATTTTTTTTCTGCCTCAGAAAATATTTTGTTGTTGCCCTGTTTTGACCAACTTTAACCTCCTTCTCTTTTTGAAGTCGGCTAAGAATTAAAAGTAGCAAATTCATACGTAATTTGATAGAAAAATATTTCGTGGTTATATCAATGTGGTTATATCAATGTGTGGTATTGGACAATCGATTTGGTTTATCAAACGGTTTATAACGCCTTTATTTTCATTTTTTTCGTCTTGGTTTTCTAAAATGTGGATATTTCAGACAGGATGGTTGCATTAAAAACTCGTTCAGTGGAATTATTTCAGATTCGATATCCAGAAGAATTAAAAAGTTAAGGACACATCCCCGTAGTCTAAGGAATAATATGCTAGACTGTTGGTCGGAGGCTCCATCCAAGATCCTAGGTTTTTATGCGGACAATCGCTTTCGAAGGATCTTGGCGTACGATACTGCTTCCGACTTCATGGGTGAATCGGAATTTTTGTCGATAGCCAGGACGGCACTTGTGTCTTTAAGGTCAGGTTAGTTAGTTAGACTGATGCTACATATATCTGCGTTCCCGCATATAGCAACTTCCTTGTCAATGAACGGGAGGATATACCGGATAGAGCCGACTCTGCTCTGTATGTCCCCCATCGCTAGATCGGTTGCTATGCCGTTTGACACTATTAGTAACAAAAGCTAGGAAGATTTTTGTTTTATTTGCGGAATAAAATCAGCGAAAGACGCGAGAAAGTGCGAGATTTTAATACGCTAAAACATCACAGTAACTGATCCAAACCAACGGTCCTTGTGGCAGTTTCACGAGAAACGCTATATTGATTCTTCTGCGAATCTTTTCAAACCTACCACGTTCGAATAGAACTAATTTCACAAAATTACATACACACGTCCAGTTATACACAGATTCCAACATAATTGGAACTATGTTGTCCGATCTAATTCTGCGCCCTAAAACTTCTTCTAAATATGCCCTCCTATTATTAAATCGTGGACAGATGAAGAAAACATGTTTGGGGCATCTGCCACGACATTACCACTGGGTAATTCCATGTCAAAATCAACTATTAGTTAGACACGACCCCTTTCGATTTTGATGAAATTTGTTGAGGTGTTTTCTTTAAGCCTATAACGAGCTTATGCCAAAGGGAAAAAATTAAAAATGTTTATTTCAGAAGTTATGACATATCCAAAATATCATTATTTCGCCAAATTTACCGAAAGTGTTGAGTTTAGTTTTTAAATATCTCGCAAACTATTTTATATACAAGATTGGTTTGTATGTCATTTTAAGCAGAATATTTGGAGCTACAAAAAATGTATAGGGCATAATTTTTTTTGGAAAAATGACTTATCTGTAAAGTTTTGAAATTTTCAAAACCGATTAAATCAAAAACCTATATATTTTTTTGCTGAATTTTTTTATATAATATCTCTAAACGTCCTTAAAAAATCCTGAAATTTTCAAGGTGTTTTTTTCTTTTATGCGATATTACACAAAATTTACCTTTTTAACACAAAATTTCGAACATAAAATTTCACCGAAAAAACAAATGCACAAATTTGTCAATGTTATTACTTTTTCCCCTTCAAAAACTTTAAATTAAATTTAATGCATATTGCTCAAAATTACAAATTTAAATTATTTTTGATACTACATATATTGTTGAAGGTTGCGAAAGAAAAAAAATCATATCTCAAAAAATAAAAAAAACACCTCCTCCAAGTTTTCACGATTTATTATTTATTTCAGTAAAAAAAAGTATAGGTTTTTGATTTAGTCAGTTTTGAAATTTTCAAAACTTTGCAGATAAGTAATTTTTCGAAAACAAATTTTTCTTCTATGTATTTTTTTGTTGCCCCAAATATCCTCTTTAAAATGGCATATGTATAAAACATCCTTGTAAATAAAATAGTTTTAGAGATAATTAAAAACTAAGCTCAATACATTTTGTAAATTTGGCGAAATAATGACATTTTGAATATGTCATAACTTTTGAAATAAACATTTTTAATTTTTTTTCTTTAACATAAATTCGTTATAGCATGAATGACAACATCTGACCAAATTTCATCAAAATTGAAGGGGGTCGTGCCTAACTCTTACTTGATTTGAAATGGAATTATCCCACTACAACTCGGGGAAAACGGAACACTGCCATGTCTGAAATCGTATAAGTACGACCTAAAACAGACATGTTCAGTCAAAAACTGTAATATAGAGTAAGTCCATCTTCCCTTATCACTCGCTATCCATCGCGCTTGCCACTTTCGTAGGCCGATACGGCCTCTAGCTCGATGGTTATCATGCCGGTAATAACAAAAGCGGCCTCATCCGATACAGTTCAGAATCCGCTACATACTCGCAGGGCTGCCAGCCTATAGGCAGGGGATATCAGATACACATATGTAGAATATATCAGTGAACCTGACTATATGGGGGGTGCACATAGGGTAATGGTTTTTATTCTTACTACACTAGTGAGCAACTTACTCTGAAGATATTTTGGACCTCTTGTATTCGGTATGATCCGGCATAGCGCTGATCAGGTTTTTGATGCTTTGGAACCTATATACTGCAAGTGCTCATCAAAAGATATAGACGTGTGTCAATCATATCTTCAAGGTATTTTAGACATGCCTTGGATTTAGCATAAGGGTCTCTCTAGTTTTTTGACTACTAATAAGAACCGCTTCTGATGGTCAGGTAGAGCTAAACACATTAATCTGAGCAAAGACCGTTTGATCTGAATATTGGCGTTTGTAATGGTTTCTGCCTCTATTAACTCTTTTGCTTCACGTAATAACGATATGTCGTTTGCGGATCCAACTATCTTTACTTTCTAAGGTAGATTTAAAATCCAATACTCCATCGTACATGACGTTCCACAATAGTGGGCAAAGTACTGTTTCTTGAGGCACCCAACCAGTGATCTTGGGTCTCCTAATACCTTCATCAGTAACTAGCTGTCTATTTCAGAAATAGTTCTGTATAATTGCCAGTACATATCCTGGCATGTCTAATCTAGGTAAGGCATGAACAATATATTCCCAGTTAATTCCCAGTCTTTATGTCCAGGGTTACAACAATACTTGTTCCATTTCTCCACCTCTAGGAATATTGTGACCTTGCTGTAGTGACAAGAGCTCAGCACAATTAACAAACAAAAACCGTAAGGACATCTCGGCGCTCGTCACTGAGCAATCGGCAGGCATGCTTGTGGGCTAGGGCTTTCAATGCGTTCTGCTGTAGCTGCTGTTAGCAAGATAGGAAAGAGACAGTTTTACACCTTCTTTTCGAGGGCAATCATATTCTAGACGACCTATCGCGTCTAGTACCGACTACCGTATCTGCGAACTTGGATTGGGACATACAATACATAGGTTGAAGCTGACGAGAGGCATGTCCTTACACGCAGACCGTTAGACAAAGGATTCACTAGCTATTGGACTATAAACATAAATATAGGGTAATCAAAGTTAGGAAATTTAAAAAGTTTCCATTGATATGGCTGACGATCGCTTTATATTCATAAATGCTTTAATAAAAGAACGACAAATTTTAAATAGCCTTTGTGCCCTTCCTTCTTTGTTGCAAAGAATAAAATTCTAAGCAATCATTAGATTTCTTTTAAACTTTTTTTTAAATTAAAGTTGTTGCCAAGCTAAATATGTGTGTGTATGTACGTACATACACACAAAAGACGAAGAGATTTATTTGTCTTACATTATAAAGAAAACGCATGTACGCCCACTTTTTGGCACAAAGACAAATAAATAGCAGGAGAAGAAAGACTAATTAAAACAGCATAATTTTAAATAAAGTGTTGGCTGGCAATGTAGAGGACTTTTTCTGTATGTTTTTGTACACTGTTCCATTGTATCCACCATATTTTCTGAGTACAATCTGTCAGGGAGTAATTAGTAAGAGACAAATTTCAACTTAATAAAACTCACCTTTCTGTTGTTGACAATAAATAATTGCTGGTGGTAGGTAGTGTTGACGTTTGTGATCAAAACTTATTTATTTCTTTTAAATTAAAATAGTTTACTGATTTTTTTTTTGCAAGTACTATTTACATATTTCCAAAGATAAATATGCAGAGAATAAAATTTCACAACTCAAAAAATGAGAAGAGAGTGAAATCATCAAAATAAGAATAAACATACATACGAGCATGTATGAAAACTTTTAGAATGAATCATACTAAGTCTACAATAATGACATTTAATAATTCTTAATTGTGATAAATAATTTAAAATATTTCATCGGATGCTTACTCATCATGACTCTTGAATGTTTTGAGATTAAAAAATGTCAGAAAAAATATAGTTTGTACTCATGTGTTAAGTAAATAATTCATAATGAATGCTCTTTTGTCGGTTTCCGAGTACTTTCATTAATAATAAATCGTTTAGTACAGTAGATAGCGCATAAAAGAAACTCGAAAAAAATTACACAGAATTTTTTCTTATATGCGTTTTTTTTTTATAAAGAAACAAGGCATGGCATATTTATACAAAAAATGTGTCAAAAAGGAATTTTGAGATCTCAGTGAGATTCGCATTACACAGCGTCTTCACGAGACATTAATTTTGTTATCTCAAAAGAGAGAAAACGTCGGCAGAATAATAAAAACAAAATGTCGATTCTTCTCTTAATCTCATACAAGGGGTAAACGTAATATCACTATCACTTTACCTATGAGATTTCATTTTATACAAATGCTCATCGGGTTAACATGTTCTACTTTTGTACAATTAGTTATTTCATTTGTCATTTTTCACACAAATTTTAATTTATAAATCAATTAAACACATTTATTCATTTATTTCACACAGAATTGTTATGAAAAACATCGCTTCTCAATTATTTAATAAACACTCACACAAGCACACCAATTTATTTTCCCATACGTGTGTTTTTTGACAGTTCATCTCATAAGATCATTGTTATAAAATGTCATAACAACGCTCTCATAAAAATTCTTATAACATTGAGATAACACTAATTTGAAGTCTACATGTAACGTAATTCTCTCTGCGATTGAATTTGACAATCTCATCTTACATATTATGTTACGTGTAGACTTCAAGTTACAGGCGGCGAATGTATTCATCTGAGCTGTCAACTCTACCTACTATGAATTCTCCTTGATAAGAAAGTTATTTCTTATAAACAAGGCGATGTCAGTGACGAATTCAATTCGCTGTCGTCCATTCGCTTGTTAAACTTTATATAAAAAATTTTTAATTTTGAAATTTTTTATATAAAGTGTAACAGGTATGCGGTCCAAACAAAATGAGCAAAAAGTAATTAGCTGTCTTAGTAACGTCACTTAATTGACAGTTCATTCAACTTGTATAGATATAAGAAATTCGCCTTGAAAAATATCAATTGAAAATTTAAGAACCAGTCACCACGACGAAATTACGAGAATAAATATATGATAATAAGGTATTAATACTAGTGTCGTAAATTATTCGGGTTTTATATTCATTCGAATAAAATTTCATAATTTTTTTCTTGTTCGAACAGCCGAATAATTTTTAACTTTTATTCGAATATTCGAACGAATAACGAATACACCACGTTAAAATCACGATTTTTAATATATTCTATCACCAGTTTCGACTTTTTAAATTCATTAACAAATATTCCATCTTCAAAAATTTGTACTGGATTTTACTGAAATCCGTTCGTTTAAACATAAATTCGCAAAAGAGAGCTTCACCTGAGAGAGTAAAGTGACAGTTGTTTGACTCAGAGCCTGCAATTTGGACAAATTTGTGCTAGTCAAATCCAGCCGAAGGGAAACACATGATTTAATAAAATAAACAAACAAAAGTAGGCAATCAAAAAGTAATAAAGGCTTTAAAAATATAAAAAGCTGAATTAAAAGTGCAGCAAAAACTGAAAATAATTATTTTACATGCATCCTAAGCAAGTTTCTTATCACTTTGTATGTTCCAGAAGAGCTTTTCTTGGCACCCATGGCAAAATGTTTTCTTTTAATTGTTTTATTTACATTAACGTTTTAGAGATGTAAAGCTTATAGATATTTGAGTACTATATTACTGCATATTATTTTGGGTACCGAACATCAAAAATCAAAATTGATGTATTTTCGTATGTGATTTAAACAGAAACAAAACTTAAAATCATGTACAAAATAAATAAGTGTAAAAGCTTCCTCCAAAGTTCTATTTAATA
The DNA here is from genome assembly GCA_956483635.1 of Panzeria rudis. Lineage (NCBI taxonomy): Eukaryota > Metazoa > Arthropoda > Insecta > Diptera > Tachinidae > Panzeria > Panzeria rudis. The sequence continues at coordinate 126,656,670 of OY101450.1, read as the reverse complement.
CATACATTTCACCACGAATTTCTAATTATAAAAATGCATTGTATCAAGTACCAAAAACATGTATGTACTAGGTAGTCAAAACAACACATATTTTACATCACTACGCTTTATAGTGATCAGCTGTTTTGATTAATATGCAAGTTTTTGCAATTTTTCCATTCGCGTACTTTTTCGCGTAAATTTTTCAAATAACCCAGAATTTACTCAACTACTGGATTTAATTGGAAAAGTGAACAAACGGACCTATTTTGTTCATCGACAATTTACAAATGGAAACGAAAAAAATTGTTTTTATAGTCAATGGACAGAATATTCTACATTCATATGTTTACGGGTTACACATGCATAAATTAATGACGAAATAATGAGAAAATAACCCACCAACAACAAGTGGGCGATATAATGGGGAAATATTTAATATTTACATTTTGTATTTCATCAGTATTTCATATAATGAATTATGTATTTACATTAAGGGTATTCCAGATGGAGTACATACTTGTGCAAATTAGCATTTTTAGGTTAAACAGCTCATTCAAGGAGAAATCATACCGGTAGTGAGATTCTGTAACTTTTAACAATAACAACAGTTGTTGTATTGTCAACATTGTAAGATGTTTGTTTAAGTTTAAGTCGTTTGTACGACTTCTTGTTAAAAATATTGTTTAAATTTGACATCATGTGGCATCTCTGATTTCCAAACACTGTACAGAAAATGTTTTTCCTCAATGTCTTTATTTTTGTGTAGTAAATGTTAAATTAAATGTTTAAATAATAGAAATATTGTTATTAAAATGTAAATGTTTTATATGTTTGTATATTGTTGTAGAACAATAAATTTAATTCTTGGCATAAAGTACGTGCTATGGCTGAACAGCTGACTCCGTTGTCTATACATTAACAACAGAAAAATTATCGTGGTTAATCAACAGCAAATATTTTTAAAAATGTTACAGAGTAGCAAAATCGACAACTTGCTTGTTAAATTTTTTTAACAACTATTGTTAAAATTGAATAGAGAATCGCACTACAGGTGGTCTTTTTTCGCCGCTTTCATCAAAATGCCTTTTTGACACATTTTTCGGTAAATTTTTTAAATAACAATAAGGCATTTTCCAATAAGTCTTGCAGCTCATTCCTTCTAAAAAAAATATTGGCAATCCTGACCTCAGCTGTCTAAAGTAGAACATATGTAACTGCATTTTTAAAAGCGCTGAAAAAGAACATACACACACATCGTGAATACCACTATTCATATATGGGATAAAAAATTAAAACAATAAGATGGAAGATGGTATGATATACAAAGGAAATAAAAAAAGCCTTGAATAATAACAATGATTAAAACAAGAAGACTGGAAGTGACATCTTTTTCTTTGTAATATGTAGTATTATGTTCACATACATTCATTAACAGATATGTATGTATGTACATTACAAACTCTTTCGACGACCAAAACTCAAGAACAATAAATTAAAAATCCTTATGAGCTTTTCAAGGATAAACATTTTTAATAGCAGAGCATATTTTCATGCCTACAAACACTTAAAGCATTCTTACATACATATTCAGTATGCATGTAAACATATTAAAAAATGCAAACATACACTGAAATAAAAATATGTTTTTACATAGACTTACACGGTGAAATAATTAATTAAATTTTCTTCATGCACAAGTTTATTGCAAGTTCAAATGGAGTAAAGAAAATTGCTAAAACCATCTGAAATTTAAACTCATATTACTTTTTCCGCTCAACTTTGTTTAATTTAATGGCCAGTATATGGGCAAATAAAAAAGTTTCATGCAATATTTCATCGTGTAAGTTTGGTCAGAAATATGTACATATTTCAAATGTTGAGGTACGTTTAGACGATGCAGCCACTAAGTAATATATGATTTTTTCTTTTATATTAAGCAAATATGTATTTGTTTAGCAGGATCAATTTTTATTTCAAGTAATATTAGACAATTTTACCATTAATATTAAATTTTTTTAAAACTCTTTATCTTATATGTATGTATGTATGAGACATGTGTTATGAGTTGATATTTTCCAAAAATAGTGATTACACTTATTTATTCATATATTTTTTGCCCCATAATTTATTTTCATAATTTTAGCGGTTATTTTTCTTTAAAAATTTTATTTTTGTGTGGGTAGTTTTTGAATGTATTTTTTATTTAAATATCTTTTGCTCGTGCCTCTTAAAAGTGACGCATGCACATGTTAAACATTTTGTTTTTTGTGATATTTCTTATTATGTTTAATTTATGAGATTTTGCATAAAAATATCTTTCGTTACTGATTAAATAATTACAGTGCAATTTTAAACATAATTAAATGACTAAAATGTAATTGCAAAGCCAACATTAAACATTTAATTTTTTAAAAGAAAAGTTTTGTTTTATATATAGTACATATCGACCCCTTAGCGCCAAATGATCGTAAGCGACAAAAACTAAATTTTTTAGTAGAAGGGTTTTTTATTGCATATAAACATGATTTATATTCATACTGTCGCTTACGATAACATTTTACTTGCTATATTTTAAAAGTCATCAACAATTTTGCCGTTTTGACGATTTTAAACTATGGGTAGGCTCATAAAATGTTGATTTCAATGAAAAAAATATATTTCTTAGAAAATGTCGCTTACGATCATTTCGCCCAAAGGGGTCGATATATACATGTGCACCTGATTTTAATCGAATAATAAGTTTCAATGAAAATAAAAACAAATACGTTGTGTACATGAGGGCAGGTCGATTTGCATTGATGTAAAAAAAAATATTGTGCGGCTGGAAATAATTCTACGAAGAATTCTAAGCATTTTTTTCCCAGAAACCATAGGCCTAAAATTGATTTTGAGGTTGTTGAAATCGCAAAATAGGTTAGGTTGTACAGGCTGCCGATTACTAACAACTGCCCCACTTGGGTACTTTGGTCCCTTTATGATGCCTGAGATGGGTAGGAGGAGATTTAACAAGATTCACTCACTGCCTATCCCAGAGGTTGGGTCGGTGTTGAACCAACTCGAGTATCGTATGAATGAACTTATTCCCCTTATGTCGCATTCCCTAAGGTCTGCTAGTTCGGGTAATGACGGATTTCCCAAGTATGACGCCCTATTTCTAGATAGTGCTGGACATCGGCTGAGGTGTTTGACGGTCTCTTCCTTCTCCTCATTGTGAAAACTTCTGCAAAATTCTTTATAAGGGAGATTTAATCTCCTAGCATGAGCACCGATGAGACAGTGCCCCGTTATGACTGCTGCGAATATACCCAACTGTTGACGAGGAAGCCCTAGTATGGTTGCAGATCATGCGAGGTTATACTGTGGCCAGATGGGCCTAGAAATCTCACATGTAATTTCGTTTGTCCATCTGGTTCGTGCTTCCCTGAGTAGTTGATGCTGAACTTGTATTTTGCAGCTTTTTACATGCTGTCTATACCTGATATAATATCAAATATTTTTATAGCAGCAAGCGTAAAATTTAATTTCATATCACGTGTGGCCTTCAATATCAGTGTTATTGCAATAGCATAATATATATTAAGAAAATTCTATCACGATATGAAGTGTCGAAATCGTACATGCGTACAAGAAAAGTTTTGTGATAGATACAAGCAATCACGAAAAAACTAATTTTAATAAAAAAGCTAATCGAATTGTTAAAATTATTAAAGGAATCTATTGTGTTTTCTTGAGAGTGCATTAATTTATGAATAATTATGAAATATTATGCTATTTAAAAAAATACGTGTTCTACATGCTTACTATTAATACTAATACATATAAATATATTTTTCTCATTACTCTGCCGACGTTCTCTCTCATATTTTATCAGAGTAAATCACTCGTAAAGACGCTGTGTTAGTGGAACGCCTACTAACCAGTCGATGTACATTTCGTACAAGAGGGCACTAGCGTTGGCTAGCTTATCCGCAATAACGTTGCCGGGCACATCAGCATGCCCTGGTACCCAGAAGAGCCCTACGTTGGAATGTCTCGCCATCTCGTTCAGGGATACCCGGCATTCTCTAACTAATTCAGATGTTGTTCAAACATCAGATAGAGCGTGTAGTGCAGCCTTACTGTCGGTACATATACAGTTGACCGCCATTTTGATGGCCGATATTTCACTGATTGGATAGCCTAAAGTGTATCCTACGTTGTAAGTGTGAAATTTAAAAAATGTGTAGTTAGTGCAACTTGTTGGGTCCGACCACCTCCGAATCAAATAAAAATTTTTATGGCAGTTCAGTCTTGTACACTAACATTTGACCAAAAAATCAGAGGACTAGACGCAGTGGTTCCCAAATTATTACGCGTTTAACATAAATTCGTCAAATTGTTGATAAAACATTGTATGCAAGGCAAATTCATTTTATAAACTGGCAGCAAAGGCGAACTAAGTTCGCCTTGCGGTCTACGATGGATGTCGAGACAAATTCATAACAGGTAGACTCGCCACAATTCGCTTTGGAAAATACCCACTTTGGTTGTCAAAAATGTAGTGAAAAATATGTCAACAAAGTATTTGACATCCGAACTAGATCAGAAATACAGGCGGCGAAAATAAGCAGAAAATAATCACCTGATCTGTCGATGTCTCCACTTATGATTTCGCCTTGGATGGATGTCAAACTCCGTATGTATCGGCCCACATGTGCAATTTTTGTTGCAGCAATTTTTAAATTTGTGGGAGAGTATTGAAATAGAAATATACACCTAATCTATTTCTCTTGCTCTTTCTCATTAAAGAAAGAAAAATTGCTGCAACGAAAATTGCACGTGTGGACCGGGACTATATGAAAAGTGTTGGTGACATTTTGCTGCATATTTTATATGAGGTTTGAAATCCATCGTACACTAAAACGTTCTGTTGTATTTGTAGCCGAAGCAATGCCACATAGTAAAATGAATTCGCCTTGACATACATATGTACATACATATTTTTAAATCAGAAACATTGCCCTTCTTATGCACCCCATACACGTTTCAACTCAATTGGCAACTGAGTCGGTTGTTGTCCAAATCAAGGCGTGTATGGCTTTGTCAATTGATTACTTTGGCAGTTGTCGAGTTGGTTGAAGAAAAATCAAGATTTTAATTTTTCAAGTTGGCTAGTAAGTATTTCAATTCGATTGTGCTGTGTATGTTCGAGTCTCTTGATTAGCTCTCAAAATTTATGTTTTTAGTTTTCTTTTGCAAATAAAACATTGATTATTGTTAAAATTGTCTTTAATTTAATAATTTTGATAGTTGAATGAAAGTCTTTCAATTCGGTTTATGAAGTGTGTGGCCAAGAATCAATTCAATTGAAAGACTCAATTGACAATTGAATTGAAACGTGTATGGGGTGCTTTATACAACACGTACACATGTACATGATTTGTAATGTTTTTCTCTTGATACATTTTCTAACTACATATTTGTTAAGTCCTTGAAATTTAAGGTCACAAACTCTATTCTTTTTTTAATTTTCCCACTTCGTTATTAAAAGCAAATGCAGAATATTTTTTATATGAAAGCACCGAGTACGGAGCACATTGAACTTAATTGAAGGTTTGTTCTTTCGTAGAAGGCCAGCTTTTATCTCAAGTCCCACAAAGAAAAATTATTGAAATTGCAGTCTATAAAAAAAATTACGTGAAACTAACAAAAAAAATGCATTTAAAACATATAGGGGTAGTTTTTCACTTGTTAGTTAAGCGTATTGTAAACATGAGCTAAGTTTTTATTGTAAATGCTACCTCCTAGACTGATTAAATATTCATCTATAATTTTTTTTTTTCATATTTCTCTAAAAATAAAAATTTCGCATTTATACAAATCATGAAAAAAATTCTGCCTGAGTAAAAAAGTAACAAAATATACATTGTAAAGAGTTTCTGCAATAAAACAAATCATGCCTAATAATTAAAAAATCACGAGTTTTCCTTAATTTTTATTTTCAAAATAATATCAAAATAAATGCGGTACACACTAGGTACAATAACTCATCCGTACAGAATTTTTAAATTATCAACATTGCAAACTCCAAACTCGTACCTTTAACGTCAAGCAAAAAGGCATCGTATGAATTGCAACTTAATTTAAGAATGAAACTTAATAATAATATACATTTATTAATTAGTAATGTACTAGCTTATCAGTGTGGAGGTTGTGAATTCGATTCCCACATGAAACTCTGGTCTGCTTCACTATAACAAGTGAGGAAGGTCTTTGTTACTATCAAGGCAAATTCACCAGGTAGCCTCGTTAGTGCAGCTGATCATCAGCTGACTACCAGAACATCAAACTATATAAAAAACGAAATAAAAATGTTTATGTATGCATTGAGCATGACAGTTTGATAAAGTGGTAGTTATTGTACTAATAAGGCCACCTGGTACTCAATTCGCCTTGGTTACTATTCTCGTTTAAATTAAGTTACTCGGGTATATTCTGTATTTCATGTGGAATTAAAATGTTCGGAATTATCAAAGCATTGCTGTTGCAAATTAATATTTATAGCAACAATGCTTTCATAATTCCGCACATTTTAATTCCACATTAAATACAGAACATGCCCGATTATGATTTATATTTTTTGTAACATTTAAAAATAAAATAAATAAAAATCTTTTTATTTTGTCTTTCTTTAATTTTAGATTTAGTCATACTGTGAGCGACGCATTCAGTTTTAGATTCCTTATAATATAATCTTTCCTACGGGCGTAGATCGTATTGTATTTAAACAATTATCTGGGGGAACCGTTTACCCAATAAAAACAAACGTTGTTTTAATTTTTTGTAAACTCTAAGTAAAAACAAAAAACACATCAAAATGTCAACAGTCGATAAAGAGGAATTAGTCCAAAAGGCAAAATTGGCCGAACAATCCGAAAGGTATGTTTTCAAATAATTTGTGTTATAAAAAAATTTATTTATGTACATAAAATCGTTATAATATTTTATATTTTATTTCAGATACGATGACATGGCTCAAGCTATGAAATCAGTCACAGAAACCGGTGTTGAACTGTCAAATGAGGAAAGAAATTTACTATCAGTAGCCTACAAAAATGTTGTTGGTGCCCGCAGGTATGTAAAAGAGAAATAATGTTTAAGCTACTTAAATTTAATTAAAAATATTTTTTCGAAAATTTTCGAAATCTGCCGGTCGGTCGGGTCGAATCGTTCATATTCACACGATATCTTAGTTTAAAAAAAATCTTAAGAATGACGAAAATTTGATTAGATCCGTTAAGCACTTTAAAAGTATTGAGTGGGTTACATACTTATAGCTGGTTTACACTATCTCACAAGCCGTTCGACTTCTGTAGAAAATGCAACCCTGATCTAATGAGTTTATGGAAAGTTTTAAAAAAGCAATAAATACAGCTTGTATAATAGTCTAAAAACAGCTTTACACACACACACACATATATACACGAAAATATGTACATTAGGGTGGGTCGATTTGTATGGATGAAAAAAATAAAAAATCGTAGTGGAGGCAATTATTATATGAAGACTTCTAAGCAACTTTGCCCCAGAAATGGATATTGAGATTTGCTGAAATTTTTAAATATATTGTGACTTAGTTCGTATAAAGTCCACCAGTAGTAATTGGGCCCAAAACCATCCGAATCGAACAAAACTTGGTTGGGCATTTCAGTCTTGTATAACTAACATTTGACAAAAAAAAATTAGAGTACTCATAATTTGGCAACCACTGGGTCTAGTCCTCTAATTTTTTCAGTGGTACAAAACTGAACCGCCATAATTTACGCAAATACGGATCAATAACAAAATATTTTGGAATTCCCGCAAACTTAAAATTCATTTTAGACCCTATGGTTTCTAAGACAAAGTTGCTTAGAGTTCCTCGTACATATAATAATTTTCATCCGCAAGATTTTTTGTCTAAAAAATCAACATATCCTAATATAAATATGTACATCCATAAGGACACCATCGCAAAAATAGTCAAAATATCTCAAAACGTCGAAATCTGACGAAAACCCGATTTCCGAAAATCGGAGTGATATCATAGTATCTTTTCATTTTAAGATTGAGGGAAGGAAGTTAAAAAGTTTCGCTTATTTTAGGTTAAAACTGTGTATTTATTTATTTTTTAACCGACTTAAAAAAAAAGAAGAAATGTTGCACTTCCAGATTGGTCCCGTTGAAAAGTGGGCGGGTTGACGCCCATAAGAAGTAAATACACATGCCTTTTCATCTACTTCTACTCAATCGATTCCTATGAAACTTTGCACAAACATTAAGTTTCTGTTCGAATACTGCATCATGATTTAAAAAGTGGGCGGTCCACGCCCATGCAAAGTAAATATTCTTTAGCAAACACTTCTACTAAACCGATTCGTATGAAACTTTGCATACACATTTAGTAATTGTTATAATACAACATTATGGTTAGAAAAGTGGGCAGTGCCACGCCCCTGAAATGTAAATATTCATTTAAACTACTCCTACTAAACCGATTCTTATGAAACTTCGCACACAATTAGTTCTCGTGAAAGTACATCAGTATGATAAAAATTATGGGCAGTGCCACGCCTATTTTGTAGTCGGGTTTTTTTTCAAGAATTATTTTTTTAATATATTAGTTTTGTTTGTAATTAATTTTTTGTAAGACAATAAATAAACAATATGAAGTTATACAGTAATTTTACAATAGAATGTTAAACAAAATTTCGCTTTGAAAAGTAAATAAAATCAATGTAGTAAAATTTAGGAAAAATTGTTAATGTAACTTTTTTTATTTTTTATATTTATTTTACACTTTGTTTCATTTTAGATCATCGTGGAGAGTAATTTCCTCCATTGAGCAGAAAACCGAAGCCTCCGCCAGAAAACAACAGCTCGCCCGCGAGTACAGAGAGCGCGTGGAAAAGGAACTTAGGGAAATCTGTTACGAAGTCTTGGTAAGTGAAAAATATATTTCTTAATCTTTTAAAGCCGCACATAAAAAATGGAATGTAAAAAGGGTAAAATAGTGTACTATGAAGTATAAGAAGGATTAGGTCATCGTATTTATAAAGAAAACTATAGTTACGAAACTATTCAAGATTGACTCGAAACATTATTCTCGAAATCGTTCGAATTTCATCACATCTTTTCAAAATGATCGTTTAGAAATCGTTCCAATTTTCAATTAAGTTTTTATTTTAATTTATACCTATAGAAAATAATTTTTTGCTATTTTGGGAGCATGGACATCATGTATATAGTGGATAACATTGTTGTGCATACAATTTCCTAAGCCACAACAAATATTATAAATTTAGTGGCAAAACAGTCTGTCATGTCAATTCCCATTTGACCATTAAATCTTCTATTTAAAGAATAGGCTTAAGGAAAAGCACTAGGTAATTAAAAGCAGAAAGAGGGTTGAAATGTGGTAGCAATAAAAAAGCCACAAAGGACGGACTGTTTAACCAACTGTACGAATAAATATATATACTATATATAGCATTTTTACTATGTACATACATATGTGTGTAAAAGCTTTTGTATAATGTGTATCAACATACACATATCCTTTTGTGTGGAAAATATATTAATACACCTGCACACTCGAATAAACTTGAATTTCCCCCAACCCCTAATAAGACATGATGTTTGAAAACATATTATAACTGTAAGTGGGAAGTAAACTACACCAAGTTACAGTTTTTTTTTTCAAAATACTTTTTCTTATGCTGTCAGAATTAGCATTTATTCATCTATCGATGGGTAAATTCCAAAAGTCCTATATTTTAATAGATGTAGTGCTGCTGAAAAGAATCTGGAAGGTAAGGAACACCAAGTCCCTTTAATAAATAACGGTAATGGTATATGTCGAATTTTATGAAAGATATCTTCGATATAAAACATTATTATTAGAATTATGTAGTATATTGATTCTACTTCAAGTATATTAAATATTTTCAATATGTTTTTGCAGTCTCCTGTAAAATTTCCAATATGTGACCTGGGGCCCGTTTCGCAAAACCACAAGTTACATATCTACAAGTAAAATACACACAAAAGAACAACACTTACAAATGTTATTGCTGTTTTGTGTGTATTTTACTTGTAGATTTGTAACTTGTACTTTTTGAGAAGCGGGCCGCTGGTGTAGTTTACTTCCCATCAACAGATATGTAGTTTGATGATAAAGGTTCATTTAATTTTTATTTAAAAATTTTTTTTACGTTTTTGTTAAATGGGTTGTTATGTCCTTTAGTTTGTCTCCCTTGTACTCGAATAATATCATAATGATGAGTTTTCAATCAATAAATCTATTTTTGATTATATAATAAAGGATGTTGTTTTTTAACTGTAATGTTGAATGTCGAAGTGGGACAGTAGCTGCAAGCGAAATTTGTACAGCTAATAAATATTTATATTTATTAATATCAGCTTTTTATTAAGTTTCTTTTATATGTTTTGAACATCTAATTCGGCCTTTTCAAATTCAGGTTTTTAAAAAACAAATTCTGACTTTTTTTAAATCAAATTCGAAGTTTAAAAATCAAAATCAGATTTTCAAATGAATTTAGACCTCTAATATGATTCACCACTCAACTAAGTTGAGTTGTCAATGCTACAACTCAACTCAACTATTTTTTGTATTATGATTCATAACCAATTTTTGTTGTATTCGAAATAATGTTCGAAATGAGGTTCTTATCTATTTATGTTTTTTATGTTTATGTTTTTGAACCCATAGTAGCCATCACTGAATATTTAAAAAAAATTTAGTTTTGGCCTTACTATCTTTCCTTGAGATTTTATGCTTTAAGCATATGGCAACACTATTGGTTGACAAATGTGATGGGATGGCGTCCGACATAGTAGCTCTGTTCCAGATGGATAACGAAACAGTCCGAACTTATGCAAAAGTGTTCCAGATAACAATTTTTATGCAATTTTGAAAGCGAATGAGCGAATATTTTGTTCATTTCCTGTCCAAAGTTGTACGAACTTTTTATTTCGGCAAGTTCGGACAACAATAAAATGATCAACTGTTTTTGTTTACATAAATAACAATTGAAATTAAGCAAATAAAGCTCTACGACATTACATTTTTATAATATAATAGGAAATTTTATCAGGTGCAAAGAGTTCAGCTATATTAAGATAAATACCAAATTGTTATAGCTTTTACTAATGTTATCGATAAAAAAATGAGGGTCTGTCAAACAAAATGTAAAAATTTTCAACTTAAAATTGACGTTTCAAGCGTGAAACATTAAAGTGTTGCCAAATTAGCGGCTTATTATATTAAAAATCGGAGACAAAAAATGTTTAGCCTGCCAAATAATGCCCCATATTGTGTTTGTATACTTGGTTCTTTCTATCATTTCCTGTTTCTTTCTTTAAATCCTATAAGCCCCTTTCACAGTTGAGACATTTCTTGACAGACATTTTTTTAATTCTCTTTTGAACTGTCCTGAAGCTTTCACACTTCGTCAAAAAATGTCCGATTTGTTTTACTTGATGTGTGGGAATTTGTGTTAGTATGGTGGCTTTGTTGCATGATGTGTGTATGTATTGCGAAAAGTATAAAACAAAAACGAGAATTATCCAGTACATATAGTCGTGTACTACACACTCTACCTTTTCTTTCCCTCGCCTACATAATTTTTCTGTCCGGCAATAAATGTTCCGTGTGAAACGCCACTAATGAAAAATGTCACTTTCTCGCTCTTTTCTGCTAAAGGTGCCAATAACTATGTATCTTCTACCCTACTGCCGAGTTGTAATAATGGCCCTAAGTGTCACAATAATTCGGCTGAGCTTTTTTAAAAACATGCAAACCTTCAAAATTTAAGATATGTTTATGACACATCTCATAGTCCTGCTATTTATCTGATCCGGATTTATGCAATCGGAATTCTACACCTAATTATTCCTACGCAAATTGTTGTTCATCTTTATGAAAATAAAAACATAAAGAAGACAATTATCTTTGAATAATTAAAAAAATAGGTACATGTGTTTATAAAGAAATAATAATAGGCAATTTTTTTGTTATGTCCTTTTAATATGTGAAGATGTAAATGACTTTACTAACATAAAGGCAAACATAGAAAAAATACCACCATGACCTTAATACATACATACATATAAGCAATCATCAGTTCGCCAATTACTACCCCTTATAGTTTAAGCTATCATTTATACTCTTTATAATGATGATTATTCTTTATAAAGGTTTAATATTTCATATACCTTTACTCCTACCTGGCTTTGAACCTAATATACATACATAGGCTGACTTCCAAAACGTCAGTTGCTTTGTATTCGAACAATGTATAGTGTTTCATATCGTCACAGTACAAAACTTTGACAATGCATACCTTTTCCAAACGTCGTCGACAAGTATCAGAAATGCCGCAAAAGAGTAATCAGGACATCGGTTTCAAAGTTGATGCAATGTGTAGCAAGTTTGCATACCTACACGATCTAAATACCGCAGCAGAACTGTATACAAACTTTGCATACATATGATTTGGAAGTCAGCCATAGTTTCTTCTACTAGTGGGTTTTTTTTATTGTTTTTGCACAGATAAATAAACATGTGTATTTTCTACGCACACCACTTCATTGAATTTATTTATATTAATTTCAGGGCCTTCTCGACAAATACCTTATTCCCAAAGCCAGCAATCCAGAAAGTAAGGTTTTCTATCTGAAAATGAAGGGAGATTATTACAGGTATTTAGCTGAGGTAGCCACAGGAGATGCACGCAACAGTAAGTATATGTTTGTTTATTTAATATTTATGTCATTTAATATTGTTGGAAATACCTTAGTGTTGAAATCCTCATCTTCTTTTTTTAATAAAACTACATATTTAATATAAAACAAAATTGATAACTTAAATAAAATTTTATTAAAAACTTTACAACAGCCGTTGTTGACGACTCACAAACCGCTTACCAGGATGCATTTGAAATTAGCAAGGGTAAAATGCAACCAACACATCCCATCAGATTGGGTCTTGCACTTAACTTCTCAGTCTTCTACTATGAGATTCTGAACTCTCCAGATAAAGCTTGCCAATTGGCCAAACAGGTTAAAAAAAATAACTAACTTTAAAAGACTGATCTAAATGTAAAAAGAAATATTTCAAAAATTGTACATTTTGTAAAACACGCAAAAAACATAATCAAAATAGTTGAATATAATATATAAACTGGGAAGTAACCTCTAATCCTAAATAGGGTTTATTAGGTCCATTTTTTTATTATTACATATTTTTTTTAAATGCCTGAACTTTTTGTTTTTATTTTCTTTTTTTAATAATTGTAGCGGTGGTTGAGGATTCGAAAAAGGCTTATCAGGAGGCTTTCGATATAGCCAAAAACAAAATGCAGCCTACACATCCCATCAGATTAGGTCTTGCACTCAACTTTTCCGTCTTCTATTATGAAATTATCAATTCACCAGCGCGGGCTTGTCATTTAGCTAAACAGGTTTCAAACATAATTTCTACTACTACTACTACTACCTACTAGTGTTATCTGCTCAAATGTTTTTACTTTCTCTTTAAAATGTTGAATGATTGTACCGAAAGCAACTAATTTTAAATGCGCTTTCTTTTCTCCTCAGGCTTGAACTAATTTAATGAATTCAACCTCCAAATCCTAGACATTTGCAAATATTTTTTTAATGTTTTCTTGCTTTATGTTCTAATTTTTGTTTTGTAAAATTAACAAAATTAAAGTCATAATAAAAAAACTTCCTTCGAATTTGTTGTTGTTATCCCTAAATACATATGAACATTCCTTCTTAACCAGGCCTCTAACATGAGCATGTGCTTGTTTTCTTTTTTAACTTTCATCTATTTAATTATACTTTTTTTCATCATGAGTATATTTTTCATACGAAATAAGCTGGTGTTAATTTTTTCAGAATGAATTTCAAAATCTTATTGGTAGAATGGCCCGCCCCATTTTTTTTTAGATTCAAAATAAGACTAAATAAATTTATTCGATCAAATTTGTTGCATGACACTTTTTTATTTGCACATTTCTCAATTAATTGAGAAATAAGGCCATATTTTAGTATTATCTATGGCTTTATTACAGTGAGCCGCGGAAAATCGGCACATTGCCTCGATGGTGTGACCTTACCTTAAGGTACAATATAGCACAATGATTTTAACGTGGAGTTTTAAAAACTAAATTACTGTTCTTAAAATACTGGTTTTTAGGTTATCGTCAAGATTGCTTTAAAATACTTTTCATTGGAATTCACATCATATGTATGTATGTAGCATCTAAACAATTAATATGATTATCTTTCATGACTTCTCTCTTCAAAGAGGTCCTTTTCGAGCACATTTTGTATTCTTAGCTTTTCGTTTTATGAAATTAAATTATTAAGGGTGTTAACGATGGATAGTGCAAAGTGTGCAATCGATGCAAATGTGTGCAAAAATGCACATATTTGCACAACACAACAATAAAATATACGTATTTGCAATTTGCTTCATTTTACTTCGTTTGCACTAAAAAAACCTTGAGCAAAAATGGTTGTGGATATTTGCTTAGTTGCAAACAAAGCGAATTAATATCAAGTGGCCTTATCATCAAAACAACACACATACAAAGTATGTGTAGGACTATTTTTATTTGTGCTTTGATAGTTCGGGTTAAAGTTTTTCTCTTTTCTTATATAGAGTTTGACTGATTGGGTGTAATCAGCTGATGATCATCTGTGATGATAGGGCTACCTGGTACTGAATTCGCCTTGGTTGCAAATAATATCAGCCGCCATATTGTTTTTTTAAATGGAAAAACAATGGCGCATATTCATAGTCATAAACAAAATATACTTTAGGTATTTAAAACCAGTATTGCCATACAAAATACTGGTTTTAAAATTTTAAAGTATATGTACTTTGTTTTGACTATGAATATGCGCCTATGTATTATTTACACAATTTTATTTAGTAATTTGTGTTTAATAATTTTTTTACACATAATTTAAAAATTAATTGGTTAATATAGTCAAAAATAAAAATGTAACTTTTGACAACAAAGGTCAATGCTGCCGGATTTATTACAGCAAATTAGTAGTTTGTAGTGCCCCCAGACTATTATTTTTAGTAAATGATCTGTTTAAAGGGCATAATACGCAATCAGCTTGATGTCAGATTCGTGTACGTGTGCTTGACGAAAAATCAAAACCAAGTAGATTTTCCATCAAGCGTCGTCGGTGTCACTAATACTAACGAAATTTCACACATACTATTACCACGCTAGTCAAGCATGTTGACTGTGTATATTGCCCTTAAAGCTAAAATGCAACAGAATTAAAAAAATCGTTTGAAAACAAATGAAAAATATGATTTTAGTCAACAAAAATACTGACGAAATAATTGCTAATTTTGCACAATTTTTTTTTTTATTTATTCAAAAAAATTCAAACCGAAAAACATTTGTATGTATTCAACAAAGTATTTAAAAACTATAAATGCTATTAAAAATCAGTATGTTGCTTTTTATTTTTAGTTTATTTCCACAACACTTTCATGTTACTTTTTGGGATAAAAATTTGGTTTTTTCTGTTCCCGTACTTTTGTGTTTAGTGAGAGTAATTCTTGCTTACTGTCATTTTACCGAACTTTACCCAGAAAGTACGGGATCGGAGCTAATATGAAACAGAATATCCAAGTTTGACGTTTAGAAACCCGTGTTATCATGTGTAATGTTTTAACAGGCAAAATTTTAATTGCCACGATAACATTAAGGTTTGCTATCTCTTACACAAAGTTGGGAAAACAAAACCAAGGTTGTCGGGTGGGTCTATTTCATAGTCTATGCTAAAAAATCAATTATAAATCAAGCTTTTTAGCACAACCCACTCCCACTTTGTTTAGGCAATAAGCTTGTTACGAAATTGTTAAAAGCAAAGTGCATAGTAATTTGAATCGTCATTTGATATGTGATTAAAAACTACTTCTTTGAAGTGACAAAAATATGTATGTATTAGGTATTTTGGAAGTAATTAAAAAGTGGTTCATAAAAAAGAACTCTGTTTATTTTTGGCTGAATGGCTACATATCAGATACTAACAAACGCGCCTTTTTTTTCTTGCCGATAGTCAAATAGTGTGAAATATACCGTAAACTAATCATTTTGAGTCCACCTACAACAACAACAAACATCGAAAAAAAATATATATAAATTGTAAAAATATAAAAATGTATAAATTGTAAAAAAAATGGGAAACGAATAAAGTTCGAGTATTTCCGAAAATTCGAACTAAATTTTAAGCTTAAAAAATAAATATAAGATAAAAATTTTAATGGAATATCGCTACCCGAATATACAAAGGGCCTAACTTAAATGAATTTTTTTCAACATAGTTTGATGCGCTAAAAAACTGTGTACTCAGTTTTTTCCTATTACTTCAAGTTTTTTTTTATATAATTTTTTTCGATATAATTTTATCATGCAGCTGTTTAAGGTTTGTTGGTCGAAATCGGGATAGCCGGGATTGAGGGGTTTCTTCTCTTAGTATGTAAACAGTTTTGCATAGCCGGACTTCGGCCGGTCTTAGGGTTTTTCCCCTCTTTGTATATCGAATAGCGGCTTCGCTGAGCCAAGATTTTCGGCTTAGCCTGGAAAAAATCCTTAAGCCCGGCCAAAGTCCAGCTATGCAAAAGCCTTTACTCAGCGAAGCCGCTTTTCTTTATACCGAGAACAGAAAATCCTTAAGCCCGGGCGATGCCCGATGGCAAAAATGTTTTCACAGCAAAGCCCCTTTTCGATATATCGAGAGAAAAACACCCTTAAGCCCGTCCAAAGGTCGGCTACACAAAGAATCTTTAGTGATAAGTCATATTTCAAAATTTTTAGTTAATTTCCAAATATTTTTTGAAGCGACATACTTTAAGCATTCCCTCTTATTCCGTAACTATTTCTTGACGACACGTCAAGAAAATACCAAAAAAAATTGCACATCTATAGTCGTCATCGACAACAATTTACTATTACTGACAGCCACTTACTATACTAAGTGGCGATTTTTTGATATTGTCTTGACGTGACGTTGACAAATAGTTACGGAATACGGGGGATTATTGAAGCTATCATGTATGTGTTGAAAATCACATGGCTTTAAATCACATGTGATTTTAAAATCTATAATGGTCATGCAGATATATTTTCACTCTTTTTTTAATTTTTTCTATTATATAGAGCATCCAATTTCATTTCTGAAAGAAAATTATCGTATTTGATTTTAAAACCGTCTGCAGGACCATTATTGAATTTTTTTAATTTCGTTGACCTTAGGTGCGATCCCGTGCTCAACATTGGGATCCCGAGGGATCCCAATTTGCACGAAAACTGTTCCCGTACTGCAAGATTGGGTAAATTAGAGTGAGTTTGAGGGAAAATATTCTTCTTCTTCTTCTTGCACGAAACAGCCCGTACTTTTTCTTCGGGCAGATTGTGTAAAGTGTTAAACAGTCAGATGAAAAATATGATTTTAGTCAATAAAAATACTGACGATATAATTGCTAGTTTTGCAAAATTCAAAGCAAAGTACATTTTTACATTTTTGTGTTTAGTGAGAGTAATTCTAGCTTACTCTCATTTTACCGAACTTTGCCCAAAAAGTACGGGATCGGAGCTTTTATTTCACTTTTTAAAAAGGCAATAACCTCAAATGACTTTATTTCTCACCATGGTGGTATCTTATTACCTCTCACCGATTGCCGAAGAAAAAAGTGAATATTAAAAACAGTTACATATGCAGAAAATCAATAAGCAGCGCCGTTTTAGGAATACCATGAAGAAAGAAATTCCTGACACCGGCCAAAGACCGCACTCAAAAAATTCTTTACGTGAAATTAACTGAAATTGTAGTATAAAATAAATTAAAACTAAATTAAAAACCTGTCTACTTATTTTTCATTTCAATTTTACGAAAAGTTCATTTAATTTAAAATGTTAAAAGATTAACTCTGAGCTAAAGCCGTAAAAAATATTGTTTTTTCTTTTATTTTGTTTATTTTAACTTGCAAAAAAAAAAGAAGCAACTAAACGACTTAAAAATAAATGAATCTTACTTTACTCGGATTAATTTAATTGTCACAAGAACTAATACAACTTCCAAAACGTGCAGAATATTTTGAGTGTTTGTGTGTGTGTGTGTATTATTTTTATGCATGTACTTTTTTGGTGCTTACATATGTATAACATAAACAATGGACAATATTAAAAGCAACCAAAAATCCTTATGTAAAATATAAATCTAAAATGATTGCGCGGAAACTTCTTGAACAAAATACATTCCGTTACTGTCATAATATACTGTCATAATATATAACGTCGATGGAATTAATGTCCATGGACATTATTTATAATAGCGTCATAAAGCCCATGGACATTATGACACTTTCAAAAGTGACATATTGTCTAGGGACATTATGCCACTGGACATTATGACATGCCACCGAAAAAAGCCCTAAATCATTGTAGTATTTTTTTAACCTTAATCACCATCAATGCCCATTAATAAGATTAAGCTAAGCGCCCAGATGAAACGGTTATAAGTAGAGAATATGAACTTCTTACACAGGTGCTCAAGAAAAATATTAAAGACATTGCGCCGATTTGTCTATATAAAGAAATAATTGCACTGAATAAAATAAATTAATAGTAAAAAACATTATTAAAACAACCTTTTATTTAAATGCTCTAACTATGTATGGGTGCGGCATGTGTCTACTTTTCTAATCATAATGTTGTATTGTTACGGGATTTCAATGTGTGTGCAAAGTTTCATAAGAATCGGTTAAGTATAAGTAGATGAAAAAGATTATTTATTCTAAATGGGCGTGGTATTGCCCACTTTTTTTTTCATAATTCTGTGGTTTTCTTGTATAAGCGCGTATGTATAAAAACCAAATTTTTCAGGAGAGCCGAAATACTTTATTTTCAGTACTACGGACTATGTGTTATTTTTATCAAACTTTATGTAAAATTTGCAGGCAAAAATTCCCTAAGGGTAAGATCCTAGAGAATAATTTAAAAAAAAAAACAATTGCCAAGGACACTAAAATTGTGTTCAGAAAAAAAGCGTATTTCGATACAGTTGTTAATATTGAACTAATTCAAGCACACAAGATTTTTTTTTAAATGAAAACTGCTTGCGCACAAGTCGCTATAAGTCTTTATTAACTGAACACTAACCAAAAAATATTTCGGAAATGTGTTCAAAAGTAACAACGCATGTGGCTATGTGTTTTTTTCAACGGCAATAAATTGCCAGCACGCAATTGTAAGTCGATTTATTTCATTAGAGCTGAAAAATATTTGAATGTATTAAGAAGTTACGTTTTTAGAAAAAAAATTTTTCATCCATGTAAAAGAGCATATAAAATAATGTAATTTGGCATCAATAACTCAAAATGGACAAAAGTTGACATCCGCTCTTATTCAGGAAAACCACGGAATTTTTTATTGTGACGTTATCTCAATGTGTGCACAAAGTTTTACAAAAATCGGCTAAATATAAGCAACTGAAAAAGAAGATTTACTTTGTATGCAGAAAAAGCTGCCGCAAGATTACCATTAATAAAGCTCCGTTCACACCATGACAGTAACTGTCGTGATAGTACTGCCTTGGCAGTTCATTTCTATGAGAAATTGTGACATTTATCGTTACTCTCGCACTATCAAGCCCAATTTGATATTGGGACTTTGCTATCATGACGACAACTGTCGTAATTACTGTCATAGTATTGTGAATGAGGCTTAACAAACAAACTAACGTTGCAAGTTAAATATAGGTTTTAAAAAATAGGAACACAGTTTTAAAGAAAATGTTTAAAATAGGGATAAAAAGAATTTTTACAATTCAGTTGAAACTTTAGGACTTTCTTCATGCAATGCTTTTGAAACCAACAAATTTTGATGTCTTCTTATTTTGCTATACAGTATAAATACTAATGAATTTTTTTAGATGTGTTTTGCAACAATGTATGATTAAATACAAACATATAAATAAAAAGAAGCTTGTTTTGAAATATTTCTTTTTTTCTTCATCAAACTTTTAATAATTTATGTTTTAAGAAATATAAATTCTAATATATATTTTTTTTTAAATAGGCTTTCGATGATGCGATAGCTGAACTCGACACACTAAACGAGGACTCATACAAGGACTCAACACTCATTATGCAATTGTTGAGAGACAACCTTACGCTCTGGACTTCAGACACCCAAGGTGATGGTGATGAACCACAAGAAGGTGGTGACAACTAACAACCAAACTAAATTGTTTCCTTTTTAATGACTATGAAATATTAAAAAATAAAACCAACAACAACAACAACAAGAACAACAAAATTTAAAACAAAAAATATTTTTAAACAAAACCAGAAAATCCAAAAAATTCAGCAGTAAAACAACAAAACATATTTTAATTAAAATGAAACAAAACAAAAAGCATCAAACAACTTTTAATAAAATCAACCAAAACAACAACAACAACAACAGTTAATAAAGAATTACAATCGAAATAGTCTTGAATATTCTACAACAACAACAACAATAATAGTAGCAACAAAATTACATGGTCAATATTATTAATTAACAGCAGTAAAACATCAATAAAGTTTTTTTTTGGAGCTAAAAAATCTTGTCAAGCAAACAAAGAGCAAGCAAGCACAGGTTGTTCCCTTTTTAAAATTTCCAAAAAAAAAAAACATGAAAAATTGTGTTATCCAAACAAAGGCTTAAAAAAATAGGGGAAAAGATGATGATGATGATGATGATGATGGTAAGATGGCAAAGAAAGTAAAGAAATTTGGAAAGCAAAAGGAAACGCAAAATAATGATTATTTTAAATTATTCCTTCCACTTTAATACACACATACATACAAACATAGTGAAAAAAATATATATAGAAAAATTTTCTAAATTCTTTACTTTTTTTCTTCTGTTTAATTATTCTATCCCCTGGCTGATAGGAGCCCGCCTCTAGTTTTGTTATAAAAAATGTTCTACTTTTAATAAAAATTTATAGCAAGAACAACAAACAGCTGCAACCAATTTTAGCAATAAAAAATTAAACAAGTGCAAAAAAAACAAACCAACAGTAACAAAGCAAAGCAAAAAATCTACAGTTTTTATGATCTAAATATTGAAATTTATTTCATTAATGTATATTTTTCCCATAAAAATTATTCTTTCTATTCTTCTTTGTTTGCAACAAAAAAAAAATCTACACATTAAAAAAAAAGCAAGAAAATTTTGTGAGAAAAATAAATATTAAATATAGATATTTTATTTTTTGTTAGGCAGAGCATTATATTATTTATTATATATTTTTTTTAATAAATAATTTAAATTTTGTTTTTTTTTTATAATAACCAAAAACAAAAAAACCTAAAAAACCAAATTTTGTTTTCTTTTTCCGTTTTAATTTTTATTATTATCTTGTTTTTTTCTTACTTAGATTGACCATATTTTTCATATACCTTTTTTGTATTGCAAAATTATTTGAAATAAAAAAATAAGATAAAAATAAAATAAACAAAAAAAAAAATCTAAAGTTATTTACGTGTTAAATATTTTTATACGTAAACTATATATATTTTTTTATAATTTTTTTTTCATAGACATACAAATATGCATCATATGTTTTAAATTTTGAATGTGTTTCTTCGTTACAATTTTTATTTATTTTTTTCTAGGTGTATCCATTCTTTTGTTGTTGTCTTTGTTATATTTATAATAACACAAGAGAAGAAAGAAAAAACAAGAAGAAAAAAACTTGAAATAAAAACAAAATCAAATCATAAATTTTTCATTCTCTCATCAACAAATCACATCCTATTCTATTAACGTTTATTATGATTATTCAATAATAATGAAAACTAAACAACAAAAAAAAATCCGCTAAATCCTTAAATAAACTATGTTAAAACATAAAGAAAAAAAAACAATAAAAACCTTAAATGTCCTTTTTATTTTTGTTTGATATGTTAGTAATGTATATTGAATTTTTTTTCCACCATTATTATTACAGAGAACGATTTTTGATTTATTCTTTCTTGTTAATTACTAAAAATGCATTTAGAAAATTTTCAGCTTGAACCGAAACAACAAGGAGATGGACATGGACTATTTTTCTTTCAGATAAATTTACCATGATGATGTAAAGAAAAAAAACCAAATTATTATGCAGAATTAGTTTGAAACTGTGTGGGGGGAAGAAGGTTTCTTATTTTGTATTTTTCTTATCAATAAAGTTTGTGGAATAAGTTAAAAAAATATCCAACACGATAGAGAATTGATCGCAGCTTTACTGTCGGTAAAAACTTGGATAGGCTATTAGCACCCTCTAGTACGTTTCTGGGATCGAAAATAACAGTTTTATCAAAATTTCAGTTCAAAAAGTCAGATCTAAGGAATAAAAACCTTAAGGGCCATTATTACAACTCGGCTGTACAGTAGAAGATAGTTAGTTACTGGCACGATTAGCAAAAGTGATCGATAAACTGACCTACAACAAATTTTCATTATTATTACAACTTGCCTGTAAAATAAAAGTTATTTTTTTCAAAGCATGGCTATACCAGAACATTTAAATAGCACAGTGGCAACGTCATACATACATATGTATTTACCATGGCAGAGATAAGAGGTACACACAAGTCTACAAACAGAATAAATTTGTTGTAGAAACTATATTACAGTTGTCAAAAAACGTTGAAAGATGGGTGGAATTATCAGCGCAGGTAGCTCTATAAGAAAATGTACAATACCGTAAAGAAGGGAAGCTCTATATAGTGATATTATGATGATTTCATCACCCCACAAGTTTGCCGAGTAAGATCAGGTGTTCTAGCGAGTTCACCTGTTAGATACGTCTTTGTGTTTACTTGATAAAGTAGAAAGTATGGCAGGCTATGAAAATGTGTGCCGATAAAAGTTATAAGAAGAATGAACTTGCCAATAATTTATCGCACACTTTTGGGTTAAAGTAAAGTTGTAATAATGAAAAACTGTTTATCAGTCCGATAAAATCCTAACTAGCGGCCGTTCACATATTACGTAACGCTCCGGAGGGTGGAGGATTTGTTACCGATTACATAATTTATACTTAAAATTTTTGCAAAAAAGCGTTCGAAGGGGGGTTTGAAAACTCCGAAAATAGCGCGCGAAATTAGTTGCTCACCAGAATAATTCCTCAATAAAGCCATTGTTTCACGCGCTGTCTGTAGATTAGCATCGTCTTGCTGAAACTTTCGTTATCATGGTGTGGTGACTGCCATTCGTCATTGACGGCAATGTTCTCTCCGGCATCATTTTTAAAGTAATAAGGACCGATGATTCCAGCAACCTATAAAACTTCATTTTTGTCGATGTACTGCTAATGCTAGGGAAATGGTCAGAGGTGTCCGGGCAGGATAATGACGTGTGGAGGTTCTATTGCGAACCCCGTTGGCGTTTAGAGGGAATACGGGAAAATGTTAAGTGTCCGTAGAAGCTGGGAAAAATGAAGGCATGTAGAGCAGCACCAGGGGAATCTGAAAACGTGTGAAGGGTAATCCTGGAATCGGGGAAGTGTTTAGGATGCGCCCAACATGGGGCTGGAAGACAAAAAAGTATAGGAATGCTGGGGAAGCTAGGGAAGTTGTCAGAGGTGTCTGGGAAGTGTAGAGCGGCTACTGCGAATCCTGTCAGCGTTTATAGCAGTAACCCTGGAAGCCGGGGAAGTGTTTAGGGAAGCCAGGGAAATGGTCAGAGTTGTCCGAGCAGGATGGGGACGCGTGGTGGGGGTACTGCGAACCTCGTTGGTGTTTAGAGGGGTAACCATGGAAGCCTAGTATAGGTGCAAGGGTAACACTGGAAGCTGGGAATAAATGCAGGCATATAGAGCGGCACCAGGGAAGTCTGAAAACGTTTGGAGGGGTAATCCTGGAATCCGGGGAAGTGTCTAGGATGCGCCCAACGTGGGGCAGGAAGCAAAAAAAGTAGGAATGCTGAGGAAGCTAGGGAAGTGGTCGGAAGTGTCCGGGCAGGATGGGGACATGTGGAGAGGCTACTCGAGAATCTCTTCAGGTTGTTCAAATGTTACCTAAATGAAGCAGTTTTCTTATTTTACGTATCCATTTACCCATCGTCACTGTTTCAGTGCCAACAGACTGACATTAAAGCGAAAATTCAGGACTGGCGGCTTCAATTCGCAAACGAGTGGGATTTTGTAAGCTTTAAACCAAGATCCTGGCATAGAAAAATTCGCAAAGTTCTATACAAGAGGAGACTAATATGCTGTGGACGGCACAAAAAAATCGGGAGTCGTTAAATCCGTCGAAAGTGCCGGCCAATTAAAATCATTGCCTCTTGAAATAATGTGTTCACCGAAAATGTCTCGTAACAGCTCTACTATTTGCCTTGCTGTATGTGCTGTTTCTCCATTTGGTTGAAACCACATTTTTGGCTGGTTCTCTACAGCTCGCCTCAAGGTTTTTTCCAGCATGCTGAGGTATAAGAGTTTCATCCTTAAAGAAATGTGGACCAATAATCCTTTCGGATTATATTACACACCAAACTGTGCATCTAAGAGGACTTAATTGCCGCTGACGAATTAACCTAGGATTTTATGTTGCCCATACTCTGTAATCTTGTTTATTGACGCAGTCATTTAATTTAAAATGAGCTTCGTCACTCATTATTAGATTGTGTATAACATTGGGATTTTCTTCGGCCATTTTCCTTAAAGAAATCGAAAAATTAAGTTGATGCTGGTAATCGGTGGGTTTTAGCTCTTGAACAAGCTGCGTTTTATAAGCGAACATATTCAATTTGTTCATAATTCGTTGAATTGATGTTCCCGACAACCCAAGTTGTGTTGAAAATCTTCTTGTTGATGTTGTTGAATTTTTCTGTGCACTCTCTTTCATACATCGAACATTTTCTTAATTTAGAGCCATTTGTGGTCTTCCAGTTCGAGGAAGATCACAGACAGCGTCTTGTTGTCCAAAACGTACGAGTTAACATTGGTTCTGATAGTCCAGTTCTTACATTGCAAAAAAAAAACGGCGATATGCTCATTGCGTTAAAACAATTAATTGATCTCCGGTTTTCAAAATAAAATTAAAAAAATATATATTTTATTTCACTGTTCAATAGTGTACATTTTCAATTTCTCAAGTGTTCTTTACAACAATCTGAAAATCATATTAATGTAATAAAGTTATAGACCATTTAAACCCCTTCTTTTGGCCACATTGTAATTGTTTGGAAATATTTATCGACGGTCGTTTTGCTTTAAGCGTTTCCCTACAACTTGAAAAAAAAAAACAAAAACAATAAAGAAGGACTGATCTAAGCAAAGGATTTCTAAAACGAACACACAAATTTGACATTAATAAAAATGTTTTGTATAGCAACTAAAGTAAGACCAAAAACCAATTTATAAATGTGGGATTTTATGAATTCTCGGTGTATATTTATTGAATGTCTTGTCGCAAACCTTATATTTAAATATATAATCAATCAATCATCAATGTTGGGTGTATAAAAAAAAACAAAAAAACTAACTGTTTATATATTTATTAAAATTACACAAAGCTAAAGTACAGGTTTCCAATGATATACAATATTTAAGAAATTACATTTAAAATAACAACTGGTTATTTTAAACAGATGAAATGATAACAAAAGATATTTCATTATTTTCGTTAAGTGGTAAGTAAATAAAATACTTTTTTGAAAAATTAATATATTCAAAGTGAATGTATTTTTATGTTTTTAAATGTAAAATTTTTTCTAAATGTTGCACAAATTTTTTTCTATTTTTTTTTTTTAGTTACATATCTTAAAGCATCATCATTGATTCAAGCTTTCTATCCATTTAATTGTTTCCGTTTACAACCCAACAATCATGACTTCCTTCAATTAAATGAATTTGTAGATTAAATTTTTACACCGAAAAAAAATGGAATAACCCCATAAATAAAATCAAAAAAGCATAAAAATTAATTAAAAATATACATAACATAAATTGCTTGTAAGTCATTAAAAAATTTTATGTGAGAAAAAAAATTCGTTCTTACTTTTCACACAAAAAATCTTCCATTTTTTCCTTTAAAAAACTAGAATTAAAAACTTATCATCCATATAATTTACAGACAAGAAAAATTCTAACTGTCCATACAACCAAAAAAAAAAAAAAATTCATGAGATAATAAAACAAATAATAGCATACAAATAAATAAAATCATATTTTATTATAATACTAACAAAAATGATAAATGTATAAAAAAATAATTCATTGTGAATTAAAAATAATTTTTCATGAATTAAAACAAAATAAAAAAAAACAAATTGGAGGAGAAGATTGATAAATTATTTAAGTTTATTGAAATTACAGTTTCTTAATTATCAAAAAAAAAAATTAATAAAAACAAAAACAAAAAAATAATTCAATGACAAGAGTTTTGGTATAAAGCAAGGCCAATTCATTTTACAGGTGGCAGCATAACGGCAGCTGATTCTATTTTTTTGGTGTACGCTAACTGTCAAGCTCCCTACATAAAAATCGAGGCTTATTTTTTCCTTATATTTTATATGGAGCTTGACAGGCTCCGTACACCAAATACGCCTATTGTTTTTGTATTGTTGTATTTGTTGCAGCCGCGCTGCCACGTAGTAAACTTAATTCGCCTTGGTATAAAGTAAGGAAAAGTTAAATATTACAAATATGCGCGTGAGTATTTTATAGCAAATGTTATTTTATGTCAATTGTTCTAAACTACGCGTCCCCTGATAAGTTCAAATAGGTAGTAAGAAAGTAAATTTGTGCAGACGGTCTGCAAACTATTGCAACAGTAATACAAATGATGCCGTTGTTGCAGCAATATGTGGTAGCACTGTCAAGTGTTTGTATAAAGAAAGTTTTGAAGAAAAAAATTATTCGCAAGTGCTTGTTTTCGAGCGCAGAACTTTTATTATTGCACAATTACTGAATTTACGAACGTACCCAATTTTCAAAAACAGGGCTCAACTCGTCACGTAAAAACGCCATTTTCGGATTATGACACGTGAACGTATTGTAATCCCATACAGTTTATACGATTGACGTGTCACGTAATTCATTTTAGTACGATTGCCGATACGATCACGAATGTGACGATTTGAGTCCAGCTGTTTCGTTGTGGAACGTGTGAAATGGGAACAGAAAACATACAGCCCAATTATGAATACTAATTCCCCGGGAGTTTTTTCTATTCCCTGTTTCCCTATTCTAACAGGGCGTCTTGACGAGCAAATTATTGTTAGCACAAGAATTTGTCACGTCTGGACCGCTATTGTTAGTGTTTTGTTATTGTTATGACAGCGTTTTAAAACAATTGTTATAACAACGATGTCTTAACCACAACAAGCATTGTTTCCAATACGAAAGAAAGGGACAGCAAGCAAAAAAAAATTGCTATCTCTGCCGCACTACCTTGAAATAATATGACTAGGCTTAACAAAAACATTGTACGTACTCTCCACAACAAAGACCTTAACACATTTTTGTTAACAGCTCTGCCGACGTTTTGTTCATTGTTATAACAAAAAATTTGCTTGTCAAGACGTAGGGTAAATAAAATCTCCACAGGAAATTTTTCTCTTTCTCCATTCCTTGCATTGTAAATTACAATTTTCCCGAGAAAAACTCCCAGGGGAAAAAGTAAGTAGCTTTTCACACTATGCCTTTTTAGCCTAGCTTTTTCTGACAATTTTCTTTTAAATACACACAAATGGACATATAAATACATGCGTAAGGTACTTGTGTTCTTCGTTTGTAATGATTTTATTTTTTCTGTAAATGAAACTTCAAAACTATCATCTTTGTGTAAATGGATATAACGTAAAAAACCCGCTTGGGGTTTTTCTTTTAACAAAATACCCATAAAAACCCGGGTGGGTTTTTTTAGGTTACCCAGTGGGCAGACAACCCTGATTAAATATAGCAAATATCCCTTTTCTATACATAAGTATATGAGCATTTCCACAGGAAATTCCACTTTTTGGTCACGTGCGACATCAACCAATTAAGCTTGTTTTCCAGAACTAAGTAGTTATATTTTTCCTAAAAATATATAAAAAAAAAAAGCATAATTGCTTGGTGTCGCACGTGACAAAAAGTGGACTTTCCTGTAAATTCATATATAGTACTATCTGTGGATAAAAGGAAAGTGTGCTTAAGTCGGATTTAGCTATATCTAATCGAAAATAACTCATTAGTTTGGGCATACTTGCTATTGGAAGATAGAAGAGTATATTCTCAATAAAGTTCCGAAATATTCGTCTTTACTAGAATGCAAATAAATTTATAAAAATTTATTTTCATACTTTAATATGTACCGTGATCTACAAGAGCTTTAAAATTGCAGAGACTACGTTTTGTGGGTTGGTCTTATCTGACCACTTTAAATATTCCTACCTTTAAGTTGAACTTTGTTCTCATTACAGTGAACTCGCGGTAATGTGAA
Source organism: Panzeria rudis (assembly GCA_956483635.1). NCBI lineage: Eukaryota > Metazoa > Arthropoda > Insecta > Diptera > Tachinidae > Panzeria > Panzeria rudis. The sequence goes on along the minus strand of OY101450.1, from coordinate 126,628,145 downwards.
CTCATAAAAACCAAGGTTGTTCACTTTATTGAATTTGTTCACATTTTCGATTGCAAAAGTTTTTACCACTTTACTAGCTTATTTAGTATAAATAGAAAAGAACACAAAGGAAAGAAAGACCAGGCGTTGGTAAAATAACATACAATTTAATTCAAACTAATATATTTGCATATATTCACTTTTAGTTTAATAGCAATGCCAATGCAAGTGTTAAAATAAAAAAGAACAACGAAAGTTTATAAAAAAAAATAGGAGAAAATAGCATGAAGAGGTTATAAAACATTTGAGAGTAACACATAGCAACACAAATGGTCGGTTTTAAATGCACGTCATGTATTACATCAGCTTATTTAACTGTTGCGAGTTGGTTTTCTGCAAGAAACTGTTGTTCACTATTTAGAGCCATTAAACTTTGTTCAGAATTTAGAGAGTTCATATAATAAAATCAGTGTTCACAATAGTGGATAGTTCACTATTGTGGGAGATCACATTACCGCGAGTTCACTGTACTTTGCAAAATTTAAATTTAATTCAGATAAAATGTTGCATGCATATGTACGAGTGGACGATAATGGCAAATAATTTGATCACAATAAATGGGAAATTATTAATTGTACTAAATAAGACATTGATGTACCATTGTACTTTTAAATTTCGATTTGTACCAAAATTGTACCAATTTATCCATCCCTGGTATGTGTTTATCAAAATGTCCAAAAACGAAAAATATAATTAAATATCAGTTTATGTTTATTAAATAACACTTTCATATTATCTTTCGTGATAGAAATCTGTTTTTTACGTTTCCGTACTTTTGCACATCTTTGACTCAGTAGAAAACTATTTCTGTCACTTTACCCAAAAAGTGAAGCAACAGACACAGGCGCGGATCCAGCTTAAGCTTTTGAGAGGGGAACTTTTAAATGAATCATACCATTTTGAACATTTTCGTCAGAAATTTAATAGAAATGAAGTATGTTTAGGGAGGGGAATATCCCTTTTTCCTCTCCTCTGGATCCGCGCCTGAACCGACCTAATGTAAAAATTTGTTGTAGCAGAGAAACAGATGAAAAATTTGTGGCTGGGGCTGATCAAAGTCGACTATAAGCCTTCGATTCTGGCTCGAATCGTCAATTCAAAAACGATGGCCGCCATCGTTTTTGAATTGATGAAAGCCGACGAAAGGCCGACTTGTTTCTGTATTTTTGACAAACAGAAAGCTTCTGTTGTTTTTGCACATATTGTTGTAAAACAGTTTTAACATAGCGTCTTGACGAGCAAATTATTTGTTATAACAATTGTTAGCACAAGAATTTGTCACGTCTGGACTGTTTTGTCATTGTTGACATCGTTGTTACAACAATTGTTATAACAACGATGTCTAAACAGCAAGCATTGTTTTCAATACGAAAAAGAGATAGCAAACAAAAGAAATTTCCTATCTCTGTCGCACCACCTTAAAATAATATGTATTATTTTCTTGTGAGAAAGAGCGAGAGAGGAATATATTTCATGTATTCCTCTCTCGCTCTTTCTCACTAGAAAATAAAAGTTGCTTCAAGAAAAACTGATGTGTGTAAAAGCAGACTAACAAAAACATTGTACGTCCTCTCCACAACAAAAACCTTAACAAATTTTTGCTAACAGCTCTGCCGACGTTTTGTTCATTGTTATAACCATGATACAATAATATAAAGGTAGGACCACTTTTCGTCGCCATATTAACCTTCTGACGTTTTTTAATATATATTTTTTTTATTTTTAAAATTATTTTTGTATGCATATAGCAATAAAACACAATAAACAGCAGCAAGAACAACAGCAGCAAGAATATGGTGGCCAAACGCTATTGATGGTAAATTGAAGTCAAAAACTCATGGAGGACCAACAACAAAATTATGACTTAAAACGTGAAGGCTGAACGCAAAATCATATTACCTTCTAATTGGAACATCTACAGTTTCACTATCACAGCCTCGTTTTTAGTTGACTCGGCCTTGAGGCATCCCATCAAAAACACAACGTGTTGATGCATTTTGTATTACCAGTTAAACGCTTCAGCTTTCGCTGGTCGAACTAATAGTAAATAATATTTACTACTGAACAGTTCCGGAAATTATTCAATATAAAATTGCGAATTTTTTTGGTTTTAAAACAAATTTTTAAGTAAAAAGCAAATACTTTTTTTGTTCATACTACCCATTGTAAAGTGTTTCTGAAATAAAACAAATCATTCCTAATAATTTTTTAATAAAAACACGCGTTTTACTTAATTTATATTTTCAAAATAAATGCGATGCGTAATAGGCACAACAACTTATCCGAACAGAATTTTTAAAGAAATGAATATTGCACCATTATGCTTGTATGGTATGTGTTTCGAGCACGAATCAACATCACTTGTTTGTGCCAGTATACTGGAGTAATGTATGCATTGCTTAATAGAATGAAATGGTAATTCCCCCTTTTCATGCTAATTTTAAAATTCTTCACATGTGACTGAGGTATCAGTGAAAAAATCCAATTATTTTTGGTGACGCAAAGCGGATTGGTATATATTTTAAAAAGCGACGCAAATCGAAACGACGCAAATGGGATCGACGCAAAATGGGGCTCCAGTATACTATATTATTAAAACATACGACATACCCAGCAAAAACTTGGTAATTTATTGCAATTACCAAACAGCATACTGTATACCGCCTGCATTACTTTATAGTCATTATATCAATTACTTACTAGTAAATAAACGAGCCATTTAGTTATTCCCTTATTGGCGCAGTTGTGGTGTTCGTGTATTTAAGGACTTCTAAGTCGACGTTTAGACGATGCAAGTCTTATTGACCAGCTTCTTATTCAGCTGTGAGAAAGACAGAGAAATGAATACACATTTCTCTGTTTTTCTCACAGCTGAATAAGAAGCTGATCAATAAGACTTGCATAGTGTAAACTGGGACTAAATATGGAAATTTTCAAGTTGTTGCTTGTAAGCCAAAGGTGGTAAGTACTTGCTTCTATTGACTTCCCCATATTAAAGTAATTTGTTAAGTGCCCTTTTACATACACAAAGTTTTCTTTGGAAAGTTTTAATTCAGCCGGTAGAAAGACAAAGAGAGGAATACTTCATCTCTCTGTCTTTCTACCGGCTGAATTAAAACTTTGCAAAGTAAACTTTGTGTGTGTAAAAGGGCACTAAAATGCAAAAACACAAGTAGTGAAGGGTCTGTTTATTAGCATTTTAACTTTACCAACAAAGTTTATGCTGGGTAGTCTAACTAAACTTTTTAGGAATAATTTCCTGACTTGATCATTCATGGACTTGTCAAAGGAACCATCTTACCAATACTTCAGCATATATATACTAAAATAATTAATATATCATAGCGATATTAGAGGCATAAAAATATATTTGGAGCTTATGATTTGATTGACTTCTTCAAAATCAATAAATCGTAGTTCCAACATTTTCTAAAAATGATACATACATATGTAGTTATAAATCGTCACTACGTAAGGAGTTTTACGCGAAAAATCGTCATTTTGGTGAATTTGCATAAAAAATGTTCAAAATAAAATGACGTAAAATCGTCACATCTAACACCCGTGGAAGCACATATGATTTCTTTAAATTTTTCCTACTTCTGCCAAATTTGTACTTTTCCAAGGTGAATTAATTTTATCAGGTGGTGTTGATTCTAAAACAACTACAACATTACAATAACATTTGACATCTCAGCCCCTATGTCAACGTATACAAATTTTGACATACGATCATCTAATTTGCGGAAAAAAGTAGAACAGCTGTGCTTATAATATCACCTGTATAAATCCATCTTGTACGTTTGCCCACCAAACCAAATGTTCCGATTTCGTAAAGAATTCGTAACGACTGTTCGGTAAAATCTTCCGATTTCGGAGCCGAAATCGTAGCGATTTTTGTATGAAAGATGAAATAAATGTACATATGCGAAAGAAATTTCTTCAGACAAACTACCGAAATGTCGTAACGAATTCGTTGACATTTCGGTAGTAAGTACGATTTTAGACAAAGTATTAGGGCAAAATACACCATCAATCTGCTTGATGTCAGATTCGTGTACGTGTGCTTGACGAAAAATCAAAACCAAGTAGATTTTCCATCAAGCATCCATCACTAAAACTAACGAACTTGTCGAGCATGTTGATGGTGTATTTTGCCCTTTACGACAAGTCTGACTTCAGAAAAACTCGGAACTTTAGGTTTGGTGGGTTATTTTTATCATGACAAAAGTCAAACTTTATATTGAAAAATAATTTGTTGTATGTTAGCGGTTTTTCCTATATGGAATTTGACATTTGTCATGATAAAAATATATCAGGTATAGACGTAGGGTATAAATGTAGTATTATTATTAGGCTTTTTCCACTTACCAACATCTACTATCTACCATCAATTTACGCTAATGTACTACAGGTAGCCATATAAGGGCAACAAATACAACAAAAACTAGATTATGCTTGTCAAAAAATACACGTGTTTGACGTAAGTATACATAAAACTACCAGAGCAAAAAATGAGCAGCAGACGTAACGCTGCCACCTGTACACTTTATTATACCGCTTTTTAGTGATGACACTAAATTTATCGAATGATGGTGTGTGGAGTAAATTGAGATAGGAACATTTTATTATGATGTTGAAATATGTTGGCCGTTCAACCCTGTATAATTCTTATGGGAAAATTCGCAAATTGATGGTAGATGTTGGTAACTCTACGTCTCCACCTAACTTGAAATGCTGTTGTAACTTGAAGTTATGACTGCGTTTGTTAAAACAATTGCACTAACAACTATGTTATAACCTGAAAAAAGCATTAACTTGACATAACACTTAATATTAATGCTGACTTTAGACGACGTTTTTTACATATGGCTTGTTAGGTGTGTGACATATGTAACTTCGCATGTTTGTCAAAATTGTCAATTTACAGACGGTTTATAATATTTGCTTTCACACGCACATGTGTAATTACATCTGACATAACCTCTGAGTGTTCACAACAGCTGAGTTTTTGCACAATTTTCGTAAATATATAAAGCGCTCTTTACTTTTTAATGTTTTTTCAGCCAAACCACACTTTTGATAATTTAATACAGCTGATGTCAGATGCCTTGTCAGATGAAAATAGAACACGCTTTAATTGAAAAATTTTCATCTGACTTTGCTTCTGTAAATGTCATCTGACAATGAATCTAAATTGATTATTAGGCTAAGGTTCGTAACGTTATATTCAGAAAGAATTGGGTATGATTAATATTCCAAGGAACAATGGAAAAATTAACATCAACTTAATTTTTCAACGTACACAGCAGAACAGAGTAGCGCCACTTTCGGAAGCCGCTACACTTCCATCGTCAGTGCTCACGTGTATTTGCTATCACCACTTGTCAGGTGGCTCTGTTGAATGTGATTTTAATTCTTATATATACAACTTTTTCGCGAAAATTGAATACGAGAATTAAATCACTCTCAAGCTGATATTAAAGTGCACTTTCCCAGCGTTGCCATCGGTTTATTTTTCTTCATTCCCATTTTTCTGATTTTTGTTCTACTCAAGACAAACTTTTTTGGTTTGATTTTATACTTAAGTATATATGAACATGTAAACATGTGAAAAGCTCAAGCCAGTAGCTAATTGTTTTATTAATCTGACAATGTTTCATATGTATCACTTTTGCAGTGGGAAATTTTACAAGTCAGATGTAAAATACATGTCGTCTAAAGTGAGCATAACTCGAAGTTAATGTTAAGTTAGGTGTAGACTGCAAATAAGTGGAAAAGCCTATTAGTCAGATTAACCAATTTATTTTTCCCGATTTTTGAGTAACCAAAATCAATGTTATTCGTCGACGCTATCTTGGCACACGTGATAACGACAGTCTTCATTTAAAACAGCTGTTCAAGGTTGCTTTATGCAGGTGATATTATTTGCACTGCAGTTATTTTTTCCGCAAATTTTAGTCTCGTATGTCAAAATTTGTATATGCTTACACAAGGTAGATTTATTTACCATGTAGTTGCAGTTCCTTGAAAATGTCGATTATTAAAACACATACACAACATAAGTTGTGTATTTTGATACAAAATAGGTACAAATAAAAAAAAATACAGCTGTGGAATCAAAAGTACCTGGTAAATAAATCTACCTTGATGCTGACATAAGGGCTGAAATGTCAAATGTTATTATGTTGTAATTGTTGTAGAATCAACCCCACCTAATAAAATAATTCGGCTTGACAGCTGTTGATTGAAAATCAACTTGTCAAACAAATATTTTCGAAAATTTTAAAGTTTAATCAAGTAAAAATTTAATTAAAGCATGTTATTACGGCTAGGGAAAAGATGCGCTTGGCATAAACAGATTCGGTAAGTTAGTTCAATCAAAAGGCTGATTTATAACATTACATAAATGAAATGTCCATGTTCAGGGACTCTACAGCACAGTTCGGTCAGATTAATCGTTCACTGTTGCATCATGTTGACATAAAATTAAACACACAAACATCACTGGGCCATCATTTCATACTACGTTCCATACGAAGTTCAGCACGTTCCAAAAATTCTTCTAAACCTGCCCTACAACCTTTTGAACCACATAATGGGACAGTGCCTTCTGGGAATGTTTTCAAAGCACTAGCATTTACCGGAGCGGTATGTTTTTAATATTTAATTCCTAATTTTTTAACTATTTGCGAACGTTTAAATTCTTTTCAGTTTAGTTTAGGTACATTCTTAGGAGCCACAGTGTTGGAATATGAAAATACTCGCAATATGATGCTGCAAAAGGCACGTCAAGCGAAATTGGGTTGGTTAAGAAAAAAAGCCGGTCATGAAGATTCGTGGGAAAATGTCAAACGTGACATACAACGTTTATGGGATAAGCTGTCGCCAGGAGAAAAAGTTTTTGTACCTATTTGCGCCTTTAATGTTTTAGTATTTGGTCTATGGAGGGTACCATCATTAAGGGGATTTATGATGAAATATTTTTGCTCAAATCCTGCCGCACGTGAGTTTACAAAAAAGTATCTTTTAAATAAATATTATACTTCATAATTTTTTTAGGCACCGTTTGTTGGCCTATGTTTTTATCGACGTTTAGTCATTATTCGGCGTTTCATTTGTTTGCCAACATGTACGTTCTTCATAGTTTTTCAAATGCCACAGTACTTTCATTAGGAAAGGAGCAGTTTTTAGCGGTTTACTTAAGCGCTGGCGTGATAGCCAGTCTTACTAGTGTTTTATATAAAGCTCTTACTCTACAAGCTGGAGTATCCATAGGAGCGGTATAAAAATCTTAAAATGTTTTTTATATTAAAATAAAATCTATTTTACTACTTCTATTTTAGTCTGGAGCCATAATGGCAGTTTTAGCTTATGTGTGTGCACAATATCCTGATACACAACTGAGCATATTATTTTTGCCTATGGTAACATTTTCAGCTGGCTCAGCGATTAAGGTAATTATGGGTATAGATTTCGCTGGTTGTATAATGGGGTGGAAATTCTTTGATCATGCAGCGCATTTAGGTGGAGCTATATTCGGCCTGTAAGTTTGTCTTATGTTAAATCGTAAAGATATTTATTAAATATTATTTTATTATACAGCTTTTGGGCCTTTTATGGGATGGACTTGTGGCAAAGGCGTGTCCCATTCCTCACAATGTATCATGACTGGCGCAAGACTAAATAGTTTTAAATCAAACTTGCATTAAGGCTGTATAATATAAAATATCTATACATAAATAATAAAATCCGTTGCTTTGTTGTGTTAACAAAACACATCCAGATGTATGTACACATTAATATTTTAATTGTCTGCAACAATACATAGTGTTTATTGAACTTTGTTAACATTGGTCATCTTTGTTTGTTTGTTTTTTAATATTAAAACGTTCATTTCTTTTCAAAGTGCACTCAATTTCAAATTTTCGGTTTTGTATTTTTTCTTTTAGCTCTTCCTTTGTTTCATACTCAGGAGCATAGGATATATGCAAAATACCACCATAAAACTCTTTGGCATCTAAGAAACGTTTACATTTACGTGCATCATAAACTTTATAAAATTTTGCCCAGTATACTTCCGTAAACTGTTCAAGTTCCAAATGTCTTTCTATCATTTCAGTAGTAACATTGCGCACATGATATAACTTACCAAATCTTAATAGTCGCTGTTTCAACTCTTGTAAAAGATTAATTTTTGGCACTCCAAATATAAGTAAATTTTGTGATTCCTGTGCTACCGTATAAACCTATAAGTAGAATTTATTTTAAACAATTGAAAATCATCTTTTTATTAACAAACCTTCACGGCTTTAAGCTGCCGCCCTTGTCTGTATTTCAAACGTGTGGAACAATATTCATATCGTTTATGATGTTCAGCATTAGTATTCATTATTTGCGTTCAATTTTATTTTGTTTTTACTGTTTTAATACTTTTAAAAAACACTACACTTTATATAAATATGATTTGTGCATTGCGCGAAAATATTTATAATGTAAGCCACACACGTTGCGACTGTTGTCACAGAATATGAAACAGAAAGCTGAATTCACCCAAGGCGAATTCAGTACCAGGTAGCTGTATCAGCACAACTGATCATCAGCTGTACTAAAACTAGTCCTACAACAACTTTGTATGTGTGTCGTTTTAATGATAAGGCCACTTGGTATTAATTCACTATGGATTCACCCATTGTTTCCGAACAAAATGTTTTTCCGGAAAAAATTGTATTTATATCGTCAGCTGAAATCCAAAACCACGTAACTAACAAAAAATTTTTAATTGCATTCTTGATTAATAATGGCGTATTACATCGAAATGCATGTCCCCACAAATTTTCAAATCTTTATGATAAAAATCAACCAAATTACAAACGAAAATAAAGCGGCTTTACTTCAGTAACTTGAAATATTTTATTTAGTTTTTTCTCTCTTGTAAAATTTAAAAAAGTGTAGTTACGTGATTTTAGATTTCAGCTAACGATATGTAGTTTAACGTCTCTTGGCAGGATCAAGGCGTCACCCATACAGGAATCCTAGAAGGACAGATTGGGATACCTACTGGGCCACCGTTGACAATAGAGCAAGGGACACTCCGCGGAGTGTAGACACAATGGGGAGTGGAAGAGGAGGTGGAGAATTTCACTAAGACTTGTATAGAAAGTTATGAGCTATACTGTCTATTCCAACGGTTCCCAAATGGTGGGTCGCGACCCCCCAGGGGTCCGTAGCAGCATTTCAAGGGGTCCGCAAAGAGTTCCGACAAAATAATTAATTTATAAATTTATAATTTATAAAATAATTAATTTTTATTTTCTTTATATTTTTTCAAACTTCAAAATTAAAAGAAATATCAAGTTAAAGAAATTAAGCAGTTATGTCGTTTTTTTCGAAGCATTTTATCTAAGCGATTATAGCGATCGACAAAAACACCACTATAATAAATTTATTTTTGTTTGTTTTGGTACTTTTACATTTTAATTTTAATATTTGACAAAAAAATGTTTGGGGGTAAAAACCTAAAAATGATCTCTTAATGAATTTTTAAATAAAAATATACTTTTAATATATGTATTTTAAAATTTTTGTTTTTTAACGTTTTTTTTATTAAACATAATATATTTATTTATTTTTTTTTTGTTTTGTACTTTTACATTTTAATTTTAATATTTGACAAAAAAATGTTTGGGGTCCGTGAGCTAGTAGAAATATCTCAAGGGGTCCGTGAAGCAATACTTGGTGGGAACCGCTGGTCTATTCGCTTATCCAGGTAATAGGGAGCAGCCATCGTGGTGGACCAAGGATCTAAGGGATCTGCGATCCTCGGTAAGGAGGCTGTTCAATAGGGCGAAACTCACAGGCAGGATGGAGGGCTGGAACAGCCATAAGGTGTTGTACAACAGGTACAGGCGAGATCTAAAAAGGGCGAAAAGGGCCTCATGGAGGAAATACTGTGATGAGATCGATTCCATCAATGAGCTATCGAGGTTTCGGTGAGTACTGGAAAAGGACCGCAAGGACCCTGGTCATATTCAAAGATTGGATGGCTCATGGATGGAGCTCTGAGACCCTATCTGTGCTTATGGACACACACTTTCCTCGCTGTAGTGAAGTATGAAACGAGGTAGCGGCAGAGGTTAGGTTCAACCCCTTGGCGGTACCACAGTTAGGTGGGACAGTAGACGACATAGTGACATTGGAAAGGACAGCATGGGCAATAAACACTTTTGGACCCTATAAATCACCGGGACCGGATGGTGTTTTTCCGGCCATGCTGCAGAATGTCCCGGAGCGCGTGCTAATGTCTCTGGTGAATATCTTTAGGATATGCTTGTTTAGGAGGCTTATACCGGAAGGCCGAAGAGAGGTTAGGGTAATCTTTATACCCAAGGCGTGTAAGAAGAACCACTCAAAGTCGAAGGATTTCAGGCCGATCAGTCTTTCGTCTTTTCTTCTGAAGACACTGGAGCGACTGATCGACCTGCATCTTAGGAACACGATTGATACGCGCGTCATCAGTGGTGCTCAGCATGCCTATCTTAAAAACAGGTCTATTGAGAGCGCGCTTCATGATGTGGTTGGTGTTATTGTGCGGGGATTGCAGCATAAAGATTATACCTTGGCTGCGTTCCTAGATATTGAGGGAGCCTTTAACAATATTAGCATAGAGGCTATTAGGGAGCCGTTAGAGCTGCTCGGTACTAGCAACTTTCTGGTGGAGTGGATCACAGGTGCCCAGAGGAGCACACCTCAAGCTGCCTTGGATGTCATTCTTCACCTGCTTCCCATAGAGGATGTTGTGGTGAGAACGGCAGCAAGGGGTCTCCTAAGACTATTAAAGGCAGGGTTGGTGAGAACAGGAGTAACAGGTCACACAGCAATCCTAAATGAAATCAGTTTTAGTGGGGGTCTCCATAACTCATGGGTTTACGGACTCTAAGGTCGCTGAAATTAATTTTGGCAGGACACCCTCATTGGTAATTCCGGATAGGGACTTTTGGGTCGAATCTGATAGGTCTTATGAGGGTTGTGCGGTCTTCACGGACGGGTCCAAAATGGGAATAGGCACGGGAGCTGGTGTCTATATTTTGGGGACGGACATTCGTAGGTATTTTGTGATACCGAACGAGTGTAGTGTTTTCCAATCTGAGATCCTGGCGATCCTCAGGGCCACGGAGAAAGTGGCCACAGATGTGGCTGAGGGCGAGGAGGTAACTGTTTTCTGGATATGAAAGGGGTTTTTCATACGAATAGAAGGGATTCACAATGGATCAAATTGGATCTCTGAATGGACGTGCGGTATAGCACTACCCTTCCTAACCTAATCTAACCTAACCTTGACGTCTCTCTTCTGCTGTGTACGTTGAAAAATTAAGTTTATGATAATTTTTCCCTTATTCCTTGGAATATTTATCGTTCCCAATTCTTTCTGAATTAAAAACGTTACGAACCTTAGCCTAAGATTCCGTTTTGTTTAATTTTTCATTATTTGACAAACAAAAGAAAGTTTGAGCAAACATTTGTGTTGCTTTTAAATTATTTTCAAGCTTGAAAAGAACTTGAAGCAAAGCTTAAACTGAAGTTTACTTTAAGTTGAATTTCAAGCACTGAAAGTTAAATTTTTTGAGTGCTTATTGGGCACATTCTTAAACATAAAAATAGACTGGAAATAATAATTATTTAGCCCAAATCTCAAAGGTTCTTTTTAAATTTGTTAAGGTTTATTTAAAATAATGTAACTTAAATGTAAATTAAATAAAAATATTTTACTATTTCAAAATATGGGACAGGTTTTTAGAATTAGAGAATTTAATTACAAACCATATTCAAAAGAATTTGTGAAGAGCGTTTGAGTTCTCAATTTGAGAATAAAATCCCCTTTTTGTTTCTCAAATTACCTTCAAATCATAATCAAACTTTTATGCTTTCTATTTAGTTTGATTTCAAATCATTCTCAACTTGACATCAAATCACTGCGTACATATGTATATATTTTTCATTGTTTTGCAAGTTGTCCATACAATTTTATTACTTTGAATTTATATACATTTATTATTATTTACATCAATTCAATTTGCAAATCGAATGGGAATTCGTTGGAGTTTAGTGGCTGTCGAAAAAGTTGTGTGTGTTGCCATGCAACATCACCTTTACCACCCGTTAATTTGACACATATTTCAAATTCTTCACAATTTTCTAATGTATTTACAATTTTGTTATTTTTACAATCTCTTAAGATCACCTCAATTTTACCCTCACCAAATGTTTTCTTTTCTAAATTTAATTTATAGCCTTTAACTTTTAAACCATCTCTGAAAAAATTAAATTTCCAAACAATCTCTGCGTTATCGCTGTCTTCCTGTCGTGCCAAATAAGCCATTTTCCAATCACGTTCAACTTTGCGTTGAATATTTTCGGAAGAGAATTGACAGCTTTGCCAAGTTTTGTGAAAAGATACCGCCTTGTATAGACCAGTATCACCTGGAAACAAAATAAATTATATCAAATGAAGTTAAATATCACATGTATTCAGAGTTTGATGCAAATGGTCTTGCAAAAGTGCAAATGCAAAATATCATTCCATTTTTTTACAATCCAACAAGAATATATGTGGTATATTCAGTATATTTTTTGTTTAATTTAAATAAAATTAAAAAAATGTACGATAATTTGCATTAACACTTTAACTAAACTCTTATAAACAAACCTTTAAAGTAACGTTCGTAAGTATCGGATGTGCAAGAATATCGTACATTAAATTGTTTTCTATCTATCTCCTCATCAGTTAAGGTAAAAACAAATATCTGTATTTTTTTATTTAAAAAGAGTATTCAATAAATGTGTAGAGCAAATATTTTTAGAAATACTAACATTAGTAAAGGTATGTTCGCCACGTGATTGACGCCAAGTAAGACTACCCGAACTACGACCTTTCAATTCGTTTTCTGTGGGAGTGCTGAAATTAAAAAAAAATATTTGAGAAACGGTTTGTGCGATAGCTTTCATGCCATTGAAGATAACTTGAGATCTACACGTAAGATAATATGTAAGATGAGATTGTCAAATTCAATCACAGAGAGAATTATGTTACGTGTAGACTTCAAATTAGTGTTATCTCAATGTTACATAAGAAATAACGTCGGCAGAATAACAACACAAATATGTTCATGTACAGGCTTATGTCCTCAGCTATAGAACACGTATTCTGGCATTGGACATAAATTTAAAAAATTCACTGTGAAAGGATTGATGTTTTTCATCTTTATTTTAATTTACTTAATTTTGTTTAAAACTATTTTATTTAAATTTGCTTTATTTTATTTAAAAAACATGGTATCTTTACCACAGCTACAAGTTTCTTTTATTCAATTCACGCAAACAACAAATGTCGATCAAATTTGACAGCTTATGTTCAACATTATTTCTTGAACATAACTGGGGGTCTCCACGAGCAATAAACTTGGAAATAATTATGTTCTCATCTGTCAAATTCTATTTCCAACATCATATGTTCACGTGTGGACCGCAGAAACATTTATTTGCAAATAAATTGCGACATTTTGCTTGTAAAGCAGTGTAATGTAAAGCATTTCAAAAGATTGATTTTGCAAAAAAGAAATACGTCATAGTTCACTGCGTAAGGAAAATTATCTCAAATATCTCTTCATTTAGTAAAAAATATCAAAAGTGTCAAGAATTGCAAAAAGTACCACATTTTAATGCATTTTGTAGAAGTAGCAAAATAGTATCCAAGCAGTCGAAAAAGTGGCAAAATTGCAACTTTAGTACCGCCAACGGTAACGCTGTATGCAATTATAATCGCCGAAAATTATTAAATTTGTTAGCTTACCGCTCTACAGTTAATTCAATTAACTCCAGCATGCAACGTTGACTCAATTTTTTTTTGCGCTCATCACTTAAATTGTTTTGCCTTTTTTTGCGTATTGTAATTATTGACTCAATCAATTCATTTTCTGTACAGAAACGTCTTTTTAATAATGTATCCTTATGATTATTGCAGTAGCGCCAAGTAACATCTTGTATATCATCGCAAGAATAGGCAAATACATAATCAATACTACGCTTCCACCCATGCTGATACATTAAAGGAGAGTCAACTACATTATCGGATGGGTCAACATGCAACCAACGTAATTGTGATTCGGAATATACCTTTAAATGGAAATTAAATTAATATGTAAAAGCTTTTTATACACGCATTTACCTCCGTCCAAACATGGTCAAACAATGAATGTACAATTCGTGCATCATAATCTAAACACCGGCAAAAGAACGTAAAACAATTGGCATATTCTCCACAACGACCTTTTCGCGATACTAATAGTTGGGCTATGTCGTTGTAACGATAGAATTTTGTCTCCTGACCACAACATATACCAACCTCAACACGACATTCTCCCTCAGTTTGGGTACGTTTTAGTTTACTTTCTTCACTGCCACATACTTTACATGGTATATTGTTAACCCATTCAAAAAATTCAGTATTAAACCAATTAGTTAATTCTACCAATATTAAGTCACGTATACAAAATTCCTTGGTAAGTGTAGACTGACTATTGCTAGCTGATTTATCTTCTTGCATGGACATAAGTTTTTCGCTAGCTTTTTGCGTTAAGTCGTCAATGGGTATAAGTTCGCGACCGGCAGCTAAAAGTTTTTCATCTTCATATTGCATTACAGCATCAGAAAAAAGCTCTAAAGATTGAAGAAAGCTATTGGAAGTTCTCTAAAATAGTTATACAAAAATTAAAAGAAAGAAAATTATTTAATCAAAAAGAAGCTACTTTCACTGTTGAAAGCAATCCAAATATTACTTATTCTTACCAACACTCTTGGATATTTTATACGCTCTTTATATGCTCGAGAGCATTCAATGTGTTTAACAATTTCAGAAGGGTTTTGAGTAGGAGCCATAACACTCGGTTTATCTTTAAAAATAAATGTATGTATGGGAATGCATATTTTTCTAAAGAAGTTAAATTAATTATCGTAACTATGTACTATATCGAACTATCCAATATGCAAAACGGTACTTTTCAGAAGAGCGGACAAAAGCGCCCATTGCGGGCGTATTCCTAAAAGCGAAAGTTATAACTTATTTATTATTAAGTTTTCATCCCTCTATGAGAAATTGAATCTGAGGCATACGGATTTTGAATATTGGATAGTTGGACATGGTAGGGACGATATCACTACTTTAATGCAAAAGTCATATTTTAAGAAAGTCAAAATTGGTAAAATGCGCGTAAGAAATGATAGGGACAAATACAATTTTCAGCATTTTCTTAAATATTTATATGTTTTTGCATAAACAAAATTAAATATACATATTAAATTTAAGACACTGAATTTCTCCATGTTAAAAATACCAAACAAAAATTATAAACCTGCTGCATTCGGAAATTTATGTAATTCAAAAATTATAAACCAGAAAAAATAATAAGGACATTTTATATATTACAGAACAAAATTAGTTTTTACTATTTAGTCCAAATAGTATTTCAATACTTGGTAGGAGCTCTCCTTTGACTACTTGCTGACACCGTCGCATCATTGAACTCATAAGATTGGCGCAGATATCTGGAGAATTGGGGTACTAAGCTTACTGAATTTTGTCCCACATAACATATTTATTTGTAAGTTTTTAAGTCCCAGCTTTATTTTTTTTATATAGATCCACGGAGGTGCTCCATGGGATTCGAGTGGGGTGATTGGGATTGTCACTACATACAATTTTAGCTCAAAAAAACTTATGAATCGTTATTGTTAAAAAAGAAATTGTTCCTATTATTCCTTCCGCCACTGTATCTTGAGACATATTTCGGTAAATTGAAAATTTTAATTTTTTGAAATATGTATAGTAAAGCGACTCATAGAAAAAAAATTGTTACCCCTCTAATATTAAAGATCGATCTTTTTAATGAGGTTTCCTAAAACATTTTTGTTGTTTTTTTGCATATTTTCGTATTTTTTCTCAAGACAATATATAAAAAAATGTACAGCGTTTGATAGATCTTTTCAAGCTGCATCCAATGGTGCATTAAACCTTACCATTCATGCCATCAGCAATGCGTTATTCCATAAAAACCAGATTTTTAAGCGTTTTTATTGAAGGAGTGACTTATAATAAAATAAATTTTACTTATTTAGTATTATTTGATTTGAGGCATTGATGTTTAACAGATGGACCACGTAGAAACGTGCGAACTTTTGCAAGAACTAAACACAGATAATACTAAAAAAAGTAAATAAAAATGCTTAAAAAATCGTTTTTTATGGAATAACGCATTGATCATTGTATCAATGGTAAATTTTCATGCACCATTGTATGCAGCTTGAAAATATCCTTCAAACGATGTAATTTTTTATATTTTGTCTTGAGAGATAATACGAAAATGTGCAAAAAAAACTACAAAAAGTCCCTTTTTAGACACGGTCCAGCTCTCGGAAGGTCATCGCTAGACCCCGCAAATGTTTTGGGAAACCTCATTAAAAAAACAGATCGTTAATTTGAGAGGGGTAACGTAAACACTTTTTTCGTCTTCATACCAGTCGAATCGCTCTAATGTATAGTATAATAAAGTTATATTTAAGGAGTAATTAATAACGAATTCCTGTGTGAGCTTGGGATTATTTTACTATTTTAACTGTAAACTCACCTTCTGTAAATATTTCTTGCTTATGATTAGACCAATAATCTCGGCGTTTAACTAGAGCATCACGATATGCTCGTAACACATCTAAAGACGCTTCCAATGGTAATTTGTATTCATTCGTCGTACGTTTGAAACCAATAGCAATCAATAGTTCGCTGCATCCTTCCAATGATAGTAGTTTCTCTTTAATAGATTTATTTTCAGTTCGTATGGAACGATATCTTAATTCTTTTGGATATTTAAGAACGTTATCTAGAAGAACAAGCAAAATACGCACTGCTTCCAAGTATGCTTCTTTAGTATTTTTTAATGAGCTTAATACGTTTCTTATCTGAGTCGTTGGAGATGAAGTGGAGCGTAACGTAGCTGTTGGCGCCGGCTCTATGGACCAAATGTATTTGTAGTCTACTTGGGTCATGACGTGTAAAAAATATTAGTATAATCAGCGCCACACAAAGAAACACTACATGTGTACATACAGACTAGAAATATGTATGTATGTACATTGCGGGTGGGGATGATGGAGGCAGATATCGTTTTGTAAGATGGATAATTCCTACCTTTGTACGTGTAGCACTTGAAGATATTTGTTTCACTTGAATTTTTCTAAATTAACTTTTATGTGCTTACAAAGTATGTATTATCTAAAATTTTTTGAAGTAAATTTTAAATATTGTTTGCAAGAAAAAAGCAAAAATGGTTTCATTTAATTCCTTCTGTGTTATCACAACAAATCCCACACATACCAAAACAGCTGATTTTAAAGGTGGATTTAGACTATCTGTTTTAAAGGGCCCTGGAGACTATCAAAATAAGGCATCAAACATTGCATATGTGTGGGTGTCGTGTGATTGTAGCATTTGAAAGAGACGTACATATATAAGCTTCAAACACAATTTGTATTTTGCCGTTGTAGTGAACATATTGAAAAAATGTCGGACGATGAAAATACCAAAGCAGAATTGAAAATTTTTTATATTCAAAGTTCTTGCGGTAAAAGCACAACACAATTGAAAAATATTTGCTTTACTTGCAATATAATATTTTTTATTTTATTTATCTTTTTATTTTTTAATGAAAAAAGAACACAACACAGGTGAAAAACACAAAACAAATTATTTTTCTTTTACTGTTTACCCGCGATGTTGTTGCGACGAAAAACACAGAAAAATAAAATTTTTTTGTCAAACACAAATGGAGACGTACAAAAAATCAGCCGTCAAAATAAAAATCAAAACTTTTTGATTTTCTTCAAACAGAGCCGACAACAAATTCGTGTACCCGAAAAACAACGACCGCACGCACACAACCTTGTGTTTGATGACTTTTTTTGATAGTCTCCAGGCCGCTTAAGGTGAATTAATTTTACCAGGTGGTGCTGATTTTAAAACAACTACAACATTACAATAACATTTGATATCTCAGCCTCTATGTTAACGTATACAAAATTTTGACATACGAGCATCTAATTTGCGGAAAAAAAGTAGAACAGCTGTGCTTATAATATCACCTGTATAAATCCACCTTGGCTTGTATAAAATTCCTTGCATAAATAATGGCAGCCCTGTAACAGACTTACAAGCCGATCGGCTCGAAATCGGCGGCTAGCCGCCGCTGGTCCTATTCTCCAACCGCACCGCCACCGTTATTGTATTATGCCATGTTATTGTAATATTGTAGTTGTTTTAGAATCAACACCACCTGATAAAATTAATTCACCTTGATACAAGCATGATCCACTAATCAGGTGAATGCAACTCGAAAGCTGTTTTTTGTTTACCATCGTAAAGATATCACACTTCATATCAAACAACAAACAAAATTTTTTTTATGTATGGAGTTCACGATTTTGGCATTTTTGTTGTGGAGATGCATAGACCTAGTTATTGGGTCATGATAGAAGGTGACATTAAATCGACAGCTTGTTTTAATGTCAAATTGTATTGTATATTTTGTGGATGTCAACTTTTATCTTGGCCTTCAAAGAAAAGGGTTGTTGGGGGCTATTCACATATTCTGGTAAGTGATGGAAATCCATTTTAAAAACGAAACGATTTAAAACATGAGTTGTGATGTGCCTATTGTTCTCGTTTTTTTATATTTTAAAATATATTTTTAATAGTACAGGGGAACAAGATGGACGTTTTCGTTTGGTGCAGCAAAAACTATAATTTGTTCACGACAACTACGGCAGAGCGCATTGTAGGAAAGGCCTATCCTACTAGCACTCCTGTCGATTGGCCAGTATCCGTCACTATAGGTTGAAAACTACCGATTATGTAACTATTGAAAATTTTCAATATTTGAAAAATATATCGTTTATAAACCATCAAGTTAGAAGAACTATCGATATATCGACGATACTATCAAAGTTTTATAGTTAACAGAGAAAGCACTAAATATGTATATCGCGGGCGCGCGGGGAAAGGGGGATATGTCAGGAAGCATGAAGTTTTGGGTAATCAAAAAGTAAAGTTTGATTTCACTTCCAAAATCTTCTATCATTCCCATTTTAATGAGAGAAAAAGAGGTGACTTATCCCCTTTTGCCCACGATATACATATGTATGTATGTATGTATGTATGTATGTATGTATGTAAAAATGCTAATTAAAACATCTTTTTCAAACAAAACAGAAATTTATTTCTTAGTTCAATAACTAAGAGAACTAAAATTATAATAACATTTCAATATAAGTAAAATAAGTGAGATCAATGATTTTTAAATCCAATTTAACTAATTTTACAACAATAGTAGTGGATCATGACGAAAATGTCGAAAATTCGCAAAAACTTTTTAAAGATATCAACAAAGTATAATATTGAGTTATGACAGCATAAACTGTGTAAAGCTCATAAACTTGCAAAAAACGCTTTTATCGCGAAAACAGCAAAAATTGGCGAACAATTTCAATATTGCCAAACAGCTGTAAAATGGATTAAAAACTGCTAAAATTGTAAGGAATGCCGAAAACTTGAAAAAAATTGCGAGCATTCGCAAAAACTGGCTAATATCGGAAAGTTACAAATATTATACATAATTTAGAGATCGCTTGATTTATAAAAAGGGCAAAAACAAAAAAAATAAAATTAAAATTTTCGCGAAAAAAGCGGAAATTCGCGAAAAATTGCAAAGTTTAAAAGAAGCCCATACTAAGTGCGATGTTAAATCGCTTAAGCCAGTAGGAATGACGCAAACTCGAAAAAATCTGATGACTAAAGCCCAGATCACAATATCGGCGCAAGCACCGATTTTCGTCGGATCAATGCAAGAGAGCCATAGATAATAAAGCCAAATATAGCTTTATTTCTTAACTAATTGAGAAACAAGGGCATAATTGTACTACACTGCAGTGGCAATAAAGCCATACGGCCTTATTTCGCAATTAATTGAGAAATAAGGCAATTTTGCTTTCTTACTTATGGCTTCATTGCAGTGAGCCGACGAAAATCGGTGCATTGCGGCGATAGTGGGATCCTAGCTTAAATGAAAAAAAAAATTAAGCAGAGGTGTGTTCGTTTAACTTTGCTGCTAAAGGCAAACAATTTAAGGATTGCTAAAGTTAGTAGTTTAAAGTGTACCCTTATTATAAATAAACTTAATGAAAATTATATATTTTTTACATATAAATATATTTTATTTTTGTTGATAATAGAAGTAGACATAGAAACATCATTATTAATATAAATTAGCATGCTTAAGAATTTTATTGTGTATTTTATTAAAGGCAATTCAAAAATGGCGCATTAAAATGTTCAAGAGAAAAACTAGCATTTCAAAATATAAAATTTTACTTTTCATCACTAACATAAATGAATGGAATGAATTTTCATTATTAATGTATTATTTTTTTATAACTAATTTTTAAGCGTTAAAGCTATTATTGTTTCCTTAGCTTTTGAAACATTGTTAAAAAATATGTGTATGTTGGAAAAATAACCGTAACCAAACAGTTAAAAATAATAATGAAAAAACGGTTGAGAATAAATATTAATAATTCAATGGTTTTTATTTTATTAAGTGAAATTTAACTGTTTAAAAAATGGAAAACGAAAAAAATAAATCATTATAAAAATGATGTAATAACAATGAAAATATTATGCCGAATATGTAGCTATTAATGCTTTAGAAACTCTCGTTGATTATATAAATGTAATAATAATGTAGCAAGAGATGCTGTAATATTTAAAGTGGATATATAAATTAAAAATGATTATTGCAATTGCAATTGTTTGTAAAACAGCAACTTTTCCTTCTTATTTTGTTTTGCTTAAAATGCCTGCGTGCATATTAAAACTGTTGTTTCGACGAATCAATTAAGTTCTTTTGTTAAAGTTGTGTAGAATTTTTGAAAATTATTAAACCTATCACGTTTTTACAAAACTTTTCTGTTGTTCATGTTTCATCATGTGTGGAACTGTTTTAAGGTGAATTTAAGTTAGAAGAGTTATTTTCACGTAGTTCATCTGGGAAACTGCTTACAGAGCCAGAACGTGAAGTGGATACTTTCGTCTAAAATGAAGAGAAAATGTTGACATTGAAATATATTATGAAAAGCACATAAGAAAGCAATAGGCGTATGTACTTAAGTATATGAATATAATTATGATATAAATAAATATTTAAAACATGCTACATACATATTACATCACTAAGAAAATATATTCGTTCACCCCTATCGCGAATAACAAGTGAAATTTATTGTTCCCATGAAATTTTCATTTCCTTTCGAGGGAAAATTGATATCGTGAAGTTCCCGTGAACATTTTTTCTCGCTATCAATTCTCAGTGAATGTAAAAAAGGAAAGAAGCTTAATAATATATATTAAAAATCAAAGAATTTTTTTAATAAAAAATACAGTGCTAAGAATTGAAATTATCTTTTCATTCCATGAGGAATCTAAACAAAAGCGAATTGTTCGTCCAGGTTTGCTAGATGCACACAATCCCTTGGCGCCATTGCAAGCAGCCTAGTTCAATCAAATACATAGGTCTTTGGTTTTAAATTAAATTTTCTCAAGAGTGAATAAAGCTTTGTTTTTATATATTTTAGACGCGATGAACGATTATCTAAAGCCGCGGAAAAATTATTTACTATTCCATCACCGCAAAACTTAGTTCATGTGTGCTAGAAAAGTGTTGCAAGGGTTAGTATTACGATAAATGTGTTAGTATTAAAAAAATTAACACTATTTACTGATTTTGTCCTAAAAATAAATATTTATAAGCTTTAATAATTAATTGGTAGGATAAAGTAGGAATTACATCATGTACGAGTATTTGTCCAGTTCGTCTAGTAAAATAAAGCGAGCACAAAGAGGGGAAAAAGAAAAAAATCTACGTAAAAAAATCATTCATGATAAGGGAAAATTTTCGAATTTTCATTCACGATTGCAAAAGAAGGGAAAACATTTTGAGGGTATTCACGATAGGGGTGTTTTTTATTTTTATAATTGAGTTAGAGAATAACAATCTTTTCGTGCTCAAGGCGAATTCAGTACCAGGTAGCAGTATCAGTAAAGCTGATAGCCAGCTGATTACACCCCATCAGTCAATCTGCATATAAATACAAAAGAGAAAAACGTTGACATTTTTTGCTAAGACGGACTAGTTACAACATGGTCCTATGTAATGCAGTCATGGACCATGTCATATGCAAACAAGAGTTTGTAGTTAACCGACAAGTGTTCGCGTTTTAAAGATTGCATATAGTGCTCCAAAATGGTATAATACTTGGTCGATTTGTTTTTCCATATGCGAAAAAAATGTTTTTTCCAACAAAAACATCAATTTTTTTTAAGTAAAAAAAAATTTTTTTAGCCGTTGTTCAAACGAGGTTTCAATTTAAATAAGAAAACGTTCGAATAACGACTAAAAAATTTGTTTTACTTAAAAAAAAAGTGATGTTTTTGTTGGAAAATTTTTTTTTTTCGCAGTTTGAAAAACAAATCAACCAAGTATTATACCATTTTGGAATTCGTGCTAAACGCGTCAACTTTTGATGTCACTTGCCAAAAGTACCTAGTACATATTTTTTTCAACACGGCCGGTTAAATTTGGGAGTAGTAATAATTTTAAGTACGTCGTTTGGCAAAAATGTAAGATTATCTTTGAAAATCAGTCCACTTCAGTATGAATTTTTAACTGCCATTTACAGAAGGATATCTGACAATGATATAGGAGAAAAAAAAACAAGAAAAGTAAAGATTTGTAGTCACAGCAATAGAAAGATCATTACAGGGTGATTTTTTTTTAAACTGGCAACACCTTTTAAAATAAGTGTCATAGATTTTTTTTAAAACTTTTTTTGGAGCAGTCACTACTTGCCCTATCACATCCGCTTTCGGCTTGACGTTGATTAATGGGACACCCTTACTAAATCTGGACAGACAACAATCACCGAGTGTCGGAGAAATTGGATGACAGTCCTACTTCTAGAGGGGTCCCATCCAAATATCAAAGAGAGGTAATGACCAACGCCATGGTAGAATAATACAGGTAGTGGTGAAGCGTTAACGAACTTTTTTTTTTTGGGTTCGACTCTGTCAAAAGTTGTTTATGTTATACCAACACACACCCACACCAGAGACTTGCGCCGAGGGGTTTTGATCGGCGGCGGCTGGCTGGGAAAAAATAGTCGGCGGCGGCTCAAATTCGGCTGAAAATCGGCTGGAAATGCACATGGACATTTAATAAAAGTGAAAATTTTCATTTTGTTGTTAAATTAGTTTTTCTTTTTCATACCAATTCTTCACCAAACAAATGCATAGAAATTAAGCATTGCTTTGCCTGTCAAAAATTTTTAAATTGTTATGAAAAATAAAGCAAAGGCTTGATTGTCAAACTTTTTTAAGGCTTGTCCAGATTCAACCTAAAAAGCTATTTGTCAAGCTAAAAATTAATTTCTCTGTTCGCAATTTTATGCATGAACATCAATTATATATTTTACCGTTGGAATATAATTCATGAATCATGCTAGAATTATTCGGATATATAATACATTATAATTTATGTATATTGAAACAAACGTCTATACCTGATTTATTTGTATCATGATAAATGGCAAATTCTATATAGGAAAAACAGATAAGATAAAGCAGGTTATTTTTCAATATAAAGTTTGACATTTGTCATGATAAAAATTTATCACGTATAGACATAGGCTAAAGCAAGGCGAATTGATACCAGGTGGCCTTATTATTGTAAATGAACTTTACCAAAATGTCAAACTCTATGTAAAAAAACTAAATAAAAACTTTTTATATATGCATTTCACATGACAGATAGGTGAAGTCCAGTTGTTGTCGTACTAATAAGGCCACTTGCTACTAATACGCTTTGGGTTACAATGAAAGTCTTTGTCTAATAAATTTTTAAATGTAATTTTCACTTTTGCAAAAAGCTGTTTGCTGGGAACTATCAATGGAAATTCGTCGAGTCTATAGAAAATAATAAATTATATACAGATTAAGAGCTTCTTCTCAAAGATATTTCTAATGACTAAACATGGTCTAATTTAAAAACTGGACGAAGAGGAAATCTTCATAAATTAATTTCGTTTGTATTTTCGATTCCTATTAATAATGCGTTTGTAAAGAAAGAAAAATAATGTAATTTCCCGAATTAATGATAAGAATTAATTTTAATGGAAATTTAATGTTTTCAATATTTTTTTGCAAACAAATTAAAGTAAAGAAATACCAAATATATGTGGGAAAAAATAAAAATTCTTATGAAATAAAAAACAGGACCCATTAGGAAGTAAGTAATATAATCCAAATAAAGAAAAAAAAAAGTTCAACTCGAATCGTATATGGCAGAGCCCTGAAGGAACACATAAGAAATACAAACGAATTGATAATTTTCTCCTTTTTTAAGTCGGATAATGAATATTTATTCTTTTGAATAGTTTTTGACAGTTTTTGGCAGTTCGTCTTAGTAAATCAAGCTTTTTTCCTCTAAATGTCAAGCTTTTTCGCAATTTTGATCTGGCAAGCCTAGGTCGCAGAGTAATGCATACAAAAATATTCTTCGTTATCTTACTCTACGTCTCCACCTAACCATAGACTACTAACTAGACCCGTCACTATACAACAACATTACGAAGATTGTATGAGAGGGAACGCAATTCTTAGTTTATAATGTGGTTTCTAATTTGACTATGTCCTTCATATTATCTTAGTAAGAGCACTTTGTATGTAAAAATGCACAACACATGACAACAGCCTCTTTTAGCTGTCAAAAGTGAGCATTCTGTTCCTAACTTGATATGCTGTTGTAACTTGGAGTTATTACTGCGCTGTTAAAACAATTGCACTAACAACTATGTTATACCCTGAAAAAAGCATTAACTTGAGCGGTCTACACTTAACATTAACTTGAAGTTAATGTTAAGTTGGGTGTAGACTGCAAATTACTAAAATAATGCTTGAACAAAAATTATGAAAAAAACATAAAAAAGTAGAAGTGGAAATTAAAAAAAGCAATCGACGGATTATTTTAAGCCGTTTTTGAGCCGAAAAACGATCGTCGGTGGCGGCTTCCATTAAGCCGATTTTAGCCGCAAGATAAATCGGCGGCGGCTGTGGAAATTAGTCGGCGGCTCGGCCCAGCCGCGGCTCAGCCGTCTCGGCGCAAGTCTCTGGTAAACACACACATGTGAACATATAAATTTTTTTTCAAATTTTCTTTTGTGCTTTTTGACAACCTCGAACATAAACAACAATAAAAAGCCGTGTTGTTTTTGCTGTTGTTGGGTTGTTGTAGCTTCGCTACTACCTGTAGTATAATTCTACCATGGACCAACGCTGTAAAGCGAAAACCGTCAGCAATGACTCCTCAAGGCTGGGTGTGCATTCCTCTAAACGATGCGGTAATGAAAAATCTGTCAGCTGTTTCATAGACTGCATCCAAGGAATTGCCTGGCCACAAGCCAAAATCGAAATCGTCCCCTTGGACACAGTCCTTACTCATGTGACTGCAACAGTATGGGTTCAAACTCCTATTCTGGATGACGAGAACATACTCACGCCTAAGAATAAGGACCTTGGCACCGAGAATTGGATGATAGAACATGGACGCGCGGGGGACAAAGGAGGGGTTAAAGATCTCTGGATCAGAATTGATTCAGATTTTCTCTGCCTACTGCGTCCTAGAAACGGCGTGATAAGGAATGGACTAAATTAGCTCCGGTTGATATTTCCCTTAGAGAAACGCAATGACGACTCCGAGCGGTATGAGTGGTGTAAATTAATCTGCATCTTTTTGAAGTAGCATCGGACGAACTGATGTGTTTTATGAAGAGGGAGGATATACACGTCGCCTTAATCCAAGGACCTCGGCTAGTAAATAAACCTCCTGGCCTTCGGTCATGTAAGTATACTCTCCTTTCTCCAACTCCAAAGGGTAAGATCAGAAGCGGGTGATCTAACGGCAGCTGCGCTTCAACGCAATGGTCTTACAGCGATAAATCTGGCATCGGCATACCTACCGAACGATGTATATGACTATCCTCCGCGTGCTGTTCGCAGACTCACAAACTGGTACAATACTAGGGGGCATGACCTGATATCAAGATGTGATTCTAATGCCCATCATACTCTATGGAGAGCACCGATATCAACAAAAGGGACGACGATTTATTACAATTTCTCTATTTACTAATTTTAAGATATGCAATAAGAGCAATAGGCCAACGTTTTTTAATGGGTCAAGGAGCAGATCATTGATATAACTTTGGTTAGTGATCAAGGTTATATTAAGATTGTTGATTGAGGTTGAGCCTTGAGTGTTCCTTTTCTGATCATAGCAGAATTATTTTCACTGTTGAATTAAAACCCAATATGGGCAAACCTTACAGAAACCCAAAAAATTCGGAATGGAACAACTTCAGTAGATTTGTGGACCTTATATAGAACTTTTATAGAACTTGAGTAGGTTGTACACGAAATTGGAACATTTGTTGGGTTGTTGTATTAAATTGTGTCTTGGTTATACGAAAGATCAAAAAGTTTTGATTTTTTGCCGTGTTGTACAACAATGTCGCAACGTTTGTGTGCCTGTCGCACACTATTTTATGTAGTATATGTGTTTATTATTGTTATGATCACTTTGCGGTAAACATTGTATGTGAGTCACAACTTGGTTGCAAAATGAAGTTGTGAATGGATTCGCATACTAAATTGTATCGTTTGTTCGACAAACATACAAACTTGATTATTAGCTGCGTTGTACCCACGGTTGCAAAGTGTGTGCCTTACTTTGTGCCACTTCAACTCGTTTGTTCAGGATACTGATAGATAATGGTGGACTCCAAGAATTAGGCAGCTAAAGAAGATTATTTAACAAAGCGAAGCGCGATAGGGAACCCATAGATTGGGATAACTATCGGCAGAGCTTCAACGCTTTTAAGAGAAACCAGAAAGGCGAAAGGGAAATTTTCTGTGGCGACTTAAGAGGGCAGCTCTAAGGCTTCACACCTGAGGAAGCTGCTATGCAAGGAACCTTACACGCCGGGACACCTAATGAAGCCGTACGGGACTTTTACTAAAAGCAGCGCGGAAACCCTGTATCTACAGACATATCATTTTGGAAATCCCTCCAAACTTTATTGTAGAGACAGCTAAAGTAACTTTTAACCCTTTTAACCCTCCGCCTAGCAGAGAAAGGGGAGGATATTGCGCTAGTCCAGGAGCCGTGGACCAATAACGGCAAGATTCTTGGACTCAGCGCCAGTGGCTACAAACTACTGTACGCAGCAAACTCAGGTAACAATGACAAAACCATTAGATCCTGTATTTTAGCGAAAGCCAACCTTAACATCTTCATTCTCTCTAATTACAGTGATGAAGATACGGTTACTGCAGCATGGGAGACAGGGGAATCCACCATATGGATTCTGTCCTGCTATATGGCTCACGACCACATGGACCCACCACCTCACACCTTGGTCCATAAGATGGCGGGAGCAGCTAAAGAGAGGGGCATACCCATTCTAATGGGCGCCGACGCAAACGCGCACCACCATATCTGGGGCAGCTCAGATACCAACGCAAGAGGTGAGTGCATTTTTGACTTCATTCTAGATAACAATCTAGTAGTTCTAAATCGGGGTTCAGAACCCACCTTTGCGGTCTCTAACAGGCAGGAGGTCTTAGACATAACACTTGCCAGCATGAGACACGCACATCTGATTCAGGGGTGGAGAGTCTCAACAGACTGCTCCTTTTCTGATCACCGCTATGTGGTATTTTCCATCAGCATAGCCAACAGAGTTACAAGATCTTATTTAAACAGACGTAGAACGAACTGGGAGGAACACAACAACATTCTTACCAGTCTAATCGCGCGCCCTCCAACCATAGAGGTAGTAGCAGACATTGATAAAGTAGTAGACAAATTAACCAATGCGTTTAAGGAGGCCACAAGCCTATCTTGTAGACCATCCATTCAACGTCCTAACCGCAGACCACCATGGTGGTCTGATAATATTGCAGAATCTCGTAAGAACTGCCGAAGGCTGTTCAATGAGGCTAAGAGAACAGGCAACTGGACACTCTATAAGTCCTCCGTGAACAAATTTAAGAACCTTGTCAGGAACGCTAAACGCAAGTCTTGGAAGGAATTCTGCAGCAATGTAGAATCCTTCTCCGAGACTAGCAGACTGCGTAAAATCCTAGCTAAACAGCCATCCATACCTGGATTTATCCAGAAATCGGACGGAAACTGGACCAACAGCTCCTTGGAGACTCTGGAGGTCCTGGTTGACACCCACTTTCCAGGTTGTCAACACTACACGGAAGCGCGAAATGCGGCTCTCCCTACTAGCCAGTCCCCTGTAGCCATAGAAATCACTGTGGACATGTTACACTGGGCTATTAAAAGTTTCCATCCGTACAAATCACCTGGTCCGGATGGCATAATCCCTGCAGATCTGCAACACAACTTAGATCTTGCTACCCCCTGGCTAATTAGCATATACAGGGCCTGCCTTTCATGGTCATATATTCCAAACCAATGGACAAACTGCGATGTTATCTTCATCCCGAAAGGGGGAAAAGCATCGCACTCCAAGGCGAAGGACTTTAGACCCATCAGCCTTACCTCCTTCCTTCTAAAGACACTGGAGCGGCTGATCGACGTTCATATCAGAACAACTGTCGACAGTACTCTCCTCTCAGCCTCTCAGCACGCCTATACCAAGGGGAAATCAGTTGAGACGGCCTTGCACTCGCTCGTAGGATACATAGAAAAATCACTCGAGCATAAAAACTTCACACTGGTAGCCTTCATGGATATTGAAGGCGCCTTCAACAATATTAACTCGGCGGCAATCATCCAGGCTCTCATGGAGCTAGGGATTGACCGATCCATATATCAGCTCATAAAGAATATGCTTCAAAGTAGAACGATCCACTTTGGGTGTAGCACGCATCACCAGGCACGCACGTAAAGGCACGCCGCAAGGTGGAGTACTATCACCCCTCCTGTGGAATGTGACGGTAAACGCTTTGCTTAAGAAATTGGAATCCATGTATATCAAAACCGTTGCATACGCAGACGATGTTGCGGTGGCGATATCTGGCTTCCATCTAGACACGTTAACACAAAGGCTGGAGACGGCACTTAACGACGTCAGTGACTGGTGTTCACAGAATGGCCTAAGTGTCAATCCTACCAAAACGGAGTTAGTACTCTTCTCAAGAAGATACAAAATTCCAGCTTTCACGCTACCAAAATTAAATGGCACCACACTAGCCCTTTCGGACAACGCCAAATATCTCGGTGTAGTCCTTGACAGCAAGTTAACATGGAGGGACAATCTTCATGCAAGAGCAGCTAAAGCCTTAACGGCAATTTATGTTTGCAGAAACGCCATTGGCCCCTCCTGGGGTATATATCCCAAAGGGGTCAATTGGATATTAGAGACAGTGATCAAGCCTATACTTTTTTACGGCATATCCGTCTGGTGGAAAGCACTGGACTTGGCGAGCAATCGATCTCGTATAGAGAGGGTTCTTCGCATAATGGCAATCATGATAACTGGTGCCCTAAGATCCACACCAACAAAGGCTCTTTTCGCTGCGTTGTGCTGGCTACCAGTGGATCTGCTGGCCAGAAAGCAAGCACTACGTACAGCAATTAGGCTTAACGCAATCGGCGCATGGAACCATCTACCGTGGGGTCATGCTAGCATTCTAGAGACTACCGATACCATTCCGGATCTCATTGACTACTGCACTCCGAAGCCCTCCTTCAGGAAAGAATTCCGATACTCCTTGACGGGGGACTTTTCCCCAACACCACACGGGGCCATACACATTTATACCGATGGCTCCAAATGGGGAACGAGAGTTGGCGGGGGTGTCTATATCGCTGAGTTCGGGATCAAAATGTCTTTCAGACTCCCGGACGAATGTAGCATCCTACAAGCAGAAATATCTGCCATCAAACGAGCAATATACTGGCTAAGGTTTTACCGGATATCAAATGCCGACGTTCAGATCATAACTGACAGTCAACCGGCGATTAAAGCACTCACTGGTGTGTACACCACATCCAGCCTAGTCCTGGAATGCCGCACAGCACTTAACACGATGGCGAGCAATCTAGGTATCACCCTCAGATGGGTAAGGGGACACGAGTCCGTTTCAGGCAACATCATTGCGGATGATCTGGCTAAGAGGGGAACCTTGCTTCGGGATGTCGATATTGACGATCTCTGCGGGATCCCACTCTCATCTTGCTGGACACGAATTGACGCTGCCTTCTTGCAGTTGGCTCAAACCAGATGGTACAATGAACCAACTTGCTCTATTGCGAGAACAATATGGCCTCGCCTTGACATAAACAGAACTAAACAACTTCTAGATTTCACGAAACCACACCTACGCAACCTCATGGCCACGGTCACGGGGCACTGCACCTTTGGAACCCACGCTAGACGTATGGGTCTCCCATACAATGACTACTGCACAAGCTGTAATGACGTAGAAGAAGAAGAGAATGTAATGCACCTTTTATGCCTTTGTCCAGCTCTGGAGGACCACCGCCTTAGCCTACTGGGCAAAAGTTTCTTCGGTAGCCTCTCCGAGTTCTCAGAAATAGAGCTCAAGAACATAAGTTCCTTCATTAGGAGCAGCGGGTGGTTTACTCGCTGACTACCCAAATGGCGTTTCTAAAACATGAACGACCCTTCCTGCACGGAACTCCGTACGCCTTACCTCTTTCTCTCTTCTCTTTGAACTAATTTCTAATACCTCTATTAACTCCTCTCCTTTCACTCTATTTGATACACTGTTCTGTTCTCTCTTTCCTTTCCTTTCCTTTACAGGTATCACAAAGGGACCATTATTATTGGACCCAAGTGGGCTGGAACCCTTTCTTTATAATTTTCACCAGCGACCTGATAACCTAACCTAACCTAAAGTAACTTTGGCGGTGACTTCTTTTCAGCTCTTCAAGTGAGCGGTGCCAGATGGCATTTTCTTGGCGTTACTGCAGCAATCGATAAATGTTGATATCCGTTTTTAAGGGAAGCCGAGTGTCTGGGTCCATTCCCACTCAGTGTAGTTTGGTGTGGTATTCATTCCAAAAGCAGGAACGATAAACCCCAGTACCGCGAACGACTATAGACCAATTAGTCTGTCATCGTTTTGGTGAAAGTACTGGAAAGACTGGTTGATGTATTTTTTCATATCAAATAGTTCGTTAGTTGGCAGATGGTATAGTGCTCCTTACCAGAGGTAAATATCTGACTAACTATTAGCGAAGTCAAGGAACCGGCATCCAACAAACTACTTGAATGGGCCAAGGAAAACGGTTTGGCATCAATCTTACAAATACCAAATTGGCACTTTTCACCAAACGATAAAAAATTCCAGATTTCAGACCAACATGTTTGGGTAGCATTACTCTGGAACTCTGGAAAGAGGCTATATGCCTCGGCTTAATCCTGCACTTTAAGCTCTCGTGGAAACGTAAAGTGGAGGACACGATGAAGAAAGCTCTATGCGTTTTTTAGGCGTGTAAAACAGCCTTTGAGAAAACATTGGGGCTGAAGTCGCTAGATTGGATGTATACGGCAGTGGTATTCCCCATTCTTATATACGGAGCACTTACCTTATGGAGAGCATTAGACAAGACTACATATCTCTTGTCGCTGGGCAAGGTGCAAAGTACAGCATGTCTTGCTATTACTGATGCAATGAAGTCAACTCCTCAGAATAGTCTAGAGACAATGCTTCACTCAACTCTACTTGATATCATCATCATATACATATCTGCAAGCTCTGCCCTCAGACTCACCAGAGTCAGGCGATTTAAGGCATTACTATTATATTAAACGTAGGATGGCAAGACCTATGGAGACAAACGGACTACATGACTTCCGTCATGAACTTTGACAAACCCATCTCAGTCGAGATTCCTAATAGGGACGACTGGAAAGGAAATTGTTTAACCCGAAACAATGCAATTTCGTCCTTACGGATGGTTATAAAATGGACACTGGTAATGAGTCGGCGGTATTCTCTGAGGATCTTGACCTTTCGGTCGCTCTAAGATTACCCCACACCTCCACCGTATTCCAGCGGAGATTTATGCCATAACCGAAGTTGCGAAAAGAATTGACAAGATCGATTCAGGGACCAGTACTATAGACATTTTTGTAGATACTCTGGCCGTAATTAGGGACCTAAATTCAAAGGAGGTCAAATCGAAGTGTGGGCTGGCGTGCATTCAATCTCTGGCCCTTATTGAACGACATAATGCTCAGAACAGTTAGGACCAAGCAGCTCTTAGCACTTGCAGCAAGGTTGGAGTCATTACAGGTCACTGTATGGATCGGGCGTATGACGTAGTCTATGCTTTCCCTGTGACGGTTGCTGAAGGGGCTGCTTCGACGAAGAAAAGTCAGTCCAACATCTTATGAGACTGTCCGGCTCTAAACGAATACAGGCTTGGGCATGTAGGCAATCGTTTCCTGCAGGACCTGGCCTGTCTCAGAGATGCAACACTGCTCTTGGTGGTTCTCAGGAGCCGGAATACAAAAACATTGTAGGAATGTGTGGGGTGTGGAGTCCTTTGGTCACCACAATTGGCCTAATAGCCTATGAGTGTACTCTCTAGCATAGGGGCAGACCATCTAACCTAGCTAATGTGTGTGTATTAGGGCGTTCTCAAAAAATTGTTTCTTTTTTTTCTCAGAACCAAGTTCAAAAGTTTTGATTCGGTAAAAAATAGGCCTGTTAAAATATAAGCTCATAATATTAATGATGAGATAGTGCGCATCGTACTTTTCGATTTCCCATACGATTTGTATGGGATAAATGGCGTTTATTCATTCTGATTGGTGTAAGTAACGAACGGAACGTCGTACAGTAGAGTTCTTGCTACGCTTTTGTAGAGAATTGAAAGCTCTACAAAAAGGGTCGTACGTATTATGTAGGTCGTATTTTGGTACGAATAATTATTTAAAATTTACATAACTTTTAACATTATCGGTCGATTTTATTTAAAATTAGTCTTATTTGAAAGAATATTTAGCCTCATTTTTGTTTATGTATAAATGTTTGTAAAGAAGTATTTTACGAGATAAAATTTTTTTATTTTCCATGTGAACACAAGTCAAAATTAAAAAGTGATCATAACTTTTAATTTCGTCCTGCAATTAATATAATTTTTGTTTTGTTTTTAGAGAGTAGATGTATAGTGCTTTCAAACCCTATACCCATTTTTGTGGTGTATTTTTTCGCTAAAATCATTCCCAGAACATCCATTGAATGAGGCGAAAACTATAATATGAATCCTACCTTCTCATATTTCTATTAGTTACATTGGTAAAGAAAAAATTAAAAAAAAACACAAAATGCACTCTTAAAATGAGAATCACACACATATATCGATCATTTACTTCAGTAGACTCGGAAAAAACTAATTTTGTAGAAAACGACTTGTTTGGTGCTACAGACAAAATAACTCAAAGAACTCTGCACACTGAAAGAATTTTAGTATGTACTTTTAAAGTGCTTAAACTTATTGGCCCATACTCATAGTCATCAAAAAAGTATGCTTTATGAGTTCTAAAGATAATATACATATCTTGTCTAGTTTCTTCTTGCTCGAGGTCTATGTTTTATTATATCGTCAATTTATATTAAACAATTTTTGAATTATTTGCCTATATTTCGATATTCTTTGAATATCATCATCAGCGCTTAATATTTTTAAAACATTAACGCATCAAACATAAAAAACATAAAAATACAAACTATAAGAAAATATACAAAAAAGGAACATAAGTACTTTCAAATCTTAAAATTAAGAATTTCAGTACAACAAAAAACAATCAAACACAAAAAAATAAATATGCATGCACATACTTACATAAAAAACAATTATGTTAATGTTGTTAAACAATGTTGCTCAGTACAATTAACTGGAAACATTTATCTAAACAACAACAAACATACATACATACATACATATTGAACATCTTCACGCATTGACATCTACTATTGTACTGATCAAACTTAAAATTAATTATTGAACTTTGTACCCTTTACTTTGTTTATTAAGTGTCTATAGCTGTGAGCGCATTGCTCAGTGTCAATTATAAAGTTCATTCTCCTTTCTGTTGGTACCAAGGTGAATTAATTTTATCAGGTGGTGTTGATTCTAAAACAACTACAACATTACAATAACATTTGGCATCTCAGCCCCTACGTCAACGCATACAAATTTTGACATACAAGCATCTAATTTGCGGAAAAAAAGTAGAGCAGCTGTGCTTATATCACCTGTATAAATCCACCTTGGTTGGTACATTTATAATGTGCATCATTTCCAACATGTAACGGCGCTTATAATTATTCTCTGTTCTTAATACTCTCACTTTTTCAAAATTAGGATGTGTTTATTTTGTGCACAGTGGGCTGTGAGTGCTGTTTTTTGTGTGTTATTATTTCTTAATTTTTGGTCTGATTTATGTGCTGCCAATCTAGTCTTCAGTTTATTTTTAGTAGTACCTATATAAACCATGTCACATTTTGTCATTTCGTCACCATTGCAGGGTATTTCATATATTACGTCCGATTTTTCAATATTGGGTATTTTATCCTTCGTCTTACTAAATACTGCACCTAAGTTATTTTTTGTCTTATGTGCCGTTTTCCCGTTTTCAGAATTATAGAGCTTTGCTTTTTCAATTCGTTCGGATAGATCCGGAATATACGTAAGTGATTTGTAGCTTTTTGGCGTTTCTACTCTAGTTTGTGGTTGAAAACGTATGCTTTTTTGGTAATCTTTTATGAGTTTATCAATAAGTGGTCCTGGGAAACTGTTATCACCCAACATATTTTTAATCATTTTTATATTGTCGCTATGAAACTCAAGGTCGCTGATGTTGAGAACTCTTCTTATAAAATTGTTGGATGTTTTGAGAAAGAAGCTAATTATCCTACCAGAGGCCGCAGGTTTCTTATACCAGTCAATTTTCAATGTGTTTCCTGTTTTAATAACTAAAGTATCTAAGTATGGTATTATGTTATCCCTTTCTTTTTCTACAGTAAATTTGATGTTTCTGTGGAAACTATTTAACTTCGTCAATATCTCATCAATTGCACTCTCCCGAACTATACTAAAAATGTCATCTACATGCTTCGTCAAAATTTTTGGTTTGTGAGGTAAGTTGTCAATTACTGTGTTTAAAAAGTCTTTCCATCACAATGTCAGCAATAATTGGCGATGCCGGTGATCCCATAGGTAGTAATCTCAATTGTAAATATATATTGTCATTATAACTAAAATATCTATTGTCCTTGATGCAAAATTTTATAATCTTTAAAAATAGTTGTTTCATCATATTTGTGTGTTTTGAAATTTCGTCCCATCTATCTTCTATAATATCTAAGGCTAAATCTACCGGAATACTGGGAAACAAGGACACAACGTCAAACGTGATCAATCTTTCATCGTCCATTATAGTCAAGTTTTTTAATCTATTCTTAAATACTATTGAATCCTTAACATTATATTTTGAGTCTATAGTGATCTGGCTTAAAATCCTAGTAATATACCTACAGAGCTCGTAGGTAGGGGCGTTAATGCAGGAGCATATCGGTCGTAATGGATATCCTTCCTTATGGATTTTAGGAAGACCGTATATCCTAGAGGCTATTGCTTTGTCTGTTTTTAATGATCTTTTTTCCGCTTCAGTGATTATGTTATGTCTGAACAATTCTTCAACTAACTCATTATTCCTTCTTTGTAGTGTGCTTGTAGGGTTTTTCGTCAATCTTCTATATGTCATAATATCTCCAATGATATTTTTCATCCTAATGTCATAATCCTTTTTAGTCATCGCTACCGTCACATTACCCTTGTCACCATTTAAAATTGTAATATCTTTATTCACCCTTAGAAACTTGTTTGTCTTATCTAGTACATTTAATGTATATTTATCTGTTATTTATTTTTAATTTATTTTCTTCTCTCGTAATAAATTACGGGTGAAGAAAAAAGGAGAATAAGATATTAAAATAAATAAAACAATACAACAACAATGTGCCAAGAAATGTCAAAAACACAAACAAGAAAAGCAAAAACATAAAGAAGAATAGCAAGAAAACATAGTCATCTGCCGTTATGCTGCCACCTGGTAATGAATTCGCCTTGAGTATAACTATACGAAGTAGTCGCAAGCGGCCAGCGGTTAATGTTTTCAATTTCTACGTATATTTCGTGCTTGCAATAAATGTGTACCTAATTTTCGCATAGGTGTGTGTAAATTTCATCTTTTCTTATTAAAGACAAATACGTTTTTGCTTTGTAGAATCTGCCGAGTTTAACAGTAAATCGAAATGTTTTTAAACAAAATAGGAACGCGCATATTGGTGTAGGTGTAGTCTTGCATCTACTTTGTATATACCCAGCAAACAATTTTTGCCGATTTCGGTCCGAAGTCGGTCAGAAAGCCTGCACAACATGCCGAATTATTATCCGATGTCGGTCAGAAAACGTACCGAAAATCATATGAGTGGTTGACAAGAAACCGGATCTCTTTGTCTGAGGAAATTCTAAAAGCTATACCGAAAGGTCTAACAGAATTTTGTACGATTTCCGACGAATTTTCTAAAGGAATTTTCGACATGTCTTATAAATGTCGGAAAATTTCTGACAAAACATCAGAAAATTTTCCGATTTATCTGATACGTTTCACGTCCTGGCGTATTAATATCAGAGAAAAGTCGGAGCTAAAATTAGAAATTTATCAGAAATGTCGTTTAAAATTCTCCATGCATTGTTTTGCTGCTTATGGTAGCTCATCAGAAAACATTTACCCATATTTTATAAGTTTAAAAACTCAAATATTTGTGCGTATAAACTCAAAAGAAAAATGAGAATTGTAACGAAAACTAAAATCAGACAATATGCAGAAGTGACTGCTAAAAGTCGTAAGACGTGCAGACTACTCTGTTAAATGCCTTAAGGGAAATTAAATTCCCTTCGGATAATGTTCAGACTATTCTGATATTAATCGGATAATATTTCAGACAATGTGCAGAAGCGTCGTACCAGAAAACTGCCTACTGCTCCACTAAATGTCTGAGGGAATTTTAGACAACTCGACTGATTGTCTGGTAAAGTCTCAGATTTTTTCTGATGTTGGACATGTCGGCCAAAATTGTTTCCTGGGTACATGCTTTGAAAATGTACAAGGCCAAATGATCAGAGATGCCACTGGTTGAGATTTTGTTTAAGATTGTATGAAAATATTTTCTAATTTTATGTGTCACCCACTTAAAGATGGTTCATGTTAAAACATACTTACTTTTTGCCTATAGTGGACAAAGAGTTAATAACAGGTTTTTAATTTTAAGTTATTTCTAAAATAAACCGACTTTAGTGTTTGACTATGAGTATGGACCATTTTTAGTAGTTCATTGTGTTTATATGTTGTTTGAGTGCAGTTACTTATTATTTTCAAATAACTTTTTGTTATACTTAAATAAATTTTAGAAAGTAAATATAAAATTTTTAAAGTTGTAGTTACCGCATTAGATTGGCACATAAAATTGTTGTGTTCATAGCTTACTTTGACGTTCTCATAGGCAGAGCCAACTTTTTCCTCAATAGATCTCATCGATTCTGAATTTTTCATTTGAGAAAATTTCGATGAAATTCCACCAGTAATGCTGCTGATAACAGAAGCTGTTTTTTCACCGGTTGTTTTCAATACAGATTCAGTACGCTGAAATCTAAAAATATTTTTTTTTGTATAAGAAATCAAATAATATTCACAATATATTGACATAGTTTTGAAATAAAATGTTAATAAAAATGAAACGTGTTAAAGGGTTAAGCGAAAATTTAATGCATCAAGTTATTGTGTTAAATTAGTACGTATGAATTTCAAATTTTAAAAATCTTTTTTTTTTTAATTATCAATTTAATAATATCCATTTTAACACAATTACTTACATTGGGGCTTCATTAACAGCTTTTGTAAAATTACCAAAACTTTGTTCAACAGTTTGAAAACTTAAAAAAATAAAATAAATAATTATATATCATAAATAATTCTTGCAAAAAAACCGACTCCAAAAACATAGAAAGACTGACGGATGAAGGAGCAACAACGGGAGGAATCTAGCAGTGTACGATTTTATATAAAATAAACATTTTCCAAATCGATATATAGATGACCGAGTTCTAAGAGAACAAGTGCAAAAAAATCAAACCATTGGATAGCCTTCTTTATAAAAGCTTTTATTTAGATTCATTCTGATTTGCATAAGCATTGAGTTCCCGGGACAATACAACATTATGTTTAGTAAAGTACAGCTACTTCTACATTTTGATGAAAGTATTCTTTTTCAACTACTTCTACTTAACCAAGTCCTATGAAACTTCGCGCAAATAATAGAGTTCTCGTGACAATGTAATATTATGATAAGAAAAGTGGTAGTCCAAGCCCATGAAATGTAACTACTACTTTTCACACATTGAATTACGGTCATAATACAACATTATGATGAGCTAATTGGGCAAGTGCACGCCCATTTAAGAAAAATAATCGTTTTATACCTTTATTCGATACATCTCTTTTTAAATCCTTTTCATAATTTTTATTAATTAATACTTGTTTTGAAGTCGGCAAAAAATAATGAAAATGAAACGAACAAATAAACGAACATGAAATAAATATAACAAAAAACTAGTATACATTAGGCCACCCATATGTGCAAAAGTGTTGTTTTTCCGCTCCCCGCTCATTTTTAGTTGAGTCGGTAGTAAACAATATGAATTGCAACAAAAATAATTTTCTAAAGTACAACCGACCGTGCATTTCATCGGCCAAAAATTGTCAAAAAATACCCTACAAAAAGGTATACGGCTTAAGTTAAATATAACTCTTAAGCCAAAACGGTTTAGCGACTGTATATTATACTCTTATTGATTCTACTTGAATGCTTGTGCGTAACAGGCAGCCATGTAAGCCAATCAACCAACCACATATACTCTACAAACCAAAGTATGCCATTCCATTATTTGGTTGGTATATGTGTTAGTGAGTCCATAGAAGAGCTTAGAATGATTTTGGTTTAGCCCATTAATTGATTAAAATGTAAAAATTTCAATTAATCGATTAATTTTTTTTTGCAATTTTATTTTACTGTTTAAATAAAATATTTAAACTAACTAAAACAACAACATTACATATTCCGACTCAACTGAAAATGAGCCCATACATATTATGGGTTGTCTAGTATACATACATACATATATACATACTTATTGCAGTTATTTTTAATGAAAACTTACACTGAACTTTCTTTAACGTTTTTAAGACCCTGATTCATGTCATCGGTAATTTCTTTCCATACTGTTATTCCCAATTTTCGCTTCAGATCAGAAGCGTGGCGAGTTTTAGATGCCAACACAGTACGTAGTGTATTGATTTCTTCTTCAACTCGAGCAAGTTCCTACAAGAGTTTAGTTATGAAAATATGTACATAATTACTTCATTATACGAGTTTTACTCACTTGGCTCCATTCAGCTCTTTGTATCTCTTGTTCTTCGAGAGTTAATGCAGCAAACTCAGCCGCAATATCAGCTGATGCTACAGATGCAGCAGGTGAAGAATTGCCAGTATTATCTTGAAAATAAATGAAACAAATTTATTTATTTACAAATATAATTTATAATTAAAGACAGCTCTTTCAGCCGATTCATAAA
Source organism: Panzeria rudis (assembly GCA_956483635.1). Classification (NCBI taxonomy): domain Eukaryota; kingdom Metazoa; phylum Arthropoda; class Insecta; order Diptera; family Tachinidae; genus Panzeria; species Panzeria rudis. The sequence goes on along the minus strand of OY101450.1, from coordinate 126,588,191 downwards.
GTAATTGTTTGCTGTACAATTTATTGGGCATAAAATGGGCGTATGTACTTACATACTAAGATAACATCACATGAATGCATAAATTAAATTAAAAGTACTATTAGTTGGTATTAACAATATATGTACATTAGATTGGTCCAAAAGAGATTTATAAGCAGGGAAAATCAGAAATATGTCCTAAAAAAGTTTTTTTATGCGCATTATATATGCACCAAATAATTCTTGAAAAAAACCGACTACAAAATAGGCGTAGCACTGCCTATAGTTTTTACCATACTGATTTACTTTCACGAGAAATAATTGTGTGTGAAGTTTCATAAGAATCGGTTAAGTAGAAGGAGTTTGAATGAATATTTACATTTCATGGGCATGGCACTGCCCACTTTTCTAACCAAATGCGTCGGACGAAATTCGCCATACGCGGCGAACTCTGAATAGATTTGTTTCTATTTCTTACATAGCGTCTTGACGAGCAAATTATTTGTTATAACAATTGTTAGCACAAGAATTTGTCACGTCTGGACCGCTGTTGTTACTGTTTTGTCATTGTTATGACATCGTTGTTAAAACAATTGTTATAACAACGATGTCTTAACAACCAGCATTGTTTTCAATACAAAAAAAGGGAGAGCAAACAAAAGAAATTTGCTATCTCTGCCGCACCACCAAGGTGAATCCAATACCAGGTGGCAGCATAACAGCAGATGACAAAATTTTGCTCTACTCGTATTTTAACTAAGAAATTTCTAAAAACATTGTCGGTGTGTTCTTCTTTGTGTGAGTGTTTTTTCTTACTTTGTGTGTGTTTTCTTGCTTTTCTTCTTTATGTTTTTGCTTTTTGCATATATACAAAAAAACATACATGCATACACACACAAACATACATACGAGTACTTTCGAATATATTCGTGCAGCCCTCTAGTACGTACTCTCCACAACAAAGCCCTTAACAAATTTCTGTTAACAGCTCTGCCGACGTTTTGTTCATTGTTATAACCAGCGTTGCCAAATGTGCAGATTTATCTGTATTTTGCAGTTTTTCTAAGCATTGAGCAGTTTTGCAGTTTTTTGCTTAAAAACCCAGTTTTTCTACAAATTGTGCAGATTTTGCAGTTTTAAAATTTTATATTTGCTGTTAAATTTTTTATATTAATTCCAATTTTTAAGGCCATAATTGTACTTTTTAAATGCGACAATGTAATGCAAGAGGGAATTCACACTCATTTAGGTCTGAGAAAGTTGTGTTTTTCTATATGTATGGAGTTTGCTATTATAATTCATATGTACGTAAAATGTTTTTCAGAATTCTCTTAGCGAAATTTTTATTGCCAAAATTTTAATTACTCTATTTGTTGAATTTTGCTCCTTATGTTTTTAAGCCGATTCGGAAAAAAATAAAAATAAATGTCCCACCATAGTGCAACTGATGGACTACCTTTTCATATAATTCAAAAAGTTATAAATTTGGAGTGCCATATTTTCCTAAGTTCCGAGATGGTAAAGCGTACCAATTTGGCACTTTTTTGCTTGTTTTTAGTTTTCATCTGGGTTTGTTTACATCTGTAAATATTTGCGCCGAACGCGTTCGCCGCAAATGTTTGAATTTGGTATTGTGGACGTGTGCGACGACGCACGCCAGTCGTACCTGGCTGGTTTTTTGACGAACAATATAAAAATTTGCGCCGCAGGCTGTTCTGATGTGGACGCATTTGAAGACAGAGTGCTGTTTTAATAAGAACAATTTTAAAATACATAATGTACCTATATACTATATTTTGGATATTTTGTGTGCAGTTTTTTACGTGAAAATCAGTTTTTTTATTCTAAATTTGCAGTTTAAAAAAAAAGTTATGGCAACGCTGGTTATAAAAAAAAATTTGCTCGTCAAGACGTAATGTTACATCCCGTCTTTACGAGACATAATTTTGTTTCTAACATTTGTCAAACTTCATACATAAAAACATCAGAAAAATGTTAGTGCTATTTTTTCATATCGACTTTGACTTATGGCAAGACAAATCAATGGCTCGTGAAGACACTATGTTACGACGGCGAACGACCAACAAATCAGTACTAAGTGACCATGTTTGGTTTTAGTTTTCAAATGTTTTAGTAAAAACTTGCTTTCACAATAATAAATAAACAAACAAATAATTCTTACAAAAATGGACATGACCAAAAAAATTTTTAAAAAGTTGGACCAATTTGAATGTATACTCTATACTAAGCAATAAAAATTTCCCATTTCGGTCAATAAATGAGTGAACAAACATAAAAAACTGTGAAAGAATTTATAACTTTCTCCTTTTTTGAAGTTAGTTAAAAAATAAGATTTATTATCTACCCGTCAACCATCTATTGCTTAAATTTTTTTCCAATCCCTTTCATCAATATAAAATTTTATTAAGTTTACACAATTGTATTTTTTTATTTTAGAGAAAATCTATTTCCGTTACTTTAGTTTGTTACCTTTGGTTAAATTTTTAGCGCTTGTTGTTGTTGTATTACCAGGAGATCCAATATTTAAGAATTTCTTATAATTTTCACTACTCGATATCTTGGCAATATATGGTTTGGAAAAATCAACAAATGTCACTTTAACATCACGCATCGTGCGTTTAGCGAAAAATTTCAAACGAAAACGTTTTGCTATAGACATTGAGGGGGATTGATTTGCTAATTTAGAAATAATAAATTCAGTTTCGACAGCTTGCAATTCTAATTGATTGCTGTAATCAGAGTCTGTGTCATAAAAGATTTGATCTAGAGTAAGATTGCGTAAATATAAATCGGTTTCATCGCTCCAATCAAGACCACATGAATCCAGTGAAGGTGTAGTAACATCATCCAGTTTGGGTAAATATGAATCTTCAATAAATTCTAAACTAACTGGTTCAGAATCGGACATGGTGTTGTTGTTATAAATATTTTTCAATTATCAGGAGTTTCATACTCGACGTGTAGTTTTTCTTTTATTAGTTAGTTAATTATTTTTGTTACTTGAGTTTTCTTTGTTGTATGATTGCTAGTTTTTTTTATATTTGTTTAAATCCTCTGTGAAGCGTAAAATTTACCAAACTTAACTTTCTAATTTGATCATGCTATGTAATAATTTTAAATTTTTTAGTATTCATGCATTTAATTTTTTCTTTTACAATTTTTAAATTAAACATTTTAAACTCATTTTTCGTTTTTGTGATGTCGAAACAATTATTCAAATACGTGTTTATTTATATCTTTCTTTTTATTTCTTAAATTATCTTCTGGTTCTCCTTTGCTTTCAATGAATTGTGATGTGTATTAAACTTGATCTATATTTTCAAAATGTTTCTTTTTTCTGCTTTTATTCCACGTTCTTGTTTTCTTGGTAGCCAACATTACACTAAAGCGTTATTGGTAGTAAGTTAAGAAAATGCTCACTCATATTAAGTTGTTTGCTAGTAAACAGATTGGTAGTAGAAGAAACACCAACATCAGCTTATAAAGATTGAATAAAAAACTCTAAAATCACAGATATTTACACATACATACACGTTCATTTAGCCAAATCAGTAACACGTTTTTTTCTGCATGTTCTGTATTTTATACTTTCATAATCGTGGTCACAATAAACAAAACCCCAAATCCCAAAGAAATACAACTACATGCCAACAAAGATTGAATTGTGCCTACCCTGCAAAACAACTTATTTTAACTTAATAATGGTTAATAAATCAGTGAACGTGTAAACGCTAGTTTAGTTAAACTAAACTAAAATTTAAATGTATTAAACTCAACAGCAGTATATCACTTCCCCATGTAATCAATTCCCAAGTTTAATCAATAATAATGTGGCAGCACCACGATAAATGTAAAAAGTAGCTGGTTTTGTGGTGGGATATTGATCAAAAACGTATGGTTTGTATTGGTAGTTTAAACGCCCAACTTTATCCGCTTAATCAGCCATGTCGCAGATTCCGTTCGGATTGGTTTTGATTCCGTAGTTGTCATTCCGAAAAAGTACATTTTTGGTGCTTTAGATTTTTTTTATACCTTGAGGCCTTTGTTTACTCTAGTTTTTAGATGCAAAGCTCACATTAAGCTTTTTATTAACATCGAAAGTTCATGACCAAATATTTATTTTACGCTCTAAAAGTATACACGTTTTTTTAATATTTACTGCAAATGAAGTCTGTAGATGTGATTTTCAATTCCACTTTGATATTTAAAAGTGGTTTGATTACGAAGAAAATTTTCGTTATCAAGATAAAAAATGTCTTGACAATTTTATCAGAGCTCAAGCTTTAGAGTGAGTCTATAGCTGATAAATTTTTATCATGATAAATGTCAAATCGTTATCAAGATAAACATTTATCAGGTATAAACTGCATTTATTAGTGTCTTGACAATTTTGTCAGAGCTGAAGCTCAGACAAATTTGTCTTGATAAAAAACGTAAACAAACTGTTTGACGTTTTAATTAATTTTCAAAAACTAAAATTTTTACAACATTTTTACAAAAAATAAATATACGAAAAATATGTCAAGTGATTTGAAATCGTCAGCCTGTTAGCTGACCGGTTTCAAATCACGAAATTGCAAACATTTTAGTGCGCAGAACACCTTTTCAGTGATTTCAAATCACTTTACGATAAAGTGATTTTCAGAACATGCCTAATTGTATGGGATTTTATAGAATAGTGACACAAATTAATAAATCTGTGCAGTTAAGTCAAAAGTGCGCTTTCCCGAGATTCCTGTAATTCCCGGGATCCTGGGAATTCCCGGGAATTGAACAACGTAATAAAATATTTCCGGAATCCATTGATTTTTTTGTGAGCAAAATGAATCATTGAATCATTCTTTATTTTAAACTGAGCTTTATTTTAAAAGTATTTTAGAAACATAACAGTTTATAAAGATATGAGACAAAAAGATTCAAAGTAAATTATTTAAAGTAATTCTTGCAAAAAAACCGACTACAAAATAGGCGCGGTACCGCTCCCATATTTTATAATCATATACTTTTACGAGAACTAATTGTGTGCGCGAAGTTTCATAAGAATCGGATAAGTACGAGAAGTAAAATGAATATTTACTTTTCATAGGCGTGGCACTGTCCACTTTTCTAGCCACAATGTTGTATTGTAACGATAGCTAAATATGTAGGCAAAGTTTCATAAGAATCAGCTAAGTAGAAGTATTTAAAATGCTTATTTACTTTTCATGGGCGTGGCACTGACAACTTTTCTAAACCTAATGTTGTACTGTAACGATAACTAAAGGTGTATGCAAAGTTTCATAAGAATCGTTTTAGTAGAAATTGTTGGAAAAGAATATTTACTTTGCATGGGCGTGGCACAGCCCACTTTTTTCATCCTGATGTACATAGTATTTAAACAGAAGCTTAATGTGTGTGTAAAGTTTCATAAGAATCGGTTGAGTAGAAGTAGTTGAAAACGAATGTGTATTTACTTTGGATGGGCGTGGCCCCGCCCACTTTTCAACGGGACCAATCTGGAAGTACATCCTTTTGAATAGAGAAAAAAAATTCGAAATCGATTCATAAATGGCGGAGTTTTGAGGGAACATACATAAAAAAAATAAAAATACATGACGAATTGATAACCTTTCTGCTTTTTTTGAAGTCGGTTAAAAAATAACAATATTTTAATCGAAATTTCAAGGAAACTTTGTATTTAAGAACTATTTTTAGACCGAACAAAAAGAGAACATACAAATCATTAGTAAAATCATTGATGACCTGAAATCAAAGCAGTTTTATTTAACACCTGGTTGTTAGAGGGCGGAAGTGATCAAAAGAGCGATTAAAAAGCTGTATAGGATAAATGTTGCAGTCTTGGAATATCAAATTCAGACCTTTACTTCTTGGTATACAATGAAAATTCTCTGCCCTTAGAAAATTTGTACTTTCATATTCTTTGTTGCAAATGGTTGTTTAAAAATCTATTTAAACAGGCATGTTCTGAAAATCACATGGCTTTAAATCACATGTGATTTTAAAATTAATGTAGTCATGCGGATATTTTTTCACTCTTTTTTAATTTTTCTATTCTAAAGAGCATCAAATATCATTTCTGAAAGAAAATTATCGTATATGATTTTATAAACGTCTGCACGACCATTATTGATTTTAAAATCACAAGCAGTGATGTTAACCGTACAGTAATTACCGTTTTGTACGGTAATTTCAGGTCCAAAAGGGTAGCAAGGTAATTTCATTAAAAATACGGTAATTTAAAAAATTTTTAAGTTTGGAAACTCAATTAACATAAATTATGATTTCCATACAACACACACACAAATTGAACATTTGATGCTGCATGAAAATAGTGATTTTTATCAATTAAATTTCTTCATTTAATTGTGAATAAAATCAGATCCATTTTACTAAAACAGGGCTTGTTTTGTGGTACACTTTTAAGTATATTAATGTACACCAATATGGATGCAACCTATCGCCTGATTATTATTGGTTTGGCCCACCGACCATTTAAAAAAAATAGTCAGGAGTGGATCATGGTAAAAATTACAAAAATTCTATCGAGTATATTTTCAGAAAACTTTCTGTGAGCCTTCTTTGTCATTTTTCTCTATTCCGAGTTTGTGGTATTTGCGTCAAACCAATAATAAGCTGCCTTTATATGGTTTAATAGGTATTTTTCTCTAGATATGCACAACATATTTTTTTGCCTAAAAAACCGGTTACGGATCAAGTGGTCGAATTTGGACCATCGGGCAGAATCCTAGTTCAAATGAACTGTTTATGAATACTGCTGCTATTTTAATTAAAAGCCTTTGCGTGCGGTAATTTCTTTTCAAAAACGGTAATTTTTCGAGGGCCGCACGGTAATGAAAAAATAAAAGTTAACATCACTGATCACATGTGATTTAAGGCCATGTGAAAATACAACCTAAACAAGGAATTTAATTTTCAATATGGAATTTGATAATTGCCGGCAATAAAAATTGGCGTGGAGACGACCAATTAAGTATACGTCTCCACGTAGACAGGCTTTTTGTTGGCTTTTGACATTAACTTACCCTACGTCTCCACGTAGCAATTTTTATTGCTGGCAATTGTCAAATTCCATATTGAAAGTTAAATATCTTATTTAGGTTGTATTTTTACATGAAGTTTGACAATTGCCGCAATAAATATTGCTACTCGAGGACGTAATTTTAAGCTAGCTTATACATATTATTGTTGGGCTTTAATACTGAACGAATAACCGCCGTAACAATAGCCAATGGGTACCTTTCCCCTCTTGACACCGTGTGACAGACTACGAATTGCAGCAAAAATACATTTCTACTAAATGGATGCAAATGAAAACTGCCACGTCAAACATAAATTTTTTTTAGCTTAAATTATTAGTTAGTCTTAGATTTTTCCAATTGTGATAACGAAAATTTAATATACAACAAATGACATACACACGCAGATGTATGACACCCTTTGACTGCCGACACTGAGCTATCAATTTATCCACAATAAATGAGTCACGTTTTTCTTATATCATTTAATTTCCAAAATATATTGAATTGGTTATTTATTGGTGTTAAATTAATACAAAAACATGATACACATCCGATTTAACAAAGGTAAATAAAGTAAAAAATTAAAAATCGACGGCACTTACGTTCCTCCATTTGTTTGTTGATTTCGAATATTGTTCTTAGCAAAGGTTTTTTCAATTGATAACTTTACGGAAACTACTGTAATATTAGGTGAATATATTTTATTATTTCGTCCTCGATTTTTAAAAGATAAATTCTGCGGATAATTAAAATTTTCTTTTAATTCTTAAAATGAATTCACTGTTGTCGAAAAAAGTAGAGATGACACTTTGTCCACAAAGTTGACAGCAGCTTTTCGATACCACACTACACAAAAATATCGATAATTATACTATAGAGTTCTCAAAACAATCCTTTTCGCATCAAAATCCAAGGCACATTTACGTGAGGTAGTCGCAAGGAAGTTCCACTTGAACTATATTGTCAAAAACAGAGCACCAAGGCGAATTTACTGACAAAAATATGTGCAAATAGCGGTTAAAATTTGAAAACTATTATCATAGCTATGTTTCACTTTGTAATTTTTCCAACTATGTATTACCCTACGTCTATACCTGATATATTTTTATCATTAAAAAAGTCAAACTTTATATTGAAAAAGAATTTGTTTTATTTTAGCTGTTTTTCATATATGGAATTTGGCATTTGTCATGATAAAAATATATCAGGTATAGAGACGTAGGGCTAATAATGTCGCCTGAATTTTGTTAACTCACCCGACGTCTTGACGAGCTATATTTAGTTGCTTTTTACGAGATTTCCCATACAAAACGAAATCTACTTTGATATACAACCGTGGTTTTGCTCATATAATACTAAAAAATACTACGCTGTTCCAGAATATATACTTTATAAGGTGTGCGCAGTAGTTGTTTTGCATTTGACGGATCTTTTTTTCTATGCAGTTTGACATTAAAAAAAAGGTCAATCATTTATCTCTGGTATGGAAACGAGATCTTGATAAATGTCAAAAAAGCCTTGTGTAAACGGTATAGATTTCGACATAGATTTCAATTGAAATATACAAGATTCCGCTCTAGTGTAAATGTAGTATTACAATGAACAAAACGCCGGCAGAGCTGTTAACAAATATTTGTTAAGGTCTTTGTTGTGGAAAGTACGCACAATGTTTTTGTTCGGCCTAGTTATATTATTTTAAGGTGGTGCGGCAGAGACAGCAAATTTTGTTTGTTTGCTATCTCTTTTTTGGTATTGAAAACAATGCTTATTGTTAAGACATCGTTGTTATAACAATTGTTTTAACAACGATGTCAAAACAGTAACAACAGCGGTCCAGACGTGACAAGTGCTTGTTATAACAAATAATTTGCTAGTCAAGACGCTATGTCAGCGTTGTAACACTATTTTGAAGTCTACACCATGGCGTATCTAACAGGTGAAATCATTAGAACAGCTGACCTTACTCTCTTAAACGGCATACTTAGCGGATGGAAAGAGATCAAATGATCATATCATCACCGCCACAGGCTAACCAGACGAGACACGAGAGAGAAGATATTGTATGTAGTTCTAACGAAGTACGTTAACAAAAGGGACAAAATTTTTGTATGTATGCTTTCATACTCATTTTCTATCGAAATTGAAGTAAAATTTAGATTTTTTTAGATACATAATTTATTATTTTATATACAAGAAAATTAAAATTTCACATTTTATAAATATTTTATTAGGTTTTTATGTATTTTCTAGCTTTTTTCTGTAACTTTCAACCACTTTTGCTACCAAACAAAACACACATATGCATATCTATGCACAAACACACACGCACGCAAATGAAGCGTGCTTTTATTATCAATTAAAGTTTCAAATAGCACATAAACACACTAAATGTTTTATTTAACTTTTTACTTAATAAACCAATTGTATTTGCGCACTTTTTCACATTGAATTACATTTTTATAGTTTAGGTTTTTTCTTGTAGCTTGTTTTCCTTGTTCGTAGATGATATATGCTTCTCTTTTCAATTATTTACGTTAGGCAAAAAAGCTGATATTTTTAATTTTTGAAACGTCAAATTTGTCTACTTTGGTTACCTCTGTGTCACCACCTTCCTCAATTGTACTTGTGAATTTTTTTACAAAACTTTGAAAATTGAGCTTAAGTAAATTTTTGGTGATCTCTAAAGGATTTTGGCCATGTTTGGGCACATCCGTTTTTGTCACTCATTTGGACCAAATAAAAATTGTAGCCAAGAATCCACTGGAGGATATAAGTATCACTGCAAGCTATTTATTCACCATGAAATTAAAAATTGTCATACTTACTGTCAAGACTCCTACGTCACGAAGACACTTATCAGCGCAAACGCAATGTTAAGCCACAGTACACTTCCATGAGATTGTGTCAGTACTGTCAGCTCACCGTTCACACTGGTCTATCGACAGTGACAGCTGTGATTATTAAAATATATAAAAAAGCATATATATTTGTAAACTTTTTTCAAAACATCTTATTTTCAAAATCTTCAGGAGAGCAAAAATACGGTTGAAGTGTTTAATAAAACTTTTTGGCTTGGCTCTTAAAGAAAAGAAAAGTTATATAGATTAAATTATTTTGATACTACTTTAAGCCCCATTCACACTAGACAGTAATCACGACAGTTGCTGTCACGACAGCAAAGCCTCAATATCAAATTTGGCTTGATAGTGCGACAGTGGAAATGAACTGCCATGGCAGTGCTATCACTACAGTTACTGTTATGGTGTGAACGGGCCTTAAGCCCGGTTAACACAATGATAATAACCACGGCCGTCGCTGTGGAGGAATATGGAAACACTGTTGTCGGACCAAGGCGTAATGACTACAAGGTGGCCTTATTAGCACAAAACAACTAGCACTTTACCAAACTGCCATGCTCAATGCTTACATAATGCTTTAGTTTTTTATAGTTTGGCGTGGTGGTAAAGGCAGCTATTGATCAGCTGCAGTAACGAGGCTACCTGTTGAATTCGCCTTGTGTCAGAGTATGCCATGCTATGTTCATGTGTAACTGCACTATGGTGTTGAAGCCTACTTCATTTTTTAAGCAAAACAATTCCGTTTTACATTTTTTTTTATTTTTTTTTTATTTTAGTTTTTGAAAAAATAGTAAAAATTTTCTTTTTTAAAAATTATGCAATTATGTTTTTTTAATCTTTGAAAATAAATGATAGTTATAAACACAAAAATATAATAAACATTTATTATAATAATTGTTAAAAGAAATTGAAATTGCTTTTTTTTTCAAGAAACTAAACAGGATAAAGTACAATTTTTTTTGATAGACAAAACATTATTTGAAAATGATAACAAAATTGCACGCATTAAACTAATAAAAGCATGATTTTTATATTTTTTTTGTAATATAATAAATTTTCTATTTTTATAAAAACAAAATATTTAGAATTTTCAGAAGAAATTCGCTTAAGTTTTTGTATAGAAGGAGGATGACTTTTTAAAAGGCATGTACGTTTTTTTAAATTTATATTTAAAATGATTATATAAATCATATACATAATAAAGAATGCAAAAAATATATATAAATGATGAACAAATATTAAACATGTTTAATATTTAAAAAAATAAGTTTTATAATTAATATTTTGACAATTTTGTTTTACTATTTTTTATATATAAAAATTATATTTATTATTATTATTTTTTATAATTTTTGTTTTTTACTTTTTTTTGTTTTTTTTTTTATAACTTGTTATATTTCATTGGCTAAAATGCAAAAACAAAGCAAATAAAAAGAAATTCGAAATCTTTCTTTTTTATAAATTATTGTGTATGACAACTTGTAATACACAATAATTTGTAAAAAAACATGTGATTTCGATTTTTTTTGTTAGTTACATGGTTTTGAATTTCAGCTAACGATTTGTATGTATGCGTATGTATGTATGTATTTGTTAGAAGTGTAAACTTGGCATCATTGTTATTTTTATAAAGTTTCAAAACTCAACTCTTAATATTTTGTTGTTAAATCCAAATAATAATTAATTTTTTATGTTCAAAATATTAATTACATTGCGATTATAGTCTTCTTTAGATGATTTTATTTAAATTAAACATTTTCGATATTTTTTCATGATTATATTCAATATTTTGAGTTGGTTTTTCGTGTTTTTGTTTATCTTAATAAAACAATTGTATTTTTTTTATTATGCTTAAAGGAAGCGCACGAAACAAGTGTCAGTTTAGACATCTATTCGAATTAAATTCAAATATATTCTGTTAAAAAAATTAACCTCAAAATTTATTCTTTTTGTTCCAAAAGTTATGGAGGTTTCTTATTCGTTGAAATTTTCTGAATGAACTCAAGATGATTTTTAAAGGAAAATATAAAATAAATGTCTTTTTGAATTGTTTAGAGTTTTTAAATTACATTTTCGTTATTATATACTTAGTTGTTTGTTTTTATACATCATGCTTTCGTTTTTCTTTACTGTTATTATTATTATTATTTTGTTTGTTTAACTATTGTTTTCATTACTTTTGACAACCTTCAAGATATTGACACCTACTTCGTGTTATTTTTTTTATCAATGATGTTTCACTCACTCATTTTAACAAATATTAAGTTGATTTTAGTTTTTGGGGCCCCACACTGAAGTCATGGGTGCTGCAGCAATCGGGGCTCCACCGACAGCGGGAAAATCTTCTTGCGATTGAGTATTGGGTGCCGATTTTCCGTGTTTCCTGTCGGCCTTCTCCCAAGGAGCATCTTTAATAACAAAGCCATTTTCGTTAGCACTGCCACCACCAGCAGATAAAAATGCTCCCACAGTTTGGGGTTGGGGAGATGGTGGCAAGTTTTCTAAGTAGTCACGAATATAATCTTCGGCCATGTTAAGTATGGCTTCCTTAGCATTTTCAACATCATCTTCTTTGCCAATGATGGTGACAGCATCTGGATTATTCTTGGCCTCTTCGGGTGAGGGGAATTTAATGTCAACCTAAAAAAAGGCATTAAACAAAAAAAAAATATTTTAATGAAACAAATCGAAATTTTCCAACAGTATACACTGACCCCCATATGCAAAAAAAAATAAATAAATTGTCTTTGAAATGTATGTTAAAACAAAATTTCCATAGAAAACCCGGTTTTAAATTACATTTCAAACACACTTTATTTTTTTTGCATATGGGGGTGAAACTTTAGTCAAAAATTCGTTACATTGAGTTTATCGTAAAAACGAAGTTCGTTATACCGAAGTATCACTGTATAATAATTAACTCGAAATTTGTATTTTTGCACTTTTTCCGAAAAATCTACGTCATATTCATAAATATCTCACATGTTTTACGGGCCCACTAATAACGCCTTTGCATGTGATAGGTAAACATTATGTGAAACTTTATTCTCTATTAGAGGTACCTGCTGCTTCGCGCGTTTTAAGTTCATTTTAAGGCTAAAAGTAGGGTTTTTTTTATTCCTGGACTTTTTTGTTTCCCAGGAGAGCAGGAAATAAGAAAGAAATTCCCGGGATTCTGGGAATTCGTGGGAATAGAAGAACGTACTAAAATAATTAGAAAACATTGATATGAGCAAAATGAATCATTTAATCATTCTTTATATTAAACTGAGCTTTAAGTTATATTTTTATTGACATTTTAAGGAAACTTCGCATTTAAAGTCGATATTTAGACCGAGCCAAAAGAGAGCATAGAAATAATTAGTAAAATCACTGATGCACTGAAATCAAAGTACTTTTATTTCTGATCATTCATCAGTGATCCAAAGAGCGATCTAAAGGTTGTGTAGGATAAATGTTGGTGACAAAGAGCAGTCTTAGAACAGTAAACTCATTCCTTTACTTTTTGGTATGCAATGAAAGTTCTCTGCCCTTAGAAATTTTGTACTTTTATATTCTTTGTAGCAAATTATTTTTTTTTTAATAGTCAATGTATTTATTGTTGCACCTCACAATCCGTTTTTTACTTAAGTAACTCAATTTCAGTTGTTGAGAAAAGCCTTTCGCCCTGAACAGAAGAGGACGTTGTGTAAACTCCCTGCGGAAAATTTATCGTAGGGCTATCAATATTTTGGTCCTTTTTAATATCAGCATTTGAAGTTTTTCGAAAGTCTTTTCTTTAAAAACATCACTGTCATCTGTAGTGATACATATCTATTTCCCCAATTTCTTCATCACTAAATGCATCAAAAAGACGTGTGTAAAAATGTTCTGCATATCTATTTACCGTGAATTTTGGTGCAAATTGAAAAGCATTATAGTTGCTTTAACTAAAAAAAAGTTGGTTCCTTTAAACAATTAATTAAAGTGACAACTTTTTTATCTTACACACTTTGAGCCGTCGTTCGTTTCTTTCTCCTTAAATATATATTATTTCATGATGAACGATAATAGTTTAAAGAAAAAGGAGAATTTTTGGGTGCCAAAATCAGTACATTTTTATGAATATAAATAGATTTATAATCCCGGGAATTCCCGGAGAAATTTCCCGGGAAAGCGGGAAACTAAAATATGCGGGAATTCCCGGGAAAAAACTCTAGATATAAGGTATCCGTAGAATATGGGTACATTCGTAAATTCAGTAATTGTGCAGTATTCAAAGTCCTGCGTTCGAAAACCAGCATTTGGTAATACTTTTCTGCGTCAAAAGTTTCTTTAAGCAAACAATTGGTAGTACTGCTGCAGATTTCTGGAGCTGCAGCAGCATTTTTATTAGTACTGCAATAGTTTGCATACCGGTTGCACAAATTTACTGGATTTTGCGAATTCACCCTATAATATAAAGTTCTTTACATATTGTTTAAAGTTCTCGTTATACGAAATAAACAGTGATGTCAACGTTAAAAAAATATCTGTCTAATTTCCAGCAACATTTAATTTTAGCAGGGAAAAAGTATCATAAGTTTGAACCAGGACTATTAAGTAGGTCCATGCCGAATTTCATAGAAGTCCGTTCAGTGGTTTTCCCGTGATGTGCGTTCGGACAAAAAGACAGACAATAATGCCATAATAATTTCCAAAATATATTTCATGTACAAGAGACTCCCCTTTTACAGTGTTATTATATGTATAGATTACCCAAAGGCCCAATAATAAGGTCGTGTTGAAACCACGTCTGATTATTTTACCGTGTTGAATCGTTCTGTCAAACTTTTTTAAATTATGGGTTTTGAAGTGATTTGCTTTGTATTCGAAACGTATATTTGCCACAAATTAAAAGAATCGGCCATGTCACAGAGTTCAATTCCGTTCGGAAACGGAATTCAATCCACCCTAATATGTCAAGCCCTAGCTGGAGCATACCGCAGTATAGTAGCGCCGCCAACAGTCTGGACACAGCTGACAAATTTGCGTATTTTTGTTTTCTTTTTTAGACACCAGTTTCTACAAAAATGGGGTAGGTTGAATTCCGTTTCCGAACGGAATTGAACTCTGTGACATGGCCGAATATTTATTTTTTGGGCATATGGATTGTAGTCGCAGTTGTTAAAAATAACAACAATAACAAACTCAAATTTGTTTTTGTTTTCAATATAAATTTCTTAACGAAAATTTTTATTTTATTTTCAAAAACGGGCAGTAAGTAAATTTTATAGCCTGATTTTATAAAAACTTTCGTTTCTAAAAGTTTCCGATTTGTATGAAAAATATCGAAAATTCGTTTAAAATTGAAAAATTGAATTTTTTCAATTGAAGATTTTCTATACAAATTTCAAACGTTTCAGTCTCGGTTCACACACATCAAGTTTTTGTATGTAAGAGGAAATAAAAATATGGGAAAGTCGCCAATTAAGCTCGTATTTCTAAGAAAACATTGGACCTCAGTTTGTAAAACTCAACTCGAAGCATTGAAAGATTTTCAATCTATTTTGTTTCTGTAATTTGAAAATTTTCGATGCAAAATTTATCAACGCCAAGTGTTGCGTTTTACAAAGTAAGACCCGTAACTTTTTTTACTTCTCTATATATTTGTGTACGTCGTAAATAGTTTTAACTTAGTAAAAGTTTAGGAAAAAATAGGACTACATGGTTCTGAAATACAAGCTTAATTGATTGTTGGCGAAAAATGGACTTTTTCCTGGAAGTGCCCATATGTACAATTTGTATTCCTTCCTCTTTCTTTCTCAAAGCAGAATTAAAACTTGTGCAAGAAAACTTGTTGTGTGAACTTGTGAATCACGTCCTGAAACAAATTTTCTCCTTTTGTTTGCTACAGTTCGAACCAACCATCAGAATTGATTTCGTGCTTTGTTGTAGAATTAACACCAAGGCAAATGTATAAATTCGTGGGATGTCAAAAAGTGTTTCAAAAAGGCATTTTGATATCTGAGAAAGATCAAAATGCGAGCGGCCAATCATTAACAAAATGTGAGAGAATGAGGCTCAAAAATCTCGAACAGGCAACAAACAGAAACAGAGACCTGACCAAGGCACATCAATCAGGTACGCCCATTTCTAAAATAATGAAAAAATTGTTGCAGGAACCATTACAACAGTTGTAAAAAAATTTTTTGGAACAAAGGGTGGAATTATCTGCGGAGGAAATGTCAAACACCATATAGGATTCTATATGGTGCTATCAAATGGTATTTGATAGGCTGAAGGAAATGACATTATGAGCATTTCATCAATATCCACTAAGTTTGAGGTTTTTGTCCACCTTATTGATGCATCTTGAGCCTGATTGTGCCAAGGCCTATTAATAAGGTCGTGTTCAAAGTACGAACATCTGAATATTTCGCCTTGCCGGTTTTCAAATGATTTGTTTGATATACTTATACACTTTTATTTGGCGCTAAGCCAAATAATATTTTGGGGATATGGATTGTGATCAAAGTTGTCAAAAGTACATTATTCAGGTAGAAATTTTAAAGTCAGTCTTAAGGCGAACTCATACCAAGTGGTCTCGGCAACCCATGTGATTATTTTCGCAGCTTGTAGTTTGAATCTCCCTCAGATGTCAACACACATTTTTCGGTAAATTTTTTTAAGGCGAATTATCTTACGACTGCCTGGTATGAATTCGCCTTGGTCAGTATTATAATTTATTTAGTTTAAAGTAATTGACTCACCTTGTAATCTTCAATCAGCTTACGAATAGTTCTGCCGCGTTGGCCAATAATATGCGAATGAACACGAGTGTCAATATCGATCACTTCACGATACAAATTTTGCATTTCACCAACAATCTCCATAATAGCATCGCGAGCTGCCTCAGCCTTAGCCTGATAACCGGTAATGGTGATAATGCTTTGATTGGGATCACCACGTTTAGGCAGTGAAATGTTAACGTCATGATCGGCGCGCAATTTGTTGATGACTGCGCCACGTTTTCCGATCAACTTTGAATGATATTCAGGATCGACTTCGATTTGCAAGTTATATGCACGCAATTCACGATCAGCACGACTGGCTTCATATTCTTCGATCATTTTGTCCAAAGCCTTTTTAGCTTCGGCGACGTGAACAGGTGTACCAGTCACCTTCACAATATCTGATTTAGTTTCGCTGGGTGGCAATTCAATGTGAACATCGTGGGTGGACATAAATTCACGTACATTTGCACCTTTGGGACCGATGATGGTACGGTGAAGATCATAGGGTACAGCTAGTTCTTCAGTAATGGGCACAAGATCGATAAGAGCCTGTTTGGCAGCGTTGCATCTATCAATGTGTCCAGTAATACGAATGATATCACAATGACGAATGGGTTCGTCAGTAGCTACACCATCGATTGTACCATTGGTACCGTTTTCAAGACCTTCGACAGGTTCGGTGGCATCACGATCGGGGAATTTAATGTTGACATCATGCTCGGTAGTAACTTGTTGTACTTTGAAACCACGAGCTCCCATAATCGTACGATGCAAACGTTGAGGGATGACTACCTCAATGGTCACTTGAGCATCCAAATCTGCAACTATTTCGGTTATACGCAACTTGGCAGCTTCAATGCAATCTTTTGCACCCTTTAAAGTGACCTTGTCGGAGTCTACACCAGGGCGAGGAAAAGAAATCATAACACCGCCATATTCTTCAGAAATGCGATGCAAAATTTCACCTCGTTTGGCCACAAAGTGTTTGTGATACTTAGGATCAACTGAAATTTCACCTTCGGTGACTTGGTCGATATCTTGAATAATGGCCTCCAATTGTTCTTTCGCCTGTTTAACATTTTCTTCCTTACCAATGATGGTAATGACTTCCTTGTCGGCATCATCGTTGCCTGGAAAGATTATGCGTGCACCGGTGGCATCACGTATTTTTCTAATGGAAGCTCCGTTCTTGCCAATCAGGAACTTGTGGTGTTGCTGTTTAGCACGTACTTCGGCAGTGAAGGAAGCGGCTTGACGTTCGTTAGCTAATTCCAAAAGCTGGCTCTTTGCCTTGACCACATCATCCTTAGGACCACGTATAGTCACCTTATCACTCTTAGATTCACTGGTAGGAAATTTAATCGATACACCACCGCACTCCTCCATAATAGAGGAAATTAATTTACCACCTGTACCAATGATCGAGTTGTAAAACTTAGGAGAGATTTGCACTTCTTCATTGACAATATCGGCCAATTCGTTTTGGATTTTTTGAATACGTTCCTTAGCCTCAAGAACGTTCTCTTTCTTGCCGGTAATGACGATGACCTCGTTAGTGTCACCCTCGGCAGGTAGATCGATTTTCGTTTGTGTTTCGTCACGAATCTTTTTAATGTTAGCACCGCCCTTGCCAATGACAAACTTGTGGAATTGCTTGAAGATGGGCACCTCGACAATGTGCGATGATTCTTGGATTTCTTTCACCAACTTCAAAAGATCCTTATGACACTTGTCAACATCTTCTTTTGGACCACGCAACTTCACAATATCTGTATTTTCTTGGGGTGTTGGAATGACAATCATAACCTGGCGGTAGCGATCCTTGATCTCGCGAATCTTTTCACCCTTGGCGCCAATAATTTGACGATGCAGACGACGATCGATGATAACATCCTTCGATTTTTCATTTTCCAGTTTATCGATTTTCTCTTGTAGTTCAAGATGAGCCTTTTTGACGCCCTCCTTAGGACCTTCAATACGGATGTTGTTTTGACCTTCGCGTTCCTCAATGTTGATATTTACGTTCAATTCTTCCTTAAGACGATTGACGTTGGCACCAGCCTTGCCGATGATATGCTTGTAATAAGCTGGATTGACAGTCATAACAACAAAGGTAAAGTTGTCTTGATAATTGCGAATAAGGTCAACCAGATAGTTGCTTGCCTTATCAACATTTTCCGGATCGCCTTCCAGTTTAATCTTGTCCTCCAGACAATTAACATTTACATGAGGGCAATCCTCCTCAAGTTGTTTCATGTTGGCGCCCTTGCGGCCAATCACGTATTTGTGAATCCAATGGGGAGCTTCGATTTCAACAGACTTGACTGAGTTGGCTTTTTGATAGACTACAGTCAGGGCATTTCCCAAAGCAACTTGAGGGCCACGTAAGGTAATTGTTTCAAGAGGCGAGTCTAAAGGTGGCATTTCCACAGACACACCAGTAAGTTGAAGAATTTCGGCAATTGTCGAGCCTTTGGGTCCAATAACGTAACGATGTTGAGCCTTTGCTACTTCAACACTAACGGTGGAGCATTTTTTCTCCATTTCCTTATAGATGGCTTCAACCTTCGCCTTGGCCGCAGCAACAGCATCCTTTTCACCGGTAATCACAATTTCATCCTTTTGCATAGATTGTGGTGGCACATTGACCTTGGCACCGGTCTCTTCTTGGATCTTATTCAAGTTATCGTTATAAGGACCAACAATAAAGGGATGAAAGATTTTGGGCACCGAAATACGATCTGAAGATTTTTTGTATTGATCAGCGGATAATTGACGTATTTCAGTTTCGGCCTTTTCAATATCCTCCTTAGTACCGGCAATGGTAATGATGTCACTTTCTTCATTTTGGTTGGGGATTGTGATTTTAGTAGCGGTCAATTGTTCCAAATCACGTAGACGTTTACCAGCCTTGCCCAAAATCACACGATGATGTTCCTTGGGAATGCTTACGGAACGACTGGCTTGGGCGGAAAAGTACATAAGAATTTTACGACGGGCATCGAGCAATTCAGGTTGTTTACCCTTGATAAGGAAGGTAAGCGATTGATTTTTGCCAGTTGCAATTTCAATTTGAGCACCAGTTTCCTTGGAGATTAGCTGACAAATACGTTTCGATTCACCTTCACCGAATTTTTCGGAATCGGTCGATTTGCGTTCTTCACCAGCCAAATGTAAAACCTAAAATTTTAACCATTCAAAAATTATGTATTGCTTTTCTTTAGATTTCTGCATTTATTACCTGAGTCTTTTGGGTGCTAGTTACACGTACAACTGGCGGCCCAGTATTTGCACTCATGGGAGCTGCAGTGTTTGCTGGCAAAGCTGGGAAAAGATCATCATAGCTAAATGCTGGAGTAGCATTGCTGGCGGTGCCACCACTTGTAGTGCTGGTGGGTGTAGCAACCGGAGTAGGAGATGCTAGTTGTTGTTGATCCATTAGTTCTTGATAGTTGGTGGTGTTTATGTTGGTAATTGGTTGTTGTTCAACGTTTACTAAAATGTTTTTATGTTTCTGATTTCTTTTTGTTTTATTTAAAAATATTTATCTTTTTACTTACCGTTTGATTCTTCCATCACTGCTGCTTGCATCACTTAAAAAAAAAGAGAGAGAAGTGTCCTTTTTCGTTCCAAGTCGTTACAGTACCACTACAATACATATAAACAAATTTAATATAGAATGGGATTTCTTTTTAATTTTTGTGAAAGCAAATTTATTTTTAAATAAGAGATGCACAATAATGAAAGTGATTTACTATATGTATGTACATATCGCGACCTTAGTATTGTTTTGGCCCACCGACCATTTAAAAAAAATTCAGGTAGTAGGGTATATATATTTTGAATACCCTCTTTTAGAATCCAAAAACTGTTTCACGAAATTGTTCCTGGTTTCTGAGATATCAAGCATTCATTGTGCTCGATATCATCATTTTTGATAAATTTTTTGTAAAAAAAATAAATAAAAAATATCCGTCTACCGGAAGCAGGTTTGTAAGGGAGAGATTTCGATACTCTCCCTTACCAACCTGCTTCGGTATTACATGATTTTTGTATGGGATGTCCCATTTGGTAGGTCTGGAGGCATGAGCTTCTTTCTGCGCATCCTAGATGCATTAACCTAACCTCATGTCTTTTTTATATGTATATAATTAAAAAATGTTTTGCTCTTTACATCACAATTTTACCACACTTGGATTAATTTTTTATTTGCCATTATTTTATGTTGTTTTTATATTTATTTATGTATTAAATGGTACAAATACAATTGGAAATTATATTACACTACAATTTACTTTTGTTAAATACTTTTTGTTCGCGTATTGAATCAGGAATCGATCCCATGATATCCGCATGGTAGACTAGAACACTAACCACTAAGCTATCGAGGCACATTTATTTTCGTACACAATTCAATGGAAGAATAAAAATATTAAATTACGAAGCAAAAATCACACTCGTATCCATATTTGTACCCACGTAAGCGAGAGATGATGCACTATAAAAAGTTCGAGTTGAATAAAAAACTTCGTGTTTAAAACACATGAAAAAACATAAATAGCCAACCAAATTCATCGTGTGTGTGGTAAGTTTATTCGCTCGCTTACGTTATTGCATCCTCGTAAGGCAGAGGGGATGCACTGTGTGCCTTTCCGCATCGCCGAAGCACTTCTAATTAATCTACCTGCTTCCTTGTACCAAATTTATTTTTGCTGGGTAATTATTATTTGAACTGAAAATGTGTTTAAGTCGAAAGTTATTATTCGGGCATGTTTTGACACTCGCATTTTGCATAACATTTGCGATTATGACTTGAACTCGCAAGAGAGGTGTTCTGCAATCGCAATCACAAGACTTTTGGCGAGTTCAAATCGCAAGAATAAACTGAGTGAACTGATGAATTTAGACTAAACTAAACTTTAAAGAAACAATACAATGACGAATAAATTATATTAAATATGTTTTCTTTTTATTTGCACCAAAACTAGTATCATATTCTTACAATTTGTATTAAAAATATGAATTTAAAAATTTTTGTTTGATTTTGTTTGTACATTATTTTCTTCTGCACAGGCGATTTCAATAAACAGCTGATCTATTTAATACGGCAAATCGCAAGCAAAACGGGCGAGTTACAGAACATGAAAAATCAAGTTTGGCGATTTGCAACTCACATGCGATTTGACAATCGTGCGAGTGTCAGAACATACCTGATTATTTGGCTTAAGTTCACAATAATTGAATTAATATAAATTCAAATTATTTTAAAAAGTGGAATCAAGGTCGATATAAGATCTACCTTGAGTGGAATATTAGAATATCTAATCTAAAAGCGAACAAAGGACGCTGATGATGACAGCGTAGCGGCTGTCGAAATTAATAGTACTAATCCGTTCTGCTAGTCTGCTTAGATATTCTAATATTCCACTCTTAAAAATAATTTGAATTTACATTAATTCAATTATTGTGAACTTAAGCCAAATAATAATAAACTTCCGACTTAAAAAAAATAAAAATCATAAATCAAGTAAAATACCAAGTTTCATCAATATTAACTTTTTATTCTATGTAAATATCTTTTCTAATAACATTTATAAGCTTATTTTCAATAAAAAGTAGAAAATTTCATCTCAATAACAAGTTACTCAATACACAGCAGTTACACACTTACACATGGAGCAACAAAAGCTACTTTTTACAAATAAAATAAAAAAAGTGGCTACTGGAGCACATAACTGGAACACATAATTTCTAATCGGATTGATGAAAGTTCACAAAAATTTACAAAAATTTTTCTTCCAAACATATGCCGGAAGCAGTGGTGAGAATACAAAAAAATTCTATCGGATATATTTTGAGAAAACTTTATGTAAATCTTTTTTGTTGTTTTTCTACATTCCGACTTTTTGGCATATGGGCCAAAACAATACTAAGGTCGCGATATATTAAGCTGACTAAATGTAAAAACTTGCCTATTTTAAAATTAAGCACATGCTAAATATTTGGTTAGTTTAATAATAAATATCACAGCATAAATGTATTTTTTTCTAACACGTTATCCAAGACATGCGCTTCTTTCTTTTTAATTCGTCTTAAAATGTTTTCTTAGCTAAAGACGTAATATACATACAATTAAATAATATACTACATATTTACATATCTACATATTTTTTAAACTGATAAGACATTGATATCTATTGACGTGCAAGTAAGAAGCATACAAAGTCATAATATGAAATTGTATGTATTTTTCTCGAATAGATCTGGGGTTACTTATGGAACAATAAAAAAAAATGCTGATAAGAAATGAAATGTGTGTAGATCTAGGCGGCAACAAATGTACTTTTGCATGTACTATAACACTGGTCTGCAGGAAAAAAATCACCTTTAAATAAAAATATGTGGAATATACAAAGTTTAATGTGCTAAATTCAAATCCGTTTTCAGTTTTTTTCTATCACTTACAGATTTTTTTAATGGGTATTAGGTACACTAGGCACATCAGTATATATAACCATAACTCAAGAATGGTTTTTCCGATTTGAACAAATAAGACAAAAAAAAAATGCGGAATAAAATTACCCTTAAGTAACTCAATAAAATAATAAATCACCCCTATCGCGAATAACATGTGAAATTTATGTTCCCATGAAATTCATTTCTATCGTGAATACTTTTTCCTCCGAAATGTTTTCCTTTTTCCTTCTTTTGCAATCGTGAATAAAAATTCGAAAAATTCCCCTGATCATGAATGATTTTATCTCGTAGATTTTTTCCCTTTTCCCCTGTTTTTGTTCACTTTATTTTAGCAGGTGAACAGGATATATACATCATGAGATAGCAATTTTATCCTTCCAATTAATTATTAAAACTTTTAAAGATTTATTTTTAGATGAAATCACAATATGTTGAACATGCTAAGAAAAGACACTTAGTGAAGTTCCGAACATTTAGAAAAAGCTTCATTAATAGGTGCGACTCGCCACAAGATGGCGACAGTCTGTTAATTGAAGCTTACTAAAATTAGTAGGATTTTCGCTACAGTACTGTTGCCACTGTCAGTCGTAGTGTAGGTAAAGGACTCTGACGAGTAGACTTGGTAGTCACGAAACAGCTGTCAGTTCAACCCTCCGTACATCGAAATTTTTCTTTGAATGTTCAATATTTACATGATTTAGAATTTCTTTCTTAAATAAAAAATAATTTGATCGAAAGATTAAATTAAAAAATTAACTTAAGCCAAACTAATTAAATTTAGATTCACAAAGCAAATACGTTCGAATAATCATATTAATATAAACAATTAGCTACTGGCTTGAGCTTTTCACATGTTTACATGTTCATATATACTTAAGTATAAAATCAAACCAAAAAAGTTTGTCTTGAGTAGAACAAAAATCAGAAAAATGGGAATGAAGAAAAATAAGCCGATGGCAACGCTGGGAAAGTGCACTTTAATATCAGCTTGAGAGTGAATTGATTCTCGTATTCAATTTTCACGAAAAAGTTGTATATATAAGAATTAAAATCACATTCAACAGAGCCACCTGACAAGTGGTGATAGCATATACACGTGAGCACTGACGATGGAAGTGTAGCGGCTTCCGAAAGTGGCGCTACTCTGTTCTGCTGTGTACGTTGAAAAATTAAGTTGATGTTAATTTTTCCCTTGTTCCTTGGAATATTAATCATACCCAATTCTTTCTGAATATAACGTTACGAACCTTAGCCTAATAATCAATTTAGATTCACTAATTAAATAACTTTGGATAAAAATATTTATTTTTAGAACAAAATCAGTAAATAGTATTAATTTATTATAATACAAATATTAAAAATAAAATAAGCCATAAATCGAAGGAGAAATGTCCATTTTATTCCAAATTAAGTAAGGGAACTTAATTGACAAAAATTGCGATTTCCATACAACACACAAATTAAAAATTTCCTGTTGTATGGAAGTTGTTATTTTTATCAATTGAGCTCCTTCACTTAATTGTGAATGAAATTGACATTTGTTCATCGATTTTAATCATTTATAGCTTATTTTTTCCTAATATGCCTAGCTTCCTGATAATTGTCAAAAATGCAAAATTTTCGCATCCACTGCAATTATTTTTTTTTAACCCGAAAGGATATTTATTAGCTATAAATTATCCAATAGCTATATATTAGCGAGAGCGAGCTATTTCGGGTGCCATATTAGTCATGTCCATAAAAAATCTCTGCCTGATAGAAAAAAACTGAAAACGGATTTGAATTTAGCACATTAAACTTTATATATTCCACATATTTTTATTTAAATGCTCGAAAATTTTTATATTTTTGCAGACCAGTGCATATCAATCAATCATATGACTTCAATTGAATAAGAGAGATGATGCAATTCATCTTATCAAAGATTTTCATTTTATGTAAAAAAAAGAAACTTTCAAATAGATTTTTTAATTACTTTATTGATAACAGATTCGAAATAAAAGAAGGTTCATTAAAACGAAGAATTTTCGAAACAAATTTGTTCGATAAATGATCGTGAATCTAAAAAAAGTCGAATGTTCGCTAAAGCGAGCTTTTGTCTATAATTTCATAAAATGTGAAATTTGTCTCGATAATATGCGCAATTGCCAAATTTCATAAAATGTGAATGTTCACTGCATCGAACTATTTTCGATAATTTCTCGAATGTGTAATTTACATTCATGTGTGCAGTAATTGAATAGAAAAATATTTGCCACGATGTGTGCCAATCTGTTAGCCTACAGGTACCGTGTGCGGTACCTGTTCCATTCCATTTACATTAAAATAGATAAATTAAAAAATGAAGATAACAATCTTGAAAAATTACTTTTTCATGCATTTGTGTGTTATCGATATTTCTTCGATATTGGTTCGCTATTGATTTGTCAGCGAAACATCGAAATCGAAAGACTTGCTGCCACAAACTGAGCGACGAGTGAGCTCTAGCAGCTCTTTCTCTTTCCGAATTCGATAGCCGTTCTCGAGTGTTTGGTCCGAGAAATGGGTACGCAACATTCGAATGCGATATTATTTTCGAATGTTTTGGTTTGCTGGGTATATATTTTATATAACTTGCTTTGGTGTGTGCAAATCCACATCTGTTAAATATAAAATTTCATACTGTTATTATTAAACATAAGTTCAAGAAACTGAAACCCGACTACCATGTAAGATTAAATATTACATATACATATTTGAAATATGTTGATTAAGCGCTTTGATTGTATATCCAACCTGGCAACTTTAATTTTTCTTTCGTTCAATTCGTGACCTTGCACTCTAGAGGGCGCCATACTGAATTCAATGAGGCGCCACGTAGTCTACAACAGGCATGCAAAATGAGATTTTACGAATTGTACTAATTTTCAAGAAAAATTGTACTTTCCTCAGTCCGATTGTATTAAATTCTTGTTCTATTATTTTTAAATATTTTTTAACTTAAAATCAACAATCAAAAAAGGTACATTGAAGTGCACATGCACTACCCAGCAAAAATATCCGTCTACCGGAATCAGGTTTGTAAGGCAGTACTCTCCCTTACCAACCTGCTTCTGTATTACATCATTTTTGTATGGGATGTCCCACTTGGTAGGTCTCGAGGTATGAGCTTCTTTCTGCGCATCCTAGACGCATTAACCTCATGTCTTTTTTGTATGTATATAATTAAAAAAAATGTTTGCTCTTTATAACACAATTTCACCTACACTTGGATAAATTTCTTATTTGAAATTATTTTATGTTGTTTTTATATTTATTTATGTATTAAATGGTATAAACACAATTGGAAACTATTGGCCATGTCATAAAATTCAATTCCGTTCGGAAACGGAATTCAACCTACCCCATTTTTGTAGCAGCTGGTGTCTAAAAAAGAAAACTAAAATACGCAAATTTGTCAGGTGTGTCCAGACTGTTGGCGGCGCTACTATGCTACGGTATGCTACAGCTAGGGCTTGACATTTTAGGGTGAACTGAATTCCGTTTCCGAACGGAATTGAACTCTGCGAAATGGCCGTATATTAGACTACAATTTAGTTTTATTAAATACTTTTTGCTCGCTTATTGAATCAGGAATCTATCGCACGATCTCCGCATGGTAGGCTAGAACACTAACCACTAAGCTACCGAGGCACATTTATTTTCATACAAAATTCAATGGAAGAATAAAAAAATCAAATTACGAAGTAAAAATAACACTCGCATCAATACATATTTGTATCCACGTAAGCGAGAGAGTATGCACTATAAAAAAGTTTGAGTTGAATAAAAAAACTTCGGGTTTAAAAAACATGAAAAAATATAAATAGCCGACCACCTTCCTCGTGTGTGCGATAAATTTCTTCATTCGCTTACGTTATTGCAACCTCGTAAGGCAGAGGGGATGCACTGTGTGCTTTTGCGCATCTCCGAAGCCCTTCTATTTAATCCTACTGCTTCCTTATACCAAATTTATTTTTGCTGGGTAAGTACTTATACGTGATGATCCTAATGAAATAGGACCTTATCTTACTGAGGCCGAAATTATATCAAGCTAAATTTCATAAAATCTTCTTTTGAAATCTGGCATGGATGTATAATTCTATTTTTGCTTGATATAATTTTTCAGATTATATTTCTTGTTTCAGATATGGAAAGTAAACCTTGGCAAACCATAATAGAATTTATTTTTACTTACCTTCGCGAATATATTTATAATATTCTAAATAGCTTTAATCTAATATATAAAAATTAATGTTTGTTCGTATTTTATGCGCGATCAAACCGCTTATCCGGTCACGATGAAATTTGGTGCACTTAGTCTGTAAAATGCCGGGAATTTTATAGAGTATGACTTTTTCTAAACTAGGACCAGGAATGCAATAGGGGGTTATTTCTGGCTCTCCGAAGCGGTCCAACAGATTTTAATGAAATTTAGAACATATGTAGATAGATCTGCATCTGAAAGCTCATATAGGCTAAGCACATTTTCAAAAGTATGACCAGGAGGGCGATAGGGAGAAATTTCTGCCGCCGACACGATCAATTTTAATAACATTTTGAACATAAATAGATTTGCGTCTGTACAGTCACATCGGCTCGGTGTACTTTCAAAACTAGCACCCGGAGGGCGATAGGAGGTTAATTTCTGCCTCTCCAAAACGTTCAAGCCGATTTTAATGAAATTTATAATATAGATAGATCTGCATCTAAAAAGTCACAAAGGGTATGTACATACATTTTTAAAACTAAGACCAGAAGGGCTGTGGGGGGTAAATTTCTACCTCTCCGAATCGTTCAATCCAATTTTAATGAAATTTAAAATATAGATAGATCTGCGCTTAAAGTAGCATAGGCTATGTATATTTTCAAAACTAGGACCAGGAGGACGACAGGGGGAAATGTCCTACCCCTTCGTTTAGAAGGAGACATACGCTAGGTACCTTCTCAATCAAAAATAATACCTGCAAGAGGCTACGGGGACAATTTCTGCTCCTCCGAAACTTTGAAATCGATTTTAATGAAATTTAAAGCATAGGTCCCCTTCTTTTATAAGAAGAGAAGACATAGGCTATGTACCTTTTCAGAAGCAGGACTATGAGGGTTTAAGAGGAACAATTCCTACCATTTCGATACATGCTGACCGATTTAAATGAAATCTAAAACATAAATATATCTGCATCGATATAATCGATTTGATTTAATTCAAAATATACAGAGATTGATATTCAAATTTAAAACAATTAAGACGCTCTTAAAAAGTATACATCTGGCAGATCAATATTTAGTTTTCTTATTTATTTCTATAGTTATGTGGTCGTTAACCACACTTATCAAGAAATAAAAATAGCTGTGCCATTAAGGCGCTTTTAAGAAGTATACATCTGGCAGATCAATATTCAGTTTTCTTACTTATTTCTATAGTTATGTGGTCGTTAACCACACTTATCAAGAAATAAAAATAACTGTGCAATTAAGGCGCTCTTAAGAAGTATACATCTGGCAGATCAATATTTCGTTGTCTTACTTATTGCTATAGTTATGTGGTCGTTAACCGCACTGATCATGAAATAAAAATAGCTGTGCGAAATAAAGAAACAGTTATTTATCATCGTAGTAGCATTTTATTTACATTTGACATATTATTAGTTCTCTTCTTTATTTTTTGAGTAAAGTTCGGTAAAATGAGAGCAAGTAAATATTTTGCTCAACGAGAGTCAAAAATGTGAAACAATACGGGAACGCAAAAAATCAAATTTCTATCCCGAAGAACAACATGAATTAAAATGTGGGGAATTATCAAAGCATTGTTGTTGCAAATTAATATTTATAACAACAATGCTTGGATAGTTCCGAACATTTTAATTCCACATGAAATACAGAACATACCCGTATATCTTTTCATTGTTATTGTTTATTTTTGCCAACTTATTTCTTTAACTCTCTTGAAATATATATGTAGAAAACTGGCGACATAGGAACTGTGAGAAGGGTGCCCAAAAAAAAAAAAACAAGAAAATTGTTAATTATCCTATATCTGGAGAGCTACAACAGTGGCTCTTAAAATATGGTGTAGGTTACTCTGGAGATTTGGTGCGCAGGCAAGCCTGGCGAGATATGGGTGGAAAAACGGTAGCCACTTCCAAGAAAATTAGCATTAGAAAATTAGGGGGAGAAGGGTACCACTCATACAATTTTTTTAGTTATTAAATAAAAATATATTTATGTTCATACCCAGCTAGCAATTTATGAAATTATCGATCATATACGAGTCTTTGTTGATTCCTTAGCTCGATTAAAACAATCATTTATGCGCTCATTTTCTGATCATAAAATATACTTTTGTCGGTAGAAAATGGTACCCTACGTACGTAGGACTCCTCTGGAAGAGTATTTTATTAACCGCTTTTAAATCAGTTTCGACTCATTTTTTAGTAATTTTTAAACAGTATTTTTGATCATTTCTGAGTCAATTTCAAATCATTTTCGAGAAAGTAAAAAAAAATTAGTTTTAACTGAGAATCGAACCAAGCTCCTTCGGAATTGTAACATTACGTACCAACCTAACATAAACTTACTTCTATAACAATACTCAAAACAATCACATTTCGAGAATATACTTGATCAATTTATGATTGCGCACAAGTCGTTTTCTAGTCATTTGTAGGAATAATTTTCGAGTCTTGCTTTAAGCCCGCAACTGACTAATCACTTTTTGATCACATTAACTTTCCCATCCATGTACTCATACGGTATTTAAAAAAGAAAGAAAAAGAAGTGTTGAAAGTGGACATTTGTCAAAATTTATAAAAATTCTTAATTTTTATACATATGTACATACATATCCGGGCACGTTCTGAAAACCATTTCGTTTTGAAATCGCAAAGTTACAAAAACGAAAAACAATGTTTTTTTAATCTGACAATTTAGTGCATTCGAAGTTGAGTTCGGATAAAATATCTGAAACATTTAAAACATAAAAACAAATTAAAAAGCTACAATAAATGAGCGTTTTAGTTGAATTCTTTCCACAAATTTGACGGTTTCGGCAAAAATTATTTACCCCTATCGCGAATAACAAGTGAAATTTATTGTTCCCATGAAATTTTCATTTCCTATCGAGGGAAATTTGCTATCGTGAAGTTCCCATGAACATTTTTCCCGCTATCAGTTCTTAGTGAATGTAAATAAGGAAGAAGCTTAATAAAATAATTTTAAAATCAAAGAACTTTTTGCTAAAAAATAAAAAAATGCACTGCTAAGAATTTGAATTATCTTTTTATTCCATGAGGAATCTAAAAAAATCGAATTGTTTGTCCAGAATGGCTAGATGCATCCAATGCCTTGTAGTACCCGAGCCATTGCAGGCAGCCTAATTCAATCAAATAGTCTTTTGGTGTTAAATAAAATTTTCTCAAGAGTAAGTAAAAATGGGTATTTATATATTTTGGACGCGATGAATGATTCTCTACAGATGCGGAAAAATCAATTGGTATTGCATCATCGGGAAACTTAGTTCATGTGTGCCGGGAAGGTGTTGCATGGAGGTAGTGTTACAATATGTAAATGTATTAGTATTAAGATAAATGAACATTATTTACTGAATTTGTCCTGAAAATAGATATTTATAAGCTTGAATATTTAATTGGAAGGATAAAATAGCAATTTCATGATGTACGAGTATTTATCCATTTCGCCTGCTAAAATAATGTGAACAAAAACAGAGGAAAAGGGAAAATCCACATGAGAAAAATCATTCATGATAAGGGGAATTTTTCGATTTTTTATTCACGATCGCAAAAGAAGGGAAAGGGAAAACATTTCGAGGGAAAAACTATTCACGATAGGGGTGATTGTGATTATAAAAACTATTTTTCTAGCTAGCATCATTAATAAAGTCTGAATTAATGATACTATGCTGAAAAAGCAATTTTTATGATAACATTAGTTTGATTCTTATTAAGTCTTTTATCTCGATTGAACAATTTTTAAATATGTTGCATTTTATATGTATTAACTTATTAACTACTATTTATGTATCGATAACTTTATGATTAGCAACTTTATATAAATACATACTTTATATGACATATGTCGTAATATTTGTGCAAAAGCTAACTTCTGTAATTTGAAACTAATTTCAAAAAAAATCTATAAAAGTGCACATTTGCATTAAAAAAAATTAAAGCAATAAAGTTTTCAATTTAAAATTGATATGTACATATTTAACCTAAGGCAAAAATAGTACATTTTTCAGTTTATTTTCTTTGAGTACAATTTTAAATAAAAACAATGATTGGATTTTTCAACCAAATACT
Source organism: Panzeria rudis (assembly GCA_956483635.1). NCBI lineage: Eukaryota > Metazoa > Arthropoda > Insecta > Diptera > Tachinidae > Panzeria > Panzeria rudis. Next base: position 126,556,725 of record OY101450.1, on the reverse strand, counting down.
ACCTAACTTAATTTTAACATTTTGAACCATCACAGAATTTATATTTCATAGTACAATTCATGTGACACACATTTATCTATTTTATTTGTGCTTTCAAAAATCGTGTCTTTGAAATAGAAAATAAATAAATACATACATACATGAATAAAAAATTATGAGACATACCGACTAAAAGCCAACAAACAACGAGCTAAATAAACAGCAGAGCAGAGCTGCAAAAGCAAGTTCTTTAACAAGGAGGAACTAGTTGGAATAAATTCGAAAAATGTTTCTTTTATTAATGTTATTGCAGTTGCAGTTGCTGCTGTTGTAGTTTCTGTTGCGGATGACAATGCAAGTGTGATTTACAAAACAAAAAAATGACCATGTTTTCGTACTCTGTCGGTTGAATAAACTGATCGGAGTAACAACAAATTAACAGCAAAAATAAAACATGTTTTTTCCTCATATTAGAACGATCGTACAATTTATAGTGCAAACATATACATACTTAGTATATTATAGAAATGCATACGTATATATTAAAGATTTTATGTGCACATAAGCTACATACATACAAAAGAAAAAAAGTTTTTTGAGTAATCAAAATAGAAAAAATTTAATAGTATAAGGGAGAGAATAGCTAAGACATGTCATAACTTAGGAAGTCTTCGAAATATTCGGATAATTTTAACAAAATAGTTGCATTGAATGTTTTTTATATAAAATTTTTCTAAATTTCTAAATATATTAGAAAGCTTTGCAATGCATATGAATAAAGACGACGGAATTAGCCAAAATCAAAATTTTGGTAGAGACATGATCAATATTCCAAAGAAGAAGGGGAAAATCAACATTAAATTTGAACGTACGTACACACCAGAACAGAAGAACAACGCTGTTTTTTGGAATCTTTAGATTTTTGGAGTAATTAAAAATATATACTTTTTTCGAACAATTTCGATCACATCTCTTGACCCACTTAACCGATTTAGATCCATTTGGTGGCATTCTGCGCAGTCATGTAAAACTGCATATAAATAATATTGTAAACATTTTTTTTGCGTTTTTCACTCTTGGTGATAAAGTACCCTAAAGTACAACAAAATGTACAGAACTTTAGTTTACCACTCTGTGGTTAAAAACGACAGAAAAAGCTGTAGTAAAGACGTGTGGTAAATTTACCAGGACAAAACATTGACGAAAAACAAAACAGAAACAGCTGGCTCATTAATTTATGACGCAAACGAAAAATAAACTAACGCTTTCTAGTGATAAGTCTTAGTATATATAATAGTTATAAACTTAACACAAACGAGTGAAAACCGCTATTAAATTTATTTATTATTTGAGATATTCCCCCAATTTTGTTTTAAGAAAGATTTATTTGTTGCGGGTTAAACAATGTCTATATGCATTTCATTGGTGCTTTACCAAATCATCAGTAGACTTCTACCATACTTTTCAAAAATTTCAAACATCTTATCTTATGCACAAACTTTCAAAAATCATTTGAGCATCTATAGCTATTAATAGTTTCGGTGATCGTTTGTTGAAGCACTTCTTTCAGGGCGTTCGCAATAGACATCCTGTTAACTTCGGGTGAAATGGCGTTTCTAATGTCATCACGGTAGTGCCTGAAGTCTTTTCGGATGTGTCTAGGAAGAGGGTCCTGCATCAGAATTCGATGATTGAGGTGCGTTGGCAGGTGAAATTTTATTAGAAAACACCTTTAAAAATTACTTCGTTTTCGAAATCGATTTCCATCACATACCTGATTAACTTCTAACTGCATTCATGGAAATTCACAAAAATTAAAATTTTTCTTCCAAACATATGCCGGAAGCAGTGGTAAAAATACAAAAAAAAATTCTATCGGGTATATTTTGTAAATCTTCTTTGTCATTTTTCTTCATTCCGACTTTTTGGCATATGGAACTAAACCCGCAACGAGGTCACGATATGTGTAATTTTTGTATAAGATGTTTAAAAAGTATCACGTGAAAATCGTATAAAAATCGGGTTTTAGTAGAACTAACAAATATGGTACTTTTCGAACACTTTGTTTCAGAATTACGGTGTTCAAAAGTTTTTTTTTAATTGGTCATAATTTTCGTAATGAAATACGTTTCGTCGAAAAGGTATGCGGTCATGGTTGGTTAGTTGATCCATAATTTGAGCCAAATCAAATGTGGAGTATATTTGCTCTGTTCAACAAAAAATTTTGTTACTCTTCGGTCCAAAAAAGTACTATAAATTTTTTTTTGATACCGAAATGAAAATATTATTTCCCATTCCTGCTCTAGCGTGATTTGTAATGTCAAATGAGGGTGTTGCACCAAATGAGCGATATGTATAATCGTTACTTTACTATAGAAATGCCCAACCTCTAATTTATATTGAATATTATGCAATAAGCTCGACTAAAAAAAAAAAATAATTAGGGCCTTCGCATATTAAGGTAACGATATGTAAATTTATATAAATAAGTATAATGGTTTCTTATTCATAATACCACTTGTTAAATATATCTTAATAGGTATAAACTTACTGTACTGTAAAATCCAAGAAATCCGGCCTATTTATTTTCTACCGTAGTGAAATCCAGTTTGATAACTTGGCGTATTTTCTAAAAGTAGTATTTAAAATAAGCTAAAATCAGTAAAACAACTTTTACTTTATAATATATATTACTCGAGACTTTGTTATTGCAAATAGTATTATCGATATTAACAAAATTTCATACTTCAGCACATTTTAAATTACACTTACTAAAAAATTATTTTCAAAAAAATTAACAGTGTTTTATAACGGAATAACAATTGCGTTTTAATATCGTAAATGAACATAAAATGGTGACCAAATCTCTTATGTGTGATGAAGGGTTTGATTTTAGACCTATAAATTTCTTTCGAATTTTGCATAAATTCATTTCCAAGTTATGTGGAACTTTCGAAACAGCACTTTCAGCAAAGGACATGGACTACCAGTTAAAAATGTATTTGCTCGTATTGTGATATGGACAACTTTTGTTGCAGGAATATCATACGTATATTATTTTATAATCTTGGATATTATACCGGAAGCACTATTTAAAAACGTTGGAAAGAAATTACATATGTCTATCTACTTCTTAAATCAACGTCTTTCATCACAAGATAAGAAGCAATACTGTTCGTATTCACACACCTACAAACATACTCATCCATTATTTCAGACAGATCGAAAATCACTCTCTCAGCTTCTGATATTATTATCATAATTCCACGAGTTTTTCTTAAAAATGGCACTACGATCAACGAAATTACTGTGAACCCACTGACTGTTGACTGAAATAATAGAAAATGTGTGCAGAGATAACGACGAAAAATATAATAAAATAAATAGGAAATGCCTCAAATAGAAAATACAAGAAACTCTCAATAAAAATGCGGTCATTGATGAAAGTGGAAAAAAATACACGTTTAACACTACAAGTGGTAGTTGGAGCAACACTACAAGATAAATATATAGCCCAGAGCTACAAAAGAATTATGTACGAACATATTGATACGTATTTGGTTTAAATTAAAAAATAAAAGAACTGAAACCATACTTTTAATTATAATTACTAATTAACAACTAACCCAATCATATTTTTCAAATATGTACTACTAATTTTGTTTATTTAAATGTATTATTTTGCGAAAAATTGAAAAAAAGTGAACTAGAAAAAAACGTGTTTTTCTTATTTAACATAATTGGACTTTCATAAAGTCGAGGAAAACATACATTTACACAGTTGCTTACGACTGACTGCGACGTTGGCAGCGAACAACCAAAAAAAAGAAGACAATCATCAGTCAATGACAACAGATTTTTTCAAAACATTTTTAACAAAATTGTCATTTATAAACGGCAAATCCATTTTGAGTTATGTAATTTATTGCTACATATTTTTAAGACTTTTAACTAATTTATAATTTCATAAATAAAAGTTAATTTATTTCTTTTGCGTTTTCCTTTTATCTTATAATTTTGACTTTTTTCGCCGCTCCTATTTGGTTTTTCTGTCTGCTCTGCAACGTCGTATTACGACCTGAATTTTTTCATTTAATCTTTTCATAAGACTTGGTAATTTAATTATTTCTTAATTATAAATGTTACCACAATTATAAAACTATTGAGATTCTTCACTTATTTAATAAAACGTTTGTTTTATGAAATTTTATTAAAAAATTCTAGTCTTTTTGTACTAAATGCAATAACAAACGCCGCACACAACCGATATTACCGACGTCCAAGTATTAAATGCTCTTAAATGTCAACGTCAACAAAGTTTGACGTTTCGTGTGCAACTGAAAACGTGGCCATTTTGCCCGACTTATAGGACTGCCAAGTTTATAGGAATTGATACAATGTAAGAAAATAGGCACAAATATTTTATGGAATTCCTTAAGTTTTAAGAAAAGATGTATTAACATATATTGAACTTTTTTGCCATTTTACTAAAGCGAAAATTTTTGTGTGAGCTTTTATTTGGACTTTTATAGAATAATAAAAAAAAGTAAACTTATGTGCTGTTTCCACAATGCAAACAAGCACTGCTTGTCTAAAATTGTATGGAAATCACTCAAAAAACTGAGTGCTTTTCATATAAATTTTAGACAAGCAGTGCTTGCTTGCATTGTGGAAACAACACATTAAATCAAATATGTGCACTTTTAACAAAACCACTTAAGTCGAGTTAAGATAGTTTTACAGATAGTGGTGTATATAAATGCAGAATTTTAAAGTAGAAGCCACACTTGCAAACTTACGTAACAGTTTTGCTCAAAATTTGGCTTGCTTGATACTGTAGGTGCAAATTTCATCATTCAACAATCAACCACAAAAAATTTTGCGGTTGAGTGGCATCGATATATCGCGACCTTAGTATTGTTTTGGCCCATATGCCAAAAAGTCGGAATGGGGAAAAACAACAAAGAAGATTTACATAAAGTTTTCTCAAAATATATCCGATAGAATTTTTTGTACTCTCACCACTGTTTCCGGCATATGATTGGAAGAAAAATGTAAATTTTTGTGAACTTCCATCAATCCGATTAGAAATTAACATATTTTTACTGAAAGTAAAATATCTTGTTATGTGCTCCAGTAACCACTTTTTTTATTTATTTTTAAAAAGTAGCATTTGTTGCTCCATGTGTATACTAACTGCTGAGTATTGAGTAACTTGTTATTGAGATGAAATTTTCTACTTTTTATTGAAAATAAGCGTATAATTGTTATTAGAAAAGATATTTACATGGAAGAAAAAGTCAATATTGATGAAACTTGGTATTTTATTTGAATTTTGATTTTTATTTTTTATTTAAAAAAAATTTTTACAAAAAATTTATCAAAAATGATGATATCGAGCACAATGAATGCTTGATATATCAGAAACCAGACACAATTTCGCGAAACAGTTTTTGGATTCTGAAAGAGGGCATTCAAAATATATATGCCCCATACTTAACTCAATTTTTTTTAAATGCTCGGTGGGCCAAAACAATACTAAGGTCGCGATATATCGAATGAAAAAGATCGATATGTCGAAATATCGATATTTTTTCAACAATTATAATTCATACGTAGGCCCCAAGTTTTTTTTTAAATAAAACAAAAAAGTACCCCTCTTATATATAATTAAGCTGGAAAGAGTTGATTTCCAAGATCCATGCTGTTCCACCAATATTTCATGGAACATACATCAACAAAATTACACTCAAAGAATGATAATTTTTCGAATAGACAAAATACTATAAATAAAACAAAAGATTTTGCTAGTAATATTCTATTTGCTGAAGACTGTGCCGAAATGTTTTTAAAAATTGCACGAAAAACAAAACAAAAGCTAAGAAATGTCGAATTCGATACTGTCGATATATTTGGAAAAAATATCGATATATCGATATTAAAAATATCGACGATATATATCGATATGTTTTTAAGATAATATCGATATTAAAGCAAATAAAAAAATAATCAGCTCGCGTTGCAGGGCTACCTTGTATATTATTCTACCATGGTTTAATGTGTTTCGGCAAAAACTTTTTTGGTTTGATTTTATACTTAAGTATATTTATATGATAATTTCGAACGTATTTGCTTGTGAATCCAAATTGATTATTAGGCTAAGGTTCGTAACTTTTTAATTCAGCAAGAATTGGGCATGATTAATATTCCAAGGAAGCTTTTCACATGCTTACATGTTCATATGTATATACTTAAGCATAAAATCAAACCAAAAAAGTTTGTCTTGAGTTAGAACAAAAATCAGAAAAATGGGAATGAAGAAAAATAAACCAATGGTAACACTGGGAAAATGCAGTTAATATCAACTTGAAAGTGAATTTAATTCTCGTATTCAATTTTCACGAAAAAGTTGTATATATAAGAATTGAAATCACATTCAACAGAGCCACCTAACAAGCCCCAGTGAACACATGACCTAATTTTGACATCACTGGTAAATCATAGCTAGGTAATCAAATTTTACGTAATTTTGATGTACCAGTGATATACATTGTGACTAAGGTATGATATGATGATATACGGAGAAATTATTTAATTTGAAATAAATCCTAGTTTTAAATTCTAAAATAATTTGGAAGAAAAATGAAAGCCAAAATAGCAGGATATTTCTTTAACATCCTTCTAAGAAGCCAGATGAATTTAAATGCAGCCTGTTAAATGTATGTATATTAGTGAAAGTATGTATGTACGTTACAACTGCCTATAAAGAATGCTTCCAAAAATTTGTCCATAAAAATGTTCAATGCTTAGAACGTTTCGTTTAGCAATGTAAGGGAGGGTCTTATGTGTGAAATTCATATATGTATATGTGGTTGGAGTAATAAAGAAAATATAATTTTATAATAAAATAAAATATCATTATAAGTCAGGATACCATCAGTTTTGTGTCATTTCATGTCAGTGCCTGATGTACCTAAGTGCGAAATTATGAGTCATATATGAGTCAACAATGAGTCATATCTTATGTAAGGTATGACATATCATGATATCATTCTGACGTCAGAATGATATCAATGTGTTCACTGGGGTGGTGATAAGCAAAATACACGTGAAATTGAAAAATAATATTTTTTATGTTAGCTGTTTTTCATATATCGAATTTGACATTTGTCATGATAAAAATATATTAGGTATGTATAGACGTAGGGTAATGCTGTCTTTAGACGACATGTTTTTTACATATGGCTTGTTAGGTGTGTGAGACATATGTAACTTCGCATGTTTGTCAAAATTGTCAATTTACAGACGGTTTATAATATTTGCTTTCACACGTACATGTGCAATTACATCTGACATAACCTCTGAGTGTTCACAACAGCTGAGTTTTTGCACGATTTTCGTATATATAATAATCGCCTTTTGCTTTTTAACGTTTTTTCAGCCAAACCACTTTTGATAATTTAATACAGCTGGTGTCAGACGCCTTGTCAGATGAAAATAGAACACGCTCTAATTGAAAATTTTTCATCTGACTTTGCTTCTGTAAATGTCATCTGACAATGTTTCATATGTTTCACACGGCATGTATCACTTTTGCAGTGGGAAATTTGACAAGTCAGATGTAAAATACATATCGTCTAAAGTCAGCATAAGGTGTGTGTGTGGTCCAACCTACACGAGCAAAATATATATGAGATTTACACGCTGACCTTGTGGCGTGACTTTCAATTATCTTTTGATTTGCTAGCCCGCTAAACGTCTTTTTACTCCTTTCTTCCATAAACTCTAAGAAATCATGCTACAAAGTCAACATGTAAAGCCTAAATAGACAGCTGCCGTATTTGCGTCATCTGATTGTAAATTCGCATTTTTTCTGATATAGTCGGCGAAAAATAAACTATTGTTTTATTAAAAACCGGAAACTCTTTCCCATCAACAATAATATTACATATTTAATTTTACTTAATATTACATTTTTATATATGTACTTGAGCCAAATGGGGTTTCATCTCCATTTCATTGTCACAAGTTTCATCCCTGGAAGTTACTTAATAAGAAATATGTATATGTCAAAATTAGAAATATTCATTAAAATGTTTAAATATTTATATGTATACACATATGTATACATGCACATACATAAGTACGTACTTACTTCTTTTAAGAAAACCATGGACCACTTCACCAACTGGATACTCCACAAACAAAGTCATAAAAAAGGCCACGACATTTGTTAAAATAAATGCCAAAATGATCTGACAAATCTATAAAAATAGATGTATGTACATATATAAAAAGATTAAAAATTTTTAATAAGCTGACACACAATTTTTTGTAATAAAATATCCCTTCTAGCTGCCTGTTCTGTAAACCGAGTCGATTTGAAAACACTCGATTTAAAGAAATCAAATCCACTAATAGCGAACTTTTTACAAATTTTTGGAATTGCATATATTTTATAGCTTAAAATATCATATCAGAAATTAATTCACTATATTCGATTTAAAATACATCAATGGGGGCATTATTTATTTTTAGAAAACGAGAAATTTACTCGGATTCGGTTTACAGGACAGGGTCGTATTTCTCTATATTCCTTGCGCTTTTATTTTAAAAAATGGCTTGAAGATAATATACAAATATATAGTACAGACATAGTCCCCAACGTTTGTCTATTACTTTGGTGAGTTGTAGTTGTTACCAGCGTTGCCGCTGAAAAACTATTTCATACCAAGTTTTTCGCAAATAAGTAAAATTTTTTAAATGTTTTGTGAAAGAATGTGATAGGGAGGGTGTTTAAAAAACAAAAGAATTACGTTACGTAAAGATGTTTTTATTACATACATACATACATATATATGTATATATTAGGTATGGTCTAATGTGTATGTATGTATACATACATAAGTTATTCAAATTGTAAAACTTGCCATAAAGAGTTCATTGAGATAGACAGGTTCGCGATAAAATCCAGATAATAGTCTAAGTATAGTCACATGCCACAAATATGATTGAAAGGATACTCTACCCATTATACGAAATATAGGCAAAGATGCGATCTCGTAGGCAATCCCTATAAATAAAGATGTATCATTTTTATATTACATAAGGGGGGGTTAAAACAGAAGGCGTTCAAGTGCTTCTATGCATTTCATACTTAAAATTTTGGCTTTGTAATGCATACAGTTGATTGAGTTCATCATCCCCAAGTCTGAATTTTTGTAGAGTGACAGATATTAGTATTGATTTTTGTATCTAGCTAAATTTGTTTCGTTTTGACACTTGAATCTCTTGTGCTTTAGCCCCCTTATATGAATTAATTTAAAAAAATGTTTTAAAGAAATCTATACACATACATACATACATACATTCTGATCGCCAAAATGCGCGTGTTTTATAATATAGAAACGCCCTAACTCATTATTTCTTTCAAATCAATTTAATTTGCTTATTTCTATAGACTAGAGGCTCATCTATCGAAAATGAAAAAAACTCGATTTGATAAAAATAATGACTTAGGGCGTTTCTATATTAAGGTAACGATATGCTCTTTATAATCATCTTTAAAAAATTTCATACATATATATTAACAATGCTGTTCACGAGCGGATACATGAGGAAATTCGTTTCTGGTACTCACATATTTTTGGCGGTTAAGGCTCTATATAAGCATTGGGGGGCTAAGACCTACTTTAGCGCCTACAGTTCGCTTATATATACAATTACTCTAACATTTTGAGTTTTTAGGGGGATAGAGCGTTTCTTGGGGTGGCTAAGCCTTCCCGCACCCACCTTAGGAAGGCCCTAGCTATGCCAATGTATATAAGTATGTATGTATATGCACATATATGTAAGTAAAGCTTTATATGGGTATTTCCACAGGAAAGTCCACTTTCTGTCACGTTCGACCCCAAGCAATTATGTTGATTTTTTCAAAGCAACGCAAGTTTTTTTTACTTCTTCACATATTTGTGTGGCCCATAAGTAGCTCTACAGTTAGTAAAAGATTAGGAAAAATTTAACCACATGGTTCTGAAAAACAAGCTTACTTTCTTGGTGTCGAACGTGACAGAAAGTGGACTTTCCTGTGGAAATGCCCATATGTATGTACATATTTATTTATCATTTACTTCAACAGTGTCATAACGCAAAAAAACTAATTTCGAAGAAAACGACTTTAAACTTTTCATTTTACATACAACTTAATGGAAAAATAAAGGTATGTACATTCTTTTGTCAAGACGTGAACTTACAATATATTTTAAAAAAATTTTTACACTTTTTTGGCTTATGACACTATTGAAGTAAATGAGTGATATGTTTAAGCTTACATCCCATTTTCATTAGCATACACAATAAAATAAAGCCACCATAAATTGACCACATATTGCGATATAAACTGGCATATAAACTCAATAGCAATGAAGGTTTTTCTATATTTCCACGGATCACCAAGTTGCCAGAAAAAAGAAGTCCCAATCCGGTGAAAATAATAACAGCCAATAGTACAACTTCAAATTTCATAACACCACGATATTTAGAATAGTTATGCTTTTGTGGGCGTATATTTTTCAAATAGATTTCCGCACATATAAAACCAACCAAATAACCACCCATATTACAATAAGATTGAGGATATGTTAAATAAAATGTTTCGACATCTTTAAAATACAAATAACGATAGCTTCTGAAATTTGAAAATAAAACTTTATCACTTCATGCTCAATAGTAATAATACAAGGCCGATCAATAAGGTCTGTGTATATCTCTGCAGCAAAAAAGGCTTCCTGCGACATTGTCAAACTCTATACATATATAAAAAATTTTGTTTAGGTTCTTTTAAATAAAGTTTGACAAACCTATTTAGCAGAAATATAAAATAATCCGTTGTTGACTTTCACAGACCTTATTAATAAGCTTTGGCATAAAGCATTCGAAATCCAACTAACTCCGGCTTTAAAAAGTGTATGGCGTCTAATTTGTAGAAATATGTCAAACATCCAGGTACTAGAATGGCAAATATACCATACAAGATATAGAGAGGCTTTTTACATATTTTAAATCTGTTGGAAGTATTTAAAATTATTGAATATGTTAAATGAAAATTATTTTATATTAAGGAATCTATATTTATATATATAACATTAAATTGATTTTATAATAAGTTGAGGACATACTACATAGTTGTTAAACATACTTACTTGGACGTTAAAATAACTGTAAATAAGAAGAGTTCATATAACTGCATATCAGCTGCTAAAAACCAAGTATGTTGAGCACACTTAAATATGAAAGAAGAAAAAAAGTAAGGCGGTTATAGTATTTGGAGGAAATATCATAACTCTTATAGCGACTTCATCTAAACGAAAAAAATATATATAAGTATGTATGTATGCAAAGCGTATTAATACCAAGTGGCCTTATTAGTGCAACAACAACTTCACTTTACCAATCTGTCATGTTAAATGCACACATAAAAAGTTCTTGTTTAGTTTTTTTACATAGAGTTTGACACTTTGGTAAAGTCAGCTGATGCTCATTTTTACTAATAGGGCCACCTGGTATCAATTCGCCTTGGTATGTATGATATGAAACAATGGGCAGCGATACTTTTGTAAGTTTTTTATGAATAAAAAATTGTCTACAGAACTCCTCTACACAATTCTTTTTTCGTGTATGAATAAATGAAAAATTCTAAACGTGAAATTCAGGCAGAAGTCTGTATTGGGCTTTCAGAGCGATGTTTTTCTTAATTGAACGAAGTTCCCTCTGGAGCATTATGTACATGAAACAAAAACGTGACATAAAAATATAAAACGAAAGAGCTTTTAATAAATAAAAATGTAACCGAAAAGGGGAAAAATCGGTAAAACGCGGAAAAATCGCCGGGGAAATATAGGTGAAATATAAAAAAATCGACAAAACGAGAAAAATCACCGAAATTGGAAAAAATCTCCAAAACGAGAAAAAATTGTCAAAACAATAAACAAATCACCAAATTGGAAAATCAGATGATCTATAAATGCATAGCTCAAGTGATCTGAAAATAGTTGCAGGAAATTTATTCAACTCGCATTATTGAAAAATTGCTTCACAACTTTTTCTTACATAGCTTTTCTCATACTTACACTATCTTTTAGCATAAAATTGTTGATCATAAATATATTTTTCCACCAATATTCTCGACAAAACGTATACTCTGCTTCAGAGACATGACGCCAAAATGGACCATCTTCTAAATGTATCAATAAAGTTGCATTAAATAATATAACCAATGCCAAAGAAGGAAATAATCTAAAATTTTTCAAAAATAAATAAAATTAAACACATTTCATTTCCGCTTTCTCTTCTCAACAAACAACCTTAAATAACGATTTGTAAAACCTTGGATATAAACAAATAATCCGGTTTTATAGGTCGATTCTTTTGTTATCAATTTACTCTCGTCAAATTTCAATTTTAATAGAAAACCAGCCAAAACAAAGAATATTTGTATTATCGCTGACCCATTTTGGAATAATATCGTTTCCGCTTTATAGTAATAATTTTCTATAAATTCTGGATTTTGTATTTGTATTGACATCAACAGCATAATACAGTGGCCAAGTATTACAATGAATAGGGCAAAGATGCGAAATGTATAGGTAAAATTCAAGTCCGCCTCATTTGATTTAAAGATCTTCGATGACGAACTGGTTATTCGGTAATAGTTTCGACAGATCGAAAATGAAACAAGAAAATTATTATAACCTTAAAAATAAAAGTTTTATTATTTTTTATATGAACTTATGAGAATGCGTATTTATTTTTAATATTTACCAGTGGGTTTGCTTTTATAAAAATCATTATTTTCCAAATTATGATGTTTCAGTTTTATTCTATAATCGTATAAAGATGATGAAATATTAAGCGATATAATTATCACTAAGATAACGCAGAATACAATATCCAAGGTATCTAAATTTGTAAGTTAATAAGAAATATTTTTTTTATTAACATATGAGGACTCCAAAAAAGTAAATCAATTAATTAAGCTAGTTGTGTTTTTACCATATTTCCCATACAAAACGAAATCTACTTTGTCAGTAGATTTTAGGGTATTCATTCGGCTAACCGTTAACCGGTTAACCGGTTAATTACTACCCGGTTAACTGACCGGTTAATTTAAAATTGGCTTTTTTCGATTAACGGTTAAACCGGTTAATTTCAGTCGATTAACCGACGTAGCAAATATTTTCGTATTTTGTAGTTTCGTCTCATATACAAAATGTATGTGTTTAGAAATTTCTTTTCATACAAACAAATGAGTGTGTTCATTTATTTTAACTTAAGTAAAACATTAAAATCTTTAGACGTGCCTATAAAAGAATTTAGTAAAGACTCTGCTACTCTAATTGAACTTGTGTTAAGTTTTTGTTTAATAGTTTTATAAAATCTAATAGTACTGTTGCCAACAATTTAATTTAAAATCTAAGGATTAGATTTAATGAAAGGCGAATTAAATTATTTTATACATCCATTTTATGTACACAGAGAAAACAGATTGGTTGAAAAGTGGTTAAATATTACTTTCATTAATTATATAAATTAAGAATTAAGAAATAAGAATTAAAGAAATTAAAATTAATAAATAAATAACAGCTGATTTTCTCTCCGTTAACAAAGTAGTCGTTGTGCCAACATTATCCGTCATTCCGTTAACGTCAGTTGAAAAAGGCAACGGATGACGTATGACGGATTCTATGTGCCCCGGCCTTTGTTTACCACTTTTTTGTTGTTTAATTTCAATGCTGCCTCATTTGATTCTGCAAAAACAGCTTATTTGGAAAAATTTCCGCTAAAATTGCTATATTTGGGTTTAAACCTAATGAATTAACAGCACTGTAACGTTTTAAGCTCGAAACGTCAATTTTAGATTTTTCTTGATATATCCGAACTCTTCGCTCTTGATAAAATTTTATATTACAATATATTTGTAGCGCTTTCCAAAATCTTAAAAAGACGAAAAAAAAGCAAGTGTCATAAGGGCTTTAACCAAATCAATTTATAAGTTTCTCAAACTAATTTATAGATTTGGAAGACATAACTAACTTTACTCATATATCACTACTATATATTGGGGATTGCAACAAAAAAATCTATTAGAGTAAGAATTTTTGTTTACTTTTATTAGTATATATTCAATTGTAGTTTCAATGTATGTTGTACAAAAATGTTGTTAGAAAATAATAAAAAGTCGATTCGATGTTCCCAACTGATGAATAGGAGGGACAGTTTATATTCTTTTAAGTAAATATGACATACAAAAATCAAAATAAATAATTTTAAAAATTAGTTGAAATATTAGTTTAATAAAAAGTTTTTCTAAAATACGGTTATTTGCGAAAGAAACAGCTGCTGTGGATAGTGCTATGGCTTAAAAAAGGTATGTATTAATAACGTTATCCCAAAACACAAATGTGCTATTAATATGAAAATGTTTAATTAGATATCAGCATCAAGGCAGTCATAAAACCAGTGAAGGGTCCATTAAACACATCCATGCATACAAACTCGTACATACATTTTTTTTGCAGCCGATCTGATGACAGCTTAGCAAAATCTCATGAAAGCTTGTAACGATCTTTGTACCAGTAAGAAACCTTGTTCGTCTTATTGGTGTTTGGAAAATAGGTAAGACCGGCAATAGAAGCTTATAATAATTTCAATCCTACAATAACTAATTTTGTAAATTGTAGTAAATCCTGGAAAAGTCAAGTGGAGGGCAAATAACACTCGAACAACAACTTGCAAAATAATCTAAGAACATAGGAAATTCATATTTTGTTTTTACTTCCTCTGTATGTGAATTTAAGTGGATTTTTGTACAATAGACTTTGGTTTGTGTCTAACTAAACTAAAACAAATAAAAATGAAAGAATTTTTATAATATCATTCACAATAATACTTTATTTTTTCTGGTATATTCAGCTCTATGTATCGAATTCATTCGAATCACACAATTGAATTATAAGATAGTACGTGCAACTGACGAAATTCGATTGGCGACAAATTCGGTTGTCACAACGAATCTGTTTTCTCTGTGTATATTATCATTAAATTCCCAAAAGAAAAATCTTCAAAAATAACACTTTAATTATATGGAACTTACCTTTTTATTTTATTTGTTAAATATCTATATCTGTTTTTTTACAAAAAGCTAATACTAATGAACCGACCGCTTGAAATTGAAATACAGAACTGATAGAAAAGCATACAACCAAAGTTAAGAACTTAAAAATTTTTTCAAAAACAAACAGGCATGTCTGTTTTATAACCATAGTTTCATTGAAAATAAACTGACTTAAAATAGTATGGTTCTTGTTATATTTTACTTTTGTAGAATCATACTAATGTTGCATTTTTAAATAAACCATGGTTGTAGTCAACACTTTTTTAACAATGTGCATTATTAAATGCAACCATGTTGCAATTTCTATAATGTGATGATTAAATGTAAACATTAGTTTATTTCTCGTAAACTAATTAAGGTTCGCAATTATTTAAAATAATAATAACTTATTTACCAGAACCATAAACTATATTGGGAAACATGACATTGCGTGTGGACATTGTTTCCATTTCGAAAAAGAAATATTGTCCGGTGGACGTTATATCCTTTTTGAAAAGGAAAGTACTGGTTTTGCAGAGTAAAATTTGTTTTGCCTAGAAGGCCTTCGGTCGGGTTCTCTCCTCTGTGTATGTCGAATAGCTATTTCGCTGAGTAAAGATCCTTCACAGAGCGAAGCCACTATTCGACATGCCATGTCCAATGGACATTATTTCCTTTTCAACGAGAAAATAGCGTTCATGGACATTATTTCTATGGACGTTATTGCATGCATGGAGAGGTATAAAAACTCCGAAAATAGCGTCATGTAATATGTGAATAGCCCCTTACCTAGCTTCTGTGTTCTTTGCGATTCTTCACAATATTCAATAATTGTCGTTAATGACAAATTGAATTGTTGTTGAAATCTATAATTAAGACAAGCATTTAAGACATTTTGATATCGAGAACGTTTTTCTTGATCTTCTTTACGTTTGTGAATCTTTTGGTAGTATTCAGTGATCTATTTAAAAATAAATAAATAATTTATATTTTGTTGCATAATAGAAAGTTCATAGCAACCCACCTCATTTCTTAAAGTTTTATTTCTAGAATAACTTTTTATTTCTATAGATGATGACATGTCACTAAATATTTGCTTGCACTGTTCCACACAAACACCAAAGAATAGATTTTCATGTCGAAAGTGATGAAACACATCGTTTG
Organism: Panzeria rudis; assembly: GCA_956483635.1. Taxonomy (NCBI): domain Eukaryota; kingdom Metazoa; phylum Arthropoda; class Insecta; order Diptera; family Tachinidae; genus Panzeria; species Panzeria rudis. Next base: position 126,540,431 of record OY101450.1, on the reverse strand, counting down.
ATATTTTTTCAATATCAAACCAAATATCACTATAAGTATTCGATTCAATTTCGGCGAACACTACGCAATATGAAGAATCTTTTTGCGATAAACAGTGATCATAGTTATCGAAACTGTAGATAGGTGGTAACTTTCGATAAACTGTCACTAAAATTTGAGATGCAAGTTTTATTTATTAAATATATTTTTATATATATATATATATTTTTTAACTTAAGACTCACTATTTATTTGGGATTTTATAGTAGAAATTTTAGTAAAGATCAATAAATTTATAAAAACAAAAGCGGTGTTAAGGAAATGCATTTTGTAACCGAACAACAAATAAAAGCTTTAGTATAAACGTGCAACTTTATATTGAAAAGCAATTTTGATTCGAAAAGATATAGAAGTTTAGATTAATGTATGTATGTATGTATGTACTTAGAATAAATTGGCATGTAATATATTGACGCTTCAACAGACACGAAGTGTTTTATTTTATATAATTATAACATGTACAAATGTGCAATTTGCATTAAACATACGTACATACATACATACATACATACATACATACATATACGTACGTACATATTTATGTATGTATTGTTTTAGAACAAAATTTAATCATGAACTTTTTTCAAGATTATTTTGCTCTCTTTGAGAAACATAGACGTAGAAAGGTCATTCTGGCGGGGCAATGTGACACCCCAGTATTTTTTAAATTTCACGGCTTATCTGCATACATACTTTTTCTAGAAGTGGCAATAAGAAATTTGACTCCCAGTGAGAAACCCATATCTACGCCAATATGTGTAAATGTATATGTGTGCATGAATACTGCCACACAATTGAATACGGCACATACTGAAATAGATGTTAACGAACAATATCGTGTGAAGAAAAATTATTTTAATAAGCCGTGAAGATAACGCGACTAGTTCATACACACGTGTAAAGTATACTCCATAGAGGACTAGGACTAGTACAAAAGTAACCCAAATGTATGGAGAAAACATGGCCTAGTTAACATTGCGATGTCCTAGGGCTGGACCATATAACCTAGATTTGCAATACATCGTGGTACTCTCAAAACTACTCTATGTCAGTACTTGATGAAGCACTCAAGTGTTCGTGCGTTAACGATTACATATACAATTTGCAATCGTTAAAACGCGATCACTTGTCGCTTAATTACAAACTCTTATTTGCAAATGACATGGTCCATGACTGCACTACATTGGAGTAGTCTTAAAATTACTTCATGTCACTATTCAATGGATCAGTATATTCAATCGTTAAAATCCGACACTTGTCGTTTAATCAAAAACTTTTGTTTGCAAATGACATGGTCTATGACTGCATTACTTAGGATCATGTTGTAATTAGTCCATTTCTGCTAAAATAGACCACGTAGTCGAATAATCTCTGCAGGAAAACTTTAGTAAATTTAAAAATTACTTGTAAAAAATATATTTTTTGGTTGGTTAAGCTAATTTATTAATATGTCTGCATGTCGTTGGTGCTAAACCAACTAATCAGTAGATCCTCAACCATCATGTTTGAAAAGTTTTCAAACTTGTATGCTTATACATATTGGGCCACATTCATAATAAATTATAAAATGTTAATAAAAGGTTTATAAAACTGATTTCCATACAACATTTTTTTCATAAGCTCTTGATAAGTATTATAAATAAGAGGGACTTACTTTAAATATAAGTTTTCTTAGAGTGGATAAAGTTGCGAAATCAATTATTTCTGATTATATAATTATACTGGAATACATAAGTGAATAATATTTTTTAAATTTAAACGGAACAAGCACGGCCGTGTCTATTCAAACAGGTACCAGATATAACTATATGCATATAGAACGTGATCGTTTCTACACAGTATGGCAGTTCCGTTATCAAATACATATACAAAGAAGAATTGACAAACAGGTGGCGCTACTCGAAAAATGAGTAATTTTGTTGGTAATTTCTTTTGCACCAATTCCCAATAATAAAGGTGAAGGTACGTAAGAAATAATTTATACGGCAAAGCGTTACAGACTTGTGTCATATATGTTGAAATAGTGTGTTTATATAAAACAAATTATAGAAAAAAGTTTGATACGTGTGTGCCGTCAAAAACTCAGCAACTTTAAATTTTTTCAAGCGTTAGTCTTGTCAGAGGCAGATGATTACATTTTTGTGCAATGAAAACCAAACTATTAGAAATTTATTTCTTAAGCTATCGCAAATCGAATTAGAATATTAAAAATTTATGAAATGTAAAAAAAAAACAACGGGCAAAGGCTTCAAATATTTTAAGAAACAAGTTCTAAGCGTCCCTTGAGCCTTGCCGTTAAAAAATTAAAGTTTAAAAAGCACGAAACGCGTTGCCACGGTAATGCGTGCTATGAACCTGGACTTTCCACTACGTCTGGCATACCATAATTTTTTCCTAGCCTTTGTCAACCTTCATACAAAAAACATTAGAAAAATGTTGGTGATATTTTTTCATATCGGCTTTGAATTTTGTTAAGGTCATCAAGGCTCATTCACACCAGGTAGTCGCAATAGGCTTAGCCTAAAAAATATCTATTAGGAATTTTTGATATTTCACCAAGGCGATTTTGTGAGAAGATATACATATGTGCCGAACATAAGGTTCGTAAAATTTTACCTCCGAACAATGCAACATAAAATCAAAGCATATGTGATTTTAAGGGCCATTTTGTGCCCTTTAATATCACACCTTAATGGAATATCTAGGATAAGTAGTTTTAAATATTAACATAATTTCATGAAGCAACTTCTATAAATTTTTTATGAATTTTGCTATTTTAAAGTTGTGATATTTCGCGAACTAGGCAAAGTAGTGAGCCAAGATTTTGCACTAATAGCAGTTTTGCCAGAGGGATAATTCATACTAAATTTATATTAAATGTATATTAATTTAATGAAAAAAACTATCTGTGGCTTTTTAGAAATTGCATTTGGTGCGGAAGGTTTTTCTTCCAAAATTACCCGCAATCACGATATTTATTATTAATTTAGTGTTGGCTATTACATGGTGATAGGTACATTTATTGTAAAAAATTAGTTAACCCTAATGTGCATGTGAAAATAAAATTAAAATAGATATTTTATGTTATTATTAGTATCCACGATCAAACGTGGTAAAAGTCAACAAAGGACACTGATGATGACAGTGTAGCGGCTGTCGAAATCAGTAGTACTAATCCGTTCTGCTAGTCTGATTAGATATTCTAATATTTCACTCTTAAAAAAATAATTTTAATTTACATTAATTCAATTATTGAACTTAAGCCGAATAATACTAATATCCGACATGTTACTATTATATTTCACTTTGAACTATGCAGATTCAAATTTAACGACTTAAAATGACAGCTTTAATGAGAATCTGTATTTGGGACCAGAAAAATACAACACTAACTATGATTGTCAAAATAATCGCGCTGCCACCCTTATCAATAAGTAACAGCAACTAAAAATTCAAAGTTTTACAAACAGCCGCGAGAACTTATCGTCCTTTATTAACTGCGCAATATTTATTTCCGAACATAAGAAATAACGTCGGCAGAATAACAGCACAAATATGTTCATGTATAGGCTTATGTTCTGAGCTATAGAACACGTATTGTGGTATTGGACATAAATTTAAAAAATTCACTGTGAATGGATCGATGTTTTTTGTCTTTATTTTAATTTATTAAATTTTGTTTAAAGCTACTTTATTTTAATTTGCTTTATTTTATTTAAAAAACTTTGAATTTTTACCACAGCTACAAGTTTCTTTTGTTTAATTCACGCAAACAACAAATGCCGATCAAATTTGACAGCTTATGTTCAACATTATTTCTTGAACATAAGTTTGAACAATTATGTCGCAATTTATTTGCAAATAAATGTTTTTGCGGTCCACACGTGAACATATGATGTTGGAAGTAGAATTTGACAGATGAGAACATAATTATTTCCAAGTTTATTGCTCGTGGAGACCCCCAGTAAAGGTGTATTAAATCATTTAGTAGTCTCAAATAATCTTGTAACACGCAATTTACATTGTGCCTTCTCTGCTTGGCTTTAAAGGCAGGCTTTAGTTTGAGAGAGAGAGAGAGAGAGAGTGAGAGAGAGAGGGGTGAGAGGCTAGCGGGGTAAGAAAATAAAGGCACGAATTGAAATTTGGGGGTTTTTGATATTTCTCTTTATCATTTTCGTACCCTCAGCGTTAAGCATGTTTATAAATATAAAAAAGGCATGGAGAAAAAGGCTGTAATGTTAATGTGCGTGAATTTCGTAGGGGTTTTAAAAGAAAAATTTCAGAAAAAGCCAGGCTAAGAAGGCATATTGTGAAAAGCCAAATTACACAGTCAAAAAGTATCGAGATATCGATATTTTCTCAAAAAAATATCGATATATATCGTTGATATTTTTAATTGCAATATATCGACAAGTAACAAATTCGATATATTTTTAGCTTTGCTTTTGTTTTTCGTTCAGTTTTTTTTAATTTCAACACAATCTTCATTAAATAATATATTAATAACAAAATCGTTTGTCTTTTGTGTATTCGAAAAATTATCCTGACAGTAAAAGAATGACAGGATACTTTTGACTGTCCAAACTACCGAATACTCAAACCAAGGTGTATTAATTTTATCAGGTGGTGTTGATTCTAAAACAACTACAACATTACAATTGACACGCAAACATAGAATATAACAAAATTGGATTCGCTTTATTGCTAAAAGAAATGTATAATGAATTTTTTTAATTCAATTATTTAATTTCTTATATGTATATGAATTTTGCGAAAATATAATTTTCTACGTCGAAATTATGAAGTTCATGCTACAAAAAATAACTCTTGACTGACACTTTTTGGTTCACACTATCAGCCAAAAACCCTTAATGCCGCTGACTGCCACTCAACGGCAAAAATTTTTGTGGTTGAATGTTGAATGATGAAATTTGCGTCTATCAAGCAAGCCAACATTTGAGCAAAACTGTCACGCAAGTTTGCAAGTGTGGCCTCTACTTTATATGGATGTAAAATCGCTAGAATTGACAAATAGTCACTTCAGCAGCACTACTTAGCAGGGCTGTCAGATTTTTCCGACCTATTTCGCCAAATTAATTTTAAAAATCGCCAAAAGTCGCCAAAATCAATTTTATGTAACTTTTCTTAATATATATTTTATAATAAATTTGTTTTTATATAATGCTTGTTTTTAATATAATTTTTTATAAAATAATCGTATAAAATTTAGCAAAAAATCGCCAAAAGTAGAAATAAAATTGGCAAAAATTATATCTTGTAAATTTTTCTCATCCAAAATCAAAGCCATTAATGACTATAATTAATATAAGAAAAATCATCAAAATCACATTGTTTTAATTTCTTGCACACGAGTTTTGGTGGGATTCATTTTTGAAAATACTCCTTCAACAAACTAATCTTCCTGAATTACAAAAAATTTTAAGTTCAATTTTGTTAAAAAAAAATTTCCATAAAAATGGCCAACAAATTTATTTATCGCCAGAAAAATAGCCAAATCGCCAAATCAAAAATTTAGACTCCAGGCAAGTTGATAAATCGCCATGTTTGGCGAGAAATCGCCATATCTGACAACCCTGCTATTTATCAGAAGATTATTTTTAAACGTCACATTGGTTTGTAACTTTTAACAACTCATTTTTTACTGGCGTATACAGACTCTCAGGAAAATCCAACATAAATTGTTTGTGCTTTATTTCTGGACTTAATTTAGTTGTTTTTCTAAAATAAATTTGGGTATTCATTATAAAAAAGGTAACCAAATAAGCAATAAAACTAATAACAAATAGAGCTAATGGAAATTAATTGATATTTTACAGACAAAAGTGTAAAGAAATAATGGCTGCGTATTTGGGTAATGTTCAGGAAAAATTTGGCGACTATAAGGTTTCATTGGAGAAGTCATTGAACGACAAGTCCAAGCCATGGTACAAAGGATTTGATATGATTGAACAAAAAACTAATATTCCAAGAATCTATTTGTTTATAGGTAAGTGTGTTTTTCATATGCGTGGACACGAAAGAAAAACTTACGACGAGTTAAAGTTATATGGTTTACGTCATTTTTGGTAACAATTAAGTACGTTGTCTGGCTGTTCTCTTTTCTGTTTAGTCACAAGGAGAAAAACCACAGACTTAAAATTGTATACATATTTACTATGATTAAACGTCAAACATTGTTGTTGCCCAACCAGCCAGGCTAATAACACATTCATGCAAAATTTTCCTATTCACCTATTAAATATTGCCACGCACAGTAGTAAGTAATACGTGGCGGGCGGCTGTTTCTATTAATAATTTTTTTGTTTATTAGATAGTGCATCGTTTATATATTAATATAGTAACATCGGCAACAAATTGACCTATTCGTGAAAGCACAAAGAAACACGCTTTCTATATCATTGAAATTGTACATAATGCGGATTTATTGTTTTTGCTACCTTTGTATATAGTTATTGTTGTTTTTTATTATTTATTGGTGATAGACTTGCCTTGACGGCTTATCAGTAACAGTTTCTTTTCTAACCCTCCTAAATACTGGTGCTATAAGTTTAACGTGTGTATCTCTGGATCTGTGTTTCTGTCTGCGACAGCTTAGCTGTTAAACGGCTATCCGCTTTTCTGAAATGGTCGTTTTATATATACTGTTCTTAGCTATGATCCAAGAAAATCTGTTCAGCCGTTTGGTGGCTACGATACCACAAACAGATGGACATTTTTAACATAAAAAATATGTTTAAGCTCGTGCATGTCTACTTTTATGTTGTTATGATGGCTTTAGCCTTTGCAAAAGAAAGTGAATTATAAGAATATGATTGTTTTACAGAAACATCATTCATACCTAATTTTATTTTTATTTTAAAAGCTTAGCTTTTGTATGTCTGTAGTTAAATTTTGGGTGTTAGATAAGATAAAAGCACATGCAATACTAAATACATTGTGTCTATACATATGCATGTATGTACATATAAAATTGATTATTTTTTATAACCATCCAAAAACGTACTTGACAAAGTTCAACAATTTATTACACGATAAATTTCTAGTAATTTCCGCTCTAAAATTGCTTGAATGCAGTTGATTTTTAAGGTTTGCCAGATTTTTGACTATGAATATAGAGTGCGGCGCTTGTTAGCAGAGTTTTAAATATTTTCTTGAAGGGCAAAACTTTAATTTTTTTTAAATTATTATTATTATTATTAAAACTCGTTGACAACAATAATTTACTAGTGGGCAATCCATCCCAAGAATGGTCTTTCTACGCTTATGAGTTTATCCTTAACGTCTATCTGATATTTATATTAACGCTTTTCGATTTCTAGTAAATTTTGCAAAGGTTATCCGATCTTTGCATTTTTTGAATTTAGCAAATTTTTATAAAATAGAATTTACACTTTTGATAACCTCTAATTTTGGTTATCGTTAAGTTTTTTTTGTGAACTTCTGACTTTTCTTATGTTTGGGTTTAATAAAAACCAAATAAAGAAGTCATCGAAAATATTGAATGCTCTGTCGCAGAACTCCATTCTAATCGGAAGTGGCGTTAAATCTTAAAAAAACTAAAATTTTCTACGGGACGGAGCTACTTAATTTTCCAATTGAATTTACAAAGGCTTTTAGATTAATTTAAACTAAAATAAATAATACGTGCATACTTTTAGGAGCGGAAAATTTAATATTTATTCCATAATCTTCCAATTAAGCTTTGATGCAAAAAAACTTGAAAGTTGAGCTAAGTCAACGTTCAGACTAGGGATGGGCAAGTGAAAAAAATATATCGATATCGATATATTTTCAAATATCGATCGGCATCGATATATATCGAATAAAAAATGTCGATATATTGATATTTTTCAACAATGAAATTTTTTTTAAAATAAAACCAAAAAGAGTACCTTTCTTATAAATAATTAAGCTGGAAAGAATTTTTAATTTCCAAGATCCTTGCTGTTCCTCCAATACTTCATGGAACATACATCAACAAAATTACACTCAAAGAATGATAATTTTTCGAATAGACAAATAAAACAAAAGATTTTGTTAGTAATATTCTATTTGATGAAGACTGTGCAGAAATGTTTTTCAAAATTGCACTAAAAACTAAACCACAGCTAAAAAAATATCGAATTTGTTACTGTCGATATATTTGAAAAAAAATCGATATATCGAAATTAAAAATATCGACGATTTATATCGATATATTTTTTTTAAGAAAATGTCGATATATCGATATTTTTTGCCCATCCCTAGTTCAGACGAGTCTTATTGATCCGCTTCTTATTCAGCTTGGAGAGCGACGGAGAAATTTGTATTTATTTCTCTATCTTTCTCACAGTTGAATCAAAACTTGGCGTGTGTGAACCTCCGAAAATAGCGTTACGTAATATGTGAATAAGTCCTTAGTTTCTTAGAGTAATTTTCACAGAATTTTGCGTAGATCTCGTTTTTTGCTAGACGCCTTTCGCTTTTTTCTCACCCGAACAATTTGACCCACTCTAATGCACATTTTCTATGGGCATTGTTTTATTTCAAATAAAAAGAATTAATGCTAGTTTATATTTATGTAGTTAGCTTCCATTATTTTTAAGCAAAATTTTAATTTTGACAATCCTTTTTAAATCAAGAAAAGTACTAAACTATAGTTTATGTTATGTACATAAGACACATTTTCTCTCGACATTCTGTCTACAAAATTCATCTCTTGTGCAATTTTTTATAACCTTTTATTTATAATAGCGGTGTTCAGTATTTGATGCGAATGGTCTTGCGAAAGTACAAATGCAAAATATCGTAGTTTTTTTTTAATTAAATTTCGAGTATTTTGTTGTTGGATTTAAAAAAAAGCTACAATATTTTGCATTTGCACTTTCGCAAGAGCATTTGCACCAAATACTGAACACCGCTAATGTTTCTCCAAATTTATTTACATATATTTTTTATTTTTTTATTTTATTCTTATTTTTTGTTTATTTTATTCTTATTTTTTGCTTAAATTGAACCTAGTACATTACACTCTCCAGTCTGTCTAGCTAAAATTTACCATTGTTCTTTGTTTACGTTTTCTACGCCGAACAAGAAAATAAAGAAAAATTATCTAGTTGCATACAGGTCTTCCAAACCAAACGTTTACCAAATCGCGTATCTATTGTTGTTTAGTTGTTTTATTGTATTTTTGTTATGCAGAACAAAAAAATTTTAAATAGTAATTATGAGAAAAAGTAACTAAAATTGTTTGCCATTTTTTTTCATAAAAATACAAAATAATATAATTGTGCAACTATATATGTAGTATATGTTGATTTCTTTTTTATTGCGTTTAGTATATTTTTGCTTACTCATTCGTACATACATAAATACATACTATACATAGTTTCTGTGTTAATCTACGTATGAATGTACATACTTACACACCTATTTCTTATCTGGTTTTGCTTGTCACAACTTAAATTGAGATATATCCATTTATTTTATGACTGATTTCAAAGGTTATTTAGTTGCATTTATTTTGATTTGCTTTATTTGTTGTCGTTGCTGACATCAAATGTGGATTTGGGACTATTTATGGCACAGAAAAGAGCTACAAGAGCGAGATCATCGACGTAATGTGACCATAGTAAAATTTGGTATTGGTAAGTTTAATTTTTATGGTTTATATGTTTTGTCATTTTTTTATGCCCTAACAGTTGAGATAAGTTGATTTTTTAAATATGTATGTATATTAATCAACCCACTGTACGAATTTCGGATTGTTGTGTCCAACTTTTAGCTACAAAGAATTCATGAGACCCTTTTCAACCTTTGACGAAAAAAAGGCGGGTGTTATAAATGTGAAGAGTATCTCTGTATATTTCAGTGGCAAAGTAGCTTCTAAACGGCTAGCCCGATTTCGTTTTATTCTTTGCCGCATACACATAATACAGACACTGTTAACCGCGTGCTAATACTCTGCAGACAAAATTACTAGTATGTGTTTAGAAATATACTAGTTGCTTTTTAACTCAGACTAGTTGCCTATCTGTCTTTTTTTCATATATCGAACTATCGATTTAACATTAGGTTGTCATAGGAGCCCAACTAGTTCATTTGTATACAGTTATATCCCAGTTGGAATACCAGTTGTTATAAAGTAGTGCTCTTACTAGTTTTTTTATTTGCCGTTTTGTATTTCTTAAAAAAAACTGGCTTAACCGGGGTAAGAACACACATTCCTCATATTTCAAGGCAAGTACTCCTCTACCCACTGAGCCACTTTCTACTTATTTTTTTAAGAGCTAAAAATAAGTTTTATGTATGAGACGTATACCTGAAAATTGTGTTCTTTTTTTACTAGTACGTTACTAGTCTCGATACAACTAGTAATATAATTGTCCCTTTCTACTAGTATCGTCTAGACTGTCCCAAAGCGTATCCAGTTGTAAATTTAGCTGCTGGGTATGTACAAACGTACACAAACACATACATATGTTTATGTATGCGTTTGTTTGCAACAAAAAGTCACACATATCGCACTAGTCCCACATAGCATTTGAAAGATTGTTTTACCAAAAATCAGAAAAAGGAGTCTTTTAAGACTACCTTAGATGATAAAAAATTTATTAATCAGTTGCGGGCTTAAAACGAGACTCGAAAATGATTCCTACAAATGACTAGAAAACGACTTGTGCGCAATCATAAATTGATCATGCATATGTTCGAAAATTAATCTTTTAAGACTTACTTAGACGATCAAAAAGTGATTAAGCAGTTGCGCGCTCAAAAAACGATAAATAAATGATTAGAAAAAGACTTGTGCGCAATCATAAATTGATCAAGTATATGCTCGAAATGTGACTGTTTTGAGTATTGTTATAGAAGTAAGTTTATGTTAGCTTTGTGCTGTCGATATTTTAGGCAGTACCTTAGCTGAGTGGTTGGTACGTAATGTTATAAATCCGAAGGAGCTTGGTTCGATTTTAAAATAAATTTTTTTTATATTAATATGATTATATCGAACGTATTTGCTTTGTGAATCCAAATTGATTATTAGGCTAAGGTTACGAACCTTAGCCTAATAATCAATTTGGATTCTTAAATTTTTTTATTTTACTTTCTCGAAAATGAGTCGTAATTGACTCAGAAATGATCAAAAATACTGTTTAAAAATTACTAAAAAAATGAGTCGAAACTGATTTAAAAGCGGGTAATAAAATACTCTTCCAGAGGAGTCGTACGTACGTAGGGTACCATTTTCTACCTACAAAAGTATTTTTTATGATCAGAAAATGAGCGCATAAATGATTATTTTAATCGAGCTAAGGAATCAATAAAGACTCGAATGTGATCAATAATTTCATAAATTGCTAGCTGGGGTTCCTTTAAAAGGGACCAACTAAAAACAAAACATTTTTCAGTAGAAGCAAAGAGCTCTTTTTTTATATTTACTATAACATTTAAGAACAAAAATTTTTTTGATTTGACCCCCTTTACTGGAACCAGTGCGATCTGAAAATCACTTTATTGTAAAGTGACTTGAAATCACTGAAAAGGTGTTCTGCGCCCAAAAAGTTTTTAAATCTCGTGATTTTAAACCGGTCAGCTGCCTGACGATTTCAAATCACTTGACGCTTTTGAAGGATTTTGCTTTGACCTCTGTAATAAAATGATTACATACAGTTAGAGTCAGTTTTTTACTTAAAGAAAAATTACATTTATTTAGTTTATTTTGTTGCTAGTTTTTCCGTTTTTTTGGCGATATTTTTAGTTTTAGCGTTTTTGTATAGTTTTGGCGCTTCTTTTGCTTTGGCGATTTTTTGGCGTTTTTTAGTTTTTGCCGATCTTTTTACTTTTGGTGTTTTTTTGCGTTTTAGCGTTTTTTTACTTTTGGTGCTTTTTTTACTTTAAGCGCTTTTTACATTTTGGCGATTTTTCGTTTTAGCATTTTTTAATTTTTGGAATTTTTTAGTTTTAGCGTTTTTTTTAATTTCAAGAGTTTGCCTCTTACGGTTTCCAAGATACAGCCAGTTGTCTAAATTACATAGTCAATATTACAATAACTGATAGAATAACCTTTAATTTTTATTGTTTAAAATATCATTGTTAATTGGTGTATTCCGTATAATAATACACACTTTGAAATTTTCAGCTGGCTGTTTATGACATTAATATTTCAATGTTTCGTTGCTCGCTTTAGAACACCCTTTAATTTTTAACTGTCACATATTTGTTATTGTAGCGGCCAAAGTTTTAAATACGGTTCTTACGGCTCTCGAGAAAATAACTTGTGACAGACAGACAAACGGACGGATAGCGTAGCGAAAACAATAGGACACCGGTTAAGAGCGAAGCTCCTGTCGCCTTCAGCCTACCACCTGTCGCCTAGCCTTATGCCTTAAACCAGCTAAGCCGGTTAAGTCGGCTAATTTTGTTAGCTAAACTTTAGCCGGCTTGGACGGCTAACTTGTACAGCCCTAGTAGCAACCGAACTTCAGTTGTGTTGCCAGCTGGCAACTGGAAATTTGTGGTTGCCAGAAAAGCACTAAATAGAAACTGAAATTAACAGATGTTAGTTTCCAGCTGCCATCCATAATGCCGTTTTTAGCAACTGGCAACTTAACTGAGGTTCGGTTGCCATCTATAATCGACCCATTAATTCTCGTAATAAATTTTCTTGAAAAAGTTGTATATAAGAATTGAAATCACATTCAACAGAGCCACCTGACAAGTGGTGATAAGAAAAATACACATGAGCACTGACGATGGAAGTGTAGCGACTTCCGAAAGTGGCGCTACTCTGTTCTGTTGTGTACGTTGAACAATTAAGTTGATGTTAATTTTTCCCTTGTTCCTTGGAATTTTAATCATGATCAACTCTTTCTGAATATAACGTTACGAACCTTAGCCTAATAATCAATTTGGATTCACAAACAAATACGTTCGAAATAATCATATTAATATAACGGGTGTTTTTTTTAGAGGTATAGAACTTCGAATTGAAATAAAACACAAGAAAACGTTTTAATGTCCATCAATTTGGCTTTATTGGAAGGATAATTTTATGCCATTAATGTTTAAATATGATTTCGGGCATGTGGCCGCCGCGGCTGGCTCGAATAAAGCCAATTCTACAGGTCCAATTTTCAACCACTTTTTCGAGCATATGGGGCCGTATGTTGGCAATAACGCCACGAATGTTGGCTTCCAAGTCCCCTAACGTTTCTGGTTTGTTGGCGTAGACGAGCGACTTCACATATCCCCAAAGAAAATAATCCAATGGTGTCAAATCACACGATCTTGGTGGCCAATTGACAGGTCCATTCCGCGAAATTATGCGCTCATCGAATGTTTCCTTCAATAAATCGATTGTGACGTGCGCTGTGTGGCATTGCATGGTCTCGCGGCTTTAATTCTTGCACAACCTGGATCTTGTAAGGTCGCAAGCCAAGATCTTTGCGCAAAATCTTCCATAAAGTTGATGGACAAAGCTCCAATTGCTGTGCACGGTGGCGAATCGATTCATTCGGGTCCTCTTCAACACTTTGCTCTACAGCGGCAATTGTTTCTTCGGTGCGCACTGTTCGACGTCTCTGCGGATGCGTATTATCACATAGAGTAAACGTAGTGCGAAAACGATCCATGGTTAACCGAATTAATTGCTCTGATGGAAGATTATGTCGACCATAAAATGGACGGAGCTTGCGGTGAACTTCGCGAACTGAACCATTATTTTCGAAATAAATTTGCACGATTTGCAAGCGTTGTTCTTTTGTCAACCTGTTCATGATGAAATGGCAAACCAAACTAAATATTAATCACTTGACAGCTGACAAAATGGCCGCCAGTTAAAAAAGTGATGCCAACTTAAAGTTCTATACCTCAATAAAAACACCCAATACAATTCGAGTACATTTTTGATAAAAATCAATTTATTTGAAATACCCATTCCTTCAATTCAAAGATAGACCTAAAAATACATTTAAAAAAAATTAATTTTATACAATGTTTCTTAAAGTTTGTCTTCTAGCTGCAGGAGCTTTTGCTTGAGCTTCTGCCACAATTTTATCCGCAATATCGTAAATTGAATTATTGGGACGGTGCTAATTTTATATATAAAGCATAATAAAATAGTTGTGCAATAAAATAAAAAAGCAACATATGTAAATAAAAGAATTTCTTGTGTACCATTAATTGATTCAAATAATATTCATAAGGTATAAGGCCCGTTATGGGATCAACAGCAACAGCCATCATTTCATCTACTTCATCTTGGGTAAATGGCTCGCCTTCCTCCATCATTAGTTTGCCAAAATATTCTTTTGTAAGGGTACCACGATTTTCGGGATCCAAAACATGAAAAGCTTCTAATAGTTCTTCAGGTTCAGCTGGTTCCATTCTGGTAAAAGGAAATATTTTAAGTTACACTAAAAAAACTTTGGAATAAATGATTCCTACAAACCTATGCTCAGCTAATAATTGCGATATATGTGGTAAAAATTTTGACAAATGTACTTCGCCTCTTGAATCTTCTGTTTCGGTGGCTGTAATTATTTCATTGATCTCTTGTTCCGTAGGCACACAACCCAGAAAACGCAACACCGTACCAACTTCTCTCACATCAATGGTCTTATCGCCCAGATGATCGAAAATGCAAAATGCATCAGATATTCGTTTTTCCAATTCATTCGATATTTGCACTATTTTTTTATTTTATAAAAGTTTTTACACATTCAGGTTTTTGGCCTTTTTAATTTTAGCTTTACAAACTTACCTGCCGTTTCCATTTTATCACGATTTGTACAAGAATTACTGGATTTGTAAATACACTTTAAAATTTGACATCTATTAACAATAAATTTATTATATTGTATTTGTTTTGTAGAAAGTTGACATATAAAGAAAATTTTGTTTCATTGATGTAAATAAGTTTCACTTACATATTTTGTTGTTAAGGGATACCATTAAAAAATTAACCACAAACATAAACACACTTATAGGGTCGCTCTCTAATATATCGAGGTACAAAAGTATTAAAATTCCTGTCCTCCCTCACTCGCTTGAAATTATTACAAAATATCTCCTTTAAAAGTTGAGGAAGTTGAGCCGAAAAACAACCGATTTTTTTTTTGCGACAACTAAATTCTTATACAAATGTATAACTGCTAATGAAGATAAATAAATTTTTCTACTCACCGATAAGTAATTATATTTCATATTCATTTTCTTCATTCATTTTTTATATATTGGCAATACATAATTATAATGACATACACACATATGTACATATATATATATTTTTAGCAACTTTTCTTAGCTATTTGCACTCTATCATAATCAATTATATTAAACAATCTTGTTAAAAACACATTTAATATGACAGTGAAATTTAATTAATAACATTTCTCAAAAATAATTCACCTGAACAGATAAAATAAACACTTGATAATAAAATAGTTCAACTTTTGAATGCGTGCGCCCTGATACATTTTGCATATCGACGGCTTATATTCAAAAGACTCTATATTTGATTTTAATGAAAATCTGTTTTTGAAGGCAAAGTAAAAGTACAATTTTTTTTTGCAATCTTGTCGTAATTTTTACTGGGGGTCTACATTAGATTTGAAGTTGGTATGAACATCATGTCGGACATCGCATGTGGCTAATGTAGACCGCTCATGTCCATGTTTCGTCCATGCTCTGCCATTGATGGCCGAACATATGGCTGAGCATCAATGTTCGCCATGAGATTCGCTGTCAACAACCATTTTTAATAGAAAGAAAAGAGACAGAAAGAAATTGTTAAATATTCCATTTCTATTGCACTACCACCAAATACATTGATAAGGCAGAACATGGACATCGCACGTATTCACCACAACAAAGAAGTTGATGAATTTTTCGCAGTTGCTCTGTCGGCGTCATGTTCATGTCATGTTCAAGTCGATGGCCCGTGGAGACGTAGGGTTATTCTCTATCTTACAACGTTGCCGGTTTAGCCTTTTCGAGGCTAGATTTAGCCTTTTTTTCGTCTTAGCCTTGAAATTTACGTTTTAGCTTCGTGGCTTTTTTTAGCCTTTTTATTCAGCCTCGAAAAGGCTAAATCTATTTTTCCATTTTTTTAAAGAGAAGTAACACAATCAGGCAATTAATGCCTACCATTTAATTTTGGGAAGGGATAGTGTAGATAGAGAGAACAGGTGGTGAAGTCATTTACAACCCTGTTATTGCGCGTTTTTTTGTAGAGCAGTGTTGCAAGCCCCTCTGGTGTCAAGTAGAAGCATTGAGTTGCTTAAGCTGTGGCGCTCTGCTACAATACCGACGAAGGAGAGGGTGCTGTCAAGTGCATTAGGATATGTTGTATTAAACGCTGCCGGTACTGCCAACGTGATCAATGTTATGCCCACGGCTGCCAGAAATGACGATTTTTTACGATATGGCAAAAAACGATATGACATACTGTGTTGTCATATCGTAAGTTTTTTACGATATGACAAAACTGAGGAAGCCATTTACAGTGTATGGCTTTCTCAGTGTTGTCATATCGTAAGAAACTTACGATACGACAACACAGTATGTCATATCGTTTTTAGTCATATCGTAAAAAATCGTCATTTCTGGCAGCTATGGTTATGCCTTCATCGCTTTAACAGTCCAACAAGAACCAACACAATAATACACCAATGTACATGAGAAAAATGCGTGCTGTTTTTGGCTTGCCTAAAACTAGTCTTGAACTCAAGAGCTCAGGGTTTGTAGTCAAACGCGCCAACTACTCAGTCAACAGCACCCTCATTTTCATTTTCTTACTTTTCAACCTTTCATAATAATAATTTCTAATATTTAATAAATGATACAAAAATTGGGAATGCTAGTGTTATTTTAATATCTTGATGATTTTGTCTATTATACCGATTAAATTAAAAAATTTATGTGACCAAAAGATGGACTAATAGAATTATGGATTGAAATTTGACTTTGATTAAATGTTGCCGCAATTGAGAGCTATAAAACTTGAAAACTCTCTAGGTCAATCAACAGCTGTACGTAATATATTTCAGCTGTAAATACTTTCAAATCTGTTCAAAAGCGAGTTTTTCTGAGTAGCTACAACATGCGAAGTTCAGAGTTGTTAAACATATTTAATGCAAGGAGCTTGAAAATAAAATATTTTATAAAAAATAAAATATTTTATAAAAAATATTTTATCTGTGTGAAGCAAAACTTTCTTCACTATGTGAATAAGCAAATTTCAAGGGTTTTTAGAGGAATGTTTGAAAATGTTCAGATTAGAACGTGATCAAAAATACATAATATTATATTCGTGAGAGTGCGAAGAGGAGGACTTCTAAGAGCCGAATCCAAAACATAACTTAAATCGGTCTACCCATTTTGTTATAAATTAGTTTTATTTCAAAATTTCCTATAGTGCAATGCAGAGCAGATTAAGAACAGAAGACTTTCCGCAACTACTTTCAATTGTTCCTTGCAGCGAATCAACAAATGTTGATTAAAATTTTTTAGGGAAGCCATTCTGGTTGAAGAAGATAAAATGCAATATACATACATGTTTTTACGTAATTTTATTTGAACTAAATAGGTTTAAGTTTAAAGTTATTATATCGGCATAAGTCCATTATTTGATTTATATGTTAATTATTATTGTAATTTTTTTGGTGGAACACATGCATTAAAATAATGACATCTTGCAATATCTTGAAGTTATCATTACTAAAAAGTAAAATTTAATATAAATAATTTAAAGTCGATCTTGCTTGTTTTTTTCTCCCGCTCCTGGCAACACTGCTTACAACAGTTGATTTCTACGAATGCAAAACGCTCTATATCCTAAAATATTATTTCAATAAACTCAACTATAATTGAGATCACCTGATTTTTTTTTTATACTTTCGTATGCCTAAAACTCGCTCAAACTGTAAGAAATGTCGAGACATCGGGAAAAATCTCGAAAATTACAAAAATTCGCTAAAACTTTCTTATACGTGAAAGATTGCAATGTTACGTTAGATTAAAAGCTAATAATTTTAAGAAAATCAAAAACTTTGGAAAAATTACTTTTATTACGAAAATAGCGAAAATTGCAAAACTTTAAACAAGCCATAATTTTGATTAAAAATCGCTAAAACTAAGGAATGTAAAAAAATAATCGGAAAAATTCGCGAGAATTTCGAAAATTCACAAAAAAACTTGCTAACAGCGGAAGGAAGTGAAGGTTGTAAATAATTCTTGCAAAAAACGGCTACAAAATAGGTGTGCCCCCACGTTCACGAGAACTAATTGTGGTGTGCGAAGCTTCTTAAAAATCGGTTAAAAAATTTAACATTTTGTAAACTTTCATGTATGCAGTTAGGAGTTACCTACGAAGAAAGTACCAAAACTAAAATAATATGAACATATTTTTTTATTTTTTATTATTATTAGAAAAGAAAACATAAAACAAACATAATTGCCACTTTTTTAAATTTATTTGTAAAAAGTAGCTTTTTGTGCTGCATGTGTATACTAACGGCTGTGTATTGAGTAGGGTGATCGATTATTCGACATTTTTCAGAAACCGGTTTTCGAATAGTTCGACATTTTGAAATTTTAGAAAAACCGGTTACGGTTTTTAAAATTCAGAAAAAACCGGCCGACCGGTTTTCTTGTGAGAAAATTATAATGCAAAACTTTTGATTTTAATTTGTTTTAAAAAAAGAGTTAACAGTTCATGTAAATACTATCCGCACAAAAACATAACTTTTAATATAAGGCCAAGTTCCTATCCAAACATATCGGCCGTTAAAAGTACTGAGATCAAAATGAGGGTCAAGTTCTTGATAAGTATGATACCATCTAACTTCTAAGCTAACTGGGAAACACTTTCCCCATAATTCTTCCCAATATTAGAAATGTAAAAAAAATATTGTCAAATAGCAGGTTGCCTAAAAATGAGATGATATTGTACCTATCAAGAACTTGGTCTTCATTTTGATCTCAGTACTTTTAACGGCCAAAACTTTTTGATAGGAACTTGACCTTATTTTCTCATTAATGTTTTTGTGCGGATCTGACATCTATTTTCTAATTCTTTGTTTGGTACAACACTATAATTTCCATCGCTATAATTTAATTTAATTGCGCATTATAGTGCCCCTTATATGCGGCACACCTTCCCATTACGTGATCACCACAGTTTTTTCTTACTAAAAAGACCTTTCCATGAGGATTTACAATCAAAATCCGAAAACAATTTATTCCACACATATAGGGGGAGGAACCCTAGAGCACAGATTTACATTTTTTCCTTTTCTTGACATTAACGCAACAAGAATTTTATGTCTGATGATGGATGTCTAACTCCATATAAAATATAAAGCTTGATATAAATTCTAACATCACAAAGCCAATTTAATTCGCCCCTGCTACTATCTTATAAAATTAGTTCACCTTAATTGCATGCTTCAGTAAATGCTCTTGAACAAAAATACTTAGGAAAATCAACAGTAAAAGTTCAAGTTTTATTTTAGTAAAAACTAATAAAATATACGAATCGGAAAGTATTCGACTGGGCCGGTTTTTTAATTTAAAAAAAACCGGACTATTCGACATTCGAAAAATCAACATTTTGAAAAAACCGACAACCGTATTGCGGAAAACCCGGTTTAAAAACCGGTTGTAAAACCGAGTCGATCACCCTAGTATTGAGTAACTTGTTGTTGAGATGAAATTTCCTACTGTTTATTAAAAATAAGCGTATAAATGTTATTAGAAAATATATTTAAATAGAATAAAAAGTCAATATTGATAAAACTTGCTATTTTACTTGATTTCTGTTTTTTTATTTGTTTAGTTTTAATTTTTTTTTTCAAAAAATTACTATTGTTGATTTCGAGCACAATGAACGATGAATGATATCTCAGAAACCAGAAACAATTTCGCGAAAAAGGTTTCGTATTCTGAAAGAAGGTATTCGATTTTTTTAAATGGTCGGTGAGACGATCTCTATCTAGGCTTTTGGGTTTTGTATAATAGAGTAATACGTGGGTTTTGCTTGGTTTTCGTTTTCCCATTAGTTGAAACCTTCCCTTTAAATATTTATTGCAGTTGTGTTTGTTAATACAGTGTCTACATAGAAGTTTTGTTAAAACAATTTAAATCAATAATAATTATACAAAAATATTTGTTCAATTCACAAGCTCGTATTAAAGTCGTATGCGTTGTGTCATCGTCTAATTATACAATATTGTATTTTTGTTGTTGGTAACTTTCATACAAAAGTGCGTTATAATTATACGATTGAATTTTATACATATGTTCTTCAAATAGTTGTATTGAGGCCAGGTCTGGGAATATTCTATTTGTTAGATTAATTTGTAGAAATTTTTTATATATGTGATAAGTAACACCAGAAATGCATTCTACTTAATGATAAATATATACCTGATTCACTTCAATTTAATTTTCAAACTATTTTAATCAAAATTGCTTGTCGCAAAAAATTTATTCTATTTCGCGTCAAATTAAAGTTTCCATGCCTGGTTTCGTTTCATGGTATCAAATTAAGGCGAATTAATAATAGGTGGCCTCGATAGATCAGGTGACTACGAATTGTTTACCATATTTGAACTGCCAACTGTGTTAATGTATCAGCTTTTTTCACAGCCCAAATATAAATTCTGCACGGCGAATTTATATTTGGGCTGTCAAAAAGCTGATATATTAATACAGTTGACAGTTCAAATATGGACAAATTTTCTTACACGCAATTTACACCGTGATTCTTAAGACATGTCTTTTTTTAATTCTTTTTTAAAGTTGCTACCAAAAACTTTTTCCATTTATACAACGATTTTTCATTTCATGTCTTTTTTGTACATTACTCTCAAAATTTGCTTTATTTACTCGTTCATAACAACAAAAACCCTAACACAATCACATAAGAGAGAGAAAATGCAAATGGAACTAAAGAAATATATGAAAAAAATCTCGAAAACAGAAATCTTGTCTTTTTTTCTACCCCGCTTTCTTCTCTACCCCGCTCACTCTCATACAAAATAAAACGTGATTTAAAGACAAGTGAAAAAATCACCGTATAAATTGCGTGTTAGTCACCTGATCTCTCGAGGCCTCCTGGTATTAATTCGCCTTTCCTTGGTATTAATTAAATTGACATTCAAAATACGACAAAATAACGATACAACAAATTTGTCTGTTCACAAGTACATAAACAAATATCGTCTTTTTTTAAACGATAAGACATACGACTGAGCTTGTGAATTGAACAATTATATTAAATACTCGTATGTCTTTGTCGTAGAAATTCCGACAAGTAATTGTTGCAATTTGAGATGAATAAACAAATATTTTTAGTAAAGTTGTTTTTATAAACTTCTTTATGGGAAAATATTCTGCCAATATTATACGTCAGTTTGTGCAGTTTCTTACATTACTGTAAATGACATACATAAGCATACTTACATACATACATACATGCATAAGTATGTACATATGTGCGGTATTGGATCAAGAGCTAAATTTTATATTTAGAATTTTATTTGTTCTCAATAAAACCACAATTATTAAGGGTTCGTCGCAAAACTATACTATTTTGATCTAAAGTACTTCATATGTAGTATAATTAAATCGTTATTGAATATTTTTTTTAAATTTATATTTTCGTTTTACATTGTAATTTGTGGCAGTACATACATATTATAAAACTGTAAAATTATAATATTCGTATAAAAAACTTTGTACATAAAATAACTAAAATTTATAATAATTAAAACTAAATTAAAGAAACAAAATATACAATTTTACTAGAATGTTTGAACAATTATCAGCAAAATTAGTGCAAATTATGAAAGATTATCCCGCTGCTCAATATGGTAATTAAAAATATAAGATAAATAACGTTTTTATTTTTTCATAAAAAAAAGAAGTGTGAACAGAGTGAATTTTAATTTATTAAAGAAACTTAAGCTTCACTTATTGAAATTTATATATGTATTTTTATATACATATTTCACCTTTCGTGACATTTATAAGTAAAGTTGTTATTAGCGTTTTGTGATTTGTTGGAGTTACGCTTGGATGACTACATTTTAACGCGTTAACAGTCAAATAAACGATGTTTCTCTCAACGTCCACAAATATAAAGCTCTTTAAATTTGTATTGATGAACACTCCACATATGGGCTGTGAACTGTTGGTACTTCCCGTTCTTAGCCCATATATGGGCTGTGGATTGTTAACGTGTTAAAAACCACGTGCGAGTTTTCACGTACACACGAACTAATTTATTTTTCTCTGACTAACCTGGCCTTTACACATGCAAGTGCTAGTTCGAAAAACTCAATACACTCAAACTTTTCTACTAACACACTTTTGGTTCAGCTATGAGAAAGACAGATACCTAGTTTATACGCAGAGCTTATTTGCAAATAAAAACGTAAAATGCTGCCAAGTCCTTTTTTATTGTAACTTATTAAATCACTGATCATTCATCTATTTGTGAATATATTTATCTATTTATTATTTTTTAATAACAAACATATGTAAAAGTGGCAACCCAAACTTCTTATTTGCAAATAGCGCGTTAATCAGTAATTGTTTTCGTGAGTTAGTAATTTACAATAAAAATACATACTTGGTAGCACTACGTTTTTATTTGCAAATAATTCGTGCGTATAAACGTACTAAGAGAAACGAATACAAATTGCTTTTTCGTTGATAATACGTACACAGAACTTGCATGCAAGTACTTACATGTCTAAACGCAGGGTAACGTAAGACATTCTACGACTAGATTGTCGTGTCAACGCTCATGTGATAACATCGCCAGAAAAAAATATACACTAACGGCCCTTTTCACAATGTACGATTAAGAGTTAACATGGACTTTAACGGAAACTTCGCCATACAAAACTTGCCGTTAAAGTCCACGTTAACTCTTAATCATATATTGTGAAAAGGGGCGTAAGCCGCATAAGTCTGCGTACAAAAGCAATTAATGCAAGTAAACATAATTTTTTCATATAAAAATTTAAGCTAATAATAAAGAAATTTATTATTTAACATATTGTCATAATTTTATTTTAAATGAAGTCTATTTGCTGATAGTTGAGCATTGTCTATATGCATTTCATTGGCGCTTTACCAAATCGTCAGTAGACTTCAACCACAACTTTGAAAAGTCACAAACCCTTTATCTTATGCACAGACTTTCAAAAGTCATTTGAGAATTTACAAATGATAACATTTTCGAAAATCACACAAGACAAAAGATCAGCGCAGCAGGCTTAGAAACTTATACAAAACCCAGCAAATAATTTGCATTCGATATGAATCTATTTTGTGACTTTTCAAAGTTGTGGTTGAAGTCTACTGACGAATGTGCGAACTATTCTGATAACAATATTGCGGAAAATGTGCAGAAATGTCGTACCAGTAAATTGCCGACTATGCTGCAAAAATTCTAAGGGAATGTTAGACAATTCGTTTTACCAGACAATCAAGGTAAAGTTCTGGCGTCAGACATGTTGAAAAAAATATTCACTGGTTTGATGTTTATCGCAACAAATCGGACTGTTACGGTTGGGTTATTTTTCTTTGATTTCGTTTTGAGATTATTTTGTTTTTGTGACTTATACCATATTTACACTATGCAACTTTGTTGCATGCAATTTTCAATTTAAGTGAGAGTGCTGAAATAGAAATGTATACATTCTGTATTTCTTCTCTGTCTTTCTCACTGAAAAAAGAGAGTTGCATGCAACAAAGTTGCGTGGTGTAAATATGGTATTAATCTTTCGGTTTGGGCGACTTTTTTCGTTTGGTGATTTCATTTTTTGTTTTAGCGACTTTTTTCGTTTTGGGGATTTTTGCGTTTCGGTGAGTTTTTAACCGACTTCCAAAAAAAGAGAAAGGTTATCAATTCGTCATGTGTTTTTATATTTATTTTTTGTGTATGTTCTCTCAAAACTCCGCCATTTATGAACCGATTTCGGATTTTTTTTTTCTCTATTTTCACGCCCATACAAAGTAAATACACATTCGTTTTCAACTACTTCTACTCGACCGATTCTTATGAAACTTTACACACACATTAAGCTTCTGTTTAAATACTACATCAGTATCAAAAAAGTCGGCTGTGCCACGCCCATGCAAAGTAAATATCCTTTTTGAATAACTTCTACTAAACTGATTCTTATGAAACTTTGCATACACCTTTAGTTATCGTGACAATACAACATTATGTTTAGAAAAGTAGGGCAGTGCCACGCCTATGAAAAGTAAATAAGCATTTTAACTACTTCTACTTAGACGATTCTTATGAAACTTTGCATACATCTTTAGTTATCGTTGCAATACAACATTGTGGTTAGAAAAGTAGGCAGTGCCACGCCCATGAAAAGTAAATATTCATTTTAACTACTTCTGCTTATCCGATTCTTATGAGACTTCGCACACACAATTAGCTCTCGTAAATTTACATGATGATCAAATATAGGGGCGGTGGCACGCCTATTTTGTAGGTGGTTTTTTTTTCAAGAATTATTTGTATTCGTTATGCCAATTTTTTCGTTTTGGCATCCTTTTTTTTTTCTTTGCATGGAAACTCGAACCACTTAGCCTATTTAGATAAAATCTGCAGCATTCAACATGCTAATAAGTGATGGATATACAAAATCGATTGGAGCAATTGCAAAATAATAGTTTTTCGAAAACTACATTTGTCTCTCGAACGAATCAATCGATTTTAATGAAATTTTCAGCAGTTGAATATCCCTTCCCCCATTGAGTTTCTAAAAGAAATTTTTCAAAGAGAGAGAGAGATGATCAGATATGGGACTCGACCAGAACGTTGGCTTAAAATTAATTTAAAAACACATATAAAATTCTTGAAATCTACGGAGTCGAATCGGTTCATATTCACGCGATATCTAAGTTTATCCACTATATGTATAAAATATTCGAAAATCGGATTGAAATCAGTAACTTGAAATTTTTTATTGCGCGAAGTTGAAAAATGTACAGAAGGAAACAAAACAAACCTAAGAAAACATTAAAAGAACACTAACGAAAATTTATAACCTTGTCCGTTTTTTGAAGTCAGTTAAAAAGATACTCTATTGTTGAAAAACTGCGATATTGTTTAACTACCATGTACTATTTTCCTTTCTAATATATATTTTCTAGGAGCCGCCGCTTTCTGCGCTTTATATTTGGTCTTTGGTTATGGAGCTCAACTTTTATGTAACATTATTGGTGTTGTATATCCAGCCTACATTTCAATACATGCTATTGAATCCAGCACTAAATTGGATGACACCAAATGGCTCACCTATTGGGTGACTTATGGCATTATGTCAATCATTGAATATTTCTCTGGCATTTTAACATCTGTTATACCTTTTTACTGGTTGTTAAAGGTAAGAATTAAAATCATTTAAAAAAATTTAATTTTTATATTTTTGTTGATAATTTCAGTGCATTTTCTTGGTGTGGTGCATGTTGCCCATGGAACAAAATGGTTCCTATGTTATTTACAACCGTGTTATACGTCCATATTTCCTTAAACATCATCAAGGTAAATATTTTATTATGTACTTATAATGAACGATGGAATTTATAAATAATTTTTACAATTTTAAAAATTTAGGATAAAGAAAAAGTAGTAATTCCCAGCATAAAATTCTAAATTGTAACTTTAATGCAAAATACCAATTAGGAAAGTATCTTTAAGAGGGAGGGTATGCAAATTATAGTACATATTTCTAAAGGTACATATAACCAAACTGGACAAATGTGTATTTAAATAGTTCAAGAAACAAGCGTAGCCTACGTATGTATTTTGTATGTATATATTTTTGTCAAATATGCATTCAATCTAACTGGACATATACAAGACAAAATGACAAGTGGTGTGCATATATTTATGTGTAATATTGATTCTATATTGCCTTTATGTCATACATACATATATTGCAGTCTGACCATGCCTTAAGTTCCTATTTAATCGATGACGTTGATTGATCTTTTGGAAAATCAGCTATAAAGTTACTGCTACGTACTTGCAACGCCTTTAGTCCGATTCTTAATGAAAATTTCGCATTTTTTTTATTACTTTTCAAAAATTCCTTGAGAATACATGAATATCTCACCAGCTTATTTATTATTGCTTTGACCCACCGACCATTTTTCATATTTTGGATGTCGACTTTCCAAATCTAAACACCGTTTCACGAAATTGTTAATAGCTTCTGAAATATCGACCATCGACACGTCATTGCTTGGTGTAAACAGATTTTTTTTTTGTAAAATATAAAAAAAATTTGCTTACCATCCAGCAAATTTAAATGAAAACTTATTTTGCGCAAGAAGAGAACCAAGCAATAATAGAATTTTCACAGAGGCGGTACAGCAATAGTGTAGGTATTACAAAACCAGGAACATTAAACTATATATCAAATCAAAGCTTGAAAGGGCTTCTATAAAATTGTATACATGCATACTAGTGATGTCACGAATATCAATTTTTAATATTCGCGAATACGAATTCGAATACGAATATCTGAGACAATATTTGCCGAATACGAATACGAATATTCAATCTTAAATGTTGTGCCACTTGATATTTCAAATGTAATTGAAAAAATCTCCTCTGCGTCAATAACAATAAATTGAGAAAAACTGTCACGCTACTATAGGTATTTAACATTATTATGACATTTGGATGACTGAATTTGAAATTATCAACTTCGCACATGAATGACACTTTTTGAAATGTTCATACTTAAATACATACTTTCAGATTTAGTTTTTCTCACTCTGTTTGCGGTTTTACTTAGTAATTCAGTGTTGTTTGGGAGAAAATATTTTCGCGGATGCTGCAGCCACTTGTGTTGGTGGTCTTTTCTTTATTTTTCTTAACTTTATTTTGCCGAACTATATTCTTCACAGTGTGTAATAATGGATATAGAACTGTTTAGCTTCAATCTACTCATGGATACAAGTGAAAGTGCTGGTGAAGGTAAAGATTACATTTGTCATCTTAGTTTCCAAGATCCTGCTCACCCTTTAGTACGAAAAACTATGACGTAGACCCACTGACATTGTGGAAAGTAAATATGGAAGAATACGATCTTCTTTTACTTATAGCCAGGCAATATTTAGTGGCGCCGCTAGCGAGTGTTCCGAGCGACCGAATTTTTAGTGGTGAAGCTCAACATTTCTCTACAGATGTTTGAATATTAATTTAACATGATATATAAAAATTTAACTTACTTTTTAAATACTGTCGTTGTGAAATATATTTTGTTTGTATTTCTTTACTAAAAGAAGTTTATTATTTAGCGTTAAAGACAAATGTTTTTTTTTTTCATAAAAATTATTAAAAATTTATATTTTCTGTATTTTTTACACTTTATGTAATATTTTTTGGAACGTAAAATATTGGCGAAAGAGGCGATTATTCGGCGTATCGAATACGAATATTCGTAACATCACTAATGCATACAAAAGTACCATTATATCGAACAGTTTGTGAGAAAAGGCCAAAAATTATAAAAATGTCATTTGGTTCACAAAAAAAAAAAAAAAAAAATGCAGATGTTTCCATAAAGAAAAAGTTTAGCTACAAAAACTTCAAATGCCATAAGAACCAGGGAACTCCTCTATCACTGATTGGAGAAATCTTATATCGCATATACACATATATCGCTCAAAATATCGCTTCCGCTTTTCTATTTTAGAGTAAAATTGACAACGAAAAATTTTCGATTATTTCGTTATCTAGAGAATCTAAATATGTATGTATGTATGTATGTATGTATGTATGTATGTATGTATGTATGTATGTATGTATGTATGTATGTATGTATGTATGTATGTATGTATGTATGTATGTATGTATGTATGTATGTATGTATGTATGTATGTATGTATGTATGTATGTATGTATGTATGTATGTATGTATGTATGTATGTATGTATGTATGTATGTATGTATGTATGTATGTATGTATGTATGTATGTATGTATGTATGTATGTATGTATGTATGTATGTTTGTATGTATGTATGTATGTATGTATGTATGTATGTATGTATGTATGTATGTATGTATGTATGTATGTATGTATGTATGTATGTATGTATGTATGTATGTATGTATGTATGTATGTATGTATGTATGTATGTATGTATGTATGTATGTATGTATGTATGTATGTATGTATGTATGTATGTATGTATGAATGTATGTATGTATGTATGTATGTATGTATGTATGTATGTATGTATGTATGTATGAATGTATGTATGTATGGGATGTTATCGGCTCGATCATTAATTGGAAAGTCAATAAAAGTATCATCGCATAAATTAGAATTAATCAGGGACCGTAAATAACAGTTATCCATAAAATTTTAACTCAAAAACTATATTAGAGTCAACGGAGACCTGTACTGTCATACACCAATAGATTCGTATTGATGAGCTCTTTCAGAATCTATGGGGATCTTAAAATAAATATAGTAAAGTGCGACTTTAGCTCGCACACGAAGGGTTCCGTACGAATACACATATCCCTTTTCGTTTTTGCCCTTATTTCATTTTGGCAATTTTTTCATTTTGCTTTTTCGTTTAATTTTAGTTTTTTTTGTTGATTGAGCGATTTTTTTGCGCTTTTTTTCATTTTGGTGTTTTTTTGTTGCGATTTTTCGTTTTAAAAAATTTTTTTTCTCCATTTTTTTTAGTTTTGCTGATTTTTTCGTTTTGGCGTATTTTTTTTTTTGTTATATGCATTTAGTTTTAGTGATTTATTTTAGCTTTGGCGCGTTTTGTAACTTTTGACGCTTTTTCGGTTTTTGGTGATTTTTTTAGTTTTAGCGATTTTTTTTGTTTTTGGCAATTTTTTAGTTTTCGCGCTTTTATTATTTTTGTTTTGGCTCTTTTTTTTTGTTAGGTGATTTTTTTTTCCATTTTTGCTAATTTTTTTAGGTTTTTTACGATATTTTTAGTTTTAGAATGTTTTTAGGGTTTAGTGCTTCTTTCGTTTTGACGATTTTTTTCATTAGTTTTTTGGCGAACTTTTTATTTTTGGTGATTTTATGCGTTTTAGCGATTTTTCGTTTTGAAATTTTTTTAATTTTGGAATTTTTTAATTTTAGCGTTTTTTTAAATTTGAAGATTTTCCTAATAAATAAAAGGAGGAGGACTTCTATAAGAGTTTATTAGGAAGTAACAATTTTCTTTTAAAAAATATGAAAATTAAAATACATTAAATGAAATGAAAATATGTTTAAAATAATAAGTGTTATTTATTGGATACAGTATATAACTCAATAACATAATTTTGTTATTCTTTTAAACCTAAACAAACAATCTCTGAATTTACAATACTTAATTCTTGATAATGTGCCTGTTCACAGGATTCGATACGGAATTGGATTGAAAACGGAATTTCAATCCAATTCCAATTTTGAATGCGTTCATGAAAACGTAACGAAATTGCTTTGTTCAAAAAATGTTTATGTTTGTTTAAAATTCAAAATATCGTTTACTAAGTTGCGTATTTAGTAATTAGAGGCTTGGACAAATTTGTTCTACCTGATATATGCATAAATTAAAGGGCTCCTGAACTCCAATTCATGAACAATTAATTCCGTTTCTCAACAGAAATTTCGCAAATCTAGTACAAACGGATTTCATGAACGCAATCAACCGGTTTTGTAGAGAAATCGATACCAAACCAATCCGTATTGGATTCTGTGAACAGGATGAATGGCTTTGTAAAAATATCTGCAGTCATTTCATCAGTTGGAAGATATTGAAATAAAATGGTTCCATTTTTCATAAGATCATCTCTTGCATAGCAATATTTAACATCTATATGTTTGGATCTTGAATTCATTTTCTCAGACTCCAGTATTTTTAATGTGCTTTGATTATCAACGAACATCTTCGGGGTTGCTTTAATTCCAAAATCTTTCAAAATCTTTATAACCCATACAGCTTGCTGACTAGCTTCAGATAAAGCCAATAATATAACTCTGCTTCTGTATAAAATAGAGTGACAATATTTTGTTTTCTTGCGGCATAATGAGCTATTGAGTTCCCCAATTTGAAAAGACACCCACTCGAAGACTTTCTTCCGTTACTATCACCAGCCCAATCAGAATCACTGAAAACTTCTAGTTTCAGTTCTTGATTTGTTCTCACACATAACTTTAAGTCTTTAGTACCTCTCAAATAACGCAGTACTCTTTTTATTTCATTCCATTCTGTTAAATTTGGCTTGCTTACTTTTCTTGACAATACAGACATTGCTAATGCGATATCTGGTCTAGTATTTCCAGCTAAATAAAGCAATGATCCGATAACTTTCCGATATTGATTATTATTTTCTAAATATTTTTCATCTTCAATCTTGAAATATCCAGGATCCAATGGTATTTTTGAATCTTTTGCACTATTCATATCATTCTCGTCCAATATTTTGTTTATGTATTCTGTTTGATCCATGAAAACTATATCATTTCTGTTTCTTAAAATTTTAATTCCCAAATACATTTTTGATGATCCCATATCTGTGATGATTTCGAAATATGCTGATATATCTCATAAGATTCTTAATATTGTTCTCATGTTTGCAGGCAATTATTATATCGTCAACATATACATATATGAGTACATATATAAAACCATTCTGGTATTCCTTTATATATATAAGCAATTATCAGCTTCTCCCCTTCTGCGATTTTCAAAATTTTCTTTTTTTTGTTTGCAAGGGTTTACCACCAGTTTGGTCCCATATTTTTTGAAAATCGGTGGGGAAATTCGCTTGCCCTACGGGTGAATCTGTCACTTGTGAACCGCTTTCAAAATTTCGTTTTTGTTTGAAAGGGTTTGCTTGCTGTTTGGTCCCATAATATTTTTTTAAGCTCGTTGGGGAAATTTGTTCCCCCAACGCATAACTCTGTCATATGTGAACCGATTTTAAAATTTTTGTTTTGTTTAAAGGGGATTGCCTGCAGTTTGTTCCTATAAGTTTTTTTTTGAAAATCGGTGGGGAAATTGCTCCCCCCCAGCCATAATTCCGTCATTTGTGTACTGATTTTTACAACTCTTGTTTTGCTTGAAAGGGTTTAATGTAACTTGGTCCTATAATATTTTTTTTCGAAAATTAGTGGCGCATAATTCTGTCATCTGTAAGATCTAAAAGAGCATGAAATGCCCATGGCACATTTACAGTAGTAAAAAATTAACAAAAAGCAATGGGCATTATTTCCATGGATGTTATTGTATGCCACCGTAGTTTTTTTTTCAATTTTTTAAACACACCGTATGGCTGAGTCCAAGTACAAATCTCAAAACGGATATAGCAACAGTGGGATGAATGACAGTACTGGTTCCAAACTTCCGCTTGAAATGGGTTGGTAGTGCAGTTCGCATAACCGGTTCCGGTCTGGAACGAAATTTAGGTGGGTAGTGCGGTTTATATTTCCAGTTCCTGTCTGGACCGGAAGTTGGATCGGTAGTGCAGTTCGTACTTCCGGTTTATGTGCTGGACCGGAAGTTGCGTCAGCAGTGCGTTTTACATTTCCGGCTTGTTTGATTTGTCTAGGGGCATCATATTTGTGTGGGATCAAGAATAAAAAAAGTGAAGAAGAACGATATAATGCTACAAATCCAAATGTCTTAGTATTATGTCACTACGAAAGACGTATTTTGCAGCACTGGCGTATTTTGCTGGCCAAAAGTACCCAGAACGGTAACGCTGCTAGCATTGTTTTTATGTGGTTTTTTGTCATGAATATGCCGCACGTGTGCCTCAATTTGTATACATGCACACGTGCAAGTGGCAGTTTGATTGGCACATGCACTCGTGTCAATTTAGTGAAAATTTTCGCCAAAACAACGAAAAAAAAGTTAAAAAATAAAAAAACTCAAATTTAAAAAAAGAAAATCGAAAAAATTTACAAAATAAAAAAAGGGCAAAAACGAAAAGGGATACATCGCGACCTTAGTATTGTTTTGGCCCATATGCCAAAAAGTCGGAATGGAGAAAAACAACAAAAAAGATTTACATAAAGTTTTCTCAAAATATATCTGATAGAATTTTTTTGTATTCTCACCACTGCTTCCGGCATATGTTTGGAAGAAAAAATGAAAATTTTTGTGAACTTTCATCAATCCGATTAGAAACTAACATCTTTTTACTGAAAGTAAAAAATCTTGTTTTGTGCTCCAGTAACCACTTTTTTTATTTCATTTGTAAAAAGTAGCTTTTGTTGCTCCATGTGTATACTAACTGCTGTGTATTGAGTAACTTGTTATTGAGTTGAAATGGAATAAAAAGTTATTATTGATGAAACTTGGTATTTTACTTGATTTCTGATTTTTATTTTTTTATTTAAAAAAAAAATTTTTTACAAAAAATTTATCAAAAATTATGATATCGAGCACAATGAATGCTTGATATCTCAGAAACCAGAAACAATTTCGCTAAACAGTTTTTGGATTGTGAAAGAGGGTATTCAAAATATATATACCCCATACTTAACACAAAATTTTTTTAAATGGTCGGTGGGACATAACACTACTAAGGTCGTACGGAACCCTTCGTGTGCGAGCCAAAGTCGAACTTTACTAAATTTATTTAAAAATTTTTCGAATACCAATTTGAGTGCAGAGAATTCTCTTTCCACACTCAACTTTGTTGCAGGAATGAACTGTACGATTTTTGCCAATTTATATAAGTACGGATAATGTCAATTGACATAAAATAAGTTTTATTTTGACGGGAAACATAAAACTCCTCAAAAGAGTTTTATTTTATGACGGCAAAATAAAACTCTTTTTAAGAGTTTCATCCGATAGTTTGTTTATTTTTACGCTGACAAATTAATGTCGTACGGCCCTTTTCACAATGTACGATTAAAAGTTAATCTGGACTTTAACGGCAAGTTCGGCATACAAAAGTTGCCGTCAGATGGATTTTTTTAATTCACAAAATAACTGTTATAAAATAATTTTTTGATATCGATAATTGTTATTTACGATCCCTGAAATTAATTCAAAGTAAACCCAACAACATTTACTTTATTAATCTTTTGCAAGAATTGGCAATTTATAATTTAAGTTATTCTGTAAACATTCTCATACATATAAATTTAATATAAATAAAGTACATATTTTTATTGATTTTTTTCTCTTTTTCTTCCTCAGCTGTTGACAAGGCGTTAGATAATGTTATTGGTCAAGCCAAGAAAAATATTAGCTCAGTTTTGAAAAATGATTAAATATCTGTAACACAAATACATTCATCCACATGCGTAAGTTCTACCAGTCATTGTTAAGAAGCATTTCCTAAAGTAAAGCAACTAAAAAATTCAACATTGTGACACGCTGTTCGGCAAC
Organism: Panzeria rudis; assembly: GCA_956483635.1. NCBI lineage: Eukaryota > Metazoa > Arthropoda > Insecta > Diptera > Tachinidae > Panzeria > Panzeria rudis. The sequence goes on along the minus strand of OY101450.1, from coordinate 126,506,979 downwards.
AACAACTTGATGATACATTTATCTTTGGTGGTGGTCATATGATGGTGATGGATGGCGTTGTTGTAAGGAGCAAATATTTTTTTTAAGAAGAAAAAATTTACAGCAAACATTTTAAGTGTTATTTATTATTTAATAAAAGTATGTGTCTTCGCAATCAAACCTCAGAAAATAAAAAAATCTACATACATACATACATGCGCATATTTTCAAATTCTGTTATTTTCAAAAGAAATATTTTTTTTATATTACAACTTTTTAATTCGCCACTTTTAATTACATACTTATATAGATCGTATAAAATAAAAACTGATAAAATTGTTAAATAAACACAACACTGCATTTCTATTTTATTCATTAGCATTAACTAGGATGAAATTTATTGTTATTAAGAAATATGTATGTATATGCGAGTTTTTATCTTCGTTTGGAATAATCTTGAATAAAAAATGTCAACTGCTGTTTCCAGATTTCAAAAAGAAGAGAATGTTGTCAATTCGTTTGCTTTTTTGGGTATGTTCCCCTAGAACTCCGCCATTTATAAACAGCTTTAGAACAATTTTAGTTTATGTGAAAGTGTGTACATAGGTACTACAAGATTGGTATGTTTTGGAGTCGATTTTTTTTTATGAAAAAATAAGCTTCTTTATATGTTCATTCTATTGATACGTACCGTAGCTTTGTATAACTTCTAGCCTTTCTCATATGCTTCTTCCGCATATATTTAACATCCTTTAAATATTAGGCTTTATTTAACTTTTGGTATTTGTTATTATAGCGGCCATAGTATAACATACCATGTGAAAATTTCAAGTGCCTGTAAGATAAAGCCCAATGTCAAAATTACACCACATGCTTTACGACACCCTTTAATTTTCAACTTCCTTTTATTTTTAGTACATATTTGCTGTTAAAGCGGCCATAGTAATACAAACCGAGTAAACATTTGAAGTGTCTGCCTATTACGATTCGCAGGATAGAGCGGCGTGAAGAAATCCTTTTAACCGACTTCAAAAAAAAGGAGAAAAGTTATCAATTTGTCATGTATTTTTTTATGTATGTTCCCTCAAAACTCATCCATTTATGAACCGATTTCGGATTTTTTGTCTTCAAAAGGATGTACTTCCAGACTAGTCCCGTTAAAAAGTGGGCGGGGTCACGCCCATACAAAGTAAGTACACATTCGTTTTCAACTACTTCTACCCAACCGATTCTTATGAAACTACACACACATTAAGCTTCTGCTTAAATACTACATCAGGATCAAAAAAGTGGGCTGCGCCACGCCAATGCAAAGTAAATATGCTTTGAAACTTTGCATACACCTTTAGTTATCGTTACAATACATTATGTTTAGAAAAGTGGGCAGTGCCACACCCATGAAAAATAAATAAGCATTGTAACTAGTTCTACTTAAGCGATTCTTATGAAACTTTGCATATATATTTACTTATACAACATTGTGGTTAAAAAAGTGGGCAGTGCCACGCCCATGAAAAGTAAATATTTATTTTAACTACTTGTACTTATTTGATTCTTATGAAACTTCGCACAAACAACTAGTTCTCGTAAAAGTACATGATGATAAAATATGGGCCCGGTACCATATTTTATCATCACCTATTTTGTAATCGGTTTTTTAAAGAATTATTACTATTAAAACATTTCATTTCATACACTTTCAGTGAAGATAGTGAAGCAAAGGTTCTCTTTATATATTTATGTATGTATATGGCTCAAATTTTTTTTAGGATTTTGATTGTAAGTCCTCCTGGAAATGTTCTTAATAAAAATACACTGTGCCATATAATAGGTTGATCACGTAACGCAAGGCGAACATATGTCATCTTTTTTGGAGGACAATTGTCTAGAAAAATTAAGTAAGATCAGCACGAAAACAAATGTGAAAATAGACATCCTAGTTTGGGAATCATTGCAGCTAGTTGTCTGATTTTTGGGTCGTGTTAGTTGCACAAGACCGAACTGACATACCAACTTGTATTCTATTCGGAGGGGTTTCGACCAATCCCTGATTGATTTTAAAAAACGGAATAATAGGGGTCAGCATTTAGCAGAAATTTCATAAAGGGTCCGTGAACCGAAAATTGGTGAAGCAAAACTGGCAAATTAGTGCTATCGAATTGATAGTTCGGAAGATATAATAACGCTGAGGACTATTCATATATTCAAATATTTATTAAAAACAATATGTATTAAATAAAAAATTATTTTAGTTAAGCATTTAATTATCCATTTTAATTGGACCTTCTGCACTTTCCTCATTATTTTCTTTCGCAGCATAACGTTGGCGATTACGCCAAGCTGCCATATAAGTGCGTGGATGTATGGGTAGTAGACCAGCTATACCCAACAATTCTGCAGCTGGCGTTGACATATGTGCTCCTCTGCCCAACCAGAAACGAATTCGTTCAAAATTGAATGAGACCAAACGTTCATCATGCTCATTTGGCATGGGGTCATAACTACCAACCTGTTCGATAACGGGTTGATGTTGATTTTTACGGCGCTAAAATAAGGTTGTTTATTTTATTTTTTGTAACAGAAATAAGTAATATATTTTACCTCCATTACCACAATGTGATAGAAAGGCCGGTTTGTACATCCCTGCCTAACGAAACGTATTATTTTGGCTGATTTTTTATAGAATCGTCCAATTCCACTAGCCGGAGATAAAGGTGCAATATTCATTATAATATTTCAATAGGATAATGGTAAATAAACAATACTTTCACTATTTTTTCTTTAAATTATAATTATGATCTGTTATGAAAAACTTTGCGAAAACACACTAGAGTTGTAAAAGTATCGAGTATTTGGCTGCTGAGTACTCTGTACCGGTCGTTTTTAGAGTACTCGATACCTAAAAGTAGCTACTCATTGCTTTCAGAGTTGAGTTTACTTGCAAAATATATTGTAAATTATGAATGAAACTGATCAAAGAAATTTTAAATTTAAACTATAAAAAATGACTGAATTACAAATATAACTTTTGCTTAAATAAAACCTAGTAATAGGTCATTTACATCGGCATGAAATCTAATTCAAACGAGATTTTGGGCAAAATCTAGTTTATTTTTGTTGCACTAATAAGGCCACTTGGTATTAATACGCTTTGTGTATATCCTTACTGGGTTTTGTCAAAATATTGTTATGTATGGCAACTACAACTCTGATTTTTCCATATTGTACTAAAAAATAGACCGCATAAGGTTTGTGTATTTGCTATTAGGTTTATCCTCTAGCTATTTTTGTTTTAAAACTTAATTTTTCTATGTAGTTTGACAGTGAAATTTAAAAAAGTTCAAGAAAAAACTTGGTGTAATGGTAAAAAATTTTAAATAGATTTCAATTGAAATCTACTAGATTCCGCTCTGGTGTAGATGTAGTATAAAACATAATAAAAATGTGTATTTCAATGTTGAAAAGTTAATGAAGCATAATGTTCACGAATAAGATGACTGTTTTTAAATTTTTATTTCAAATTATTCATTAATTCAAGAAAGCCGTTAACTTAGCATATACACATGAAAGTAAATGCAAGAAAGCCGTAATACACTCAGACTTTTTCACTAACACACTCAAACTTATTTTACTTTGTCGACGTTTAGACGTTGCAAGTCTTTTTGATCTCCCGTTGCACATATGGAAAAAAGCCAATCTAGCGGCGGAAAAGTAAAACAAAAATATTGAACCAAAAAATTTTAACGCATCATCAAAGCGGAAAAATCAATGTATTTAAAAATAAAATTTGTTTATCACTAAGTCACCTGGTTCAGAATATAGGGCATTTTAAATATTGAGAAAAATTGTGTTGTAATTCTTTATTGATTTTTATATAAAATTTGTTAGCGTATTGAAATTAACTTTTTTTGATAAAGTGATATTTTAAACGGACTTACTCTATATATTTGCTATTTCAGTTAAGGGTTAGAAGCGTAAATACAGAAAAAAATCTTGTTTTGAAAACTTTTCTAAATCTTTATAGAGATAAAAAAAAAGTATACCCTAGTAGACCTGGAATATTAATATAGATATTATGGAGTGATATTGTTCCAAAAATTAGCTGCGGAGGCTTTCGTATGCGACTTTTACTTCGGTTTTTCTAACTATACACCTTTTTCAAAATTTCCTACTTGTGTGTATTTCTAATGATTTTGTTGCAATATATTATTAAATTAAAATACCAATAAAATAGTCGCTTTCAATTTCAAGATAAATTTTTAATGCATTTTGAAATTTGTTTTAAGCGATTTTAGCCAGCCAAACAAACAAATTTGGCGAGCAACATTGTATCGACATATTTTTTACATATGGCTTGTCAGGTGTGTGAGACATATGTAACTTGGCATGTTTGTCAAAATTGTCAATTTATAGACGGTTTATAATTTTTGCTTTCACACGTACATGTGCAATTACATCTGACATAACCTCTGAGTTTTTACAACAGCTGAGTTTTTGCACAATTATCATAAATATATAAAGCGCTCTATGCTGTTTAATGTTTTTTCAGCCAAACCACACTTTCATTAATTTAATACAGCTGATGTCATATGCCTTGTCAGATGAAAATAAAATACGCGCTAATTGAAAATTTTTCATATGACTACTTCTGCAAATGTCATCTGACAATGTTTCATATGTTTCACACGGCAGGTATAACTTGCAGTGGGAATTTTGACAATAGAGATTTAAAATACATGTCGTCTAAAGTCAGCGTAAGTAAGAGAGACAACTGGTTCTAGTTTTTCAAATATGTTCACTTTTTTTAATAGCATATAGTTTTACAACACTAAACATCCATATTGAAGTGCGTTTTCTCAGCGCATTTTGCAGGTTTGTGAATATTCTCCGTAAATTTTACTAAATTTAACAGAAAAATTAGTGTTTTTGGCGAAAAACGTTAACGAAATTATAAAATATTGATAAAGTCTTTCAATCGTGAATAAATGTAATGAACTAAAATGAGATAAAAGTGCTTAAATGAAAAAGATAAAAATCCCAATGAAAAATGCGAAGTTGGTAGAAAGCCAGTCATTCGCATTTTTCAATTACCAAAAACTTTTTGTTTAACTAGCGTGGAAAAAGAAAGATGATTCTGTTGAGGGGGAGTGTAAGAGGGAAAAGTGTATGTAAGATATTCAGTAGGGCATGAAGAGGAAATGTGTTGTGCAAAGAATAGATTCAGTAATCGGCGGCGTCGCAAAAAAATGTTGAATGAGTAAAAATGAATTTTAAAGTAACAATTGTGTAGCTTTTATAAAAGAATTTTCAGATTTGTGAAACAAGAAAAATAACCAACTCCATTTTGTCCGGTATTTTTGCGTTTGTTTTATGTTCTAATTTCTGGTATGGTTAAGTAGAGTGGTCTCTTTTTATTCTCTTTGTTTTGGTTTAAACTTTTTTTTGCATTTCCTTCGGTGCTGGTAAGTGTCCGAAATTGTTTTATTGTATCATGTGGGAGAAATAGAGGCGGATATATGGAGTTTGTTCTATTCAATTTGACTCGTGTTGGATTCATTTTGACATTTAAAGGTTAGAATGTGTCCGCTACACTTTGTTCATTTGCGGGAGAGTGGGAAAGGTAGCGAAATAACGAAAGCCGAACTCAAAAGAAATTTGGAAAACCGAAGCGAACAGTGTCTGACATTTTTTTCTAATTGTTGTAAATCAATTTTTTTGTGTATGCAATTAGTGTATTAACGCTAAAATAAGGTATAATTTTATTATTAATTTTGATGGAAAATAATCTTCAATTAACACTTGATAAATTATGAACGGGCTGTCACTAAAAATATGCAAAAATCTTTTGAAAATTGTGTGAAAAAATAATTGGAAATAAAATTGCCGAAAGAAATTCTAGTTGGTGTCACAAAAAAGAAGAAAATGTGTTTTAATGTGTCTCCTTCGCCTGTCTATATTATCTTCATTATATTTTTTATGCATTACCTTCCGAAAAAAAAAATTCTTTGTTAATTGGTACTGTTGTAATTAAATAATGTTTATGATATTATTTTCTTCATATGCATGTATGTATATACATACTATATAGTGAAAATTGAGGTCGTGCACGGTAGTAATATTTTAGTGTCCATTTCTCCGGCTTTTTAATTTTGTAACATCTCTTTTTTTGTATTTAATTTGCCTCCCCTAGTCTCCTCCTGCCATGCTCTTGCATCTTTATCTTTGATGATCATGAACATCATTATGTATCATGGGAAGGCTCAATGAACTCTTCATCATTTCTCATTAGTTATCACCAGCCAATGTATGTATGTGTGTAACAGTGCGTTTGAAAATATTGTCCCCACCATCAACGATACTGAAATTTCCCATTGTGTATGATTATGGTTATTTGTGGTCGCTTTTATACAGGGGTGGAATGCATTATGAACTCGTTTTCATATACGATATAAATTTCTTTTGAATGTACTGTAATTATTAAAATTTTGGGCTTAAATTTACTTTACCGACATTCCTCTTATAAAAAAAACTCCTATGTGATGGAAAATTTAATTCTAAGAAAAACATGTTAAGTACAAAAATCCGGTGAAACGCATATTTTCGGAGTTACGGACTCCCAAAGTTTTGCAGATCTTGGGCATTTTCTTCGTAAATTTTTGGAACGGTGTAACAATGTGGGTATCATATGAAAGATTGTCAACATTATTGTTTATCTAATTATTTAAAAGAGAAGTACAAACAAAAACAGGTTGATTTTCAAATATGTTCATTGTAGGTATTCGGCATACCTAGAGAAGAAAACCATTAGTCCCGGCCAAAGGGCAGCTAGGTAGAAAATTATTCTTCAGCGAAACCGCTATTCGACATACCAGAGGATAAAAATCAATAAATTTTCTTTCACACAGGGAATTTTTTTACATTTTAGTATATTGAAATAAATTAGTAAAATTATTTACGTTTCATCAGATGGAGGGAGCTGTAGATCTGAGGCCACACGCGCATTTTAGAAACACGTTTCTGCCTTACAGTAATGCAGGAATTAAGAAAGTGAATATAAATTACGTTTTTTCGTTCGTGTGGTCCGAGTGAGTCGAAAGAACAAACGGCCGTATGCATAAAGCTGTTTTTAGACTATTATGCAAGCTGTTCGATTTCTGCACAAAATGCTACCCTGATATAATGTGTTATTGTTTTTTTTTTAACTTTCCATAAACTCATTAGATCAGGGTTGCATTTTCTACAGAAGTCGAACGGCTTGTGAGATAGTGTAAAACAGCTATAAAAGAAACACTTGGTATGAAGTGACGAAATTTACCTGAACTTTGTGATTTTTTCTAGAGTTGTGCCTATTTTACATATTAAAAAAAACCCGTTTTTCGAATAGTTGTAAAAATGACATTTTTTTAATCTCGTTGCGAGTAACTAGCTTTTCCGGTTCTGAACTAAGAATGAATTCATGCATGTACATTAGCTCGACCGTGTCTGAAAATGGATTTTTTGGAAAAAAATAGGGAGGGTTTAGCTACTCTTCACAAAAAAAAATAACAATTATCCCATCCGATAGAAAATTAAAAAAATAAGAAAGCATTAAATAAAAAAGTTATATCATTTAAAAGCTTTTGAAAAGATTTTTAAATAAATTCGTAGCCCGCGTATGTAATGTGGTATACAAAATGAAAATTGAATACATTGTGATTAGTTTATGGACTTAGGCTAAGAGATCACGTATTACAACATGTAAAAAAACTTTCTTATAAAAGTTCGATGACTACCTCAAACTACCTCTTACAGAATTATAAAGCTTCAAAAGCCTGAACGTATTATACGACCTTTTAGAAATCTACAAGTTGTTATATCACGAATAAATAATGCTACCTATGAAAGATCTTTTCTAGTACAAGCTCTAGGTATTGGAATATTTTACACAGAAATTTTCACCCTTTCTCTATGTCATTAACAACATTCAAACGCAAACATCGAATTTTTCAATCACTAATAACAAGGGCACTAACTATACGTTTCTTTCACCATAATACTATTTTTAATTTAAGCGGAATGTGTGTGCAAGTGTATGGATGTTAATGTGTGCTATGTTTACTCACCATAGAATAGTACTACTACTAGTAATACGAATGAAATTGGCCAATAGGCTATATGTTTTGGAAATGAATAAGCAAAATAACCCATTAAAACCGACAGTTCGTACCGATACTAAAGTGCAAAAATACTACGTTTGGGCCGGGCCTAAAAACTCTATGAATATCGAATATGGCTTCGCTGAGTAAAGATCCCCTGCTAAGCCGGCCTCACGGATTTTCTCCTCTATGTATGTCAAATAGTGGCTTCGCTGAGTACAGCTTTTCTTCTCTATGTATGTCGAATAGTAGCTTCGCTGAATAAAAATTTTCTGCCTACCCGGACTTCTACCTGGCTTAAAGTTTTTCTCGAATAGTGGCTTCGGCGAGTAACGATTTTATGCCTAGCCTAGTTTTCTTCTCTATGTATGTCGAAACGTGGCTCCGCTGAATAAACATTTTCTGCAAAAGGTATTGTCCTCTATGTATGCCGAATAGTGGCTTCGCTGAGTAAAGACTCTCCCTAGCTGGACTTCGGCCGGTCTTAAGGATTTTCTCCTTTGTGTATGTCGAATAGGGGCTTCGATGAGTAAAGTTTTTATGCCTAGGCAAAAATCTATCATAAATTTTAGCATCTCCTAAAAGGTATGCTCAAACCTTTTAAATAATCTGGCGTGTTCTGACACTCGCATCTCGCAGAACATTTGCGATTATGACTTGAACTCGCAATAAAGGTGTTCTGTAAATCGCAATCGCCAGACTTTTGGCGAGTTCAAATCGCAAGAGTATACTGAAGTGAACTGATGAATTTCGATTAAACTCAACTTTAAAGAAACAATAAAATGGTGAATAAATTAAATTAAATATTATTTCTTTTTGTTTCCATCAAAACTAGTAACATATTCTTACAATTTGCATTTAAAATATGAAATTAAAAAAAATATTCCCACCTGCTCTGTAAATCGAAATTTTTTCAGACTTTTTTGTAGTTTTATATATTTTAGAGCTTAAAATATATAAAATTATTTAATATAAAATTAATTTACTATATATGACTTAAAATACATCAATGGGAGCATTTATCTGTTTTCGGAAAACCAGAAACTTACTCGGATTCGGTTTACAGAACATATCCGATTGTTTGGTTTTGCTTGTCCATTTGTTTTCTTCTGCACATGCGATTTCAATAAACAGCTGATCTATTGAATATGACAAATCGCAAGCAAAACGAGTGAATTTCAGAGCATGTAAAGTCAAGTCTGGCGATTTGCAACTCACATGCGATTTGACAATCGTGCGATTGTCAGAACATACCTGTTACATAAAGTTTTCTCAAAATATACCCGATAGAATTTTTATATTTTCACCACTGCTTCCGGCCAAGGTAGATTTATTTAAATCTACTTTAAATGAACTTTCATAAATTTTTTAATATTTTTCTTTCAATTTTTAAATTTATTTATTGAATCTTCAGTTGTAAAATTGAACTAACAATAAGTATTCAAATCTTAAAACTAAAATTGTTGATAATTGGTCCAGACACTGCTAGACAAAATATTTGGACTCAATGGTTGCTTCTTTAGTTGTCTTCAGTTCTGCCAATTAATTTTGATGAAAAATCTGCACTTTTTGGAGAAAAAAATCGGCATTATCGGAACTTCAATTCGAAAAATCGGCAAGAAAATCGGCATAAATAAAACTAAGCTTTTTTCGTGGTTTTTATTAATAAGAAAACTAAAAATAGCAATCGCCAGTATTTTCATGTGGCTATAAATATAAATGGATAACATAAACATGATTTTACAAGCTTAAATACATTCCATGGAATATAAATGATTTTCAGAATGAAAATATTTCCGAATTTATCCTAGTCAAAACTAATGGTTTTATTAGTTTCAAATAATCTTTAGATTAAGCAATGCTTTCTAAAGCTTAGTTTTCTACGGAACATCGAAGTTTAGTTTAGTTACCCCCGTAGTGTAGCGATAAGTGCGCTAGACTATAGTTTAATAGCAAGATTGTAGTGAATAGATATTAACCGGGACGACGTAGGTTCGATTCTTGCCAAGTCTCTGGATGTTTCTGCAGAGAGGCTAAAGTAAACCTTAGCCATTTTGTGTGGGAAAATATTTAGTGCAGATGAATGTGGCAGAAACACAGTTTGTTTCATTTCAGTCTACAAAATTTTGAAATTCCTAAGAGTATCAAAAATAGTGCTGACTTTTTTTCTTCATTACGATATTTGAATTTAGTAAACTTACTGATTTGAAGTTACCTTCAAAATCAAACAGTTTTTGTATGAGGGTGAGCATTTTTATATAAAAATTACCAAATTATTATACCCTGTTTATCGATATGGGAAAAAATTGTTTTCTTAAAATTTCATTAAAACAAAAACAAACTTAAAAATTATTTGTTTTAAATGAAATTGTAAGAATGTGTTGTATTTATTCAAACATTTTAAATTCGAACATTTTTGCAAAGTACAAAAATGTCGTTTGTGGTTTTTAGCATATTGATATTAAATCGCGAACAACGGGAAAACGAGAGCTAACTTCGAAAAACGGCTAGCACCATTGAAATCAGCGTACTTGATATCTTTACCAGTATGGTGCCCCGCTTGTTACAAACAAAGTTAAAATTCAACCGCAGTGTAATTTATCAACTGCTACTGATGATTTGGTAAATTTTGCATACTTTTGTCAACCGCACTAGCACAAATTTTTAAACGGTAATATGTACCACAAAAAAGTTGTAGACGATATAAATTCAAATAGAAACAAGAACAAATGTGGAAACGGATGATTTCACATTTTTTTATGTCCCCGTTTCGTTTTGCTTTCATCTGACTGTTTTCATGTGAACGGGGATAAAAAGGCGTTCGTACCAACTCAAAAAAAAAAGAGAATTTTTTTAGGCAATCTGTTTTGGAATTGTTACTCAATTAAACGTTTTTTAATACGTTCGTCCTTCAATTCTAAAAAAAGTTCAGCTAAAAAGTCTTACAGGAATTATCGAAATTAAAAATATAAAAAAAGTTGGTATGAATATGAAATAAAATGCAACGTTTGTCTGGTTTTCTTTCTTACTTGACTTTAAAATGAAATAATTAAATTCTGTTAAATTTATTTCAATAAATCAATAATACAATATTTATAAATAAAATAAACGGCACTGTTCTGTAAACCGAATCCGAGTAAATGTCTCGTTTTCCAAAAATAAAATATGATATTTTAAGCTCTAAAGAATAGAAAACGTCAAAAAAGTTAGAAAAAAATTTGCTATTAGTGTAACGAGCGTTTTTAAATCGGCTCGATTTACAGAACAGGCAGCATAGTTTACCAATTAGTTCGTTATATTTTTGTAATATTTTCGCAGCTTACTTTGTAAATACAGTGTACATAGAATATGAGCACACAAACCCGTAATAGCGGCGGTAGTCGCAGTCAAAAGAAATCAAATGCTGGCAGTGGTGGAGGTGGCGACTCCTCAACTATCACACAGGCTTCTCTCAAAAAGACGGAGGGTACGAAAACAGAAAAGGAAAAGTCTCATCCAAAGGTATAGTTGGATTAAAGAAAATAAAAATTTAATATAAAACATAAAAATAATCTCAATTAGTAGTGCGATTCTGTATCTTATAACAATAGCAACAGTTGTTATATTATCCAATTATTTAGTTATTTGCAATGACGATTGTGCGATTCTGTAACTACTTGTTAACAACTTTGCCTAAATCTGATATCATGTGACATCTCTGCTAAAATAAATGAAAAGCGTAAAGAGGAATACATACATATATGTATAAAAAAACAAATGCAGTTGGTCTTGCCAAACAGTGCACAGAAAATTTTTCCCATCAATTTCTTTATTTTTGAGAAATAATTGTTAAATTAAATGTTTAAATAATAGAATAATTTTTATTTATAAGTAAAAGCTTTATATGTTTGCATATTGTTGTAACACAAGAACTTTAATTGTTGGCATAAAGTTCGTGCTCCGGCTGAACAGCTGACTTTTGTCTATTCAGTTACACCGCTTTCGCACTAGGAAAGTTTACTTTGCAAAGTTTTAATTCAGCTGGACTAAAACTTTGTAAAGTAGACTTTCCTATATCGAAAGCGGTGTTGCAACAGAAAAATTATTGTCGTTAGTTACCGATAGCAAATATTGTTAATAATTTTACAGAATGGCAAAATCGTTAATTTGCTTGTAAATTTTTAACAGTGACAGTTATTGTTAAAATTAAGTAGAGAATCGCACTACAGGGTTGTTATGGAATTCAAGTCAGAGTTGTCATTAACCAGAATTGAAAATCGATTTTGATTTGAATTGGTGTTATGGAACCGGTTTGGTTTTGCCTTGATTCGATAATAAACAAGAACCCTGTTCGAATCAGCTCTTTTAGTTTGTTCAAATTTTTTAGTATCTTTTTAATAAGCATCATTGCGTTTTTAAACTTTTCGAAGCTAAACTTGGCATATTTTTCGCCTTCTCGCTTCGATATTTCTCTATAAGCATGTGAGGTTCTTAAAGCGGGTTTAAATAAAAAAAAAATGCCCAACAAGGCTTAATATATTTTCATAATTTTTTAAAGGCTATTTTATTCTCTTTTTCTCAGATCATGGCAACATTGTTACAAAGTTGCCTGATTGTAAATATATACATACATATCGTTACTTTAATTTACTCTACGTCTCCACCTAACTTGAAATGCTGTTGTAACTTGAAGTTATGACTGCGTTGTTAAAACAAATGCACTAACAGTTATGTTATAACTTAAAAAAAGCATTCTTGGGTGTGTTTTAAAACGCGCGTCTTAAAATCGTGCAATTTCCCAAAACGAAAATCCGTGATCTCTTAATCGGACGTTTTAGTGCATTCAAATTTAAGTTCGCCTGAAACATCTTAAAAATAAAAAACATTAAAACCAATTAAATCCCTGCAATAATTCACCTTTTTAGCAAAAAAATAAAAAACAAAGCAAAACAAAACTTTAATTCTGGCAGGTACCATCTAATCGGAATATTTCTTACAAAAGAACGATAAAATTGGATTCTGTAAGACCAAATTCTGGTAACAATTCTGATTCGAACAAGCAACCGACAATATCGTTTTCTATAACCCCAACGTGATTTTTTTTGTCGGCTTCAATTCTGATTCTGACATTTTCCATAACAACCCTGAATAACAAGGCGAATTCATACTATGTGGCCGCAAGAGCCCAGCTGTTTACGTAAATGTTTACATATTTGGTCTGTCAGCAGTGTTATGTATCAGCTTTTTTGACAGCCCATATGTAAATTCTCCACGGCGAATTCTCTTGCGACTATCTGGTGTTAATATACCTTGCCTGAATAATTTTTATTTTTTGTGAGTCACAACAAGGCGAATTCATTTTACGAAGTGGCAGCGCGGCTGCAACAAATACAACAATAAAACAGGCGTTTTTGGTGTACGGTAGCTGTGAAACTCCATGTAAAATATAAGGAAAAATAAGCCTCGATTTTTAAGGGCATAATACACAATCAATCAGCTTGATGTCAGATTCGTGTACGAAAAATCAAAAGCAAGTAGATTTTCCATCAAGCGTCGTCGGTGTCACTAATACTAATGAAATTTCACACATACTACTACCACGCTTGTCAAGCATGTTGACTGTGTATATTGCCCTTCAGGTATGGAGCTTGACAGCTAGCGTACACCAAAAAATAGAATCAGTTAAATGAATTCGGCTGTTAAATGAATTCGCCTTGGTCACCACAAAATAATTTTAATATTGTTTTGTAGCCAACTGCTGAACAGTTACGTATCGCTCAAATCACCAACAGCAATACATCGGAAGATCCACAGATGCGTGAAAAAGTAGCCACACTTATTGAAATGACTCAGCGTTCCGAGGAGGAAGTTTGCTGTGCTTTAAATGAGTGTGACAACAATTTGGAACGTGCTGTTGTGTTTCTTTTAGAGACCCTTCCAGTGGTATGTTAAGCTGAATTTACCCAATTTGTTGAACAACATTTTTGTCCGGACAAAGTTTATTTTATATGCTTAATTCACAATTTGTATTGCCTTTCTTGTATCAGATACTCTTTTTGTTTATTTGTTTAGTCCCGGTCCACACGTGCAATTTTTGTTGCAGAAATTCTTAATTTTTCTGTGAGAAAAAGCGGGAGAGGAATAAATATGGTACATATATATTTCTATTTCAACACTCTCCCACAAATTAAGAAATTGCTGCAACAAAAATTGCACGTGTGGACTGGGGCTTATGAATACCCAGTATAATTTGTATCGGCTTTTAACATTGTATTGATGGACAAAAGAACAAGATACATACAAATACTCTCAGAGAGTACACACAAATGCTCTCTGAGTATCGTAATAAATACCAAGGTGAATTAATTTTATCAGGTGGTTTTGATTCTAAAACAACTACAACATTACAATAACATATGACATCACAGCCCCTATGTACAAATTTTTACATACGAGCATCTAATTTGCGGAAAAAAAGTAGAACAGCTGTGCTTATAATATCACCTGTGTAAATCCACCTTGATAAATACGACTTTTGGAAAACGTACAGTGTTGCCAATCTGTGTGTAATTACACATATTGTGTGTAATTTCCACTTTCATGTGTAACTCACGTGTATTAATCTGTTTCATGTGTATTAATGTTTGTGGATTTTCACTTTGTGTTCTATTTTTTTTTATTAATTTTTTACGGTTAAGTTTTTTCCTTCCAAACACCAGCTTTTTGACCCACTTCAAAAACGAGCTTTGTGTACCGATTTTAAAAATTCTCATTTGTTTGAAAAGGCTTAGTTAGTTGCAGTTTGCCTCACTTTTCTTTTTTTCGAAAATCGGACGGGCCTTAATAGGACAAAAGCAACGTCATTAATGAAAAATGTTTTAGGCTCAAGTTTTGTTTAGGGGTTGTGTGACAAACCTAGATATACTGTTTTTTCCATTATAAAGGGTCCGCCATATAACGTTTTCTTTTCAACTAGTGCTTATTTCGTGAATGGTAACACTTAGCTCATGTCAGATTTGACAGATAATTAGTTTTATCCTTCCGCGAATATGGTTTGTGTATGGACCTCCGATCGACTTACAGAAGATGCCGATTTTGCAAAAAAAAATCATCTTCAGATGAAGCTTGATCTTGGCGAGTATGTAAACAAGCAAAATTGTCGCATTTGGGGCACAGAAAACCCGCACGCATACATTGAAAAGCCGACGCACCCAAAACGAGTCACTGTTTGGTGCGGATTTTGGTCCAGAGGTATAATTGGGCCATTTTTCTTCGAAAATGAGGAAGGAGTGGCCGTTACAGTCAATGGCGATCGTTATCGGGCGAAGTTGAACGAATTTTTGTTCACAAAAATTGAAGAGGAGGATATTGGCAATATTTGGTTTCAACAGGACGGCGCTACGTGCCACACAGCCGAAGCTACACTCGATGTTGTGCGCCGTGTTTTTGAAGATCGCATTATCAGCCGCAGAGCTGATGTCGTTTGGCCACCTCGGAGCTGCGATTTGACACCGTTGGAATATTATTTGTGGGGTGCCGTCAAAGATAAGTGTTACGCCGACAAGCCAGAGGCAATTGACGCTTTAAAGGACAATATTCGTGTAGCCATTGGTGAAATACAGCTGCACACAATCAATAATGTGCTTAAAATTTGGACCGATCGTGTAGGCTACTGCATGGCCAGCCGAGGCAGCCATTTGAATGAAATTATTTTTCACTATTAACCGGAAGGATTGTACTTTCAATTAAAAAAAGAAATTTGAGAAAATATTCAGTACTTTTTTTTATAGCATTTTCAAAAAAAAAGTTATCTGGCGGACCCTTTAATAGCAGAAACAACGTCAATAAAAAATTCTACAAAAAGATTTTGTTACAATGAGAAAACGTTCAATATTCAGAATTCTTTTTTAACGGACTTCAAAACAGGAGGAGGTATCAATTCCTGTATTTTTTCTGCACTTTTGTATGTTTGTACACGCATAACTTTGTCATTTGAACCGATTTTCAATACTATTTTTACTACTATTTTTTTTTGTTTCAAAGCGTTTGCTTGCAGTTTAGTCTCATACTTTTTTTTCGAAAATCGGACGGGCAATTTGTCCACCGGAATATTGTTTATAACAATCTTTTCCATTTATGGGCCGATTTAAAAAAAAAATTTTATTGAAGTTGTGTGCTTTGAAAAATTATTTCTCAATAAAAAATTATTTAATTGTAAAAATTAAATTGAACGAACTTAAGCCTGAATAATAAATTTCTTTGGATAAAAACCATATAATTCGACTAAATACACACAACTTCAATTATTAACACTAGAGGCACATAGTACAAAATATGTTAGATAGTTTCCCGTGTAATACGGATAAATCTTGGGTGAGAAATATAAACAAAAGCACAAGTGTGGTTGTTGATTAGGATAAGTGCCAAGTATGGTAAATTTCTAAGCCACCATAAAATAAGCTTAAAGCCAGGAAACATAGAGCTTTAATGCAATTGGTTTAATGTCAGATATTTACCGCTTGACTTTGGAGGCTGAGTAGCCTAGAGTATAGAGAGCTCTGGCGATGGGATTGTGGTTAATCCCGAAAACATCGATGTTCAGTTCGACCCTTACAAAAGTCAAGAAAATGGTATTTGTACTTTTCAATTGCCACATGCTTTGAAAAATTATTTCTCAATAAAAAATGATTTAATTGTAAAAATTAAATTGAACCAACTTAAGTCTGAATAATAAATTTCTTTGGATAAACATTTTTTTTGTTTGAAAGGGTTTGCTTGCATTAAGGCTTGGTCCCATAGAAGTTTAAGTAAAAATTGGTCAGTTAAAGTGGCCACATCATGTGTAATTTTTCTTCTTATGTGTAATTTGGAACCCGGTCATTTGTAATATTCAAATTCTTCATTGGCAGCACTGAAAACATGTGACATAAAAGTGTATTGAATACACTAATTTTTATATGAAAATTATCAACAACAAGTTTACACTATTGTATTCAATACAATATTACGCTCGATACAAAGATACAAGAGGTTTTGTGAATTAAGCAATTTAGTTTGACGTCTCTTTCAAGAAGAGAACGTCAAGCTACATATAAAATAAATTTTCGGACAAAGTGGGTGAATTCATGTTTCTATTTAAGTCACAAATAACAAATTTTAATTATTTTAAGGGGGCATTTGAGACATCTTCAAAGAAGAAAAAGAATAAAGCTGCAAATGCTGCACAAGATAACGGTGGTGGCAGTGGCGATGGTGATTGGGCTGATGGAAATGCTAATACGGACAAGCGTGAAAAATCACGCAATCGTAATAGTAGCAACCGTGGTGGTCGTGGAGGTTCCGACAGTCGTGGTTGTAAGTTCTCATAAATGATTAAATTATTTTAAAATAAAGTTAATATAGCATATTATATGGAATAAATGAATGAACATTTGTTTTTAGGGCGAGGCAGAGAGGCTCGGGAAAATGAACGTAATTCCAGAGGTGGTGGTGGTGGTGGTGGTGGAGGAGGTGGTGATCGAGATGATCGAGCTAACGACAACTATCGCAGTGGGCCACGTAGTGGCGGTGATGGCCGTCGAGGTGGTGGTGGCCGTGGTGGCGGTTACGTTGGTCGAGGAGGTCGTGGTGGTGGACGTATGGGTGGTGGACGAGGAGCTGGCGGACGTGGTGATAGAAGTGGTGGTGATGGAGGCGGCTATAGGTCACGTTACAACAACTCCATTGATGATCACCAAGAAGTTGAATTGTGGGATAATAGTATTGCTCAAAGTACAGAAAAACAGCAACAACAAACCCAAGACGATGCATGGGGTGATTGGGATAATGAAGAGTATGTCGGTTCCCTTAAAGACAGCAAAGTGTTTACAACAAGCAATTTGCCTAATCAAACGGCCGCCAGTGTACTGAGCAGCGGCTTGTCCGTCAGTGGCGATAACGCAATTAGTGCGGGAGGAACCAGTGAAGTTTCAGCGCCACCGGGACTAGAACACCATATTGGCACTTCAGTCATTGGCGGTACATCTGCGTCACAGACTCAAGGATCTCATTTGAACTCCTTGGTAGACGACAACGGTGGTGGAAGTAATATAATTACACCCAAGACTACATCCATGATGCAGTATAGCGCTGCAGTAAGTAGTACGCCTCAATTGCAGCAGCAACAACAGCAATCCGCAGTGGTGGGTGGTAGTGGTAGTACTCTCACATCTGGCTCGAGTATTAGTGGATCTTCTGCATTGAGTAGTTCACCGTATGGTAGTGCCGTTGTCGACACTTTCTCTAATGCTGCAACAGCTGCTGCAAACTTGGTTCAGCAAGTGCAGCAGCAGCAGCAACAACATATTGCGCCACAACTCAAATCCTCGACGACGTTGTCTGCTGAACAGTCTCAGTATTTTAATTCGCTAGCTACTCAAAATGCCGCAGCACAAGCCCAAGCAGCAGCTGCAGCGGCGGCTGCAGCAGCAGCTGCGGCAAGCAATGTGCAGCAAATGCCCACATACGCCCAAAATCCGGCGTCAGTGCAATATCAAACATCGTATGCCAATGTTTTTGGAAGTGCAGCTGGTAGCGCATCAGCGACTTCAATGACAACGGATCCCACGTCACAGTTAACCAGTGGACAGCAACCACAAGTACGGCGGGCTCGTGCTAAACTACCACCACCCTCTAAGGTAAATGTAATAAGAATTTGCTCTCTGAACGTGAACATCTAATAAGAAATCTTAATTTTGAGCAGATCCCTTCAAGTGCGGTCGAAATGCCAGGTGATACATTGAACAATATTGGATATTTGGATGTACAATTCGGAGGCTTAGATTTTGGTAACGACGACTCTTTCGAGAATTTGTCAGAAAAATTAAATAATTCTGTCAATATTGCTGATGGTCAGCAACAAAGCCAACAGCAGCAACAACAACAGCAACAGCAAAAGTCTTTGGCTCAATCATCGCCGGAAGGAAATTCATCATATGAACAAAGTAAAACGGTGGTGACACATCAGCAACAACAACAGCAATCTGCTTTAACAGCAGCTGGTTTGCAAAATTCTCATTTGGTATGAATACTAAAAAAATTTTACTATCAATCAAAACAAGACAATGAGCTTTTCTTTTATAGACAGACTCTCTGACTGCAGGATACACACAAAGAGCTGCCACACAGCAGCAACAACAGCCGCAACAACAACTCAATAGCAGTGCAAGTGGCGGCAGTACAGGTGTGGGCTCGGCAGGCAGCAATGCTTTAGATCAGTTGACAAAGAATGATCCCTACAACCAGAATACAAACTCAGCTGTAGTCTATCAAAACTCGTATCAAAGCAGCAATAATGTTGTAGCGAATAAAGGTGTATCAAATGCCTATCAACAATCGGTGGCTTCACAAGGCTATAACAACTCCGCATATGGAAATGTTCAGGTTTGTATCCAACTAAATTAAAAAATCGGGTTTCTTGTATTCCATTCGAAATGGAATGCAGAAATGACCTGGGGGGTTATTATGCATTTCGATTCGAAAGAAAACATTTTCGAAACACAATGTATAAGGTATACAAATACGAATGATTAAAGCCTTATATTATTTTAACTCGCTTTTATTAGTTTATTTGTAACTAATATTGTAAAAAAAATTCAAAGTAATTTCACATTATGTTACTTTGGCAATATTATTGCATGATTACAAAGTTATATTTTACCAAACTTTTGAAACTTTGCATACATATTGAAAATGTTTGAAAAGTGGGCAGTGCCACCCAAGTCATGCAAAGTAAAATTTTTACAGCGAAACAAAGTTTTGAATATTATAAATGTAAAAATATAGTTTTGATTAAATGAGGTTTAAAGTTGTGCAATATTGTAGAAGAATTCCAAAAATAATAAATAAGGCGACCGCCCGCCCCATTATTCTGCTAAAAATGTTGAACGAATACAAAATTCAAAACTTTTAAAATTCACCATTCTAAACAAGATTTGTTCTACAGTTTTGCTTATATGTTATGTTTACCTGACAGAGGTAAAACGCACCTGGTTGGTTCCTGACGGAACCACTAGAATGTAAAGATGAAGTATAGTCGGTTCCTGGCGGAACCACTAGGATCTCCTTCAAACATTGTTGCATTTTGTTGCCATTGGCAACAATCACCAACTATAGGTACGATTTCAGCACTATTTTCATCCGATTCCACGGTTGCGTTATCTAAATCTGTATTATTATACCCTGCATCTAACACAGCTAATACTGTATTTTGCCCTAAATTGGTTTCTTCCAATTCATCGTTTTCACAATTTTCTACATGGTTCTCAGCTTCTGTGTTTTCATTGCAAAGAGCAGCTTCAAAATCATAATCTGCATCACAATCGATATCATCATCAGAAAATTCTATCTCGTCTTCGCTTTCTAACCAAGCCACCGAATTGTCAAACTCGGAAAGCTCTCGTTCCGTTCTAAAACATAAAACCCTACCTGCCATTTCGAAAAAACGCTACTAAAAAGAACAATAAAATAACGGTCCTATATAAATTTCATATATACGGCCATGTCACAGGGTTCAATTCCGTTCGGAAACGGAATTCAATCTACACGCAAATTCGTCAGGTGTGTCCAGACTGTTGGCGGCACTACTATGCTCCGGTATACTCCAGTTAGGGCTTGCCATATTAGGGTTGATTGAATTCCGTTTCCGAACGGAATTGAACTCTATGACATGGCCGATAAATAATATTGACTACTAGCTCCTGGTGGTCCCTCAAGGGACCATCCAGTAATACAAAAAATATTGGTAGAAACCAAAAAGATGCTAATTCTTAAATACTTACATATACACTATAATAATAACGGAAATATATTTTTGTTTAACACTCAACTTATTTTACACAAAAATAATGTCTTGTACGAAACCAAAAGCACACAAATTCGTTGTTACGATGTGCGGCCACTATACTGAACACACAATCTTTAAATGAATTTGTTTTCAAGTACCGATCGACGTAAACCAAAAGCATTTGGATCACTGAACACTTTATAAAGCATAACAACAAGATTTTAATTCAATCATTAAACAAAGCTTTACATATTGCTGGTTGGTTCCTCAAGGTACCACTAGGCTATTAAGGGTTAACCCTTATACGTTGCAAAATTGCATTCGTAGCCAGATATCTATAATCGACTTTATAGTTTTTTTAGCATTGCAGAATAAACGGCATATTTTGGAATAGAAAAAACATCATAGTAACAAATTTATTTGAATTCAATGTTTACATTTTTATAAAATTTACATTCATATTTATATACATTTATGGGCTCCAAAAAAATATATTTCGTTTTTTTTTCAAGTGCTATCACCTTAAAGTTTCTAGCAGGCACAAAAAGAGTTCACCCACAATATCAGCTTAGGGGATTAGGGGCTTCAAAAAAATATTTCTTTTCTTTGTTTTTTTCAAGTACTATCAACTTAAAAGTTTCTACCAGGTACAGAAAGAGCTCCCACAAGATCAGTTTCATATTTTGATTCTACGCGACGCTCATCGACTTCCACTTTTTTCATATAAATTACATGTACATTTTTTTCGTATTTTTAAACCCCGACCAGTGATGGAAAACAGCTTTTGATCTGCTACTGAATTTCAACTTAAAAGGAAATTTGCTCATCTTAATGGTACTTTTTTCAAGAATTTAAAAAATACAACTTTTGCTATTCTTAATTATCATACAACAGAATCATTCTTGACATTTGAACATATATTTTCATAATTTGCGTAGTTTTGTCTAGAAATTGAATCTCTTCTGGTTAGTCTTCAATCTAAATAGGTAAATTCCTGAGATTTTGTTCTAGTTATTAAATTAAAAAAATGTAGAACTACATAGCGATGGCTTAATATAAAAAGGGAGTATCCCGAATTTTCGATATTTTTCAGGAGGAGGAAAAGCTGAATAAACACCAAAGCATTTATGATTTAGTTTTTTTTTTGTGTTTGAAAGGTGTCTTGATCGAGAGAGTTTTTAGCTATGTTTAATGAAAGTCGGTCCACCCGTTTAAAAGTTATCAACTATTTTCTAGCGCTATCTTCTTGATTATGGGGGTATGTGG
Source organism: Panzeria rudis (assembly GCA_956483635.1). NCBI lineage: Eukaryota > Metazoa > Arthropoda > Insecta > Diptera > Tachinidae > Panzeria > Panzeria rudis. The sequence continues at coordinate 126,484,797 of OY101450.1, read as the reverse complement.
CGCCGTTTCCCCCAAACGTGTGCGCATTGCCATTAGTTCCCATGAAGTTTTCATTTCCCTTCGAATGAAAGTTGGTATCGTGAAGTTCCCATGAACAAATTTCCCGCTATCAGTTCCCAGTAAATGTAAAAACGGAAAGAAGCTTAATAAAATAAATTAAAATAAATTCAAAAAATAAAAAATATAGTGCTAAGAATTGAATTATCTTTTCATTCCATGAGGAATCCAAACACAATCGAATTGTTCGTCCAGGTTTGCTAGATGCATCCAATAAAAATATTTATTTTTAGGCCAAAATCAGTAAATAGTGCTCATTTATCTTAATATTAACACATTTATCTTCATACTAACTCCTTGCAACACCTTTCTATCACACATGAACAAAGTTTTGAGGTGATGGAATAGCAAATGATTTTTCCGCGTCTGTAGAGAATCATTCGTCGCGTCCAAAATATATAAAAACACAGTTTATTCACTCTTGAGAAAATTTAATTTAACACCAAAACTCTATTTGATTGAATTAGGCTACTCCAAGGGATTGGATGCATCAAGCAAACCTGGCCGATCAATTCCGTTTTGTTTAGATTCCTCATGGAATGAAAAGATAATTCCAATTTTTATCGCTGTATTTTTTTATTTTTCAACCAACATTTTTTGATTTTTAATTTATTTTATTAAACTTCTTTCCTTTTTTACATTCACTGGGAATTGAAAGCGGGAAAAAATGTTAAAGAGAACTTCACGATAGCAATTTTCCTTCAAAGGACAATGAAAATTTCATGGGAACATAAATTTCACTAGTTATTCGGGATAGGTGTGGATATTTCATTTCAGCTCACACAATATTCACAGTTGAAATTTGCTTCGACACAATTGAAAGTTGCTTCGATACAACAATAAAAGATGCCTTCCTAAACACACGTTGCTTTGCAGTTCAACAATTACTACGTTTATACGCTAGGCTTATTTGCAAATAAAAACGTAGTGCTGCCAAGTATGTATTTTTATTGTAACTTACTAAATCACGAAAACAATTCCTGCTTAACGGACTATTTGCAAATAAGGAGTTTGAGATGCCACCCATGTTTGTTAATAAAAAATAATAAATAGATAAATATATTAATAAATAGATAAATATTCAGTGATTTAATATATGACAATAAAAAGTATTTGGCAGCTTTTTACGTTTTCCCAAACGCAACAGTGCAAACTTTGACAAAGTATTGCATTATTAAAGTCATTGTTTTGCAGCTGAAATGCAAATAAACGCAACTAGCGCACTATTTACATTGGCTATGCTTTTTATTGACAATGCATTTGATTTGTAGTGTTGTAAAGTATAATTGCTTGATTTAAACACTGTTTTGACGTTGCATACAGACGACTAGGAAGGCAGCCAAACATTGACGTTTATCGGCATTGCTGTTGTGTGCTTTCATAAAACGGAATAACAATTTTAGTTTTCTCATAAAATCAAAATCAATAAAAGAAGAGAACAATTCAATAACATACATTATGAACACTTTACAAACTGAAGTTTTGTGCTCACATTTAGTAATTTAGTTTATTTTTTTGAAAGGTGACTTGATCTAAAATCATCTAACCTATTATTGAAAAAAATCGGTCCAGCCGTTTTGAAGTGATCATCCATTTTCTTCGGCGGTTTTTAAAATTTTTAATTTAATGTTATTCAAATAAAACTAATAATTTTTTTTTACAATTTTGATGAGCAATTTTGATGGACATATTCTTGTAGAAAATTAAATTTTCCACAAAAAACCTCTTACATGATTTTTTCGTAAACTTAACGGGTAAAAAGTTTTCAGTTGAATACTAGCAATTACAATTACTGAAAGCAAATACTTCATAACGTATGCCAACTTGGTTGCTAGTATTAATAGTCTGATAACTGTTTACCCGTTAAGTTTACGAAAAAATCATGTGTAAGAGGTTTTTTGTGGAAAATTTAATTTTTTATAAGAATATGTCCATCAAAATTGTAAGAAAAAATTTTTAGTATGTAGTTTTATTTGAAAAATACAAAAAAAAATTACATGTAATTTATATGGAAAAACTGAAAGTCGTTGAGCGTTGCGTAGAATGAAAGTATGGAGCTGATCTTGTGGTAGATCTTTTTTATGCCTGCTAGAATACCTGCTAATATAGATAAATAGTTTTTATTTTATTTTTTTTTTCTTAACTCCAAATATTTATTTTAAAACATAATTCTAATTTTTTATATTGCTAGTCATCGGTAGCAAATTCGTATCAACCACAAGCATACGGATCATACCAACAAAATTCAATGTCATCGTACCAACAGCAACAACAACAGCAATCTAGCACCGGCACGCCAAATGCTTCGAATGTTACAGGCTCAAGCAATGTTGGTGTAGGTGGTGGCTCCAATTCAACACAAAACATTCCTTCTGTAGGTGGTAACAACAGTAATTCAGCAACGTAAGTATTTTACATTTAGTCCTAGAAATTAGTTAATACTAAAAATGAGATTAATTACTTTTCATGTTTATAAACTAACATTGTTGATGTTATTATTTTTGTTTTCTTCTTTTTACCCTTTCAAAAACTATTCTTCCTGCTTCATAATATACATACTACTACTACTACTACCAAAAAATATGCGTCCTGTTTAAAAATGAATGTGTAAATTTGCCTGATTTTGTTTTTGTTGTTTTTGATTCTCCTATCTTAAATCTGTTGCGTCTTCTATGAATTATATGTATGAGAACAGAGCAAATTCAAACTCAAATTATTTGGCATCTGCTTATGGATCTCAACAAAATGCGTACCAGTCTAGCCAAAGTGTTTATGGCAGCGCTGGTCTATCAAATAATTCAGGGTATGTATACATACTTACAATATATTTAGTTTATTTATATTTTGTTATAATTTTGCTAAACAAATTTATGCTGAGTCATCATAAAATATTTTTTAATCTATATTGTTGGTAGCTATTCTGGAAAACGTGGCGAAGTGTAAATTTGCATGAAAATAAGAATTGAATTTTTTTCCACGCATTTCTGTCTATCGCTCCCTCTCTCTCTCTCTCTCTTAAAAATTTAAAATGTTTCATGATGAAAACCAAGTTTTGAATTTTTTGCATTTTTGTTATTTCCTCTTATTCCGTAACTATTTGCCGACGACACATCATTTCGACACCAAAAACTTTGAACTTGTCTATTTGTTGTCGACAACAATTAAATACTATTAACAATATCTGAAAAATTTTTAGTCCTTAGAGATTTGTAAGTGGATATCAAATAGTAATCAACTGTTATTGTCAACGTTTCTACTCGTGCCTATTTTTATATACTTCACCAAAAACGGTAATTGTATACATATCGTCACAGAAAATGGAAAAAGCGAAATCTAAAATTTTAAAAGCTTTACAGGAGAATCATTAAATGAGAAATATATTGACAATTAGTGCCAAATTTTACAATATGTATAAGTAAAGAAGGAAGGACTAACAAATTTATATATTTATTGTAAATTGTTGCACTAATTATAAATATATTTTTCATTTAAACAAGTTGTATGCTTCTCCTGTAAAACTTTTAAAATATTAGAAAAGACTTTTTGCATATTGTCATATGTCATTTTCACAATATTCATATTCGACCACACAAAGTATATATCTGTATGTGCGAGGTAAACTACATCCAGTCACATTTTTTTTCAAAATGAGTTTTTATACTGTTGGAATCAGCATTTTTTGCTCTATCGATAGGTGAAATCCAGACGCTCCTATGTTTTAAGGGACAGTAATACTGCTCAAAACCATCTCCGAGGTAAACAACACCAATTCCATTTTAATAAGTCACAGTAATATTATATGACGAAATTTTATTACGAATATGTTAGATTTAACAAAAAACTATTAGAGTTATATAAAATATTTGGAGTAAGTCAACTGGTTAATCCTAAAGAGATAGAACCATTTGCGATTTTAAATATGTTTTTGTGGTATCCTGTAAAATTTTCAAAATGTGACTTGGTGTAGTTTACCTCGCATATACAGATATATTCTGGATCCTTATAGATAGGAAACTCGAATTAACTATGTCCGTCTGTACGTGCCTCACGTGCCGTGAGATTTGATTAAATGGTTATTGGTGAAGGGTATATAAGATTCTTCATAGCCGAATATAATACTTAGAGTGGGTTTCTAACCTGGAGACTAGAGATTTATTATTATGATTATACCCAACCTATTTGCTTATGAATCCAAATTGATTATAAGGCTAACGTTCGTAACGTTTAATTCAGAAAGAATTGGGCATGATTAATACTCCAAGGAACAAGAGAAACATTAACATCAACTTAATTTTTCAACGTACACAGCATAACAGAGTAGCGCCACTTTCGGAAGTCGCTACACTTCCATCGTCAGTGCTCATGTGTATTTTGCTTATCACCACTTGTCAGGTGGCTCTGTTGTATGTGATTTCAATTCCTACATATAGCAACTTTTTCGTGAAAATTGAATACGTTTTTGTTTTTGTAACTTTCACTTTGTCGACGCGTTTTTCACAATAGCCAACATTATGAATTTCTTGTGGCTATACTTAAACATATCGCACACTAATGGCTCGATTATCGATGGCAACTGAACTTCATTTGGGTTGCCAGTTGCTAAAAATCATATTATGGATGGCAACTGGCAACTGAAAGTTGTCAATTTCAGTTGCTTCTTAGTGCTTTTCTGGCAACCACAAATTTTCAGTTGCCGGCTGGCAACGCAACTGAAGTTCGGTTGCCATCGACAATCGAGCCATAAATCAAAAACTGGCACAACTCAAAAATCACAAATGTGCAGGAGAGCCAAAAAACTGTTGATGTTGTACAAGCGATGCTGTTGGCATAAAAGCAGGCGTAGCGGTATTTTTTCAGTTAAAGAAGACTGGCTGACTTCCAAATGTCAACAAACGGCTACGTTAAAACAGCTGAAGAAAACGTTAACAGTTATCTGCCACTATTAACGGATTTCTTCACAATCCGTTACCCAAAAAGTACGGGATCGGAACTATGATATGGCCAAAAGGACACAATTCATTCCAACAGAAGTATCGTTCGAGGCGCTTAAGCCGCCTCCGCAGTACTTTTACTAACTTAAGCGAAAATAGCGTTACGTAATATGTGAATATCCATTAGGAACGCCGTTGTGCAACTCATAGATAAAACATGTGTCAAACATTTTATTTGCCACTATAACATCAGATATTTATACTGCGTTTCCACATACGTAATTTCGCCCAAAATATTTGATTTGCCCAAATTAAGTAATTTGCGAAATGATATCCCATATATTTTTCATATTATCTCAAATGACTTAATTTGCTCCAAATTATGTCGAAAGTACTCTATGCAACCCTGCGTTGCTTTTAAAATTACAAATTCCATCTCTGGGTCATTGATCAATTGTGATTGATAATTTCGAAAAAATTACATTAAATAATATCGCCCATGTTCTGAAAAACGCATATCGCTTAAAATTCGCGTTTTCGATTTGAAAACGCCAAGCTGGTGTTCTGAAAAACGAAACCGCTAGAAATTTGGCGTTTTCAAACCGCTAGTGTATACTGAAACGATCTGCTCCATTTTATTTAAACTACACTTTAAAGAGAAAATAAAATGATGCACAATTTCAATTTAATATGTTTTCTTTTTATATGATGAAAAACTTTTAACGTTTTTTTTCGCAATTTTAATTGCAAACATTGCTTTGAGTTTGTCAATTGTCTGTCTCAATTGTCTCCTTATGAACTGGCGCTGATTGTAGGCTTTTAAAGCCAGTATAGCAAACAAGAATGCTGTAGGCATTTTAATTTAAAACTTATTTGTTTGCTTATGTTTTATTATGATAAAAAATATGTTTTCATTGCTCGAACACAACTTTCGAAAACAGCAAAACGCTAGCAAATCGTACCGTTTTCAGAACATGCTGAAATGAGTTTTGCGTTTTTCAAACCGTAAGCGATTCAGAACATGGGCATATTTCATTAATATTGAATGTCAAACTATATATGGAAAAAATTCAATTACAGCTGCTGCGTACATCTTATAAAGTAAGTGCATCATTTGACTACGAAAATTCGAACATCAAATCATTCACAAGCTCATTGGAAACACTTCGAAGTAATTTACCTAAATCCACGTAATTTGCTCATAATGGAAACATACTATCAGTTGTTCATAAAAAATGTATCACAAATGAGTAAGGAAACAAGTTATAATAAACAAAAAGTTATTTTCTCCACTGTTGTAACGCAACCGTTTACATACACTCCGGTTCACTTATTTAAAGGCACTAAAAATTTAAAATTCAGCAGCCTGTATCTTATGCAACTTTTAACCGATTGCAGAATTTTAAAATGGAAATGGAAGCTAGACATCTTGAGATATAAAAAATCATGACAATAGTGGATTCTTTACTAAAGCACTTTTTTAAAGCAATTTATAAAAAAAAAGTCCAAAAATGTGTTATTTTTAACCCCCGACAAAAAAAGAGTGGTTTGTAGTGTGCGGCTGTGTTTCTGTGTGGATGTACGAACCCTCGTACAGAGCAAACGGCTTGATTTAGTTTTTTCTGTTTGAAAGGTGACTTGATCGAGAGTGTTCTTAGCTATGGTTGAAGAAAATTGGTCCAGACGCTTAGAAGATATCACATCTTTTCTAGATGTATCCTGTTGAATATGTGTGTCTTTGACATCGTAGCTCCCAAACGGCTAGCTCGATTTTAATTTAGTAAATTTTGTTTGAAAGGTGACTTGGTACAAAATCTTCCAACCTATGTTTAAAGAAAATTGGTCCCGCCGTTTTTAAGTTATCATCTATTTTCTTCGAGAGTTCACTTGAATAAAGACACTTTATTATTTTTTTTATTATTTTTAAAGTAAGCGATGATTTTTTGTAGGGAGCGTTTTTTATTACAATTTATTACATCTTCATCATTTTACGAGTCAAAATGGCTAAACAAAAAATTTTAAATCTATCGGAAAAAACTAAAATCGGTGTTTACCGTTTTGAAGGATATTCTAACAGCGCAACAGCTAAACAAATTGGACGAAGCCCAACAGTTGTCGACAATTACATCAAGGACCCCGAGGGGTATGGAAAAAATTTTAAAGGAAGGGTTTCATTGTCTTTATCTATGTACGTATGAGAGAAGAAAAATCATCACAACTTCTTCTAATTCTGCCTTATCCTTGTCAAAAATAAGAGCTCAACCTGGAGTGCAAGCGAGCAAGTCATCAGTAGGCAGAGTAATTAAGAGCTGTGAGTATCTTAAAAACCTGAAATCACAAAAAAGCCGCCACTTAATGCTCTTCGTAAGGAAAAGCGTCTTCAATTCGAAAGAGACTACATGGTATGGGATGTGCAGCAAAGAGGTCATGTAAATGACTGGAGAACCGTTGTATTTACGGATGAGAAGAAGTTTAATTTGGATGGGCCTGATGGCTACAACTATTATTTCCATGATCTGCGCAAAGAAAAGCGATTTTTGAACCGACATCGCATCCGAGAGGGCGGCGTTATGGTGTGGGTGCTATGGCACCATCGATCTTGAATTTAAAAGTGCAAACATAACTGGTGCAAGCTGTAAAACGTTATTGGAGTCGTTTTTTCCGACGTTCAGTGAACTATTTGGTGCCATATCTTGGATATTGCAACAGGATAATGCCCCTATACACAACGCCAGAGTATTAAAGGAGTTCATTGCAAGCCCAAATGTTAATAATCTTGACTGGCCACCCTATTTGCCAGATCTAAACATTATCGGAAATGTCTGGGGCTGGTTATCTCGTAAGGTCCATGAAGGAGATAGACAATTTGATGCCAAGCAGTCACTAATTCAGGCCATTAAGAATGCTTGGAATCAAATTTCGTTGAATTACATAAATTCTCTTTATCTGTCAATGAAAACCCGTATATTTGAAGTTATTAAAAACAAATGGTGTTGTGCGTACCCATTACCACCGACCATCCAGACGCGACACGAACAGCAATCTATTGCCTACTCACTCTTGATAGACTGGCGTTCAAAAGAGAAATAAAGTATTGGTGTTCAATTTTGTTTTGTTTTTCGCATACATGCGTAATATTTGCAACACTTTTATTTGGATAAAATGAAACAAGAACATATAATTGTTGTCTCTTTCTCAAATGGCTGCCCTCAAAAAATGATTTGGGTAATTTTTAACTGTCACAATTGTCGTGTCTGGTTGGTCGGTGCCATTACTAATAGTTCTTACATAAAGTAAAATAAATTAGAAAAACAAGAAAAACTGTTTTTCATTAAAATTAGTTAAAGTGCCTTTATTCAAGTGAACAAAAAATAGCACATTTTTGGACTTTATTTTTATAAATTGCTCAAAAAAAGGTCTTTAGTTAAGAAACCACTATTGTCATGATTTTTATATCTCAAGATGTCTAGCTTCCATTTCCATTTTAAAATTCTGCAATCGGTTAAAAATTTCAAAAGATACAGGCTGCTGAATATGGAATTTTTAGTTCAATAGAACACTGAAGATGGCACATAGCCGAAACCGGTCTGTTTTCAAACCAAATTTGACGTGGGATGACGGAAAATCGTTCCAAATTTTTAGTGCCTTTAAATAAGTGAACCGGAGTGTACCAAATAAAATTGATGCAAGATTTTGACAGCTGATACTCATTTGCTGCCAACAGCTGCTAACAGATTAGGATCATTGTGAATATGCATTGAAACTTGCGTGTAGGAAGTCGGCCATACTCAAATTTGCTATTTTATGTGTTCTCCTTTTCTTTGTTAGTAGATATTTTTGTTTAGTGCATATTATAGATTTTATTTATTCATACATATGTAATTCGTGTAACACATGCATGCATGGTTGTTCTCTTTAAACGGTTTGATTTAGTTTTCCATGTTTGTGTCGTCGGGTGAAATCTAGTAATTGAAAAGTTACACCCTTCCTGTTGACAGATTGACCTGAAATTTGGTAAGTGCCTTTACGTTTGATGACAATACAATGTTGTGATTAAAAAAGTGGGCTTCGCCACGCCCATAAAAAGTAATCACCCCTATCGTGAATATTTTTTTCCTCGAAATGTTTTCTCTTTCCCTTCTTTTGCGATCTTGAATAATAAAAATCGAAAAATTCCCCTTATCATGAATGATTTTTTTGACGTGAATGTTATCCCTTTTCCCCTGCTTTTGCTCACTTTATTTTAGCAGGGGAAATGGATAAATACATCATGTAATTGCTATTTTATCCTTCCAATTAATTATTAAAGCTTATAAATATTTATTTTTAGGACAAATTCAGTAAATAGTGTTCATTTATCTTAATACTAATACATTTATCTTAACGCTACCTGCATGCAACACCTTTACGGCACACATGAACTAAATTTCGCGATGATGGAATAGCTAATGATTTTTCCGCGTCAGTAGAGAATTATTCATCGCGTCCAAAATATATAAAAACGCAGTTTTACTTAGTCTTGGGAAATTTTAATTTAACACCAAAAGACTATTTGATTTAATTAGGCTTCCTGCAATTGCTCGGGTACTCCAAGGCATTGGATGAATTTAGCAATCGTGGACGAATAATTCGATTTTGTTTAGATTCCTCATGGAATAAAAAGATAATTCCAATTCTTAGCACTTCATTTGTTTATTTTTTAACAAAAATTTCTTTGATTTCTCATTTGTTTTATTAAGCTTCTTCGTTATTTACATTCACTAAGAACTGATAGCGGAAAAAATGTTCACGGAAACTTCAACATAGCAATTTTTCTTCGAAGGGAAATGAAAATTTCATGGGAACATAAATTTCACTTGTTTTTCGCGATAGGGGTGAATATATGGTTTTAGGCCCTTCCTGTTAACCGATTGATCTGAGATTTTTACTTTTATGACTTTTGATGACTACAATTTTGTGATTAGAAAAGTGGGCTGCGCCACGCTCATAAAAATTAATATTTAGTTTTACTCCCTTCCTGTTGACCGATTGATCTGATGACGATACGATTATATGTATGTATTCAGTATTATTGTAAATCAAAGATGTCCCTCAATATGGATATCAAAAGAAACGGTTTGACTGGTAGAATACAGTACGGAATGAAAAAATTCCAATTCCAAAATGGCGGCCAGTACAAAATATGGGATACATGTGTATATTGTTAGCTCCTCAGTATGGATATTACATGAAAGCATTTGGCTACTAGAATGCAGTACATGCAAAATTCAATTCCAAGGTAAAGTCCGAAACAAAATGGCGGATCATAAAGTTTAGGCAGGACATCAAATAAAAACTTAAATATAAAATAAGTAAAAAAATTAGTTAAATGGTTTTATTGTAATAAAACATAATAATGAGGCAAATAACACTATGCAACAAACTTCGGGTCATTGAATGTTGGCTCAATGCTTTGAACACAGTAGAAAGTATGCCCTTTAAAACACAAAAAACAGTGCTTTTCATATACATTTTTTTCGAACCAACTTTACCAAACCCCTTGACGATTTTCTTTTTCTAATGGTATACTTTCATAATGTGCAAAAATTATTGAGGCAACATTTCCTGTTGCACTGTGTAATGTACTAAAAGCAAAAAAAAAAATTAGTTAGTACCACAACACGCTCCTCACCAATATAGGGCATTGATTAGACTAAAATAATATCATGGGCGCTCCGAGTTTCTGTTATCTCTAGTCGACAACGCCCCACGATTTTCATTAACCCTTATGTGCGCGGCAAGAAAACACCTTATAATGCGCTGTAAGGTACCCGGGTACCTATATAAAAGTTACGTAGAAAACAAGCATTTTCGCACTAAATGTAGTTGTAAAATAAATATGGGATTGGCAATATATGTCTGTAGCCAATCTCATATATGTTTTACTACGTTTTAATTTGATATTTAGTGAGAAAGTGCTTGTTTTCAAAGTAAATTTTGTATAGGTACCCGGGTACCTCGCGGCGCAATAGAAGGTGTTTTTTTTGTCGTGCACATAAATGTTGCTTAATTTGATTAGAAATTTCTACGTCTACCACGTTTATATAGACTTATTTGTTTATGCAGAGCTACTAACAACAAATATATGTACTTACAATGGCCTCATTCCCATATAAAGCACGTACAGGTACCCGGGTACCTTGGTGCGTATTTAAGGGTGTTAAGAGTAAATTGGTCTCTCACTCAAATTACAAAATTTTTCTTAGCTGTACGGCTGCAAAAATACAAACTTTTTTGAAAGTTAGTAGTTCTCAAAAAGTTTCAGATATGCAGACTATTAATTTCAATGAAAAAATGTTGGTTGAACACTCCAAAGGTACCCGGGTACCTAGGTGCGCACATAAGGGTTAAGTCTGATCAACGCCCTATATTGGTGAGGAGATTGGTGACTGCTACCGAGAGATTCGTGTACGGTAAATCTTATTTATTGTGATTTGAATATTTTTACTTTTGTTGAAAAAGTTCTAAATTCATGTCAGACACGAATAATTAAAAATTTTAGTTTTAAATATCAAAAAAGTAGTATATTTGCTTTGAATAAGGCTATTATATACATACACACATATGTTAAAATTTTACAAAATACTATAATTTAGATTTGCTGGCAGCACTAGTACGGCATCTTCTCAGTACAGTAGCTATGGTAAACTGAAGGACACATCGGCCTCATCAAATGCTTCTCATTACGAAAGGTAAACTATAACGATGAATATGCTTTAAATCCGTTTGTTTTATTTTACTCTAACAATATTAACCATATATGTTTTACATAAAATATTAATATAATTGAAATTTGTTTGTTTTTTTTTCGTTCAATTTCAGCGTTTCTTCAAGTAGCGCTATTAGTAATAGTGGATCAGCCGTAAATTCTGTTTCAAGCGGTGTCAATTCCAACAATGCTGTAACAAATAGTATGATCTCATCCACACACTTAGGTGCATTAACAAGCAATTCAAATGTCAATCAATCTTCTTCTTTAGCTAACAACAGTAGCAGTAGTTCGAATATAAACAGCGGCAGTGGTGTTGTGAATAATTCCACATCAAATGTGGTCTCACAAACAGCCGGTGGTGCCGTTAATGCAAGTGGCAATAGCAGTAGCAATAGTAATAATACAAATAGCAGTAGTGTCGTATCGGCTGGTGTAAGTGGTGGCGTTGGTGGTGTTAGTTCATCTTCTGTGGTGGCCGCCTCATCGGGCGTTTCATCCGCGTCGAATAAGACTGGTAGTGGTGTTTCGGCAAGTGGTGCACCGACTGGTGCAGGAGGTGGTGGAGCTGGAAGTGGTGCTGGTGGGATGGTACCCAACATCCAAATGGTTAGTCAATATATTCAGACTTCATTGCCATACTATCAGCAACCAGTTTATTCTTACGAGGATTTACAAATGATGCAACAGAGAGTGCCGCATGTGGTGAGTTCATGGAGAAATGCAACACAATACAATCAAAAACAAGTATTATTCTTATACAAAAACTATTTTTTTCTAAGTGCTTTATCTTTGTTTTCACATTCATCAACCCATATTTTAAACACATTTACATCTTTGTATTGGAAAACACTATTTGATATACATATGAACATTTAATGTAATTATTATTTATTAGGTATTTTAGTGCATTTGATTTAGAAACATTTGTATACGCTAAATCTAGCAGAATTTTATTAGTTTTCAATAAATTCCCAACACATAAATAATACGAGCTTACTTGAAGAAAAAAACCAAAATGTAACGAGACCAGTCGTAAAGCAGCTCTGGACGAGTCAACATCAAGCGTCGTTGGCAATTACTTCGTAAATGTTCGTTTATTTGTCTTCGAAAGTTTTGCGATTCAATCGCATGTGTGTAGTGGTTGCCGTCGGTTAACGGTATCGTGTACAGTTTCGCGTCGGTGGCCATTAGTCACATGCACTAGTTTTAGACACAATTTATGAATTTTTTGGTTACGAGTGCCAACCTAAACTCGAATAAACTGGTGGAGAGCGGAAAGCTTGGATTCCTCCTTCCTATATGATGGTATAGGTCGGGCGGCAGTGCATGACGGAAGCTCTCCTGGAGTATAACCTGGCAATTTGTGAGATAGAATTCTCCGCCAACCAATTTAGAATTAAAAAAAAAATGCAACGAGACGTAAATAATGCTCGTAGATAATATAACTTACTGTCTTCTATAAAATTACAATTTCCATTCTTAAAAGGGAATCGAAAAACGGGCTTGAAGCTGCATAAAAAAGTTGTTAATTTAAAATGTTAAAATATAAAAGTTTAAATGAAGATTCTTATTAACTTCCAAGTATATTATATACATATTGTTATTCATATAAGATGCTTTTATTGCCCCGGAATTTTTATGAAATTAAGTAATCAGCAATATCCGCATTCAAATGTATCAATTTGAAAAACTAAATTACAAAGTACAGAACAGTTATTTAAACCTTGCACTACCCCTTGCACATACGAGTGTGTTTAACGGGCCTTTTCACAATGTAATTAAAAGTTAACGTGGTCCTTAACGGCAAATTCAGCATATAAAACTCTCCGTTAAAGTATACGTTAACTTTTGAATGTACACTGTGAAAAAGGGCGTAAGAGTATTTCTACATACATACAGTGTCAGTCAAAATAATAGTAGAAATTGAATATATTTCATTCCATCGAGCAAATATAAAACTTAAACATTTACGAGCATATGACTAATAAAAACTTGGCATGAAATTAGCTTAAATGATGAATAATAGAACTGGAATATTGGGTTCGGTACACATACATTGAGGAGTGTTTTTCACTTGCAGCAATCAAAAAGTTGAGTCGGAGTAACTAAAAAGATATAAAGTGGAATACTCGTATTTACCTATTTTTGACACTAAATTTATACGATTTCATTCATTTTTACTAAAGTGTAGTTTTTTTTGTTTACGCCCGCGTTTCATTAATGATATACACAATAAAGAATATTTCTTGACGGTATTGAGTTTATCGAGAAGATTGAAAATGAGCTTTCTTCATAAGTTGATGTTAATTTTTCCCTTGTTCCTTGGAATATCAATCATGCCCAATTCTTTCTGAATATAACGTTACGAACCTTAGCCTAATAATCAATTTGGCTTTCTTCATATTTTGAAATTATTAAAAAAAATCTATTTTAAAAAAGAAATAATCAATTTCAGCGCAAAATTGCAGAAGTAAATTCGATTGCGAAAAATCGACTTGTTATAACATAAAATAGATTTTCGATTGGAATCGAAATCGGCTTACCATTCCCTAGTTTATGCTATTTATTTGGCAACAAACAGTTGAATACTTTATGTTACTATGTATATCTTTAGGTTGCGCTTTATAAAACTAAGTAAAAATTTCATTAAATTTTAAAAGATATCGGACGGAAAAAAACTGATTCATGGCGGTGACATGTTTTAAATTTGGAAAATGCTATTTCGATTAACTTCGTTTTTTATAGAGAATAAAAAGTTTCGGTTTCGGTATTCGGCCAAAAAGTTGGCCTAAACCGAATATCACCCGAAACCACAATTTTGGCTGAATCCGAAACCGAAACCTAATATTCGGTCGGACTCTAAAAATAATTATATATGATTTATATATAATATGATTTGTCCTTTCTTCGGATTTGTAATAAAATTAACAATTTTACACGTAGGAACCTTAAAATTTACAAATTATATATTAAATATTAAATAATTAAATATTTTTTGTGAAAATTTTTTTTAGCTTTGCTTACATTCTTCGTGATTTACTTTTCCTTTTTAGCAATCAAACAAAGTAAATCAGCTGTTAGCTCGTGATTTGGAACAATAAAAATCACTACTCAATTTTCAAAATCTCGTGATTTTTAGAACACCAAAATATCACTCGTATGCTTTCAAAATCGTTCGTGATTTGAAATCACCGTGATAATTTTAGTTTTGGACTGAAAATAGATGTGCTAATAAATTAATTTCTCAATTACATATTTCCTTTTTTAAAAACGTTTTAAATTTTGTGTTTTATTGTATTGCATTGAACCTATTTCTCATATAACTTCGTCTCATAATAAGCTTGTCCTCTCATCTATCATCCATCTATTGCATCTTATTTCTTTTCATTGCATTGTTAAGTGACAAACACATACACTTTAATTATATACATACACATTGCATGTGTATATGTATATATTTGGTGATTATAATTTCTTTTTTTTCTAATTTTAGCAAGGGTATTATGACCTTAATTACACACCTACAAGCCTGGGAGCAGGTCGTGATAACTTAGGCTCAGTGGCATATTCAACAATGACTGATGGCCGTTTTACCAGAACTGACAATAATTCTAGCCCTGTTAGTAATGTAAGTTGTTTTTGCCAAAAAGAAGTAAAATATTGGTCCTTAAAGCGGTTGTAGTAGTTGTGAACGATCCCATATAAAACACACGGCAAGCGTTGCCACATTTCATCGGTTCCGTCACGCCTACGACAACCGTAATAAGGCTGAAAATCTATTGGGAAGACATATAAATTTTAAAGATATATACTGACAAAAAAGTACTTTTGATAGACTAATCTTTTACAGTGATGCCAACTTTTCGAACTCAAAATTAAAACTAGATAAATCCAAAGTCAAGTCAAAATTTTCGGGAAAGAGCGAAAATGGGCAAAGTTAAAATTAACTTAAGTATACGATTTAGTCGAATTTATTTCTATAAAACCAATATATATGGCACTGTTCTGTAATACATGCGAAATAGAGATGAGCGATCCCGTGATTTTTAAAGAACATCGTGTACAGTGAACATGATTTAAAAATCACTGTTACTTAAAACTGTGACTGTGATCACTGTTTTCAGTTCTTATCAAAACACACATGCAGCTCTACAATAAAAATTTTGTTCTTTAATATACCAAGGCAGATTTAAATACGTCTTATAATATACTTTGAATTTTAAAAGTAAATACTAATAAGGAAGAAGAGAACACAAGAAATAGCAACACTATTCGTTTGTTGTTATTGTACGCAAATAAAAAACGTTATTACCCACACAAACAGTGAAATATCAGAATTTTCTGTATGTAATAAATAGAAAAGAACAACTTTGCAAGTAGCAGTTACTTGACAAATTTTGTCACAACTGTGAATCGTGATTTTTCAGTAGCAATGATTAAATCACAGATACTGAAATATCGCTCATCTCTAATGCGAAATGAAAATGTTTGGAATTATCATATCATTCTTGTTATAGATATTAATTTGTAACAACAATGCTTTAATAATTCCGAACATTTTTAATCCGAATGGAATACAGAGCAGGCCTGCAAGACTCGTTTATAAGCTTTTTTATGTTGAAAAAATGCTATGGTCACTTAATTAATTTAAGTTAATTTTAACTGTGTGCACTCACTATTGGTTGTTGTTAAATAAAATTTTAATAGCTTCTTCTTGGCATCACGTTTCTTTTCGCCATTCGCGAGAGGGGGGAGATATATTAATAACTTAATTTATATTTCCAGGTTTCCAGTACAATGTCGCAGCAAGCTGGTTCTAGTGGACCTATGCTTAATGTTCCTTATGCCTATTTCTATGGTGGTAATGTAATGCCCGGAAGTTTCCAGTACGGAACACCAGCTATTTATCCCGTAAGTTCCGATTCAAAAATTTTTATATACATATGTAATTTAAGCCAGGGTGGCCCAAAAGTCACCATGGGGCTTGCAAATTTAATAACATTGCGAAGCTGAACACACGGTGGTCAAGTAACATTATTTTTCATACTTATGTGCTGTTTCCACAATTCAGTATGGTATACTAAAGTTCAGTACATTTGCTTGATGCGTGTGTTAAATACTGGTACTTAACTACATCTACTACATTAACTTTACTACGAGTACAACCCAGCAGCAGGGTGGCGCAGAATGAGCTATATGGTTTAAATGGCTTATAACGTTTTAATTTATGCGATTAATTTAATTATTTTTTTTAAATACAGTATATTATTGAGGAATTTTTTTGCAATTAGCTTTGAAAAATGATATCCCGTAAGTGACGTCCATTTTCTGCTTCGCACATACGTGCTCTTTTTAGCATATTTTCCATAATTTTTCGCAAAATTGCGGGTGTAATGGCCATGATTTCATTTCGAATGTTGGTTTTTAGTTGGAGTATGGTTCTTGGTTTGTTAACGTACACTCTTTTTTTCAAATATCCCAAAAGAAAACTGTCAAGAGCTTGTGCGCGAAATAATGCGTTCGCCGAATATGTCCCTTAACAAAGCCATTGAGGCACCTGCAGTATGTGCTGTGGCTCCATCTTGTTGAAACCACAAGCTTCAATGGTTTTCTACAGCTGGCCTAACAAAATGTTCCAACATCGTCCGATATGCACCACCGCTGACAAAGATTGAGACACCACTTTCATTTTCAAAAAAATATGGGCCAACTACTTCTACTTAACCGATTCTTATGAAACTTCGCACACACAATAAGTTCTCGTTAAAGTACAACATGATGATAAAATATGGAGGCAGTGCCACACCTATTTTGTAGTAGGTTTTTTTTTTCAAAAATTATTCTATTAGCACGTGGTAAATATGTTCCAAACAAAACAAACCATATTTCTTTAAAACCGACAACTTGTGATTTTATTCACAATTAAGTGAGGAAACTCATAATATCACTAGGCTGATGGCAAATAGTGCAAAAATTTTTTTTCCAATTTTGTCCAGTGCTTATTTCAATCAACATTTAGTGCACTACTCCCAAAAATCGGAGCAAAGCAGATCTAGAAATTTCAAAAGTATCTTTAATTTTTGCAATGTGCATACTCGCTTCAAAAAAAAAGCAAAGAAATATACCGATGCCGTCAATCGTTTAAATAAAATAAAATATAAGTCAAATATAAAAAAGTTTCAATAGAAATATATTTTTCGTACAGCAAATTCCAGCTGCTAATACAGCTTCGGGTGGACAATTCCCTAAACCATCATACAATACTGGTTATGGATCAACCAATTATGATGCACTTTCACAAGCTTCACAAGACTACACAAAAGGAACGTATCCAACGAGCGTTAATCAACAAACAAAATCTCAAAATGTTACGAATCCTCCACAAGCTGGTACAGCTTCGGACATAACATCCTCCATGTATGGCAAGGGTCATGTGGCGCTTAATAAAGTCAATGTAAGTTATTCACTTATTGTAATTATATAAATAATTTTATTCAATCTATTTTTTAATTCTTTTTCTTACAGTCATACGAAAAACAAAATTTCCATTCTGGTACACCCCCACCATTTAATATGGCAAATACACAGACTACTGGTGGTACATCAGCTCAACCTTATGGCATGTATTTACCAACAATGCCGGCCGCTGGACATCATATGATTCATCCTCCAATTCATCAGGTAAATTTGTGAATTTTGTTCTTGTTCATATTATTGATACTGTTGCACTTTAAAATATTTATCAAATATCGGAAAATTGACGAAAGTTTGTGGCCAATTCAAAGCAAGCTTTGCTTACAAACTAATACGAATTGAATAACTTTTGTATCATAACGGTACTAAATTTAATATTTTCAAAAAAAGTTGAAAAGAAGAAGCGCAAATAAAAGTTACGATATTTGACAATTTTACGGTGAAATGTTTTCCACGACAATTGCAATTTGCTTGATTTTTTTATTAATTTCTTATTAAATGAAATTAGTCCAATTGGCAACTGGAAAGAAAATGGCGATTATTTTACATACACCCAATAAAAATAATATAAAGTTAAATTTAAAAAATTAAGAAGAATATATCGGGTGTGTTCTGTATTCCATGCGGAATTAAAATGTGCGGAACTAGCAAAACATTGTTGTTGCAAATTATTATTTATAACAATAATGCTTTGTTATGGAAAATCGACTGATATGATACTGCTTTGAATTGGCTTACTGAAATTGTTATAAGTACATGTTAACATCGTGCTAAGTCATTATTATTGTATCGTATAATAACAATTTTTCTTAACTAAAATGTAGTCAATTAATTAATCAAAAGGATTTGGTACAAATATTTCAATTCAGACAAAAATAATGGCACACAGAAAGAAGTTTTCGTTAGGAGAGATTTTAACAAAATTATGCAATTTGCCTGGAAACAAATCTGTAAAGCTCATTTTATTAATTAATATATTTGGAGTGCAATATAATAACCCATGGCCATACAATAACTTGGCCATATATATATTTTTTTATTTTTGTCTCGAACTAAATCTAGTTCAAGTTGAAACTTGTTCTGTCAACTCAAAATTAAATTGATAACTTTGCAATCTATTAGTGGCATATTTTTTTTTTTAATTTTGAAAAAACGAAAAATCCACTGAAACCATTGGGACGAAGTTGGATGAGCTAACAATTCGAATTATAATTTATGTGTTGCTGCCATCGAAACAGCAGAATTTTGCACCAAAGCATGAATTTCTATGCTACAAGTATTTGTAGTTGCTATCGCAGGTAGCCCGATTGGAATGGCAAATCTCGGGCTATCATACTATGGAAAAATGGAGCGCAGAACTGCGCAAAAGATACCTTCAGAAGACCTTGCATAAGTATAACTCTAGTCTGGTATGTCTCTCTATCTCAGTTAGTAATGTGATATTGTGTTATAGCTAGAAAATTCTCGTTTTATATATGGATTTCGTGACAATACATTCTCCCAATACTGGGGATTATTCATCGTAGATGTACTTGAAGTCGAAACATCAATTCGTATCTTGTATGTCCTCGCGCAGATTCATCGCGACACTACTTTCGGTACTCACTACTACTAAAGCGACCCAGTGTTAATTAAATGGGACGCCAAGTGTGTTTATATACCTTGCGGATACTTACATCAACTTTGTCCGCATAGCTCTCGGATTTTAATCTCATGTAGTCAAGCTCCTCACCGTGTTAATTGCAAGGTTGCATAAGATCGGATACAAGACCCCTTGTGTATTACATTGAATCAATCTAAAAAAAATCTCAAAAATCAAATAATTTCTTTGTTAACAAACGACTTATATTGAAATTAATACATTTAATGCTAACCAAAGGTTGAATATGTTTGTTTGTTGTGTTTTTTGTATAAGATTATTAGCTTACTATGTTTGCATTTCTGTAATTCAAAGTACATAGCACATACGTATATGGTTGATGGTACATATGTATATGGTGATGAGTAGACATATAGGCCGGGTTAACCCACAACAAATACTTCTTTTTACGGTTCCGTACACCAAAAGTGTAAAGGAACCCTATTGCTTTCGCTACGCTGTCCGTCTGTCTGTCTGTCTGGATGTCGTCACAGGCTGTTTTCTCGGGAACCGTAAGAGCTACGGACCTGAAGTTTTCACAGAATATGTAAAACTTTGGCCGCTACAACAACAAATATATGACAGTTAAAAATTAAATGGTGTTTTAAAGTGTGCAACGAAACATGTTGAAATACTGTAGAATAGACTACACCAATTAACACTGATATTTAAAACAATAAAAATTAAAGGGTGTTCTATGAGTTAATGTAATTTTGACAATGTAAATTAGACAATTTGCTGTATCTTGGAAACCGTAAGAGGCAAACTCTTGAAATTTAAAAAAAACGCTAAAACTAAAAATTCCAAAATTAAACAAATGTCAAAACGAAAAATCGCCAAAAGTAAAAAGCGCTTAAACCAAAATTAAAAAAAATTGCTAAAACGCAAAAAATCACAAAAACTAAAAAGATCGCAAAAAAACAACAAAAACCGAAAAAAGTCGTCAGAACGAAAAAAACACTAACACTAAAAAATCGCTAAACTAAAAATATCCTCAAAAAACACTAACACTAAAAAAAATCGCTAAAACTAAAAATATCGCCAAAAATGGAAAAAAGTACCAAAACGAAAAAACGCCAAAACAACAAAAGCACCAAAACTAAAAAAAAAATCCCCAAAACCGAAAAAAGCGCTAAAACTGAAATAAATCGCTAAAACTAAAAATATCGTCAAAAAGCAAAAAAAAAAAAAAACGTTAAAAAACGCCAAAACTAAAAAAAATCTAAAAAAATGCAAACAACGGAAAATCGCAAAAAACGGAAAAAAATCACCAAAATGAAAAAAGCGAGAACACAAAAAAATCCCTAAATAAAAAAAAATGTAACGAAAAAGAAAAACGAAAAAATTGCCACAATGAAGACAAGAACAAAAACGAAAAAGGGATATACTATATGTGTATTCGTACGGAACCCTTCCTGTGCGAGCCGAAGTCGCACTTACTGATTTTCTTTTAATTAATAGGGGAATATTTGAAATAAATTTAACGAATTTCTAATATCTTTGCCTAATTTCTTCTAGCTCGAGGTCAGACCTCGAAATTAGGCAAGATATTAATATATAAAGGTCGAAAAACTTAGGAATAATTTTTATATTTAATGAATTTCTTTAGATATTTATTTATATTTTTAAGACCATACACAGAAAATGTTAAATTACATTTATACTAATCGCGTTACTCAAAATATTCCAAATCTTAAAATAATGGTGTAGTTCAATAACATTAAATTCAAAATTAATAAAACCCGAAAAAATAGATGATAACTTCCAAACTGCTGGACCGAGTTTCTTCAAACATAGGCTAGAGGATTTTAGACACAGCTAGAAAAGAGGATATAACTTCTAAACCGCTGGACCGGGTTTCTTCAAACATAGCTAAGAATACTCGATCAAGTCACGTTTGAATAGAAAAAACTTAATTAAAATAGGTTTAGACGTTTTGGCTGTACGATGACGCGTACAGACAGACAAACGCACAGACACACACTACAAACTTATAACACACCACTTTTTTGGTCGGGAGTTAAAAAGAATTTGATTTCAAACTATGTATTTTGAATTGAAGGTCACAAACATATGTATGTATTGGATGCATATATTATGTTTGTTTTAAACGCTTATAATTCTAAGGCAACTCAATCAACTTTAGTCCCTTATTATGGTTCACCACTCCACTAAGATGAGTTGTTTGTCAATGTTACGACTCAACTCAACTATATATATATATTTTTTTTTTGTATTATAATTCACAACAAATTTTAGTTGCTTCGAAATAATGTTTGAAATGCGGTTCTTATCTGTGCTCTATGTTTTTGAAACTATAGTAGCCATCACAGAATATTTTATATATTTTTGTTATGGACTTAATATTTTTTCTTGAGATTTAATTTTTTATGCATATAGCAGCAACATTGTTTGACTAGGTTGGCGTCTGCACTTTAAAATCTCCATTTTAAAAGTAAACAAAAGTACAATACAACTGATTAAAAAAAAACAGTTGTCTCACTTTGATTAATTAATATGAATTTATGAAAACTTTTCATAATTTATGAACTACCTTTTTTCTGTGTGTTCAATATTTGCATAGTTGTTTTTTAATTTATGAATACAGAGTTGTACCAAATTTTTACAAAAAAATTATTCAATAATAGAAATACATATTTGTTTTAATCTAAAAACTTAATCTTTGTACCAAATCCAACAGCAGGAATGTGATAAAAACCGATTTTTTTTTAATTCGAACAATTTCGATTGGATGTGGGTATCATTAACATAACAACAGAGTATCTTAATCATTTAATTCATTGGTAAATGAAATAAAATTTTACTACCTTTCTTTTCTTATAAATACGAAATTATGAATACATCGCAGCCTTTTTAGGGTGCATTGCCGAAATCGATTTCTGTCACATACCTGATAATCATGTCACCTATGTACATCTTAAATCTTTTGCTTTATATTTACGTTATTCTGTTGCATGCTGCTGAGTTTATATTTTAAAGATACTAAGTGGGCTGTTTAATTTTCAAATAACTAATGTGAATAGAAAAATATTAAATTGTTTGCCTGAATTGGCTGACTTCATAGCAGTCTTTCTGTGCTTTTCTATAATATCATTTTGGAATTTTTGTCTGTCTGTTCAAACACGCAAAAAACCACTGAACGGATTTTCATGAAACTTGGTATGGATGTAATTTAGATTCCTGGCTCAAACTTGGATACTATTTACTGCGATAAAATATCTCATTTCCAAGTTGAAATAGAAAAAATCGAAAATACGTAATTTTACTAATACATATAAATGTTGCTGGAAACTAGAAAGATGTTTTTTTTAACGTTGGTAGCACTGTATAATGGGAACTTTAAACAATAGGTCTGATCCCGAACTTTTTGGGCAAAGTTCGGTAAAATGAGAGTAAGCAAGAATTGCTCTCACCAAACACAAAAATATTCAAAAGTACGGGAACAGCAAACACCAAATTTAAGTAAAATGGCCTAAGGTACAGCGGGGCTATGTTTAATTGGGAGCAATCGGTTTGATTCAGTAGGTAATTTCAATAGGTTGATCTTGCGCTAGTTGGACTCGTGGTTGTTTTTACCCAAAACTGAGGTATTGGGAAACATTTTCGCTAAACAAAACTATAATCACCCTATTCATAGAATCCGGTAAGGAACTGGATTGGAAATGGGAACTTCAATCTAATTCCAATTGCAAATGGGTTCATGAAAACGTAGCGAAATTGCATTGTTCGAAAGGTGTTTAGAGGGTGTGCTATAAAAATCGTGTTTTGAAATCGCCAAATTTTCAGAAAAAAGAGTTCAAAAAGTAGGTAACTTATCGCGGCTTTTTAATTGGTTTTAATTAGGGATGTAACCGATACCGATACCGATATATCGGCGATACTTCATATTTTCCGATACATCGGCATCGGCGCTATTTTACTGTCGATGAATTGAATGAATGAATTTAAACTAAGCGGAAAGCACAGGACACTGCGACACTGCAGTTCCCAATCCTCCAATAGGTGTTTGCCCAATTGGCTATATCTTTTTTATTTTTTATTCTGGTATGTGATGGAAATCGTTCGATTTAAATCGGCGCCGATTTCAAAAATTGCTTTTATTTTTTTATTGCTTTTAAGGCTAATAATATTTTATTCGAATATTTTTTCTCGATAGAAAACAATAAAAGTGTAAATAAGTCATCTTTCGTGTAGAATTTGTTTCTGAAATCGGCGCCGATTTAAATCGATCGATTTCCATCACATACCAGATTATTTATTTGTTCAATTAGTCTATGGAATAAATCCTTACGATACATACATATAAAAATAACAATAATTTAATAACAATTAAGAGTTTAAAAACAATATTATATTATGCTTTATAGTATTAACACTAACAGATACGACGGCGGATTGATATTGAAGCTACCTAGCGCAAAAACTTTTTTTTTTAAGAAATTCCGATCTGTCAAACGTCAGCTGTTAAAATTTCACCCAAATTCATCGATTAGTTTATTTGTTGTAGTCGTTTGAAATAAGCAACTTTTGTGTTTCTTGAAAAATGGAAAAATGTGAATCTCGTGCAGTGATTAAACACTATTATTTGAAAGGGAAAACGGCGAAAGAGACAAAAGAAAAGCGCGGTAAACATTACGGTGAGTCTGCTTCGTCAGATTACGTGGTAAAATATTGGAATGTTGAATTTAAACGCGGCCGATCAAGCACTGCAACAATACCATCAACAGGAAGGCCAAACAGGTGGTTACTGAAGAAAATATCAAGAAAATCCTCGATATCGTTATGAATGATCGCCGAGTCAAGTTACGTGAGATTGTTGAAATGGTAAACATAGCATATCAACGTGTGTTCAACATTTTGCATGAACATTTGCATATGAAAAAGCTATCGGCAAGATGGGTGACGCGTTTGCTCAGTGTCGATCAAAAACGAGTTCGACAGACCACTTCACAGCGGTGTTTGGACATGATAAAGCGTAATCCTGTTGATTTTTGGCGTCGATTAATAACTGTTGATGAAACGTGGGTCCACCACTACACACCTGAAACCAAAAATCAATCGAAACAATGTGTGGAAGCTGGTGGAAGTGCTCCGAAAAAGCGAAGACAGTGAAATCGGCTGGCAAGGTTATGGCCACTGTCTTTTGGGATGCACAGGAAATTTTGCTCATCGATTATCTTGAAAAGAGATCCACAATCACAGGAAAGTATTATCGTGCATTATTGGATCAATTGATTGATGCAATAAAAAAGGCCACATTTAAAGAAGAAAAAAGTGCTCTTTCTTCAAGACAACGCACCGGTTCACACAGCATTAGATACGATGCTAAAATTACGTGAAATACACTTCGAATTGGTTGATCATCCACCTTATAGTCCAGATTTAGCTCTCCCTAGTGACTTTCCTGTTTCCAAACTTGAAAAAATGGATCGCAGGAAAAAGATTCATCTCAAACGAAGAAGTGATTACCGAAATTAACGCGTATTTTAAGGGGTTCCCAAAATCGTATTATTCAGATATGTAGTATAAAAAAGTTGGAATATCGTCTTACTAAGTGTATTGAGCTAAAAGGAAACTATGTTGAGAAATAAATGGTTTTTGAAAAAAAATGTTTTTTTTCCTACTTAGGTAGCTTCAATATCAATCCGCCCTCGTAGATCAATTAAACTGTAAAGATCGTTAGCATAATTATGGCGATAATTATGCACGTGCAATTAATTAAAATTTCTTGTTGGACGTGTAGGAACATTGAAGGATAAGTCGGAAAGCAGGAAACTAGAGCAAACTTCTCCTTTAATTAATTTGATAAAAAACGCAACATTGAGCATTATTCTCCGGCTTTGCTAAGTGGGTAATTCAATTAAAGAAAGTCTGGTTTTATACGATGGTAAATCTGCATAGGTATTCTGGTAAAAACTTCGTAAGCAAAATAGTAGAAATTGTTTTTGAACAGACTCAGTTTTATTACAATGAACATTATATTCGAGATCCAAAATAATTGAACCGCACTCCAAAATTGGTGTTACTAATGAAGTATATAGTTGTTTGGTGATGAGTGTATCGATAAATTCTTTGGCCCAACATTTTATGAAAGCAAGTACTCCACGTGCTTAGTTGGATGTCATGGTAACGTGCTGAATGAAATTTAGTTTAACATCAAATAGAATGCCCAAATCGATGATTGAATTAATCAATTTCAGCTGACAGCCATTCAAGAAGAAAGATCTGAGAGCAACAGTTTTGCGAGAAAAATGCATGTGCTTGCATTTCTTTAGATTCAACTCCATTAAGTAAGTTTGTATTACACCAAAAAGAGAAACAGTCTCAAGTCCCATTGAAGAACAATTTGATCTTCGAAGCTGTTTCCGCACCTTTTTACGTCGTCAGCATACATAAGAATATTGGAAGATCATTTATAAAAAGCGTGAATGAGATTGGACCTAAATGGCTACCCTGAGGAACTCCGGATTTTACATTAATAAATAAAACAGACCCGTTGATTTCTGCCAGTAAGATAAGAATTAATCCAATTAATCAATAAAGCTTGATTAACCTTGTCGAACGCCTTACTAAAATCTGTATAAATGACGTCGGTGTGTTGACCACGATTTACTAAACATCTAAGTTGAAGCAGGTTTGTCGTTATTGAGCATCCTTTGCGGAAACGATGTTGGCAAGGCGTCATTAGTGACGAAACTTGATGAAACATTAAGTCGGTAATACATCTTGCTATAATTTAAAACATTTGACTTACTTTCTGATTTAAATAAGAGTACTTAGGAAAGTAACCATATTTAGTGATGCGTTAAACATAAAATTAGTTAATGGAGTGGGCAAGGCTTGAGCACAATTAATAAGCAAGCAGCTAGGTATGGCGTCAGGTCCACTATTATTTGATGACTTAAGCTTTCTTAAATTGTTGACGACATCAGCATAGTATATACGAGTATGTAGGTGGAAATGATACTAGTTGAATTTGCGTTGTAGGAAAAGGATAATGGCTTGAATTGTCGTAATAAGAATCGGAGTCGGCAAACATGTTACTTATGACCAAATCGTCGCGAGATTGTTGGTTTAAATATTTCACAACTGTAGGGTAATCCAAACGACTTTTTTTTAGAGTTGACGAATTTGTAAAAGGATTTTGGATCCTTTGAAAATTTAGTGTCATTCATATTCCTCACCTGTTTTTTGTATAATTCCGCGATTAGTAAGTTGTAGTCAGCTCTTGCGGCGGAATATCTCCCATAATCCGTCGTTAAACCAGTTCTTAGTATTTTCTGTATCGATTGTTTTTCAAGTTCTTCAGTCTAGACAATTGTTTAGAGTTCCAAGGAGAGCCAGAATGTTGACTGTGGCATAGCGCTTCACAGTCCCTCAGAATATGCTCTGCAGTTTCACCCTCATAATCACAGAATCTGCACAGGCTGTGGCTCTCAATGCCAAGTCTGCACTGGGCTGTGAGGAAACTTGTTAGCATTCTTAGATTGTTTTTACTCAGGGACATGAGAGCTATGAAACGATTTTGGTTATACGTTCCAATCATTAGATTTGCATGTCTCAATCCAGGTGAATTGAACCAGAGGTGCTCTGGTACCCTGGTACTATTGATCTCCGTCGATATATCTTCCCGCATTTTATCCAATCCAAGTCTGCAAAACGGTTCGGGTCCGACCATGGGTGTACTAGTGCCCCCTTTTTACCATTTTGTGTACATTTTCGTTTCCTACCACCCCGACGTGTCCAGGAACCCAGCAGAGTGTGACCTTATTCATGCTGCTTATGCTGGCTTTAGACGACATGTTTTTTACATATGGCTTGTTAGGTGTGTGAGACATATGTAACTTCGCATGTTTGTCAAAATTGTCAATTTACAGACGGTTTATAATATTTGCTTTCACACGTACATGTGCAATTATATCTGACATAACCTCTGAGTGTTCACAACAGCTGAGTTTTTGCACAATTTTCGTAATTTAATACAGCTGATGTCAGATGCCTTGTCAGATAAAAATAGAACACGCTCTAATTGAAAATTTTTCGCCTGACTTTGCTTCTGTAAATGTCATCTGACAATGTTTCATATGTTTCACACGGCATGTATCACTTTTGTAGTGGGAAATTTGACAAGTCAGATGTAAAATACATGTCGTCTAAAGTCAGCATTAGCTGATTTAGCTTAATGCGGAATTCCCAAGCTAACTTAGAGGTAAACCCATCCGAGCAGATGGCTATTTCTCCCCCTCGGTAGCACCTGTCAATATTAAATTGTGCGCATCTCAATTGCATATACTTCCGATTGAAAAATGGTAGGAGCTTTTCCCAAGGACTCGTAATAGTTAGTCCTTGGTTCTACGACTCCCACACCAGAGCCTGCCGGCTTTCTGGAGCCATCAGTGTACCACTTGATGGTGCCAGTTATAAAGGAATATCGGGGTGCCATTTCCCCCCATTCCCTTCTGTTGGCCAGAACAGTTTCAAACCTCTTGTCGAAGTCATAAACTTTATTCATCACATCAGAGGGTTGCGCAAGTAGGGGAAATTGTCTTGCCAGGGATGATGATTGCTCCCATGGGGTAATTGGACAGTCCCTGCCTGTGCTTTATTTCATCTAAATTTACTGAATAACTATAAACTTTTTGAAGAATTTTACCAATTAAGCTATTAAGTTATTTAGAAGAATATTAGTTGATAAATGTGCTTTAAAGGATAGATTTTTTAAAAAGCATGGCGAGTATTTTTTTAAATTATAAAGGAATTAGAAATTTTCGTATGACTTAAATAAAATTTGTCTTGCTTTTCTACTAATTATCTGCATATTTTTAATATAGATTTTTTGGAAGCAATGAAAACGTAGTTCCTTAAAAATTACTTCCAACTTTTTATACTGGATTAATATCAATCTTAAATATTAATTATCTCTTACACTGTAATTTTGTATAATAAAAAAATTACCCACTAGAGTTTTGTTAATTTAAACTTGAACTCAATTTCAATATGCGTAGCGGAATCGGTATCGCCGATATTTCTTTTTAAGTATCGGTATTGTATCGGCAAAAAGGCGTATCGTTACATCATTAGTTTTGATGTTTTATATGTTTAAGATATTTGATACGATCTTAACGGCGAATGCATTAAATCGACCGATCAACAGTACACTGTTTTTGGTTTTTGGAAATCGAATGATTTCAAAACGCACGATTTATTTTCGTTCAAAACTAAAAATATCCTTTACAAAGTTGTATATTTAGTGATTAAAGGATAGGAAAAATATATTCTAGCTGTTAAATGTATAAATTAAAGTTATCCTGACTAAACTTTAATTTATGAACACTTAATTCCGTTTCTGAACGAAAATTTCCTAAAGTCAAGCACATACGGATTTCATGAACGCAATAAACCGGCTTTGTAGAGAAGATGATGGCAAACCAATCTGTATTGGATTCTACTAACAGGCTGAATATTGGGAGAGCATTGAATTTTTAGTTTTCACAACGGCAAGCCCGTATTGTTATTATCATTTGAGTGTCGAGAAAGCATTTAAAACGTTGAAGATCTTACATCTTGCCAACGTTTGAACTACCTTAGAAAATGATTTGCCAACGTTGATCCGATTGTATTTTTCTGCCTGGATAATTACATATTTTATTATACTCTTTGAACGTCTAATATTAGCGGAACGTTCGATCGGACACGTAACAAATATAATCAGCATACAACATAAAATATTTGATGTCTTAAATAATGAGTAAAACTCAAATTAAGTAAATGGCTCGATTATCGAAGCCAACCGAACTTCCGTCGCGTTGCCAGTGGCTAAAAATCATATTATGGATGGCAACTGGCAACTGAAAGCTGTCAATTTCAGTTGCTTTTTAGTGCTTTTCTGGCAACCACAAATTTTCAGTTGCCGGCTGGCAACGCAACTGATGTTCGGTTGCCATCGATAATCGAGCCAAAATCCAATCTAATGGGTGGATTATGAATAGCAACCGAACTTCAGTTGCGTTGCTAGCCGGCAACTGAAAATTTGTGGTTGCTGGAAAAACACTAACTACCAACTGAAATTAACAGCTCTCAGTTGCTTGTTGTCATTCGAAAATTACGAATCGTAATATCGGTTTTGGCAACTGGCAACCCAACTGAGGCTCTGTTGCAATCCATAATCGACCCGTAATTCTTACTCATTTTAATCCCTTAATCAAATTATATATCGTCAGCTTATTCTTGGTTGGCACCGACCATAAAAAAAAATAAAAAAAATGAGCTAGATATGATGTGGATGTATATATTTTGAATACCCAATTTCGGAACCCAAAGCCTATTTCGCGAAATTGTTTATGGTTTCGGAGATATCAAGCATTAATTGTGTTCAAAATCAAAAATTTTAATAAATTTTTTGTAAAAAAAATTGTTTAAAACAAAAAATAAGAAATAAAAAACTAAGTAAAATACTAAAGCGCCTGTAATGACGGTTGTCAGATCTTACAATATTGTCAGATCTGGCAATGTTGTACTGACAAAAAATTGGCAGTTATATTGTTAGTACCAGACAATTGTCTGACAATAAATTTATCTGATAATATTGTCAGTAAAAGAATTGGCGTTCATACAGTTGTCAGATGCAAAAATTGTCAGATCTGTTGTTTGGCGCTGCCATACTCAACTCATTTAACAGAAATGATCAATTATATTTATCTTCTGTGCTTCTGTTAATTTTGAAAATTTAAAATACAAATTAGTATTAAACATAAAGAAGCTGTTGCAACTATTTTAGCTGCATAATTTCTTTTATTTTCCTTTTTCCCTAACCCTACGTCTACACCTGATATATTTTTATCAGGACAAATGTCAAACTCCATGTATGAAAAACAGCTAACATAAAACAAACTATTTTTCAATATAAAGTTTGACTTTTGTCATGATAAAAATATATAGCAGGTATAGACGTAGGGTAAAAAAAAGATGTGAGTGCTGCCAATAGAAAGAAGTCTCTGCCGATGTCGCGATTGTCCGATGCATCAACATCTGACCATTAAAATATGGTCTGACAATTATCTGACAATGGCAACGCAATGTGTTTACACGATTGTCAGATGTCTGAAAATTTTTTGTCAGCAGGTAGTATTAAAATCGACTGATAATGCTTTTCCTGACAACGTTGTCAGACAAAAATTGTCAGTTCACAGGATTGTAAGAAATTTTTAGCAAATTTTACTGACAACCGTCTGTACATAGCTTAAGTTTCATCAATATTGACTTTTTATTCTATGTAAATATTTTTTCTAATAATATATATGAGTTTATTATCATCAGAAAGAAGAAACTTCATATCCACAGCTAAAAATTCATTACGCGGCAGTAGGTATACACATGCAGCACAAAAAGCTACTTTTTAGAAAACAATTCCGTGTACGGCACAAAACAAGATTTTTCATTCCATTAAAGGAATAGTAACTTAACTGCATTCATGAAAGCTCACAAAATTTTATATATTTTTTCAAAACATATGTCGGAAGCAGTCGTGAAAATATAAAAATATTCTATCGGATATATATTGAGAAAACTTTATGTGAACCTTCTTTTTGTCGTTTTTCTGCGTTCCTAGTATGTGGCATATGCGCCAAACCAGTAATAAGCTAACGATGTATGTACATAAATGCATACATAAATATAACTATGATAATTTCTATAACATGTTCTGCGTTTATTTTTCATTTCTACTTTATACACTATACACTATTCATAAACTTATAAACTTACTATTTATGTACATATATATATAACACAAACATACGGCTATATTCTGTAAACCGAATCCGAGTACATTTCTCGTTTTCAAAAAATAAATAATGCCGCAATTGATGTGTTTTAAATCGTATATAGTAAACTAATTTCAGATATCATATTTTAAGCTTTAAAATATATGAAATTGAAAAATAATCTGAAAAAGGGTTGCTATTAGCGGATTTAATTTCTCTAAATTGAGCGTGCTCAAATCGACTCGGTTTACAGAACAGTCAGAATAATCTTTTTAAAACTTCTAATAAATATTAATATAAAAATGTTACTTATAAGTGCGCCACATCACTAATAATAACTTCTTTTTATAAACAACAAACAAATTCTTTAAAATTCAAAACATTTTTCTTTCCATTGAATAATGTTCTAATCATCAACAGTATTTTTAAATAATTATGAGAATAAATTGAAAACAAAAAAGAAACAAAATCAAAAATAACTATAAAAATCGGCACTAAATACGAAAAAATAATTATACATATTAAAACAAAAATATCCCTTAAAAATATTATGCATGAAATATTTTCCTGTTTGATTTATTACTATTATTATTTCTTTTGGTTTTTATTGGACATCGAATAGATGGACGGCAGGATTCACAATTCATCCCGCCGGGTAAGTTTCTATATTAAAACGACGACAATTAAAATCATCTAATTTTTTCGCAATAGATAAAACTACAAAATTCACACTCTTTTTATAATATGTTAAAATTAATCCATCATTTAAATGCATAAAAGTAAATAATAAATCGTTTGGGGGGGGAATATAAACCATAGGTCCAAAGTAGATTTTGGGCTTGCGGAAATTGCAATAGTTGTTGGGCCCGACCACCTCTGAATCGAATAAGAATTGGTGTATTAATATGGTTCCCATATTATTACGCGTTTAATATAGGAAAAATTAAAAAGTTTACTTCAGAAATCCTCAAATTGCTGAAGCAGTTTGAGGAATTTCTAAGTCTTCGTATAACAATTAATCACTTAAAAGTTTGGTAAAATTTTAGTTGTACAAAACTGAACTGCCATACCAATTTTTGTTCGATTCGGAAGTGGTTGGGCCCAACATTGCGGCATATATTGCAACACAAAATTTTCTGCACTTTAACTTATAAGATTTAATCTTGTTGTGTATGAAATTTAATAATAATAAATAAACAACTGGTCACTAACAATATATTTTGCAACTTCCGCAACCGCAAAATCTATTTTAGACCTATTTTTTCTAAGAAAAGTGGCTAAAAACTCTTCGTTGAATCATTTCCCTTCTACGACTTTTTGTAAAAAATTTCTAGCAAAAAAAGCGACTTCAATACAAAGAGCCAAATCTTGTACGCCATTTAATATAAAAAATGTTCAATTTTGGCCCATAAATGGCACATTTATGCCATAATCAATATTTGAGGGGGAGGGGGAAATCGCCCCACCGATTTTCAAAAACAAGTTATGGGACCAAACTGCAAGCAAACCTTTTGAAACAAAAGAATAATTTAAAAAATCGGTCCATTAATGGAGGAGTTATGCGATAATCAATATTTGTGAGAGAAGGGAGTGGGGCGGCAATGGCCCATCCGATTTTCGGAAAAATGGGATTAAACTGCAAGCAAAGCTTTTCAAACATAAAAAGAATTTGGAAAATCGGTCCATAAATAGAGAAGATAATCAATATTTCCGAGGGGGGGGGGGGGGTCAAATTGACCAACCGATTTAAAAAAATTGTGGGATTAACCTGTAAGCAAGGCCTTTCAAACAGTAAAAGAATTCTGAAAATCGGTGCATAAATGGAGGAGTTATGCGATAATCAATAAATCAATAATTTGGGGGGGGGGGCGTAATTTTTATATTTTATTTTTATTTTGTTTATAAAGAGAAGTAACACAATCGGGCAATTAATGCCTACAAGTTAATTAATTAATCACCCCTATCGCGAATGAACGTTCCCAAGACAAAACTCCCAAATTTTATGATTTGCTATCGTGAATGTTCCCATAGAAATTTTTTGTGAATGCGTTCACAAACATAAAAAATATGGCATCGCGATTATTTACTCCCAACAACTATTTTACAAAATCAATTCACAAAAATTGTTATTGGGAACAAGAAGTACACATGTAAGTTGCTACATATTTGTTTTTAAATGTCCAACTTTATTAAACTTATTTTATTGAAGGAGTATTAATAAAGATCAAAGTACTTGCTTGGTGGAAGCCATGTCCGCGCAGCCAGAGTATGGTGAAATCTCTTTCTTTTCATCAAGAGATGGCCACACAATCCACTGGGGGCACAAAACTTTTTCTAATGTCACTAAAACTTCTGCTAGCACTTCACTAAATGTAGATTGTGCCAAGCCGACATCGATTTGTCTGCCCACCCCCTTTTGGTAGCTGCCTTCCGCCAAAAATCTTAAGGTGCTAGCCAATTTCACTACGGTGGGTACCGCTAACATTTTACCTCTAGGAGGCAAGTTTTCTTCCAACACGTTCAGTAGGAATTGGAAAGCATCTTTGTTAATTCTATAATATTCCTGAAACCTGTCAAAAACATTTGATTTAGAGACAAACACATTTAAATCTTTAGGACTTTTACCTTGTCTCCGTTAACGATAGCGGATCTGATTCATCGCGTATATGTCTTCGCTGCAATCGTTCCGTGGATTGATTTTCTTCTTCCAAAATCAGGAAACACAAATAAACACTATTCATTTTAAATTAACACTTTTCTTCACAAAATAGACTTTTCTTTTATAAGCACGCAAACTATTTATAAATCAAAACAAACAATTCAAAATAGAAATTGTTACTCCCATGATATTCACAATAGACTTTTTACTCCCAAAAAATTCGCGATACCAATTTGTTGGGGATGGGAATACACGTTTACTCCCAAACAACTTATTCCCATAACATTCGCGATAGGGGTGAATGTGTTACCTTCTTTGGAAAAGGTATAGTGTAGAGAGAACAGCCAGCCCAGTGGTAAATGAAAACAAGTACCTAGATAATAATCAATGATGTCAGGATGACGTTCTAAGCGAGCAATTTAAATACTTTGATTACAATGTACGTGTAATCTAATATGTCATTTACTACCCAGCAACAACTTTTGTCATTTTTGTAATCGGTAGTACTTTATTAATGGGTTACAGAGTAATGACTGGTACTTGTTTATCTTATTACTGTAATTCAAATTAGAACTACTAATTAGTTTTTAATAAAATTACTACGTATTTTTATCATTATCTGAAAATAGTTACAATTTGTTGATATGTAATAATAAAATAAGTATATAACCACTTTTTACGTCAACATGTGTTTATATATGAAAACCAATTTTTCTCGCTTAAGTTTGTAAGTCAACAATAGTTGAGTGGGTAAAGTGCTTGTCTTCATATCTGAACGAGCACAGGTTCGTATCCCAGATGGGTAAAAAATAATTAAATAAAATTGAACAAATATAAATTAAACATGTTTATAAAATTGTTTTTTAATTTTAATTTGTTTATTTGACTATTTATTTGATACCTTCAAGTAAGCCAAATAATAACTAGTTAATTGCTGTGACAATGTGAATACATTTGTAAGAAGTGCCCCTTATTTTTTGGAATTCTCAAACAACAAGACATAAATTTAAAAAATCAAAAAAACCCGAGAGCGTAAAAAAAATAAAAGAATACAAACTTAAACCGTCACAGATCCTAAATGGTCATTCGAAATTAAAAATCATGAGAGAAACCTAAAGATGAATACCTGTCGATTGATACCCATTTTGATATAGTTCGCCGACTTTTTATTTCTTTCGTATAAACAAAGTGGCGCCTGTTGGCCGCCATATTGAATTTTGACTACTGTCATATCTTTAGTGACACTCCCCGGATTAAGACGAATCGATTGACGTAAGAATCGTGAAAATCGGTCTACGCGTTCAGTTTATATATAGTGCCGCAAAGGAACACACACACATACATACATAGGCTGATAAACACAATACCCTTCTTTGCGTCGCGCATTCGGGTAAAAATAAGTAGTTATCGAGTCAAATTGTAAGTAGTTACGACTTAAATCCTCATATACTTTTTTTGCTTACCAGTAAGCAAAATTTTTGCTTACCAGTAAGCAAAATTTTTGCTTACCAGTAAGCAAAGTCTTTGCTGGGTAATAGTGTATAAAAATTTCGTTGTATTTCATAGAATTTATGCCTTATATGTACAAAATAAAAACCTGTGGCCTACTTTTGGGCTATATTTCAACACCAAGCTCGCCTACAATTCCACTTATTATGCAAACGCACAGTTGCGACACGTACTGATATCGTAGCTTACTTTTTAAGCGAGAGCGCACCGATTAATCAGCCTATGACACGTTTATGTTAAATCTAAATGGGAAAATAAGCCAAAGCGTCATCACTAGCTGTTACTAAACATTGCTTACATCAGCGATTACGTAATGGGTATTTTTACCACTGGGAAGCGATTACGTATGAGTAATTCTGAGTGAATTCAACAAATAGGTGTGCCGCATGGTTTTTAATATTAATAAAAAAATTTAGGACAATCTTGTAGGTACTAGAAACACATAACCGCCATCTTTTTTATTTATTATTGTATAGCTTCTGATTAGTGGCCACCCGAATTAAAAATATTGACAAATTTTATACATTTTTATAATTGCTCTAGCCTTTTAAATAGAAAAGATATTGAAGCGATTCATGTTTTGTTTTATAGGGCAGTAATTAGAATAATTAAATGGCCGAAAAGTGGCCACTTCAAAATTACACAGTGTTTTCTCATTTTATCGATTTTTAACTGAACCCTGTGTGAACCCTGTTGAACATATAAAGCATTGATTTTGTTTTGGTAGTGAAGAAGGAACCCTTAAGATTCCATGACATAAGTTTCATTGTGCTAAAATATTATCTTCTGCAAAAATAAAGGCGCGAAAATTTATAAATTTTAAAAAATGCTTAACTTTGAGCTCCAAAAAAGCCATGTGGGGATACATACAAAAATCTGATATTTTCAGAAAATATAGGTCAATACTTCGTTATTATATGCACTTAGTGCCGTTTTGATATTTTCACTCTATTACGAGATACAATGATTTTTTTTAAGTGCAAAAAAAATCGTAGAATTCGCTACGAAATTGAATTGGAAATGAAAGGTTGGAAGTGTTTAGTTGTAATAATGGTTCCTGTCGGCTTACTTTGCAATTCTTCGGAAGCAATAGGGTAATGCCTCTGAAAAAATCTTCTTGATTTAAAAATAAAAAGAATAATAAAATAATAAAAACAATTCTTGCAAAAAAAAATCGACTAAAAAATAGGCGTGGCACCGCGACCTCATATTTTATCAGCATGTACTTTTACGAGAACTAATTGTGTGTGCGAAGTCTTATAAGAATCGGCTAAGTAGAAGTAGTTAAAATGCTTATTTAATTTTCATGGGCGTGGCACTGCCCACTTTTCTTAACAATGTTGTATTGTAACGATAACTAAACGTGTATGCAAAGTTTCATAAGAATCGGCTAAGTAGAAGTTGTTGAAAAATAATATTTACTTTGCATGGGCGTGGCACAGCCCACTTTTTTGATCCG
Organism: Panzeria rudis; assembly: GCA_956483635.1. Lineage (NCBI taxonomy): Eukaryota > Metazoa > Arthropoda > Insecta > Diptera > Tachinidae > Panzeria > Panzeria rudis. Next base: position 126,447,535 of record OY101450.1, on the reverse strand, counting down.
GATGTAGTATTTAAACAGAAGCTTAATGTGTGTGCAAAATTTCATAAGAATCGGTTGAGTATTTACTTTGTATAGGCCTGATCCCGCCCACTTTTCAACGGGAGCAATCTGGAAGTACATCCTTTTGAATAGAGAAAATATCCGAAATCTGTTTATAAATGGCGGAGTTTTGACGGAACATACAGGAAAAAAATATACATGACGAATTGATAACCTTTCTCCTTTTTTTGAAGTCGGTTAAAAATAGAAAATAGAGTAACAAATCAGTATCCACCGAAACTGTATTAAACAAGGCTCCATGAAAAATGGCCCCAAACCAAAAATGAAAAATGGCCCCAAAATTTTGTATTGAAAACAACAACACGAATTTTGGAGCCATTTATCCTATTTTTGGGTCATTCTTTATTTTTTATATTGGGGCCATTTTTCATTTTAAGTTTGGGACCATTTTTCATTTTTCAAAAAGCTTTACTCAGCGAAGCCGAATTTAGAGTAATAAAAGACTGCTCAAATATCACAATTTTAATAAATTTAAAATCAGTCGATATTTGTGAAAGCGCGAAAAGTTTTTAGAGTTTAGTGTTAGCCTAGATTATCGCTCTCGGGGCTTAACCTGCACACTTTTGCAGATCATATTCTAAAAACTAACTCTACATGAACAGAAAATTAGAAATCTTGTATATCCGGTTTATACTGGTATCAGCGTCACATTGCAGAAGGAATGTAGTACTATTTGATATTAAAATTTTTTCTAAAATATATTAACTGTACCAATTCGTAGTGGATCTTTATAACTAGGACTAACTTTAACCACTATAAAGTTGTTACAAAACCCTTTGTTTGCATGTAGGTAAGTTGAAAATCCTTTCAGGGATCTCAGGGGAGGTAAGATCCGGTTCTTCCGGTTCATGCAAAGAAACAGTAGAAATAAATTTGTAATTTTAAAAGTATATTTTTACGGTCACACACCGTAATCAATAATCTCTAAATATTTTCTGGTGCTTTTTTTTAATCATGCGCTTATTTCTCGGTTTTAGTGCTTTTCTAAATTTCAAAGTTGACAACACTGATGATATTTTTGTATTGTTTGTGCTTGCGTGCACTAAATGTAGATTAAATTAAATCAGTGGTGGCCATACATACACTATCTAAATAGATACCCAGCAGCTAAATTTACAACTAGATCCGCTTTGGGACAGTCATATTACTAGTTGTAATGTTACTGGTAAAAAGGACAGTCATATTCCTAGTAGCAAGACTAGTAGCGATACTAGTAAAAAAAGAACAATCATATTACTGGTTGCATTGAGACAATAACGATCGATACTAGTAAAAAAAGGACAAAATTTTCAGGTATACGACTTGTATATAAAACATATTTTTAGCTCTTAAAACAATAAGAAGAAAGTGGCTCAATGGGTAGAGCACTTGCCTTGAAATATGAGGAATGTGTGTTCGTACCCCGGTTGAGCCAAAGTTTTTTTAAGAGTTACAAAATCTAAATAAACAAACTAGTAAGAGCCTAGTTTACTACAACTAGGATTCCAACTGGGATATAACTGTATACAAATGCTCCTATGACAACCTAATGTAAAATCGATAGTTCGATATATAAAAAAAAGTACAGATGGCAATTAGTCTGAAGTAAAAAGCAACTAGTATAGCTCTAACTACATACTAGTTACTTTGTCTGCAGGGTTGGCTGTGTGTCTCACACACACTGTACGTGTGTTAAAAGAACAGCCTATACATACTCGCGAGTATAGGAAATTGAGAGAATGGCCACCACTGACTTAAATGTACGCAGCTAGAAAAGAACAGAATGAGAACAAAATTGAAAAGTTTTAAGAAAATACGTTTGCAAACGTTTCCCTATTGATTTGCTCATTGTAGTAGAGGATGTGTTAGTGTCCACTTAGCATTTGGAAGATTTTGGAACGATTTTCCGTCATCACACGTCAAATATGGTTTGTAAACAGACCGGTTTCGGCTATGTGCCATCTTCAGTGTTCTATTGAATATTCAATAGAACACTGAAGATGGCACATAGCCGAAACCGGTCTGTTTACAAACCAAATTTGATGTGGGATGACGGAAAATCGTTCCAAATTCAAAAAAACCCCGTCGGAAGAAAAACATTTGGAAGATTGTTTTAGGAGAAATCACCAAACTTGAGTCTTATGACTCCCTAGATGATCGAAAAGTGATTAATCGAAAATGACTCCCGCAAATGCTTAAAAAGCGACTGTACGCAATCAAATTGATCAAGCAGATGATCGAAATGTGACTGTATTTTTTTTTTACTCGAAAGTAAGTCGAAAATGAGTCGTAATTGATCAGAAACGCTAGTCATAAGAGACTCAGAAGAGTAGCGGCTAGGGTACTATTTTCTCCCGAAAGAAAAGTCATATTCGACTCGAAATGGAGAGCATAAATTTATTTTTGATCGCGCAGAGCATGGTAGAATAATACAGGTAGTGGTGAAGCGTTAACGAACTTTTTTTTGGGTTCGACTCTGTCAAAAGTTTTTTATGTTATACCAACACACACCCACACTACTGAAAAAAACATGGCGAAGTAAACACACACATGTGAATATATACATTTTTTTTCAAATTTTCTTTTGTGCTTTTTGACAACCTCGAACATAAACAACAATAAAAAGCCGTGTTGTTTTTGCTGTTGTTGGGTTGTTGTAGCTTCGCTACTACCTGTAGTATAATTCTACCATGGCGCAGAGGAGTCGAAAAAGACTCGAATATGGTCAATAATTTCATAAAATTCTAACAGGTTGTATTTATGCTAAATACAATGAACCATTCAACAAAATACATTTCTGCTCTTGTTTGGTTTGCAATTGTACAATTGAATCGGGTTGAGTGAAAAGCCAATTGTTTTGTTTGCAATCTGTGTCATTGCAAAAGTATTTATTTCGGTTTTGCTCATGTACGAAACGATTAAAAATATTTTAAAAGTTTGCGTCTTCGCACGAAACGTTTGCGAAGAGTTTTGTTTGGTTTCACACTCTGGTATTAACTCCATAACTTTTAGATTATTGCGAAGTTATTTCTATGACATTATTATTTTCACAAACTAGCAAAATGCTGCATTTCATTAATTGACAATATGGCTGACTTCCAAAACGTCAGTTGCTTTGTATTCGAACAATGTATAGTGTTTCATATCGTCGCAGTACAAAACATTGACAATGCATAGCTTTTCAGAACGTCGTCGACAAGTATCAGAAACGCCGCAAAAGAGTAATCCAGAGTATCGGTTTCAAAGTTGATGCAATGTTTAGCAACTTCGCATGCATACCCGATTCAAATGCCGCAGCATAACTGTACACAAACTTTGTATTGATACGATTTGGAAGTCAGCCTATGTATTACTATAAAGCCATTTCATTAAAAATAAAGGTTTACACTGGTATTTATAAATGATTATTTAAGCGAACTTTAAAAACTAGTTTCTTTAAAAAATTCTTGCTCTTACGCAACTTGTAACTTTATATGTAATCGTTTATGAATACAGCGCAAGTGTTAATTTTTCAAGTAAATTTTTTTCAGCTGTAGTTTTATTGTTTATTTTTTCACCAAAAATTTGCATTTTATTTTTGTTTAAACTTACTTACTACTCTATTTATTTTGTATATTTTTTTAGGATTCAAATAGTACTGGCCAACGTCAACCTGCAAGCAGCCAATCAAAATCGGCCACTAAGCAGGGGTACTCTCCTTCTTATTGGACTGGCCAAAACTAAGCGTCTCTAAATTTTGTTTGCTAAGACAACCTTAAGTAAAGAAAATAAAAATCAGCAGGCGAAGTTAAACTCCTTGAAGATAGACGATGAACAATGAAGGAAAAAATATATAAAAAATTTTGTTTTTTTTTTTGAAGAAAATAACCAGGATATGATGAAATGCTCGCTATTGCGCCTGCTAATAATTAATAATAATAAATGCTTAATATTAACAACTAGACCTAAAAAGTAATAGAGATCATTACCTTTTCATCCCCTCAAATAATAACAAACCAAGAATAATAACTCCTCAAATAGACTCCGTACCATTATTAGAGGAAATGTAAAAATTCTTCGTCTCTTAACACACAGTATATAAATTTTAAAACACATATTTTTGTATTTTTTATATATAAATGCACAATTAAAAACACGTGAAACTCCTAAAAAGGCTTCACATTTTAACGTTTTTATATATAATGAGTACACACACACATATTTGTTAACAACGTCATTTTAATAACATTTTATAATAGATATTTTGTTTTTTATTTTTTTAATAACAAAATTTTTATTGTAGTGATTAGTTGTCCCTGCCAAAAAAAATACTTTAACTAACAGACCTGAACTCCCCATTCCTTTACCAAGACGTCTGCCACCTAAATCCTTTTCCTATCCCTGTTGTTTCCCTTCTATCCCACCCAAATGCATACTTATTTACACACACGCATACCCACCCACCCACACACACACACACACACACACAGCATTCATACATAAACACATACATTTTTTTATTGCAAACAATGAAAAAAATGATAACAAGTATCAAATAATTTAATTAAAATAATTATTATATTTAAAAAAAAAGAAAATTAATAAAATATAAAACAAACCCATTAATTACTTACTCACTACAAATATTGTATTGTACGTATTTCTACACATACATAGATTCATAACCATTTTACATATACAAGTCAAGTACATGCTATATTTTATAAATGACAGAACAAGGATTATAGATTATTATTTTTCAATTAACTTAATCCTTTATTCTCCTCCTTATCTCTCCCCCACAAAAAAAAATATTCACACATAAATACATACTTATAAATATATACACGTTTATAAATGTATATTAATATGCGTAGCAAATTGTCGTATTGCAAAGCAACAAACAACAAATTAATAAGTTTAAATAAAAACGCACTCTTTAAACTAAAAAATAAAATAAATAAAATACAAAAAAAGGAAAGAAAAATATTTATTAATGAAACAAAAAGGAGTAATAGAAATGAAGGAAAAAAAGGAGTAATAATAAAAATAATTAAAAATAAAAAGCAAAATAAAAGAAATATTGTAATCGGTTTAAACTTTATGTATAATTATAATAATCTTAATATTTAAATTAAATACAACAAAACAAAATAATATGATTGAATCCAAATAAAGGTTCATGAATTTTTTTTATTTAAAAAACGTCTATAGTCAAAAAGTATGTATAAAAGTTTTGGAGATTTGATCTCAATGGGTTTAGAATGGACAAACAGTTCCCTGGGGCGAAAAATAATGATTTTTTACATTATTTAATTTTCAACAAAAAAATAAACAAAGCAATATCAATTTCTTTTCAAATCGGATTGAAATTCAGTTTCCAATCCAACGAATTCTGGAATCTGGCTGAATCACAATTTTCTCTTAAATCTGAAAACTTAGCTTGAGTAAGTTTGATATAAATCTGCATAACGAAAACGAAAAAAAAAATAGTGATTGATTTCAATGAAGTTTTGTGGTTCCAGCTTGTAGGATACTTTTGGAACAATTCTGATGGAAAGTGGTTTTAAAATTCCGTACGTTGCTTCTTTAGAAAACGAAAATTTTCTTTCTAGTCAAACCACGTTTAAATTCCACATAGAATTGGAAGAGGGACTTTTCAGAAATGCATCACTGCGCTGCAATAGAAAAGCAAACTTAATCTGCAGTGAGATTCTCTATTCAATTTTAACAAAAGTTATCATTGTTAAAAAGTTTAACAAGGAAATTGTCGATTTTGCTACTCTGTAACATTTTTAACAATATTTGCTGTTGTTTAATTAACAACAATAATTTTTCTGTTGTTAATGAACAGACAACGAGTCAGCTGTTCAGCCGTAGAACGAACTTTATGCCAACAATTAAAGTTAATTTTCTACAAAAATATTCAAATATATAAAACATTTACGTTTAAATAACAATATTTGTATTACTTAAACATTTAATTTAACAATTATTTCACACAAATGACAAAATTAATGAAAAAAAATTCTGTACATTAGGTCCGTTTGTTTACTTTTACAGTAAAATGCAGTAAATGAGTAATTACTGAGTAAACTGAAAAATTTACTCTCAAGAAAGCTATTGCCCAAAAAAGTACGCGAACGGAAAAAATAGTAAAAATTCGTAAGATTAATGAAACAGCTGATGGCAAATAAATGTAGTGCTTAAAAACATTTTACACTTTTGACTACTCAACTCTTTTTCTTATTGGTAATCGATACAATACTTTTTATAACACGAAAATTTTAAGAAAATATAAATAATTCATTTTATGTAAACTTTTCCATTTTTTTTATACTTTATTTGAGTTTTTTAATTTGTGTCTAGTTAAATTTATTCAAAAGTACGTGATCATTTGTGTTTGCTATTATTGATTACCTTAAAAGCAAGTACATACGTACTAAGTAGTCAAGTATTTAGCACTTTCAGAACACTAGAAAATTAAAGCAGGGACCGAAAATAACAGTTATTGTCAAAATTTCAGTTCAAAAAGTCGGACAGAAAGAATTTGTCTATGCGATATTTGAGTATAGAATTGTGATGGTCGTGAGATAAGGAATAAAAATCTCAAAATACTTGTATATTTTTACTTTTTTCAAAAAAGTCAAAATATAACTTATTTTTTTACTGATACTTTTTCGGTCAAAAATAAAAGTTAAAATTTGACCGATATATTTTTTGGTCAAAAATAAAAGTTAAAATTTTACCGATATTTGTTTGGTCAAAAATAAAAGTTAAAATTTTACCGATATTTTTTCGGTCAAAAATAAAAGTTAAAATTTTACCGATATTTTTTTGGTCAAAAATAAAAGTTAAAATTTGACTGATATTTTTTTGGTCAAAAATAACAGTTAAATTTTGACCGATATTTTTTTTTTTGTCAAAAATAAAAGTTAAAATTTAAACGGATTTAGAAGTCGCTACCCCAGCATTCTTTGTTTATTTTAACCACTTGTCATGCTTGATATTAGCGAGCAGGATCATCAACTATTGAACCAATTTATTTAACGAAATTGAGCTGCTCCTTATATTCACTTGCAAGTTAAATCGATATTGATTAGTAGGATATTCACCATGTCAGACTATTAACTCCAAATATTACTTGATCTTTTTTGAAATTTTAACATTTATTTTTGACCAAAAAATATCTGTAAAATTTTAACTTTTATTTTTGACCGAAAAAATATAGGTCAAATTTTAATTTTTATTTTTGACCAAAAAATATCGGTCAAATTTTAACTTTTATTTTTGACTAAAAAATATCAGTCACACTTTAACTTTTATTTTTGACAAAAAAAATATCGGTCAAATTTTAGCTTTTATTTTTGACAAAAAAATATCAGCATCTTTTATTTTTGACTTAAAAAATAATGGTAAAAAAATAACCATTATTTTTTGACCGAAAAAATATTGGTCAAAAAATAACTATTATTATGACTTTTACAAAAAAAGTCAACAGTTACGGTCCCTGAATTAAAGAAATACAAATAAAACAAATGGTTTCTAAAACTTCTATTTCCTTTTTTAATGGTAAGTGCTGGAAGTAACCAATGAAAAATCTCATAATAATTACTAACTTTTAATTTTTGTTCCAGTTTTATTTAATTTTGTTCTTTTTCGCTAATTTTTTTAAAAATTTATTATACGTTTTTTGCTTACTTTTGTTTGTTTTCCATTTGCATCATATGTTTCTCATTTTACTAAATTTTTCTAGCAAATATGTCTGCAGTAAAAATTTTTAAATATTCAGTCATGAACTGTCACTTTACTCTCTCAATTTGTGTTCTCATTTACTGTATTTTGTGTAAACGAACGCAATTATTGTTTGACAATTACAAATTCATTTGTTTTTGTTTATTCCTCTGCACTTTTCGTTTATTTTAACAGAGATCCCACATGATGTCAGATTTAAACAATGTTGTTAACCAAGGTAGATCTATAAGGTATACTTATCGTCGAATTCATACAACAAAGCAACTTCGTTTTGAATTGTGGTGTCAAAAAATGTATGAGAAAAACTCAAAGCGAATACTAAAATGTCAGTGGATTAATAAAATACACTACAATTTGACAGCACAATTACCGAACATATGGGCTGATGCACAGACCTTATATATCGACCTTGGTTGTTAACAAGAAGTCGCAGAACCGTAAAATCGTTAGTGCAAACAACTTAAGAAGTTGACAATATAAGAACTGTTGTTATTTTTAAAAGTTACAGAATCTCACTATAGGTATGTAATGAAAAACGATTGTTTTGAAAACGATTTCAATACGATCGTTTTGAAAAGGTGTGATAAATTCTGACCGATTTTAGCAGTTAGTTTTGAGGCAAACTCAAACTACTGGCTTTTAAAAAGCACACTAGAAGATAAAATATAAACAATATAATAGAGCTATGAAAAGAAAGTTATCAAAAAAGATAGAAAAAACTATTAAAAACAAATTTGAAAATTATTGACAAAACGACTATAGCAACCACATCACACGTTTTCAAATCGTTTATGTGTCTAAATCGTTTTTCATCATATACCTGAATGCCGACAAAAATCTAATAATTTTGTGTGTATTGTTTTTATTCCCCCTTATTCCGTAACTTTCTGTCGACGTCACGTCAAGACAATACAAAAAATTGGCACTTTACTCGCTGTCGAAAAAAATTTACTACTATTCACCCTCATCGCGAATAACTATTCCCATGAAAAAACTCCAAAATTTTCTGATTTGCTATCGTGAATGTTTCCCATAAAGTTTTTGGGAGCGAATTCACAAACTTAATAAATGTGGCATCGCCAATGGTTACTCCCGTGAATAATTTTACAAAATAAGTTTACAAGTGCCGATGAGATCGAGAAGGGAACATGTAAGTTGTAATTTGTATTTAAGCTAGGACTGTATTAGATTACTTTTTTATTTTATTAAAAGAGCAGAAGTGTTAATAAATAGCAAATTAATTGTCTGTTGGAGGAGATGAGCGCTAGCCAGGTTTTGTAGAGAAATCGATACAAAACGAATCCCTATTGGATTCTGTGAACAGGCTGATTATCTTGACGTGACGTCGACAAATAGTTACGGAAAAAGGGGGATTGATTACATATTTAGAAAATTTTTGGTCCACATCTAATTCACTGATATACATAAAAACATTCAAAATCTCTGATGCAGCGCAGTGATACATTTCCGAATAATCCCAGACTTTCTACTTGCTTAAATTTATAATGGGTTCATGAAAACGAATCAGAATTGCTTTGTTCAGTGTTTATTTGCATTCAAAATATCGTTTACAAAGCTGTATGTATATTTAGTGATTATATCATATGAAAAGTATGTTCTAGCTGTTATATGCATAAATTGAAGTGCTCCTGAACTCCAATTCAAGAACAACTAATTCCGTTCCAGAACAGAAATTTTCCAAATTCAAGTACAAAAAATGTAATGAACAATCAATCGGGTTTGTAGAGAAAATGATGCCCAACCAATCCGTAATGGATTTTGTGAACAGACTGAATAAACGAAATCTGAACTGTAGAAAACGATTGGAGTGCAAGAACGGAATTAAAACCGTTCCGATCGGTATGTGCGATAAGTCCGATAATTTGCCATAGAAAATAATAGATAAATACAATTTTTTATTACCAAGTTTTAAACTACATATATTTAATGCTTAAAAATACTTTATAAATGTATATATTACGAGACTATTATCATAAACCTCATCCTCCATCCAAAGCAATTTCACTGGCTATGAAGTAGTTTTGTAAAATCGGCATATGCTGATTCCAAATCAAATAGGAACTGGCGTACCTGATTGTCGTTTAGTTCATCAGAAGCCTGCATATCATTTAGTGTGGACAGCCAGGTTTCCACCTTTTGCTTTGCTTCAAAATCTTTGGGAATTAGAGACAAACGATTCATATTATCGGCCAGGTCTTTAACATCGAAATGTAACGCATCCATAGTATTCATTTTGAGGCGCAACTTGTCCATAATGGTTATAAACAAAGAAACTATATCTGCAATACACTTGGACGTATTACCCTTATCGTCTTTAATGGTGATGGGACGATCTTCCCGGATACGTTCCAGGGCGGCTGGACAATCTAAACGGAATTTTTTCGCAAAAGTATCGACACTGGGATATTCATTGCATTCGACTTGTTTAAAAGCCACCTTGTATTGTACTAGATATTTCGAACAGGCAGCCGTATACTCTTGAGGCGTTAGGCAGTCCCGTATATAGGCCTTTTCCAATTGTTGCAGTGTGTTAATAATGGCATATAAATCAGCCATATTATCATACTTTTCACGTTCACGAGCATTGCGAAAAAGTTTAACTTCTTCATAAAGTTCGGGTGAATTTTCTTGCATTATTTGTTGGAAAACTTCAATTTATGACGAATTTATTTTTTCTTTATTAACAAAAATTGTTCTTGTAAAATTTCTCAGCTGCAAAAGTTCGTACTACGTGTTTGCAGCGTTGATAATAATAGTGCCACTCGCCTAATACTGCCAGATATCACAGCGTATTAATAATCAATTCGCCTTGAAAGATATGTTTCTGGACTTTAAATGACCCTATGTTGCCAGATATAATATGGAATGTGATGGAAACCGTTAGATTTCAAATCGGCGCCGATTTCAAAAACAAAAAGTACCGAAAGATGAGCTATTTACCTCTTTTATTAACATTTATCGAATATTTTTTTCGATACAAAACAATAAAATACGTAATTAAGTCATCTTCCAGCAGAATTTGTTTTTGAAATCGATTTGAACCGATCGATTTCCATCATATACTAGAATGTTGGTCAAATCTGCAAAAAGTTTTTGCCAAAACCTAAATTTTTTTTCCCAAAGTATCTTCAAAATCCGTATTGCACCTTGAAAAATTTTCCACACAAGTTTTCATTTTTAACCAACTTCATTTTCTGTTTTATTAAAAAGCTTCCAAGTGTATTATAATATAAAAATCTTCAAAGTACGGAGAGCACTTCAAATAAAATCTCCATTCATTTTTGTCCAAATTTTCAAAACGATTTCCAAATTTTGTTTATATCCAACGAGCTTATGGTGTCTTTACATGGTAATACATGTATTACGATATGTCTAAAAATTAAACAAATCTTATCATGTAAACGCAAAATGTATTGAGTAGGAGAGAATACGGATACGAAATTTGACAAGCGTTCGGTAAATGTTTATTTTTTAAAACATTTTTGGAACTAATGTATTATCGTCCACCAGAGGTGTAAATATGAAAAATACTTACAACAGACTTTTGTTCTCTTTTTTTAAGCACGATGAGAATTTCATAATCAGCCTGTTCACAGAATCCAATACGGAGTGGTTTTGTATCGATTTCTCTGCAAAACCGGTTGATTGCGTTCATGAAATCTGTTTATACTTGGATTTGCAAAATTTCCGTTGAGAAACGGAATTAATTGTTCATGAATTGGAGTTCAGGAATCATTAAATCTATGCATTTATCAGGTAGAACAAATTTTTCCTAGCCTCTAATTACTAAATAAGGAACTTATATTTTGAACGAAAATAAATACTTTTTGAACAAAGAAATTTCGTTAAGTTTTCATGATCGCATTCACAATTGGAATTGGAATTCTGTTTCCAATCCAATTCCCTATCGGATCCTGTGAACAGGCAGAATATTCAGATGTAAAGATATCTTTACACCCCGTACTACAATTCCCAAAAAAAAGTTGCTTTGTTGTATCAATTCGCCGATAAGTATACCTTAAGTCTGCTTTTACACACATCAGTTTTCTTGAAGCAACTCTTATTTTCTAGTGAGAAAGGTAAAGCGATCATAGATGGAGCGGACGGGTTCATAAGTGTTAATTAATATGATATTCCTGGTTTTATTACTTTGGTTGCTTTTTTATTATTTCCTTTACCGAAGATACACAAGCCAAACACGCCAATGAGACCCATAATTAATTACAAATCTGCTCCGAGCTATAGATTATCGAAATACTTAAAAACAATACTGAAGGATACCTTGGACATAGAGAACAAACACACAATAGCCAACACCACGGAACTAGTTAACAAGATAGGGAGCATACAGATAACAGAAAATACTAAACTAGTCTCATTTGCTATGAAAGACTTATATCCATCAATCCCAACAACAGAGACAATAAACATTCTACATAAAACACTACTCAATGAAACATAAGTCGTGGAATTTTCAATGCAACTCGCAAGCACGCTAAAAGCCACATTGGAACAAAATTACTTCAAATTCAACAATGGCATATATAGGCAAATCAACGGACTAGGTATGGGAAATCCAACATCAGTAATACTCATGGAATTATTTATGCAAAATTTAGAAGAGAAATACGTAGAAGACTTAAAAACCAATTTTGTGGTAACATTCTACGCAAGATACATGGACGATATTATATGCGTACTAGAAGGAAATATGGAGGAGCAAATTCTGGATATACTGAGCAAACAACACAAGAACATAAAATTTACAATGGAAGTGGAGGAGAACGAAAGGATAAATTACCTAGACCTAACGGTTAGGGCAAACAAGAGCTTAAATAGAGTTGAATACGAAATAAACAGAAAACCAACTGTTACAGATACAATAATACACAATTCATCAACCCATCCTCAACAACATAAGGACGCAGCAATTAGGCAATTAATAACGAGACTTGAACGGGGTATTCGTTCAAGTCTCGTTATTAACACGTGAGGCTTATACTTATGAAAGAGATAGGAATAATATATAACATATCGGAAAACAATGGATATAAAAAAGACCTAGTTGACAAGATTAGAAAGGATGTCCAAGCAAGTAAGAAACGAAACAGAACAGGAACAAGAAAGGAAAACCTGGGCTAATTTTACGTATACGGGAAAATCAAGAAAACATTAACACAGCATTCCAAACAAGAAACAACTTGGGTAGAATACTGCAAAACAGAACAAACGAAACAGACTTCCTAGATAAACAAGGAGTGTACAAATTAACTTGCACATGCCAGCACAGTTATATCGGACAAACAGGAAGAAAGATAAAACAAGATTTCGCGAGCACATGAGGGACTACAACAAGAAACTGAGACGTAATATTTGAACCGTTAAAATATATTTACACAAAAGAAAACAATAGTCCAGGCAACGTAGTAGAAAATGAACAAGACAAAAGGATTACCCAGAAACGTACAATTACAGATTATTACCTACTTAGGGATAAAACAACTGATAACAAATAGAGCAGATTATAAACAAAATATTAAACACAAACATAATAGTAAGACGAAAGTAAGAGAAACAGGTAGCAGGTAGAGACACACAATATCATATAAAGGCGTGAGGGAGAGAGAGCGAGAGAAAGAGGGAGCAGAATACAAAGTGCTGATTTACACTGGGAAACATTGTTTCCCGACAACATCATTTTCCAGTGCAAAATAGCGAGATAGGAATAAAAGTGGTATATATTTCTATTTCATCACTCTCACACAAAAGAAAATGTTCGACGACAAATGTTTCCCAATGTAAACAGCGTCTAAGGAATCAAGGAAGGAAGTTAGGTATACAAACGAATTATAAAATAAACAACGGACAACAACAAAACGATTTAGTATTCAATAGAACACTGAAGATGCACATAGCCGAAACCGATCTGTTTACAAACCAAATTTGACGTGGGATGACGGAAAATCGTTCCAAAAAAAACCCCGTCGGAAGAAAAACACAACACTCAGAAATAAATATATATCGATCATGATAGTTATGATCCAATGTAAAAATATATTAATTAGATATAATAGTTATGTTTAACTTTGCATTGTGGAAACAACAGAATAATAATTAAAACCAATTTTTATAGAATGTTCTTAAAAGTGGTACATTTTTTGGTATCTGAAAAATTATCATTATTTAGGGTCCTTGGTTTCCCAAAATTCAAACAAGCGATTAAACAAGTAAATAATTTGTATGGAAATTGCTCAAAAAACAGTGCTTTTCATATAAATTTTAGACAAACAAGGCTTGTTTGCATTGCGGAATCAACACATTATTGTGCTGTTTATAGAACCAAAAAAAAAAATTGAATTGAGTGAACAATTTGTATGAAAAGCACTCAGTTTTTCTAGTGGTTTTCGTAAAAATTTTCTACACAAGTCGATTGTTTGGCTTCTAGAAACAGCACATATTATATTATTACATCGTGTGCACAAAATTAATTTTTTGATTGCAACAAACGAAATACCTCATCGTTGGCTTCATTTAAAAATAGCAACTTGAAAATATCATTGTAAAAATCTGGATAATAATCACATGCTCGTTTGCAATCTGGTGTCCAATTGACTTCCAATAGTTTTGGCTGCATTTTTACATCTTTGACATCATTGTCGCTTGGTTGCCAAGCCAGCATTATGTCAGCGGCATACAGAGCCCTCGATTGCAAGCATGGCTGTATGGCACTGGGAGCTAATCCTTTTGTAGCACATTCTAGCATTTCATAAAACATACTACATATTTGGTCTTCTATATCAGTCCATTCGTTTTGGGGATATTTTTCCTGCCATAAATCTAAAAATTCTTCACATTTAACATGATGTAGTTCGGCATCATCCTGATAGTTCATGACCGTAAAATGTTTTTCATAGTCATCGAAATGATCTAGAGAAAAAGGTTTATTGGAAAAACGCAAATAGAATTTCCGGTGTATGAAAGCCTCTAGAGGTAGTACACTTTTAAGGAGTACAACGTAGCGTATATCGAATTTAACTTGAGCATTCAAGGATGAACGATTAAAAAGTACTGGATTTTCAATATATTTTTGCGCAATTTTTGGACCAGTAGTTGGCAAACGCACAATTTGCGTTAAGCTATTTGTGATATAAGTATCAAGACCACGTGCTAGGTTCCAGGGTTTTATAATCCAGTGATTATCCAGACCTTTTTTTGCTCTATTTTGATAATATGAAGCAAATTGTAAAAGTTCCGTCTTCAAATTATATGTAGCTGGAAGCCACAGAGGATAAGTTTCCAGTGTTTCCTTATTATGATGTTCCACAGACGCCCTCCTACACGTAATACTGAGCAAATCTTTAACAGTTATGATGTACTCTAAAGGAAATTGATTAATGAATTTGTTGGGTGTCTCCAGCGCCAATTCTGCAAAATTTTTGTAATGTGTGGTCAGCCAAAGAATATCGGCAGATTCCGGATTATCTACAAAAATGAAACAAGGCGAAGTTAAATGCTGTATCACCATATCGTATTCGCTATACACTTTTAAAGGTTCATTTCTATCAAATTGTGGCTCAAGTACTTCTTCCTCCGTATACGTTTCAGGTATATGCCCAGCTAAGAAGTATTCAGCCGATGGTTCACATTGTAAGAAACTTTCCCTACTGAGATCCACATGAATCCAAGGCAGAAGCAAAACTTTTCTTTCAACCGCCTCTTTACTAACATACTCAACATAATCACGACATACTTGTTTACCGCATTCTACATCTTTAATAGGAAAGAGTAGACTATAAGTAGTTTGACTACTTAAATGCAAAAATGGCACCAATCTAAAATTAGGGTCGTCTGAATGAACCACAGCAGAACCCACCTCGTCCATAACATACCATATGGGTTGCCTTTCTTCATCGGACAGTTGGTCACTGGCTAGTGTATAGGCTTGGCAATATTTCCAAATTTTCTTCATGACCTTATTAACACGATCATTATCCTCTAAGTCTACTCCCGTTATAGCACACAATCTATTGCACAAATGTTCATATCCTTCCAGCTGCTGCCGGGCATGATTTAGACGAAATGTCCAACAATGGTCTACTAAGAATACATTATTTGGATCACTAGCTCGCAATCCATCATCACGTACAACCGATAAAGTAAAAACAGGTCGAGTATCATTTTCCTCTTCACTTACGATGTCTTCCTCATCATCATATTCGATTAGCATAAGTTGTACAGCCTCACCAGCATCGAAGGTTTCGGTTGTAATTTTATGATAAATAGTTGGCCAGAACTGCTGTGGCACCCCAGATGCAAGCAACTGTGGCTTATGAAGGGCCACAAATTGATTAAATAAGTTTATGCCGTCCATGTTTATTTTACAGAAAGGTCCTGCGTTTATAAGTTGATCTGATTGTTATTGTTAATAGAAAATTAAAGGTTAGATTTAGTGTTGCAGCAAATTTTTTTAATGCAGTGTTGCACATCTCTTGCAGAAATTTTTGTACAAAATGAAACTATATTGGCCGTTACTATTCTGTATTCTTCAAATATGTATCTATATTTTACTATCGATAAGCTAACTCAATTTGTTATTTATAAATACACATACAAGAGGCCATATAAATATTCAATTGAATTGAAAAATTATTGTCCAAATCGCCTTTGAAATCTGTTTAAAAAGTTTGGTAAAAAGCCCTTTTTAGAACAAATAATTTTGTTGTGTAATGTGACAATGATGTACTTGCCATAAAATACAACTGTGGAAAAATCAGACCTTGCAATATATAAACAATTACAGCTGTGGTCCACAAGAGGAAAATCAAAGTTTTTACGGATTTGTAAGAAAATTTCTTTAAATAATAAAAATATGGATGATACAGGCGAACAATTGCATCCTAATTGGAGGGCGTTAGCTACAGTGCATATTCCACTAAAACGATTTATCAAAGAAGGGACGAACGAAACTTGTAATGGAACTCAAAATTTTCGTGAGAAGTATGAAATATCTGAATTTAGTGGTGATGAAATTAAAGAGTTTTATGAAGAATTAATTACCAAAAAAGACAATGAGCAAACCCAAAACTTGCTAAAAAGAAGACAACCTAAAAAAATTAGGAAAAATTATAGACCGAAGCAGCCTATACCAATGGCACAGTTTGAGGTTAGAAACTATTTTCGATATGCAATGGAAAATAAAGTGGATGAATTAAAAAAGATGAATTTTGAAGATCAAAATTTAAACGTCTGTGATAATTATGGTTGGACTGCGCTAATGATGGCGAGTTGTGAAGGAGCTCATGAAGCAGTAAAATATTTATTGACAATAGGTGTGGACAGATATATAAAAGATAAAACTGGTAGAACTGCCAAAGACTTGGCTTGTAGAAAAGGTCACTTAAGGATAGTAGATCTGTTGGAGAATAATCACATAGAATTAGTAGTAGATGACCAAGAAGAAGGCATGAAAGAACATGAACCATTTTACTGTGAAATATGCAAACAAAATTTTGAAGAAACCTCTAAAAGCCAACACTACACTTCCACAGTTCATCAGTTTCATATAAAATCAAATTTACCGGCTAATAAATTACAAAAGTTCAACATATCTACACGTAACAAGGGCTTGCAGCTTATGGTAAAACAGGGCTGGAATAAGGAAAGTGGCTTAGGCCCTTCACAATCAGGTCGCTTATACCCTCTCAAGACTGTCTTACGAAAACAGCGCACAGGACTAGGTATAGAGCAAGAGGCAGCTCGTGTAACGCACTTTAAACCCTACGATCATAAAGCTGTAACAAATAACAGATCAGACTATTATAAGAAAAAGTCTAGAAATCGTAATGACATTAAAAGGGAAAAGGTACGGGAGTGGAAACAAGATAGACGTTTAAGAAATGAACTGAACTAAATGCAGCCTAGCGATAGTGTATGATGCTCTTATTGGCCTGTATCTTATCTACAATAAACATTTTCTAAACTATAATTTTTTATTTGACTAGAAGTAAAATATGGCTAAACCTTCTGAACAGAAATGTATGGAAATTTTAAGATCCACCGAGGAAGTCGCTGACCAAGTTTTAGCCAATAAACAAGAACTTGTAAATCTTGATCGCAGACGTCAACAGAATCGTGAGGCCATTAGAGAGCTGGAAAAGATTTCAGAAGAGCGAAAAGTATGGATAACAATTGGCAGCATGTTGGTGAAATTGAACAGGAAAAAAGCTTTAGAGCTTTTAAAAAAAGGTGCCAGAATTTTATGCAATTGATAAATTCTTTATTAAATATTTAACTGCACATCATTACAGATCAATCGCAAATAGAACGCGAAATAAATATCTTACAATCGGATCAAAAGATTTTGGTCAATAAACATCGTGACTTGGAGCATTTCTCACCATATTCGGGAACAAATATTAAGCCTTTAGATCGTAACGAATTTAGCGCTTTAAAGGCCAATTTGCCCATGTTGTAAATTTTTATTTGCTTCATTTTTATACTAGTATTTTTTAAGATAAGTTCAATGTTTGAAATAAATAATTTGATAAATAAACTAAATATCTAATGTACCAAAATGTAAGTAGTAATAGATTCGGCTATGTTGAATCTTATATGAATAGTATTCACTGATGTATAAAGTAATAAATAAATGTGGCAAGGTTAGGTTGCCGATTATATAAATGAAACCATCCCACTTGGGTTCGTTGTGATACTCGAAAAGGAGATGTGTAGAAAAAAGGTAATTTCTGCACCTTCACGATCGGCTCAGTGTTAACCACCCCGAAGACGGATAAGCGAGTTCATCCTTTTGATACACAGCCCGATAAATCAGACTGGGTAATTTTTTTTTAATTTTTAGTATGTATGTACATACATACATATGTACATATAAGCTCCGAATTCGGATTAATTTTGGGTACATTCGTAAATTTATTGATTGTGCAATAATCAAAGTTGTGCGTTCGAAAACTATCACTTGGCAATACTTTCCGTCGTAAAAAAGTTCTTTACGCAAACAATTGACTGTGCAGCCGCAGTTTGATGCAACTACGGCATTTTTATTATTGTTGCAAGCCGTTTGCAGGCAGGCCGGTTGCACAAATTTACTGATTTACAAGATTTGTTACGGATTAGATACTTTATACTGAAAATTTTGTAAAAAGCGTTACGAAGGGGGGTGGTATAAAACCATCAAAAATAGCGTACGTAATATGTTAGTCCTATAGCCCATTTTCGCTTATACGCCACCAAGATTTGGTTTGAAATATCTTAAATATGTATATGCAAATTATGGAAGATATAATCCAAAATACAAAAGTCAAAAATAATATATTTTGTAATCATAATTTTATGAAAATATTACTCGTATTGAAGTAGAAATTGTTTTTATTTTAGCAATCTTAATTGCAATATTTGTGAATAACGAAGTAATTTCTTAACGTTAGTTTTATTTTTCTTTGTTAAAAGAAACAATTATATGGGGATTCGCATATAAGCCACAAATTGGCTTATATAAAAATCAAGATAGAGTTCAATTCGCCTTATAGCCCACAAAAAGGGTGCAAATGAGCCAGTGGACTAAGCAATTATAAGCGAATTTTACTGTAATAAAATGGCTACACAGCTTAAAAACAAATTAATGTCCCTACTTGACGCCAGAGGGGCTGCAACACTGCTCTACAAAATTTAACAAAAAACGCGCAATGGCAGAGTTGTAAAGTAGCATTTACAACAACGATGCTTTGACAATTCCGAACATTTTCATTACGCATGGAGTACAGAACAGGGCTGCACATAAAAAATGATATTTGGCAACTTTCAACGAAAAATTAAAGCAGACGTGCCCAAAAGTTTCTTATGGAAGAACAAACACCAATGTATTTAAAGAAAATCTAATCTTTATTTTTATACAAAAAAAAAAAAAATACATATTTCATATATTTGTTTGTTGTTGCTTTGCACTTGCTTGTATACAGTGAAGAACGACACAAAAACTAATAAGACAAAGTTGTTTGTGTATTTCGTATTGCTAGTGCTGAGTGCTTTATGTGTGTATTAAAACACACAGCCAAACACACGTATTGCTAGTGCTGAGTGTGTTAAAACACACAGCCTATAGCTAAGTGCTTTTACAAAAACAAATGAGCACCAATCGCAAAGGGCTTCGGCAACGCTGAATTAAAGTTAAAATTTTTTCATTTTTGACTTTTGTGAAATGCGGAGTATATAATCTATTCTTAGTATATTATGGAGCACAAATCGGTATAATACTACTTTGCAACCTTTTAAATTTCTGTATATCGACCATTTTTGTCTAAATTATTAATTTTATCCATAGAGTGCATCATCCTCACTTGCAAAGATTAGGTATCCTCATCGCAAATATATATCTAAAGGTAGGTTTACACTTAGCAAATATTTGCCCAAAAAAACGTAACCACTATTACAAAGGGTTAGTGTGATTTCACTTGGTTTTTATATCACAAAATACAGTTAATTATGCTGCAAAAAGCTATTTTTAAATTATGATACAATAATACAAAAATGAAAACGATTGAAATTTGTAAACAAATTATGTACATGAAATCGAAGTAATGACATTTTCCTATTGCGTTTGCCCTTTTACTGTTCATATGAAATAAAATTTTTCCACATCGATATGTATGTAGATGGAGCATGTATAATTGAACAAACGTATAAAATGAAGTAAAATAGGATCCAGGGGCTCATTTCTCAAAACTGCAAGTTACAAAATCTATAAGTAAAATACCTACAAAACAACACTTAAAAAATTTATTTTTGTTTTATGGGCATGTATTTAACTTGTAGATTTGGAGAAAAATGCTAGAAAATGCTAAATAGACGATTAAAAAAATGCTAAAAGTAGTGCTAAACTACTAAATGGAAAATTTGTAGCTAAATCAAAATAAAGATTCTAAATTTAGCTGCAAAAATGATAAAATGGCCACACTGTTGGTAGCGCTTACCCAACCAATTTCACCATACCTTTGTAGACATTAATTCGAACGAGTGCTGCCATATGTGAAGATTTAACTTATTTTTAAAACTTTTTTGTGATATCGATTTTGATCCCACAAATTTATATAAAAAATCGACATATGTACTTTACTTTTACTGTATTCGATGTAGCCCCTTTGACTCTGACCACACTAGAGATGGCCGCGTGTCGTGTTTTTTTCGTGACACGAGACTCAACACGAAGTATTCGTGACAGAAAATTTCGTTAGTGTTCGGGTCGTCTCGTGTTGAGCAAACTTGACTTCAAAAAACACGAAACGATTTTCAGATTAAAATATGTATGAATGTAGAAGCTTGCTGCGCAAGATTATTGAGCGAAAATCTAGATGTTACTGTTTCTCAACAAAAGTATGTAAATAAAAATACAAATAGAACATGAAACGTTAAAATAGAAGAAAAATATGTATGTCTTTGAATATAAAAATTAGTTTTTTTGTTTGTTTTTGGATTTGATTTCGTTCGTGTTGTGTCGTGTTCGTGTTTTGAAAATTTTGGGCGTTCGTGTTTCGTACATGTTGGACAACCGGGATTCGTGTACGTGTCATGTTGGAAAATGTCGACACGCGC
Source organism: Panzeria rudis (assembly GCA_956483635.1). Taxonomy (NCBI): domain Eukaryota; kingdom Metazoa; phylum Arthropoda; class Insecta; order Diptera; family Tachinidae; genus Panzeria; species Panzeria rudis. Next base: position 126,426,136 of record OY101450.1, on the reverse strand, counting down.
CCATCTCTAGTCCACTCTATGCAATTCCCGTAGCGCAATTCTTCAATATAACGGAGAGAGATTTGAAAGAACATTGGGATCCTTCGAAGGGGTATATAAAAAGTTATAAAAATATATACAGATAGATGCGTGTTTGGACACGAACGCAATTTCAAGAGATAATCACCCTGTTCACAGAATCCAATACGGATTGATTTGACATCGTTTTCTCTACAAAACCGGTTGATTGCCTTCATGAAATCCGTTTGTACTTGAATTGGTGAAATTTCCGTTCAGAAACGGAATTAATTGTTCATGAATTGTAGTTCAGGAGGCCTTTAATTTATGCATTTAGCAGACAAAAAAAGCTTTCCTAGCCTCTAATCACAAAATACACAACTTAGTAAACGATATTTTGAATTTTGAACGAAAATAAATACTTTTTGAACAACGCAGTTTCGATACGATTTCATGAACGCATTCACAATTGGAATTGGATTGGAATTCCGTTTCCAATCCAATTCCGTATCGGATTTTATGAACAGGCAGAATAAAAAAAAATCAGGAACAACAATTGCATGTGTGGAAGGGTATTAAGAACTATGTAAAAAGAACGGAAGTTCAGATTGTCAATTTTCTCAAGCAACTTTTCGTTTGCTAGTCTAACTTCAAAAGAAAAGTACATGAAGCTTTTCATATTTATGGTCCATTACAGGAATGCTATAACAAGAATTGTAAATTTTGTTTCCCTCAAATGTAACAAAAATTAATGATCGCACTATTTCTTCCTTACGGAGATTTCGATCTTAGTTATTTCTCGCTACTTGTAATTAATATTTTGTGTTTTTTGGGTATTATAAATTTAAAAATAAATGAATTTGCGTGCATGCAAATATGATTCTCTATAGCAGTCTACACGATTACGTCTCCGTATATATAAATGCGTGCTTCCAACCTTTAAAATTAATTCACATCTTTAGTCTATGTCCATACGAGTCAACTTTTGCTGTGCAATTTTTGAGTTTATGGAAGAGAGAGGTGAGAAGATTGGCAAGGGGCACACTGCTTCGTGTATGTATGTACATGCAACTCTCTTTTTTTATTTTCTTCGTAATATTAAGCAACAACAAATTCTATGTAAAAAAACAAAAGCTGTACAACAAGAATTCCATTAATTTAAGAAACTTGCAGAAACAAAAGTTGACTCGTATAGATATGTACTTATGTATTTACAAGATTTAATATTAAGCAGCAACAGTTTCTATGTAAAAAAACAAAAGCTGTGCCACATTATATGGACATGAATGCAACTTCAAGAGAAAATATAAGAAAGTTGCAGAATCAAAATTGACTCGTATGGACATGTACTTATGCATTTATACGATTTAAGAAATATACGGCAACGGTGATTAAAAGCAGCTATAAGCAGGGTGTTCAGATGTGGCGATTTCTCGCCAAACGTTGCGTTTTTAAAACTTGTTTGGCGTCTTAATTTTCGATTTGGCGACATGGCGATATTTTGGCGATTTATAAATTAGTTGGGGATTTTGTTGGCTATATTTGATGAGCCATACAATTTTTTGAGAAACTTTGTCAGTATGAAAAAATAACATTATATTTGCTCTGGTAGTTATATGTATGCATTTTTATACAATCAATGTATGAACAACAATGTATTAAAAAAATGTATTGAAAGAATATTTTCAACACATCAAAACTCATCTCCAAAATAGAATGCAATTTGAACTTCTGGAAGCGTTATTACGAGTTGTAAAATATATGAATGTAAATAACACTTTGTTGCACTTTTTCTGCAGCTTCTCAAGAAATGCTGAACCATTTTAATTACACTACTCTTAAGGATGAAGTGTATATTGTTCTTCATATATAATAAAACTGTAGTTTACTTCTTAACAATCGATTTTATATTAAGAGTAAAATCATGAATTATAAAATTAAAAATGTAATGAACATTTTAAGGCACTTCATAAAGCCCTAGAAAACTCAAATTTAATACTATATAGGATAGAAATAAGCATATAAACAAAGAAAAAACTGACACGGGCAATTATTACTTTAAGTAAACTATAAGCTATTTTATAGTAAACATTGTACATTTTTTGTGTTCCCTGATCATTTTTGCCTAAAAATTATACAAAATAGTTTGGAAAATCCAAAAGTGCACGCCTCATAATATCATTTAGACCGTGAAATTAAATAGGCTTCTATTCCTAATTATACTGAAGCGTTAAAAAGAAAAAGGACTCGATTAGGGAAGTCTTTCGGAAGTTATCGTGACCACATACAAGATCCGTACATACAGACAAACGGACGTCCAAGACGACTGAACTTTTTTAAAGTTTTTAATTAGTTTAAATAATAAAAATGACATTAAAAATGTCATGAGTGTTAAAAATAGTATTTTTTCTTAATATGTGTGTGTATATATTTTTTACAAGTGCAATATATGATAATAATAGAGCCATTTTAAGTTTGAAAAATCAGTAGTTTCGCGTAAAGTGAGAGTAGTACCCACCTCAACGCATCGCTTATGAGGCGCGCAATATACATTTGGCGACTTTTTTCTATTTTTAGCGTTAAGCCTACAATTATTTTTTATTATTTATGAAAAATATTTTAAATGAAATTTATTTGTTATAGTTTAAGCAATTGTCTATATGCAGCATTTCGTTGGTGCTTTACCAACTCATCAGTAGACTTTAAACACAATTTTGAACAGTTACAAACCCTTTATCTCATGTACAAACTTTTAAAAACCATTTGAGAATTTACAAATATATAAATGATTTTCAAAAAATAAGCATAGTAGGCTTTGAAACTTATACAAAACCCAGCAAATAATTTTTTTATTCGATATAAATCTATTTGATTTTTCTACAAAAAATAAAATTATGACAACATGTCAAATAGTAAATTTCTTAAAGGTATAAAAAATATTTATAAATTAAAAAAAAAATTTATGTTATTGGCAAAAACTAAGAAAACCCCAATTTGGCGATTTTTGACATTGAATTTGGCGAAAAGGGTCAAAATAAATCTGACAGCCCTGGCTATAAGAAGAAAACTCTCCAAAGTAATGTGCACAAAACGATTGCTTTGCTCGTTTCCTGTTGCTGCTGACTAGTTATTAAAGAAAACCCCACGCAACAACAAATAATAAGTTCCCCTCACCTTAAACACCTTCACTTAAGAAAAAATTTGCCAATAAGAGCTTGCTTATTTTCTCTCATGTTTATTTTAACATTCTTTTTGATATTTTGTTAATTTAATTATTACATTTTTACATTACGTCCATATACACACAGGAGAGTAAAAGATAACGAAAAAAATTAAAGAACAAAAAAAAAGACAAGAATTGGGGAGCAACAACAATATAAGAAAAAACTTGACTCGTGATTGTAGTCGTTTGAAATTGATTGTTGACTCCTCTTTTAACTCGACTTTTATAATGAACACACACACGTACAAATGTAGTATAAAGTGAAATAATACAATTTATTTTGCTATAGCGTAAATTAAGAAAATATTTTCAATTCAGTCAGTCGTTTGTCAAACTTAGCAAAAGACGAGTGTGTTGGGTATATCCTAAAACAACGACATTCATCATACGTTCACAGCGTTTGATTTTCTATTACAACTGTTTTTGTTTTATTTTTATGAATAATTTTGTCTGTTGTTTTTTTTTTGATAGTTATCTTTATTCAACCGTTTGTGATTAATTACGTTTCGCAGTTTTAAACTAATCGGGAATAAGAGATTTGTATAAAAATGTTATACTCTATCGTGTAATGTCAATTGAAACTTTTCGTGGGCATTTTTATGACGACGTTGTTATCGTGTTTATCTTAAAAAGTGACAGCTTCGTAAAAGCAAAGAATAGTGTAAAGAAAACGTGCTAAAAATTAAAAGGAAATCTTATAAAAGATATTGTTGTTTGCGGAAATTAGTGAATAATTGTTGAAAAAGTCATTGATTAAAAACTAGTGTTTTGTATTTAGTTTAATAAAAAAGCGTAATAATTGCACCACCAACTAAATGTTGTATAAATGAGAGTGTGAGTAGAATTTACAAATAGAAAAAAGCACACAAAATAAAATCAAGAAGAAAAAAAAAAAAACGTGCGCTTACGTTGTTCACTTTGGGGAAAACAAAAATAACAAACGGTAATTATATACACCACTGTATGTTGAGTTGAAAACTCTCCCAAATTGTTAAACACATCCATACATTCTCTTATAAGAAATACAATGTGAAAATAAGTAAATAAATTAAACAAATAGGTACCTATTAACATAAAGAATTTTAAATAATAAAGTGAAAAATCTTAAAAAATAACAAATAAATAAAACTAAATATGTATTTCCAGTACACATATGTGAATTAAAAACAAATTTTGCCTCCTGAAAAAAACTCCCGCTCTTTTTTCTGTAAAATCAAAGTAAAATAGATTATAACCGCTTTGTCATCGCCTCCCATTTTTCGTTATCATTTGTTTACGCTTAACAAATTGTGTTTGTGTTTGCTCGTGTTTAAATTGTATTAAATTAAGAATATGAAAAATAAAAAGAATAACAAAAATTTTATTTAAAAAAGAAAAATAAATATCTAGAATACCAAACAAACAAGTTTTTTATTCAAAAAATTAATAACAAAATAAAAATTTATAGGTAGGTAGGTACGTATACTTACTTACTTATTCCTCGTGCTTTAATAATGTTTAAATAACACAAAAAATCAACGAATTTTATTGCAAAAAAATGTATGTACGTACTACATATGTAAAAGGAAATTTTATTCATCGTTTTGTTCAATAGAGGTAAGTCTATATTTATGTGCATGAGTATTTTCTTTCATTTTCTAAATTTTCTTCGTACATAAGAGTGAGTGTTTGCTTTTGACGTAGTTACTGTCCTTGTCTTTTTTACCATATTCTGTAGTACTTACCATTTTTTTCCAATAAACGACCTTGAAGTGGAGAATATTCCTTTAGCTTCTTTGTTTAGTGAATGTTTCCTACCACATCAGAGAAGGAAATACGAGCCAGCCAAAATTGTTAAGAAACAGAGTTGTATTTGTTGTCAGGTTTTGTAGAAACCTTTAAATTCAAAGAAATTTAAAGGAGATATATATGTAAATAATAAAACTAATATGTACCTATTGTCATAAGCCACAGTAAATCAGATCGGATAAATGCTTAGTGGTAAAAGGAAGCAGTATGGAGGCCTTATAGAAGCCATCTTTACACCCTCTTTTGGAAGGAGAAGTACTTCATGCTCCATTCCATCTTCATATCTCCACTCCACGTTGCCATTGCGGGGAAGGTCTTCCTATCATTTCTTCTAGAAGGCCTGACAAAAGACCTTTTCAAAATGTAATTTTGAATGGTTTCAAAATACAAATGGAGGTAAATTTCTTTTAATTTCGGTATTTTTATAGCTTATTGGCCAAAAGATCGACAAAAAATTTAAGATGTTTTGACTTTGGAGTAGTAAAAGGAGTTCACAGCGAATAATTAAAGTTGAAGCTTCCTTAGATTTATCTTCAGACCACTATTATTACCATATACTACTCACTCTTAACAACTTCACCCACTTGCGTTGATTGGCTGAAACAAGGTCGATATATAAGGTCTGTGCATCAATCAGCCCATATGTTCGGTAATTTTGCTGTCAAATTGTAGTATATTTTAAGGGTAGACACGATCAAAATGCTTGATGTCAAATTCGTGTACGTGTGCTTGACGATAACTCCAATCCAAGTAGATTTTCCATCAAGTGTCGTCTGTGTCACACAACCCTGATCTAATGAGTTTATGGAAAGTTTTAAAAAAGCAATAACAACACTTTGTATCAGGGTTGCATTTTGTGTATAAGTCCAACAGCTTGTATAATAGTCTAAAAAGAGCTTTACCAATACACTCACATTTTAATATTTGCTTTGATATTTTCTCATACATTTTTTGACACCACAATTCCCAAAAAAAAGTTGCTTTGTTGTATTAATTCGCCGATAAGTATACCTTATAGATCTACCCAAAGTATATTAATATACTTTTGATCTACCTTGGGCTGAAATATAAAAAAAATGTTTAACACATTTGAGTTTAATGCAAGTCTGACGTTGGCGCAAAAGATAATTTTCATTTCAATCGGATTGTTCGCAGCCTTAATGATTTTCGTGCTCATTAATCTTTCGAATAATTTAAGTGAGGAAAGTAAAAAGGAGTCCTTAAAACATTTTGAAGAAATTTATAACCAATCTTGCGATCAGTTGGATTAAATAGTACATAATGTCTAAAGGTACAACATCTTCATTAAGTTCCAGTTCAAAACGTGTGAAAACACAAAGAAATAAAATGAAACCAAACAACCGAATTCAAAAGAAGCGCCGTAAAAGGCCAAAAGTTCAATTCAAACAAATAAAATCATTTCGTTTAAAAGACTTGAAGAAAGCCCAAATAGAAGCTGAAATTGATAAATTTCCTTTTGATTTTGAAAATAAATTTAAAAATGTTAGACTCAGCAATGATATTGATGACAGACACGCTGTAAAGGGTGTTCCTGATTTTGTGGATGACGACCATGTTTATATAGTGGATTCAACAAATATATCACGCTTTACTGAAGGGTGCTGTGGATTTATTTTAACAGCGTTAGCTATCTCAATTTTAATAACTGTTTCATCTATAGTTGTTATATCACTTGATGCATTTGATGCACTCTTAAAAAAAATTCAAGAGTAATACTATACTTAGATCAATGTATAACGAAGACTATTAAATATATGTACTTTAATCCCAATTATATATGGAATAAAACTAAGTAAATAAGTGCGCGTTGCACCAAAAAAAGCCTGAAAACATAGAGGCCTCTATTACACAGTTAGAGGCAAACATTAAGCAGTCTGCTGAAAATGCTACTTCTATTCGATATACACAGTGAGGAAAATCCTTAAGGCCTGATGATCATCACAGATGATCATCAGCTGATTACACCCTATCAGTCAAACTCTCTATATAACTGTCAACGTACAAATATCGATATATCGATATTTTCTTAAAAATATATTGATATATCGCGACCTCATTTCTGTCGCAATGGAGAAAAACGACAAAGAAGATTTACATGAAGTTTTCTCAAAATATACCCGACAGAATTTTTTTTAGTTTCACCACTGCTTCCGGCATATGTTTGGAAGAAAAATGTAAATTTTTGTGAACTTTCATCAATCCGGCTAAAAATTAACATAGATGTTGAAAAACTTTTTTGCTTAATTATTTATAAGAAAAGTACTTTTCGTGTGTTATTTCTAAACAATTTTGGGATTATGTATGAATAATCATGCTTGAAAATATATCGATATATATCGAAATATCGATATTTTTTATTCGATATATATCGATGCCGATCGATATTTAAAACATATCGATATCGATATATTTTTTTTAGTTGCCTATCCCTACTTCCGACAGAGGAGATATAACAAAATTGACTTTGGGATGTGAAACACACTCTAAAACATTAGTTGAAATTTGCGATCATATATTGTCTAAATTTGTGTTGAAAATATCTCCTTGTCTAAAATTACATCGATTTTGTAGTTATTTTATTAAAGAAAAAACCTTTCAAATTAAACATATTTAGTCCAAGTGGAAAAAATATAACATAAATTATAATACGGCTGTGGCTGAATATGTGATACGTCAGACTGTCAGTCAGGAGGTCGCGGTTCAAACCTGTACGCAGCCTATCGCTTTTTTTAGTAAAAACATTTTGTTCAAAAATAATGCGTGTGTAATTTTAGGTCGATAATAATCTGTAAACTGTTGCCGACTATTATCGACCTAATTTTCAACAAAAGTGTACAAGAAAGTGTAAAGAGTACAGCTATTGTCTGAAAAAAAAGAAGAGTTCGAAGAGATAGACAACGCTACAGATCCCCGCAGTTAAAAATTATGCTGAAGGAATGTACTAATGAGCTTAAAAATTTTTTAAAACTCCAAAAAACTGCATCTTTGCAAAAATTCCTGCACGAACTCGTCGCAACACCACAAATGGATTATTCGTTATGACGAGCAGCCAGACAACTTAAAAGACCGATGATATGTAAACCTCCATTACAAAGTTCGAATGGGGATTGGGCAAGAACTGATGCTGAAAAAGGTACGCTGTTCGTTAACCACTTGAAAAAGGTATTCACTCCAAACACACCTTCTGATATAGTTCAGCTGCCACCAGTTGTCGCTGAAGCTGCAGTTTCTTTGATATTTAACATACGAGAAATTGAAAATGCTATGGCTGACTTAAATTCGAAGAAAGCCCCCAGGTGCTGATATCAGTAACAAAATTCTTCTAGAGCTAACCCATATAGCAAAAAGGATAATTGTATTAATTTTTAATGCAGTTTTACGAATAGAATGCTATCCTGCGGACTGGAAGATGTCACTGATCACCATGATACCTAAGCATGAAAAAGAGCATACTAAACTGGAATTTTGTAGGCCTATAAGCTTATTGTCAAATATATCAAAACTATTTGAGAGGTATAAGGGTGTAGAAAAATAAAATAGATTCATATCGAATATAAATTATTTGCTGGGTTTTGTATAATTTTCAAATCCAACTATGCTTATTTTTGAAAATCATTTACATATTTGTGAATTCGCAAATGGGTTTTGAAAGTCTGTACATAAGATAAAGGATTTGTAACTTTGCAAAATTGTGTTTGAAGTCTACTGATGATTTGGTAAAGCACCAATGAAATGTTGCATATAGACAATGCTTAAACACCAGCAAATAAATTTCATTTATAGTAACCAATATTTTTAATATAAAAATGCTACTAATATTTAAATCGTAATAGATGCAGACCCGTCTTTCTTCCAAAACTCCAAAAAGGAAATTTCGACAGTATGATTACTGAAAATAAAAAAATATTAGCTTTATTCTTAATACATGTTCTTTGATAAAACAAAATACCTCGGATCGGTGCCACAGACAGATGCGCAGAAACACAGTCACGTTACGGCTCTAGTATGTCCGCTCTCGGACTATCTTATTAAAACTCTGGTTGGTATGATTTCAAGAGCATTGAATGGCTCAAAAGATTCTCGAGTAGGTGCTATAATATGAAAATTGTACAAATCGTTAGTTAACAACATTGTAAAAACTTCATTGACTTGTACTTAGCTGTGAACTACCTCGGCTAATTTTCCAAGCCAGAGTCCTTAAATCTACATTATCATGGTACATACATATATTCATATCTGTATTCATGTATTCATATCTGTGAAATAATGAAGATACTAATAATAATATTACACATAATCATTTATTTATAACATTTTATTTACGTACCTTTTCTTTTCAAAAAATATTTTCGTATGACAAGAAAATAAAAACAGGGGGAATGAAAAATTCGAAGAAGAAACCGTATTCTAATATTTAAATTAACATGGATTTTACGTAAAATGCGTTTTACTCTACGTCTATACCTGATATAGTTCTATCATGACAAATGTCAAACTTTATATCGAAAAATAATTTGTTTTATGTTAGCTGTTTTTCCTATTTGACATATATCATGATAAAAATATATCAGGTATAGACGTAGAGTAGCAAACTACCTAATAGCATAGTTAATAAAATTCAAGTTTGATTATCGACTTAAAATTATACAAGCATTCTCTTTGTTGATTTTTGAACAAAAAAATTAAATAAAACGCCTGCGAAGCCATTGGCTATGTGCAGCTTCGAACCGTGACCTCCTGTCTAATAGTCTATCGTAGCTACCATTCAGCTATAGGAGTATTCCACCTTGTGTTAAATATGTTTCACTTGGATTAAATATATTTAATTTGAAAACTTTTTTCTTTAATAAAAATGTATGAAGTACATTTTCTTAATTCATTACATTTATTAAAATAAGAAAAATCCTTTTGTTTATAAGTTAACAATATTTACTTACCAATACTTACAAAATTTATATTTAAAAACCTTTAAATATCAGAAATTAAACGTTGATGATCGAAGAAAAATATAGCGTGCTTCTATTGCTTAAACATTTTGATGCTGTTTTTTAGACTTATTACTTAATAATTTTAATAATTAAGTTATGAGTTTAGTCGAACTGTATGGGTTGATATCGAAAGAAATTTAATTACTTTTGGCTTGAGTTCGGTTTTAATTTAATTTTTCAATTAAATTATATATTTATTTAGAGATAAATTTTTCCCATAACTCTTTTCCATATTAGAAAGGCAAAAAAAAAATATTACCAAGTTAACAGGTTGCCTAGAAATGAGATGGTATTGTACCTATCAAGAACTTGGTCCTTATTTTGATCTCAGTACTTTTTACTGCCGAAATTTTTGGATAGGAACTTGGCCTTATTTTCACATTTATGTTTTTGTGCGGATCTCACTTCTTTTTTCTAAGTTATTTTTGTATAAATATTAAATCAAATGGTTATGCACCCCATTTTTCTGGTTAATTGCTCGCCAAGACCTACCCGCATACTAAATTTAAGCTCTTTACCTATAGTGGAAGTGCCCCATACAAAAAGCGGGCACCCTAGTCCCTCCGTGTTGAAAAGTCCCCCTTTTCAGATTTTTATGGTTAATTGTTTGCCAAGACCTACCTGCATACCGAATTTCAGCTTTCTAGCTATACTGCAAGTGCCCCATACAAAAAGTGGGCACCCTGGTACCTCCCGTATGAAAAGTCCCCCTTTTAAAATTTTCCTAGTTAATTGCTCGCCAAGACCTACATGCATACCGAATTTCAGCACTTTAGCTATAGCGGAAGTGACCCATACAAAAAGCGGGCACCCTAGTCCCTCCGGGGTGAAAAGCCCCCTTTTTCAGATTTTTGTGATTAATTGTTCGCCAAAACCTACCTGCATACCAAATTTCAGCTTTGTAGCTATACTGGAAGTGCCCCATACAAAAAGCGGGCAGCCTAGTCCCTCTCGGGTGCAAAATCCCCCTTTTCAGATTTTTCTGGTTAATTGCTTGCCAAGTCCTACCTGCATACCAAATTTCAGCTCTCTAGCTATAGTGGAAGTGTCCAATAATATTGATGATAAGTGAGTCAGTGAGTCAGTGAATATGTACTAAAATATGCACTTTTTACACCTTAAGGTGGATGTACATACCACGCGTTACGCGGCAACGCTTTTCTTACTTTCGAACTTTTAACGCTTTAAGAATGGCATGTTACACACCACGCTTTTGATGCTCTTCTGCTTATATTTTGTCTTGCCTTTAAGTTTTATTTTTCTTTATATATTTAATGCAGTTTTATCCATTTTTTAATAAAAAAATTAATTTCTAATAATTTATTTCCATTAAACAAACATTTTAGCATATGAATCTGGCAGCACTACCTGTCATTTTGTATACGATATGTGAAAGTTGAAGAATGTTCAATTTTTTGCAATTTACGCACGTCGCAAACTTCGCTTTGTATCTTGCCTTATGGAAACACACTATTTTAACTTTTTTGATAGAAGTCTGTAACGCATTAGCGTATTTAACGCATGCTATGTACCTTCACCTTTAATATCTCGGGAAGCTTTTAAGGTAGGACTTTGAAATTTAACATATGAGGTTACCTCTGTAGGGAGACCTTATGTGTTATGTTTTATGTTGTTTTATGATAAAGTGGAGTAAAGTCATGAGGGGGGTAAAAACAGATCGAATGGTTTCGTGTAAATATACACACTGTGTGGCCGGAACTTGGCCTGGCGCGCTACCGTGCGCCTAGAATTTTCAATTATATTATAATCTAAGCGGTAGAGAACTCTGAAAAGATTAGCGGGAGCTATCAAAACATTTCAGTTCAACCCTATGTGTAGTCAAAAATTTTCTTTGTCTACATGCTTAACATTTATCTCTAAATAAAAATATAATTTAATTGAAAAATTAAATTTAAACCGAATTCAAGCCATAATAATTAAATTTCTTTGGATATAAACCCATAAAGTTCGACTAAAACTCATTTACTTAATAGTGTTTATAGATAAAACTTGTTAAGATCTTTTTATATGCAAAAAAATTTTTGTAAAAAGAAAAAAATAGAGTTGCCTCAGTTTCAAAATGGAGGTCTCATATACATAATGTATTTGCTAAAAATATACTTCTTAAATCTGCTCACAATTTTAATTTTACTTACTTTTATAATTTGTATTGTTGTAAATTTATTACATTTTAACTAAATCACAAAGAAAAATCATCGTATGTATTATTACATGTGCAATCTGTGTTTTGAGTTTTTTTGTCTACTTAATATTCTTAAGTGCAAATAAATCTATAAGATGATTGGGACGGACGGACGCATGGATGTGGAATAATATGCATGTTGTGTGTTATCATGTAATATTTTACGCTGCTGTATTTTTTTAAATATACATATTTTCCTCTTTATTTACAATATTTGTATTCTTTTCCTATGCTTCTGTCAAAGTGTCATTTAGTTAATTTTGCATACTTACACTACAAAAAAAGAGAAGCAAATGAATATACATTAGGGTGTTCATTTAATCGGGCTTCTGTTTTAACCGGTTAATCGCTCGATTAATTAATCAAGGTTTTGGTTTAATCGGTTAATAATTGGTTAATGTTGTTATTAATCGGTGAACCGATTAATAAAGTTTTTTTCATAAATAAGTAATTCAATGTATAAAAATGCATAAATTATTTATTACTTTGAGTTTATTAGTATGAAAAAAAACAATTAAATAACAAACATAACAATTCTTGAACTAAATCAAGCAAAAAAAAAATAAGAATTCAAAATGTTTAGGATTCAAGAGATTATTTTCTTTAGTTTCTCAGTCCTTTTCCTCGATTTCTCTAAACATATAAAATCGTCCATTATGCCATTAGAGTCCTGTTTTAATTTTTCAAATTCTTAACACTTCTTCTAAGTGTTTCGGTTAATTCTGTTAAACGATTACATATTTTTGTAATATTACTGGCAAAACTCAGCACGTAACATTCTCCAAAAATATTTATTTCCGAATTTCTTAGTTTCCGTTTTTGTACTGTATTTTGAACTAAAAGGAAATATTCCTGAGTGGAGGTATAAAATAAGTGTGTTTAAAAGGCTCTGGCCACCGTCAAATAAACACGACAATCAATGCATATGTGTGAGTGTCGTGTGCTTGTCGCTTAAACGGCGATGTACAAATAAATTCATGAATCAGCATTTGTATTGTGACTTAATAAGTATACAGGTGGCCGCATAAGGGCAACAACTATAACAAAACTAAATAATGCTTGTGAAAAAACTTGACGTATTTGACGCAGCTTATACAGAAAACTACTAGCGCAAAAACTAAACACCTGCCATCGTGCTGCCACCAGTAAAATTATTACACCACGATTACAAAACAACTGACATTGTCTTTGTCAATCACAATTGGCGACGATCAAATAATTGTTTATCAAATTAAAATATCAAAACTTTTTGATTTTCATCAATCAGAGCCGACAACCCGTACATGTAGCCGCAAAAGCACGACCGCACGCACACACTTATATCGTTGACGTGATTATTTGACCGTCGCCAAACCCCTTAAAACTTTAACTTGTCTCTCCTTAAATCTAATACTCAGATTTTTAATTAAATCGTTGGAAATAGTATTATTGGCTTTTATTAAATTATTAATCAAAAGATTAATAATTCCCTCAAGTTCCATTAGAAGAGCAGAGTATTTACTAAGCTATTTTATAGCCACGTCCAAAGGTTTTAAAGTTTTACTTAAGTTAAGATCACTGAATAAACTTTTTCGTTTATATGACAAAATATTTCTAAACACGACGAATTCGTCGATAAAAATTTTCTGTGTAAATTCGTCGTATGAAGCACAATAGCGACGAAAACGTAATAGCTGTTTTAATTTATAAATCGGTTTACTGTTTGTGCAAAGTGTGACCATATTAAAAAAATAATACATACTTGAAAAATTAAACATTATTAAAAACACAACTAACACCAATTTTTATAGTTAATTATCCATATTTATTTCAAATGCTATAAAATAAAAATAAAACAAAAATTAAAGTAAAGAGTAACTTCTTTTTACTAAAACACTTGAAAACTAAAACCAAACATGGTCACTTGGTACAGATTTGTTCGTCGTTCGCCGGCGTAAGAAATAGAAACAAATGTATTCTGAGATCGCCGCGTATGGCGACTTTCGTCCGACGCCGTTAATGTTGTGTATTTTCATATACACAAATATGTTTTATTTTTTGGGGAAGAATATTCTCGGCCAAAAACTCGTCGTTCGTCACAGTTGTGTTCCTAGCATTAATCGAAAATAGCCCATTTTAAATTAGCCGATAAGTTAATCGAGTAGTAATTAACCGGTTAACCGATTAACGGTTAAACGAATGAATACCCTAATATACATACACACAAGTAAAAATATTAAAAAGTATGCACGTTCATTATAATGAAAAATATTATTTAAAAAACCTAAAGCGGACAACGAATCTAATAAACACTATACGCCTGTCACCCGGCATAAAGAAGATATACACAATGTTAAAATAGTCGTAAAAATTTCCTCAATTGTATGAGCATTTACGAGGTCACAAGATTGCCATGTTAAAGTTTGTCACATGACATCTTTTATCATTAGTTATGGTGTGGCAAATGATTTTGGCCGACCTTTGTAACCCTATTTCTATACCTGATATATTTTTATCATGACAAATGTCAAATTCCATATAAGAAAAACAGCTAACATAAAACAAATAATTTTTCAATATAAAGTTTGACTTTTGTCATGATAAAAATATATCAGGTATAGACGTAGGGTAAGAGTGAGTCAATACTTGATAAATTTTTATCATGATAAATGTCAAATCGTTATCGAGATAAAAATTTATCAGGTATAGACTGCATTTATTAGTGTTATTGCAGTGTATTGACAATTTTGTCAGAGCACAAGCTCAGACAAATTTGTCTTGATAAAAAACGTAAACAAACTGTTTGACGTTTCAATTTATTTTCAAAAACTAAAATTTTTACAACATTTTTACAAAAAAAAAAATACGAATAAAGGAAAATATGAATGCTTTAATTAAATAAAAGCAGTTTAATAAAAAATAAGTGAAATAGTGACCAACTACCTTTACGACGCCAAACAAATTGTGATTTATCATAACAAAAAAACAACAACGTATTCGCATGTATACTAACAATAACAACAAATTGACATCTCTTCTGCCGACGTTTTGTTAGTTGTCATGATAAAAATATATCAAGTGTAGACGTAGGGTGATATATTGTTCCTAAATGCCATTTCACAATATGCCTTTTCAGCCTGCCTTTTTTGACAATTTTCTTTTAAAACCCCCACGAGAAGTCACGCACATTTACATCGAGACTTTTTCTTCATGCCTTTTTGAGCGTATATACACATGCCTAATGCTGAGAGCACGAAAATGCTAAAGAGAAATATTAAAAAAATTCTTCAAATTTCAATCCGTGCCTTTTTTCTTACCCCTGTTAGCGGATTTATGCAATTATCAATATGTATATCGGGCAGCCAGAGAATTTTGAATATCGCAAACATTCACAAATAACAGAGTTGTGCGTGTACAAACATAAAAATAAAGTAAATAATTGTGACAAAAAAACCGACTTCAATACAAAGAGCCAAATCTTGTACGTTATTTAATATAAAAAATTTTCAAAATTGGTCCATAAATGGTAGAGTTATGCGATAATCAATATTTGGGTGGGGGGCAAATCGCTCCACCGATTTTTGAAAAATTATGGTACCAAACTGCAAGCAAAGCCTTTCGAACAAAAAAAGAATTTTGAAAATCGGACCATAAATGGAGGAGTTATGCGATAATAAATATTTTGGGGGGAAAATTTTCCCCCCGATTTTCGAAAAAAGTTTATGAGACCAATCTGCAAGCAAACCCTTTCAAACAAAAAAAAAAAGAATTTTGAAAATCGGTTAAAAAAATAACAAAGTTATGCGTGTACAAACATAATAGTAAAAAAACATACACACGAATTGATAACCTCCTTCTTTTTTGAAGTCGGTTAAAAAAGTACACACGAAAAGGAGAAGTTTTTACCAACTGACGGCGATAAACTGAGATAACGAGATAAACTGAGACGAAAAAGGTACTCACGTACAGGAGTAAAACACCGAATGTTAAATGAATATTAAAGAAGTTAAAGATTGAGAGCTGAGGAAGCTCTAAAGCAGTCCAATGAAAGGAAGCAAGTCTTTCTTTGGATGCTGTCTAGTGGACAACCTCTGCATGGGTAAAAAATTATAAGGTTCTGTCTAAAAAACAGCATGAGGTAGTTTTTCGCAAGAAGGTTAATATCTAATTTCTTTTAATTTAAATCAAAAGAAATTCTCTTCGAATGGCAATGTACCGTACCTATTCGACTAGTTTTCTCTTCGAATCGAATTACAGACTAACCTACCTGCGTAGCGATCCAACAATTGTTGAGCTTACCATTTTGACAGATTGATGCGAAAGGGTACGCCATGGGAAGTATAAGGACCTCAGAAAGTGCTCTGGAAGGCCTAATGGGCCAAAATACCTCCCTTTCGTATTTTAGAGTCTTTGTTCGGATATCGTGCAACCTGATGGACAACCTTCACAGCTGGTTAACCAATGAAAAAAGGAAACATTTTTGTTCCACAGTGAGGGATATGTTCTGCGTCGATGACACAGGGAGATGCTGAAATGACAGCGGATCCTGCTTAAGAACTCGAAAGTTGTTGAGCAGATGTCAAAATGCATGACTCGTTAATTGGAATTGGAACAGTAAAGATGGAGTTATCTGTTTGATATTCTCTTCTCACAGGACTCTTTAGAAAATTGCATTGTATTGAGAAACCAAGCTGGTTTTTTTTCAAGAACTATCTAAATGTAAAAAAATTTAGTAAATGGACTATTAATGTGCACAGTAATTTTGATGGGAATGATTTTAATTCTGTACTTTCGCTGTGATTATGCGGATGGACTAAATAAATTAATATTTGGAGATTTTTAAATAAAGTTAACATCCGAGGTCAGCACAACGCAGACATATTATCGATAGCAAATCCTATGTCTGAGATTTTTTCGTAAATTTTTTTATTATTTTCGTTTTGAATTTATTAAATAAACTGCACTTGGACTTACAAAAATCATCAAAGAATTATTTCTAGTGTCACTATAAATGGAAATACTATGTTGTTGTGGTGACTTCGGCATAGAAGAAAGGTTGCCAGAGCCCAACAATATGGAGAACCCCATCTGCACTGGATTGCGGTGACTTGAGTGAAATTGGTATTTGCTACAGTAGTTGATGAAGGTTTGGCGAAATAAATGATCGATCATTTGGGGCAACTCGATGAATTTTTAATGAAATTCGCTGATGCGATTGATCGACGAAAACGTTTAATGGTACAAAAGCTTTGTGTTAGTTATTTCTATGTGCCAAATTACTGTATTTGTTCCAGTAGTATCGTCAGTTGCACTGCAACATGTTTATGCAGAAAAATTGCATACATACTTTTCTTTGGAGCTATAGTAGCTGCACCTTAAAATTTCACATTACGAAACGTAAGAGCTGGATATTTACAAAAAATATACCCTGAACTCTCATGTTGCATTTTGCAGAATCTTTATTGTTTCGCCTCCGAGTATCTGAGACTACAATGTCCGTAAACTAACCTATGATTATCCTGAAATCTTTTTTTATCGAGCATCAGAAACCTTTGGGAAAGACTACCGGCAAGACTACTGGCAATACTACCGGCATCTGGGAGGTGGAGGTCAAGGAATTATGGCCATGCCTGGATCTTAGATGAATTACCACCGAAACCGAGGAAACTTTCTGACGGGAGTGGAAAAAGGTAATATAAAAAGATGGATCAAGAATGATCTGCGTTTTTGGCTCTGAAGTCTACTCAGATGACGTTGGGGTGAGACACTTCTTCCGACTTCTTGATGGAGCCAGTGAATTTTAGGCTGAAATATTGGCTATAAAGGAGGTGGGCAGGCTGCTGATTGACAGTAGTGCCCAAGGGAGAGTCGGCATCTTTGTCGACAGCCAGGCGGCACTTCTGCATCTGAGGCCATTTTTTCTACTTTAGTCAGCCAGTGTAAGCATGATATCCAGGTTAGGTGGTCAGGCGGTCAGGCTGACGTTACTCTCATTTGAGCTCCCGCACATAGCTACTTCCTTGGCAATGAACAGGCGGAGGAGTTTGGCCAGAGCTAGCTCTGCTATGGACGCTTCCGTTTGGCACTATTAGAAACTATATTTTCAAACACTGTCATCAAATAGCTGAAAGCAGATGCCAGAAGTTGAGTACGTGTAAGGTAGCTAGAAAGATGTGGCCTAGTTGCAACGATAAGCACACAACACAATTAAAAAACGATTCCGTAGGAACACCTCGAGGCTCGTCGCAGTAGTGACGTGAGACTGGGTGATTGGTAGACATGGTAGCATGAACAACTTTCTTAAACGTGAACAAAGTAAGGAAGAGAAAGTTCTCCACTTTCTTTGCAAGTACCCGCCCTTGCAGCTCTCGAAAAACTCATTTTTGGGCAATCACATAATAGACGACCGATCAGAGATTGGTCTAGGTGATCCGATAAAATACGTCAATGCGACGGGGTGCATCTACTAATGATTTCCGGATCCTAAAAATGGATAGATTGAAACTGACGAGTGGAGTGGTTTGTCCAAACGGAATCTTCTTGATTCTACTTGAATGCTTGCGCGTAGCAGGCAGCCACGTGAACCAACCAAACAACCAACCAACCAGCCAACCAACCAACCAAACAAACAACTAACTAACCAACGTTATCTGACTCCGCGAAATAAACTTCTTCTTCCGCTTATGTGTATCTTTCTAGTGGAGAACTTATTCGGACTCAACAGATGATTCCGTGTTATTTTTAGTATAGCCATTGTTGATGCCAAAGAAGGGCTCTCTGGGCTCTTATTGTTGATACAGTAGGGAAAATCGTTTCTACCATGGCCTTCGTGAGGTGTGAGACATATACCGATGTCGCTGTAATACGATTTTTTTCAGGTGAAAATAATATTTATCGGTGTTATTCATTCATTTGGCTATACAAGATGATTAAAACTAATATGCTTTTGTAATATGAAAGCGCAACCTATCTTTCCAAGTAATTCTGAACCGTACAGGGTTCAGACCGGTGGAAAAAGGATATTGTCTAACCAAAAGCTTCAAAAAAATTAAACTGGATTCGTGTTTGGGCAGTATAAACTTTTCTTCCATTAGTCAATTGTTATCGATAACGGCTGGAAGATTGAAAATTTTTTGACGTCGACAAATAGCTGCGGAGTACCGGGGATTTTCATACACAATTTGTATCAGAGAATGGACCACCTTCTGTTTTAAAATAGCGATACAAATTTCTTTAAGGGCAAGCTTCTTACAAGATACATGTAACTTGAATAATTTTTGTACAGTTCACTAATAAGATTTTATTTATATTTATTTTAGCCTTTGTGTATTCAAGCAAAACTATTTTGTAATATGTATATCAGTTCTATTTATCAGTTGTCTATTATGTTTATTAAATTTATTAACAAATTCAAGCTTAATTTACCTAAGAACTTCTTGTTGATTTATAAAAATATTTTTTCACTTTTTTTCATTGTGTATGTATTAAACACACATACGCTTAATATCGTATTTGTAAAATAAATTAGTTAAGTGTTAGCATTTAGGGCAAATAGAATAAGATTATATAATTCAATACTAATTTGCTAATTTATTTTACAGTATTGTGGTTTTGAAAATATTTCAAACTAGATCATAGATTGAAAATCAATTTACTAAAATCTATTAGAAATTGTAGTTGTTGTTTTTTGTAAGCTGGTTTTAGAGACAACGCGAGAAAAAATAGATAAAGAACTATATAAAATAAAAGAAAAAGAATAATTCTAAATTGAGCGAACAACCTTTTGTCGAACGTTTGAACCTAATCTTTCTAAGTTCTAGTGTTGGCAATTTCTGCTGCTTTTAATTACTGAGTAATACTACTCAATACTATTCGTTTTGGTACTCAATATTTACTCGATACTTTTAATTTTTAGAAACTTTTATACTTTTAAACAGAGTTGTATTTTGGTTCTTCATTTTGCATTCGTTTTAGTAATGAAAATACTATCCAGAAAGTATCAAGTAACAACTTTTGAGTATTGAGTACCCTGATAAAATAGCATAGCGATACTCGGTACCCACTACTCAATAATTTGCCAGCAGTGTTAAGTAGAATTAAAAACAAGATTCTTCCATATAACCAAGAAAGTTGGTCTTACAGCACAATTATATCGAATTTTATAATAAATTTTAAATCTGCAAAACTCTATTGAGACACTGGGGCTCAATGAAAAACTCAAAAATTTTGCTCGGGTAATTTTTGAAAAATGTGATTGATCTCAATTTATATTGAAGATACAATTTCATGCTTATATGTATATAAATAGTAGTGTTGTAATTCGATAATGAATTATTCGAATATTCGTACAAATTTTTTCTATTTCTGTTCGAACGAACAAAATTTTTCAATGTAGAATAAAAAAAATATTCGAACAGTTTTTGGCGAATATTCGAACAACTTTCTTAAACTACTTTTCATAAAAATTAGTTTACATTTAGCTTTTTAAATTAATTACTTTTTTAATTCCTTTTTTAAATTAATTACTTTTTCAAGTTGTTAACAAATTACGCAACTCCGTTAAAGATTTCGTTTTAAATTACAGCATGATCTTAGTTTGGAAGTATTTTGAGGAAGACAATTAGAAAAGCCAAATTGTTTTGAAAAAGTGTTCTAATGCTTACAAATGTTACGAACAACTTCTCCAATCTTCCACCATTTTCGTAAAGTACACATTATACCCAGCAAAAATATCCGTCTACCGGAAGCAGGTTTGTAAGGGACTCTCCCTTACCAACCTGCTTCCGCATTACATGATTTTTGTATGGAATGTCCCACTTGGTAGGTCTGGAGGCATGAGCTTCTTTTTGCGCATCTTAGATGCATTAACCTCATGCCTTTTTTATATGTATATAATTAAATAAATTTTGCTCTTTATATCACAATTTCACATACACTTAGATAAATTTATTATATGAAATTATTTTCTGTTGTTTTTATATTTTTTATGTATTAAGTGGTACAAACACAATTGGAAACTATATTACACTACAATTTACTTTTATTAAATACTTTTTGCTCGCGTATTGAATCAGGAATCGATCCCACGATCTCCGCATGATAGGCTAGAACACTAACCACTAAGCTACCGAGGCACATTTATTATCATACACAATTAAATGGAAGAATAAAAAATCAAATTACGAAGTAAAAATAACACTCGCATCCATATTTGCATCTACGTAAGCGAGAGACAATGCACTATAAAAAAGTTTGAGTTGAAAGAAAAAAACTTCGGGTTTAAAAAACACGAAGAAAACATAAATAGCCGACCACCTTTCTCGTGTGCGTTTAATTTCTTCATTCGATTACGTTATTGCAACCTCGTAAGGCAGAGGGGATGCACTATGTGCTTTTGCGCATCTCCGAAGCCCTTCTAAAGGGTCCGCCATATAACGCTTTTTTTCAACTAGTGCTTATTTCGTGAATGGTAACACTTAGCTCATGTCTGATTTGACAGATAATTAGCTTTATCCTTCCGCTGAACGAATATGATTGTGTATACGCTTGCGAATATGGTTGTGTATGGGCCTCCGATCGACTTACAGAAGTTGCCGATTTTGCCAAAAAAAAAAATCATATTTTCAGATGAAGCTCATTTTGATCTTGGCGGGTATGTAAACAAGCAAAATTGTCGCATTTGGGGCACAGAAAACCCGCACGCATACATTGAAAAGCCGACGCACCCAAAACGAGTCACTGTTTAGTGCGGATTTTGGTCCAGAGGTATAATTGGGCCATTTTTCTTCGAAAATGAGGAAGGAGTGGCCGTTACAGTCAATGGCGATCGTTATCGGGCGAAGTTGAACGAATTTTTGTTGACAAAAATTGAAGAGGAGGATATTGGCAACATTTGCTTTCAACAGGACGGCGCTACGTGCCACACAGCCGAAGCTACACTCGATGTTTTGCGCCGTGTTTTTGAAGATCGCGTTATCAGCCGCAGAGCTGATGTCGTTTGGCCACCTCGGAGCTGCGATTTGACACCGTTGGACTATTATTTGTGGGGTGCCGTCAAAGATAAGTGTTGCGCCGTCAAGCCAGAGACAATTGACGCTTTAAAGGACAATATTCGTGAAGCCATTGCTGAAATACAGCTGCACACAATCAATAATGTGCTTAAAATTTGGACCGATCGTGTAGGCTACTGCATGGCCAGCCGAGGCAGCCATTTGAATGAAATTATTTTTCATTATTAAGCGGAAGGATTGTACTTTCAAATAAAAAAAGAAATTTGAGAAAATATTCAGTAGTTTTTTTTATAGCATTTTCAAAAAAAAGTTATCTGGCGGACCCTTTATTTAATCTTAGTGCATCCTTGTACCAATTTTATTTTTGCTGGGTACAAATTGAAAGTTTCAGTGAAGATCCAAACATATCTGACAAGAATAATAATGGCCCAATGACAAAATATGTAAAGAAAAGCTATCTTAATTTAATCGAAGAAATAATATGTAGGAAGGAGTTTGGCTGAAGATAGAATGTGTGTTCAAGCCTTTAAAAAGTCGAAACTAATCTAGAGGAAAGATAACCTGTCACAAGACAAGTCACGTGACTAGTTCTCAAGTACTAGCAACAGGTTTGAATTTTGGAACTTTAATTTAAAAGAACCAGTATCATTTAAATGACGTTTTCATTGTCATACTTATGATACTCAGTGATAGGTTCTAGACCCAACCAAAAGGTACGTGTCCTGTGTTGGTATCTTTAATACTACCCAGCAAAAAAATCATATTTCTGGAAGCAGTAAAAAACTTTCATGCCTTCGACATGCGATCTTTTGAAGCGCTTCCGCGGTTGCTCAAAAAGAAGGCAGCGATCTCTCAGTGTTCATAATGTTTAAATTACGAAGTTTGTCAGCATCAAGATGCATTTATTACAAGGTAGTGGCAAGAATAAAACAAGTACAACATTACAAAAACAACCTTGCTTTTTATTGTTGTTTCTTTCCTGCTTCTGTCCAAAAAATATGTATGGTTTTCTTCACATTTGTTTTCTCTCACACAAACACACAAACAATTTGGTAGAAATTTGTAAACAAACGTACAAGGTGGGACATCGCGAACAAAAATCATGCATGTTCGAAACGCTTTTCGAAGCAGTAGAAGCCGCAAAATTAGCTTCTCTCGCTTATAAACCTGCTTCGGCCGAAGCAGTAGTTTTTGCTGGGTAGCTAAATTACTGTACTTTAAACAAATATTTTTGATTTGGAAAAAATCTGCTTGTACAGTGACGGTATTTTGCTAAAAATTTCATTATAATTATATGATATGATCTCTTTTCACCAATCAGGACTCAGGAACATTTTGTACCATTCCCATTTTCACCAGTCATAAGACAAGTACGTTTAAGACAATTGGTAACACATTTACTGCAGGGTAGTGATAGAATATAATAAAAATCTTGGATTTTAACTGGTTATTCGAATGAAAATTTTTATTCGTTATTCGTTCGAATATTCGAATAAAAATTTTAAATTATTCGGTTGTTCGAACAAGAAAAAAATTATGCAATTTTATTCGAACGATTATAAAACCGGAATAATTGACAACACTAATAAATAGGCCACACAATATTTTATCGTACACGTTTCAGTATCTTATTGTCCGCCAATATTGATGAACCACATGTGGCTTAAAAGGTATTTTTGTCTAGATATGCTCAATATTTTTTTTGTCTAAAATACGGTTACAAAACCCGGTTACAAACAAATCTGGTTGCTTGACAAGTGGTCGAATTACGACCACCGGGAGGGATCCTGGTAAATAATAAATGTCTTAAGAAAATATATATATTTCTTTGCCATGTCTATCGCCTTGATATCTAGAGTATACATTTTACGTAAACATTTATAACATTCATTACATTGCTCTCACCCACAATTTTCCATTTACGTTTTCTCATTTTTATCGAACTATTTTGTTATGTTTTTGAAATGAATAAATAAGTGTCCCTAGAGGGAAAAGAACCAGTCACAAAACAGGTCACGTGAGTGGTTCCTGGTCACCACTCAGAAATATTTCTTACCATTCCCATTCTCACCACTCTTAAGACAAGTACGTTCAAGACAATTACATTTCCCGCAGGGGTGTTTAACTTTACTTAAAACTTGTCTAATTTTTGTTTTGTTTGTAATTATTTCTGGCTGTTTTATGTTAGACAAAATTTGTCCAGTAAAATCTGGCAAATTCTAAAAATCTCTATCTCACACTTTATTATTTGATTTTTCGCACTCCAGTAAAATCTAGTTATGATTTGTTAGAATTTATTACAAATGATCTGGCACAGGAACATACATACTCGTATTCTTTAATAAAACAAAACTGCAGAAAAAAAAACTGTCGCAAAAAGAACAATAAACCGGTAACAAATTTTAGCGAAAACAATATAACTGAAAATTTTTATTGACTTTTTTTTATATTGTTGGTCTTTTTCTTTTGCCCAATTCAAAACCTATTGTAGGAGTTGTATGTTGTACAAACGTCGATGGTATGAATTAATGAAACGAGAAAAACAGGACACTGTTTTCCCCTTGCCAAGTGCAAGAGTACTTCATCTAGACCTACTCTTCTGAGGAATCTCAAGATTGCCAGTGGTTCTAGTGTTGGAAGTTCCCAGTCATCCAATAGGTGCTTGCCCAATTGGCTATATCTTCTGTAGCATAACGCTTCACAGTCCTTCAGAATATTGAGTTCTTTTCTCAGTCTGCAATGGCCTGTGAGGAAACCTGTGAGCATTCTTAGATTGTTTTTACTCAGGGACATGCGAGCTATGAAACGATTTTGGTTATAAGTTCCAATCATTAGCTTTGCATGTCTCAACTCAGGGAGATTGAACCAGATGTCTTGCCTGGTACTTTCGATCTCCGTCGATATATCTTCCCGCATTTTATCCAATTCAAGTTCGCAAAACGGTTCGGGTGCGATCTTGGGTGTACTAGCCTCCCTTCTGGGTATGTTGTCTACGTGTTCGTTTCGTACCACCCCGACGTGTCCACGAACCCAGCAGAGAGTGACCTTATTCATGCTGCTTAGCTGGTTTACTAAATGCGGCATTCCCAAGCAAACTTTGAGGTAAACTTATTTGAGCTGAGTGCTTTGATGTCAGCCTGACTATCCGAGCAGATGGCTATTTCTCTCCCTCTGTAGCCCTTGTTAAGATTAAATTGTGCGCATCTCTCAATGGCATAAGCTTCCGATTGAAAAATCGTAGAAGCTTTTCCCAAGGACTCGTAGTAGGTAGTACTTGGTCCTACGACTCCCACACCAGAGCCTGCCGGCGTTCTGGAGCCATCAGTGTTCCAAAGAAATATAGGGGTGCCATTTCTCCCCTTCCCTTCTGTTGGCCAGTACAGTTTCAACCTCTTGTCAAAGTCATACACTTCATAAATCACATCAGAGCGTTGCGCAAGTAGGGGAAATTGTCTTGCCAGGGATGATTGTTCCCATTGGCTAATTAGACAGTCCCTGCCTGTGCATTTTCCTGCGATGATGATTACTTTTTGCCTGGCAGCAGTCTCTATCACAATCGTTAGAGATGTGAGTTCAATGAGGACTTCCATAGCCGCCGTAGGACACGTCCTCATAGCCCCTGTTATACAGAGGCATGCTACCTGCTGTAATTTCACTAACCGATCTCTGGTCGTAGCCAGCGTGAGCCTATCCGATCAGGCATCAGCATCATAAGTGATGATAGGTCTCACTATCATAGTGTGTATCCATCTCATAATTTTGGGTTTGCAACCCTATGTTTTACCTGCAACATATTAACAAACTATTAGTGCTTTTGTTGCCTTGTGAACAGTCGCCTCTAAATGCTGTCTCCATAGCAGCTTTGAGTCTAATATCACTCCCATATACTTGACCCCTGATGATCTTTCTATTTTCACGCTATCTACTCGGATGTTTTGCCAGGGTGGAAGTGTCCTCCCCCTTGCGAAAGGAACAATGGTAGTCTTTGCAAGGTTGATATTCAACCCTAGAGATAGACACCATTCCTTCACTATCCTTAATCCGTTCTTTTCAAATTTTCCACTTGCAGTGATAACGATGTCATCAGCATATGCTTGATATTCTATTGTGCAGGAGTTCATTAACTACGATGCTCTACAGAAGTGGAGACAGTACACCGCTTTGGGGCATCCCCTGGTCATCCTTACTATGAGATATTCCTCCCTGACTTGGGTCTCCACAGTCCTACTCTCAAGCATGGCCCATATTCATTCGGATTAGGTGTTTCCAACTCCTTTCCTTCTAAGTGCAGACGTAATGCCAGAGTGCTCTGTATTGTCGAAGGTCCCTTCCACATCCAGAAATGCACAGCCCGTAACTTCCTTAGCGTCTAGACAACTCCGTATTGTGTTCGTCAGTTGATACAGCGCAGTGTCCGTTGAACGACCCGCCCTGTATGCATGCTGCCGCGGATGCAACGGTTCCCTACACAAGATAATTGATCGGATATAGTTCTCAGTAATTTTTTTCCATCAGTATAAGCATGAAAGAGGCTGTTCGGTGCACAGTTTCCGTGCAACGTTCCAGGATTCTTTTTTGTTTCCTCTAAATACTGCAGATGGTTCTAGTGTAGGGTCATCTATACTTCCTGGAAAACGATTTGAGAGTAGCAGCAACACCTTCTCTATTTCATTCCTGGTGAAGGTTCCATCTGTCCTTTTGAGTATTACTGATGAATCCACATGTGCTTTGACCATGATTTTATGTAATCTGGGCGCGGCCGGGGTGGCTAACCACATCTCACAAAAGTTCTTAAAGTTATTTCTCTTCGCCCTCCGAATTGCGGAGATGTAGGCCGTTAGACTTTCGTTGTAGGTCCACCAGTCTCCAGTACGCTTCGCCTTATTAAACAGCTTGCGCGTTTTTCTCTGGAGGTGTGACAGATCCATATTCCACCATTTTGCCTCTTTGTTTCCATTAGATGATTGTCCAATGATTTCGCCGTTGACCTTATCTAATAGATACTCTAGCTCTAACTGGTGCCTTGTTGCCCTATTAATGCTATTCTCTAAGTTGACCTTTAGGTGTTCCCTAAACAGGTGCTAATCGGTCTTTTTGGATTCCTGGATGGAGGTGTCGGTTCAGCATTCCCATCTATGTCGTACCTTATAATTCTATGATCCGACATTGATGGTTCGTTCGAAACTCTCCAGCTGCTGATTAGAACTGCCAAGTAAGCGTTACCTATTGTCAAGTCCAGAACCTCCTCTCTTGCCCTAGTTACAAAAGTGGGGGTGTTCCCCAGATTAAAGATTTCTAGACTATTACATAAGATCTCTAAAAGACACTTACCTCTATTGTTGACGTTTTTGCTCCCCCACATTGTGTGGTGGGAATTATCATCTCACCCAAACAGCAGCGGCAAGCTGTTTCTGCTGTAGTGTTACACAAGGCGGTGCAGCCTTGTTGGTGACACGCCCATATCTCCTGGCATGTAAGCTGACACTACTACTATGCTCCCATGATGCGGTACCTTACTGTTACCGCAGTATAGTCTTTTGATCCTACCCTGCTGCGTCCATGGTTCCTGGATAAGTACCACTACCAGGTGTTTCCTGGTGAACATCCGAGCTATTACTGCCGAAGCAGCCTTATTATGGTGTATGTTCACCTGGACTATTTTGGCCTTATTTTTACCTTTCATATGAGGTCCCACGAGTGTCAGGGTCTTGAGCACCCTCATGCCATAGCCCTGCTTAGCGTGAGGGATCCACAGTTACTTCCAGAGGCGGACAGGTATCGGGAAGGCTCCGCTAGAATATAGCCTAATTATCCCCGGCCGCAACTCATCCAACGGGCACGGGTCGCATAACACCCTGTATTAACGGGTAGTAGTTCTCAGTTAAACCTTTCAGGGAGAAATTCCCCGCCAGCATGGCCTGTTAGGTCCTTGCAGTATTGGTCTGAAACTATCGAGAGTATGTGATAGTTTTTCAAAAATCATCGATAACTATCGATAGTTTTCGATAGTCTTAAAACTACAATTTGCCTAAAGCAAACGGACTGGTTTTAGACTTCAGTAGCTTATTTTTTTTGTACACTTCGCATTTTTTATCGCCCAATCCACTAAAAATGAGAGGGGAGTGGAAAAAATAAAAATGTTGACATAGTACTAGAGTTTCATGGGAATTCCCGGTAATTCCGCAAAATTTTCAATCCCACTTCCTGCGAACATATTGCGGGAGTTCCCGGGAATTTTTAGCATTGATATATTGTACTTCAATAAACAGGATTTACAAAAAATATTATTCTAAGAAGTTGTTATCTGTGAAGTTTCCAACAGCTTGTACCTTACCCACTTTTTTTAAATCGCATATATAACAAAATAATTAGCAATATCGAAAAAAGCACAAAACAATTAAAATTTCGAAATTATTACACTAATTTACAAGTTTTGGTAAATTTTGTCGTTCCCTAGAACTGAAAGTTGTTTTAGCTGTTCCCGTATGTTTGAAAATTTTTTGTGTTTAGTGGGATTAATAGTGCGTTTCCATATACGTAATTTCGGCCAAAATATTTGATTTGCCCAAATGAGGTAATTTGCGACATGATTTCCCATATATTTTTCATATTGGGGCAAATTATCTCAAATGACTTAATGTGCTCCAAATAATGTCGAAAATACTCTATGCAACCGTGCGTTGCTTTTAAAATTACAAACTCTATCCTTGGGTCATCCATCAATTGTGATTGACGATTTCGAAAAAATGACATTAATAAATATTTCATCAATTTTAAATGTCAAACTATATATGGAAAAAATTCAATTACAGCTGCTGCGTACACCTTATAAAGTAAGTGCATCTTTTGACTACGAGAATTCGAACACCAAATCACTCACAAGCTAAGTGGAAACGCTTCGAAGTAATTTCCCAAATCAATCCAATCAGGATTTGTTTTTAATTGAGGGAAAAATACATTAGAGTAAATTTAAAATCGCTAAAGAAAAAATTTGCTAAATGTGAAAAAATTTAAAAATCTTTCGATCACAAAACAGATTTTTTGGTTTTTTGTAAATATGGATATTAAAATTTAAAAATCCTAAATATGCAGGAAAAACCGCAAAATATGTCACAAAAATTAGAAAATTCCCAAAATATGCGACTAAATGTGATATATGCAAAACTATGCTGTAAAGGATAAAATATGTAAAATATGCACTAACAAGTTGATGCTTAAATTCTTAAAAAGTTTTAAAACGTATAAATATCTTATTTCTGGCTATATAAATCGCACAGTAAAAAACATGCAGTGGAATTTAAATTGAAAAGGAAAACCTTTTTTTTTTGCATCAGTGAAATTTCCTTTAATTTCTTCCCTTCTAAAGGAATTTTAAAATAAAATTTTTTTTCTGCTGTAATGTTAAAATAAAATTTTTGTCTATTATCAAATAGTAGTTTTTCTCCACTGTAACTGAGTTTAATATTTCAACTGATTTACATATTAAAGCACTTAATATCAATTAGAAATATCAAATTGATATCAAAATATGTATGAACAATTGGTTAAATTACATACAAAAAGTAAATAAACTTACAATATTATTTAACTTGAAATTCACCACCATCAGAAAAATGTTAAATACTGAAAGAAACAACGAATAATTTAGTGTGACACACAGACACAAATTCCTTAGAAACGAACGAAAATTTAAAGAGAATTCAAAATGTATCTCTGAGACGCATACATATCTATATGCAAATGTTTAAGAAAAACCGGAAAAGGGGAGTTAAAAAAGAACAACAAAGAAACACTTGTTGATTATTAAAAGAAAGAAAAAATAAATTTACGGAAAACAAAAAATAAATTGAGCAAAAAACATATGACTGCGAAAATTCACCATAAATACTATACAGAGAATATGCCAACATGATTTTTATTTCTGTTTTTCGTTTTGCTAAGGGGAGATGTTTATTAGTATAAAGAGCAATAAGCAAGAGAGCAATTTAAAATAATTATTGTATACTTTTATAAAATTAATCGATTTTATGGTGGACGACAGGGTTGTCAGATCTTTTCTGACCTATTTCGCCAAATTGATTTAAAAAATCGCCAAAAGTCGCCAAAATCCGTTTTATGTAGTTTTTCTTAACATATATTTTGTAGTAAATTTGTTTTTATATAAAATTTTTTTATATAAGTTCTTAAAAAATAATCGGATTAAAATTTTGCAAAAATATCGCCAAAAGTAGGAATAAAATCGCCAAAAACTATTTCTTGCCAATTTTTCTCAACCAAATTCAAAATCCATTAATGGTTGTAATTAATATAAAAAAAAGCACCAAAACCACTTTGTTTTAATATATTCCAGACAAGTTTTGGTGGGATTTATTTTCGAAAAACAAAGTAATTTTCCTGAATTATAAAAATTTTCAAGTTAAATTTTTCTGAAAAATAGCCATAAGAATCGCCAACAAATTTATTTATCGGCAGAAAAATCGCCATGTCGCCAAATCAAATATTTTGACGCCAAACAAGCTAAAAAATCACCACGTTTGGCGAGAAATCGCCATATCTGACAGCCCTGGTGGACGATGCCAGAATGTTGATTTTTGCAAAATTTAGCGATATTTGTCAAATTTGCATCAAATTTACTTGAACGGCTGCTTGTAAACAAATATGAAAAGCTTTAACGAAACGTTTAAAATACATCTATGAAAAGGTTTTTTTTTGTAATATTTAACAATAATCTCAATGCCATGGCAGATATGGTCGTAATCAAGATTTTGCAGGCAATGAAAACTTTTATTCCATCAAAGAGAAGTTTTGGTTTAATCAGATTTGAAAATATGCATTCAGATCCAGAGAGGAAGCGTATAAAAAAAACGCAGATAATGATTCGCAGCGCAAAAGGGCGAGATCTATATGTGCCATAGCATTAAGGCGTGAAAAAGAGCTTTTGGTCATTCGTTAAAAGAGTTAAGAATAACGTCAGTTCCTCAAAGCTATCGATACGGCACAAGGTTTCCATTTACTGTGTAATTGGCCAAAACGGTCATCCAGGTAATGAGGAAGCGGATGAATTGCCCAGGAGGACCACTGCTGCTGCTGCTCTTATGGGCTCTGAGCCTTTTGTTGAGTAAACTGGTCGACTGTCACGTTCCTAATGAAAGGAAATTACATTTCGACCGCAAAGGAAGTATGGCTGGCTTCTTCTGGTTTAAGGCAAGACAAAGCATTCATGCAGCCATTTTCATACAGTGGCATCTTGAACTTCAACAGGAACTATTTTCGGCTTGTTACTGGTTTTCTCTAGTCACTTTGGATTCAACTATCCTCTGTGAAAAAGTAGTCAAGTTCGTTCACCCTTGTGTCGGTTTATGCTTGGAAGATGATGAGACAAATGCACACAGTCTCTGTGACTGTATTGTCTTATGTAATAGTTGAAGAAGTGTTTTTCATTCTGAGTTTCTGTGTTCGGATGATATTAGGTAGGCTTCTTCAACCTCTGTGCTGACTTTAATAAGGAGAGTCGTGCAGAGCTTGATTTAATTTTAAGATCTTTGGACCAGATCTTTCCCCTATTCTATTCTAGTTCCTTAATTCCGAACCTTTTAAAGGATGACCAAATATTCACTGACTCGGTGGATAAAGCTAACATTCTGACTGAACTATTTGCAAGTAATTCTCACTTGCCCAAAACAATCAACCGCTGTCCGCGCTTGATAGAGTATCTGTAACTATGCCAAAGGTATTCTTTCGAGCACGTACAGTTAAAAGGGACTTAGCGCACCTCAAGTAAAATAAGTCTCCTGGGCCGGATGGCAACCCTCTTCAGCACTTTATATCATGGTGGTGAATTTCCATCGTGTTGAAAGGAACGAAGAAGCTAGTAACCATGAAAATTAACGCACAAATCGCAAAGTTATGGAGAGTATGGTAAATTTCCATCTTGTGAGCTATCTGGGGACCCACAGTTTAACCAGCGACCGCCAGTATAGATTTCGTAGAGGACGCTCTACGTGTGACTTTACGGTAGAATTGTAAAAGTATTGAGTGTTTGGGTATTGAGTACTCAATACCACTCGTTTTTTGAGTACTCGATACTCAAAAGTAGTTACTCAATACTTTCAGAGTTGTATTTTCCAACAAAATAGATTGTAAAGTATGAATGAAACTCATAAAAAATTTTAATTTATGGTACAAAAAATTTAATTCAAATCTAAGTATTGACTAAGTATCGAGTACTCAAAAGTATCGAAATTTTACAACTCTACATTACGGGCCATCCTTTCGAAAAAGTTTTGTCAATCCAATCAGGCAAAGGAAGGTGGCGGGCGGCTCCAGATATTTATAAGGTGTTTGATAGAGAGATAGTAAGATGGAGGTTCAACCAACAACTTCAAAGCTTGGAATACGTCACCATAGCTGGTATAAAAATAAACATACAGAAGAGCAAGACGATGCGCTGCAACACTATAAACAACACCAAATTCAAAATACAGGGTGTTAAATTAAAAGAAGTAAAATAATTTTGCTATCTGGGCAGTATTTTAACGCATACGGTTGGTTGCAGTGATCAGAGTTTACAGAGTTTCAAAGATTAGCCATACCTTCGGTATACTAAGGCCTGTATGGAAGTCATCTGCTATTTTGGAACGAACAAAGATCAGCATTTTCAACTCTTGCACTAAATCAGTTCTGCTATACGCCTGTGAATATTGGAACATGACACCACACGATATAAACGCTATCTAAGTATTCGCTAACCGCTGCCTTCGAAGGATCTTAAATATATTTTGGCCAAGCATCATATCCAACATGCAACTGTGGCATTAAAACCGATCAGCGACTAATCCACACATGGCGCTGGATTGGTCACACGTTGCGCAGACCTCTGGGCAACACTACTAAATCGATTGGAACCACCTGGGAAACACACGAAGCATTTACCGCCCACCGCATACTTGGCGACAAAACTAGAGCTGTTATAGATGGTATCTCATCAAACGAGTTCAAAATTAATTCATGAGTACCGCAATGCTCCGTTCTTTTTCCTATCATATTTATCTTAACGAGCTTCTCTGTCAAACTTCCAATCTTATCTATTCTTTTGCAGCTGACAGCAACATCTGCCATTCATATTCATTCAGCAATAGGCCAAACCTGTTGGTGATTGGGGCCATGCGGCAAAACATGAATAATGCAATTAATCACGATCTTATAACAATCTCTGAATGGCGTCATGCAAATACCGTCAGACAACCGAACATGCTGCTCAATCAGTAGTTATGGCGCTGGATTGGTGGATTGATGTTATGAAATCAGAAGCTCTAGAAAAAATCCAGTAAAAACCTTACTAGTCTCAGAAACAGCATTCAAGATCCTCGGTTTCTTAAGACGGTATAAGATATACTTCACTCCATCTGATCTCCTTACTAAGGTTGTCAGATATGGCGATTTCGTGCCAAAAGTGACGATTTTTCAACTTGTTTGGCGTCAAAGTTCTTGACTTGGCGACATGCCGATTTTTTTTTGGCGATAAATCAATTTGTTGGCGATTTTTATGACTATTTAAAATAAAAAATTATTTTAAAAATCTCAATAATTCAGGAAAATTCTTTGTTGAAAGAGTATTTTCGAAAATAAATCCCACCAAAACTTGTCTGGAAGAAATTATAATAATGTGATTTTCATAATTTTGCTTATATTAATTACAATCATTATTGGATTTTGAATTTTGATGAGAAAAATTTACATGAAATAGTTTTTGGCGATTTTATTTCTACTTTCGGCGATTTTCTGCTAAATTTTTACACGATTGCTTATAAAAACTTATATTAAAAAAACTATTATATAAAACCAAATTTACTGCAAAAAATATATGTATTAACAAAAAGTACATAAAACAGAGTTTGGCGAGTTTTAAAATCAATTTGGCGAAATAGGTCAAAAGAAATCTGACAACCCTGCTCCTTACTATTTATACCACATATGTATATCCGACCGAAAATGGAATACAACTCCCATGGGCCGGTGCTTTAAAGCATATTTTGAAGGTACTCGATCACATAGAGGAGAGGGCAAAGAAGCTGGTCAGTGACATTAGGGTAGCTAGCTCTACTGACCCGCTGGAGCATCGTCGCAATGTGAGGTGTATTTCGTGCTTTTATCGTCACTATATGATCTGATTTAATCAGCGAAATCCGATCTTTTTTGAGAACTAAACGTTTTTCACTAAGGCTACCTTCATTTGTGGTAAATACGCCAGTGAATCGTGTGTGGAATAAACTACCTGCAGAGATATTTCCTGTCACTTTCAATTTTGGAAGATTCAAATCAAATATCCACAAACACTATCCTCTTTTCCATAAAAAATTTTCCTAGTTACAGCGCAATGCATTGCATGAGCAGGAGTCATCCCCGGAGTACTGCTAAAAATTGTTTTTTCATTGTCATAACTTTCTGGCAACTCTGCTTACTTAAAGCACAACATAATCGTCTTTTTGTTCGTTGCGTATATGTACATAAATTGTTGCGTGCAACTTGTTTGCCCGCCTGTCTGCCTACCAAAAGTACTCAAACGCACAAGAGCATTTATTTACCAAAACTCTAAAAGCTTTTCTCCCATTTAACCACCCAATTAATGTTGTTTTGCCATGTCATGTCGGGCTAACTCAACCCTATTCTTGTTGAACCCATAAAATAAATTTTGTTTGACGTTGTTGTTATTGTTGTTGCGTTTGTTATGCTTAGGTTTTATGAGAAAAGTGGAAAGAAGAAAAACAGCTTAAAAACCCACCAGTTTACTTATTTCGTAAATATGTATTCTATCATTCGTTTCTTCCGTCTCTTTAAATTATTTACTTGTTGTTTCTTCGTCCATGATTATGTTTAGTTTTTGCTGCTGCTGTTGGCGTAGTTGAGCTTCTTGTTTGATTAGTGTTGGGTTCTTTATCAAGGTCGTTGTTTGGCGTTGATGACGGTGATGATGATGATGATGTTGCCAATGTTGTTGCTAATTTTGCTTGTTTTGTTTTTCTTTATTATTTTTATTGTTGTTTGAATTAAGTATGTTTTTATGTGTTCTCTTGCTATGATTATTAATTTTCCTTTTCGGTAGCATATTATTTTCTTTTGTTTGTACTTATGTATGTATTAAATGTGGTTGCTTACTGCTTATAAGCTGTTTTTTCTTTCATAAACTAACCGACCCCGCTCCCCCTTCCCCTTCTACCCCCTTCCTCTTCTCACCATGACAGTTTCTTGTTTATACATAACAAGAAATCAACCACAAAAAATATTCTAGGTGCTGTATATTACTTCAGGGATGGTAAATTGACATTTTAGAATTTTTTGTTATGCATATAAATCAAGTCTTATACTACGTTTGAAAGCAGTGCTTATTTGCAAATAAAAACGTAAAATGCTGCCAAATACTTTTTTATTGTCATGTATTAATTCGCTGAATATTTATCTATATACTAATATATATATCTATTTCATATTTTTTATTAACAAACATGTGTAAAGGTGGCATCTCACATTTCTTATTTGAAAATAGTGCATTAATCAGCAATTGTTTTCGTGAGTTAGTAAGTTACAATAAAAATACATACTTGGCAGCACTACGTTTTTATTTGCAAATAACCACTTCGTATAAACGTAGAACTGTCTGTAAAAAAAACTTACGGAAATGCACGTCGGTAAATTCTAGGTAAATTCTCCACTTATTGTTATAACATGCCTGTAGTAGACAATAAATGTCAAAATAAAGACAATAAAAATTTTAGTATGTTTTTTTTACATATACATACTTCTTATGGCAGCCTGAAATTCAGGCAGAGGTGCGATTGATACTTAAAGTCTAATGAAATCTTAAAACAAAAATTTGCATACAGAGATGGTAGTTTGAGACAAATTACGTACTTATGTATTAACAAAATGATTCTTTACAGTCAAAATATAAGATCCGGTTTTAAATACATATTGCCTCTACGAAATGTTGGTTTTTAGTTAGTTAAAACGATTTATTCCAATTATTTTGATTAAGAAAGGAAAACCTATAGAAAACCTGAATAGTTCTGAGAATACTGAAGCATAACGGAACATCATGATGCTTTCGAAGGCCTCAACGCACCCTCATCAGCGTTGATGTGTTTGTTTATTTCTATTTTTTAAAGAAACTATCGTTAAACCAGGGGGGCTATTATGTAATTCGATTCGAATAGAAAAATTTACGAATTCGTACAAATTGCATTATCTACTACGATTTTCGAACATTTATTTACAAACGTTCGGAAATTTGTCTTTCAAACCGTACATATTTTTTCGCCCTGTGGAAAACAAAAAGTAGTCTTTCGGAAATTGAACTATATATCACGAAAGCAAATGTCAAACACGTTAAAATGTTCGTATTTTATTCGAATGATTTCTTGTTGTCGAAAGGAGTAAAAAATCTTAAAATGTTTGTAACTTTATTATGAAAAAGCATAAGGAATGTCTTGCACTAAACAGAAAAAAATAATAGAAAATAACTAGACTAAAAAGTTTTCTTTTTCTTTTCTTAAATCGTAACAACCATGACTGCACAATATACACACATAAATCACTGTTACTCTTTTTTTTGTTTTATTAATTTTAAGGAAATCAACACTTTAAATTAAAATATAAAACTTTTTACAAATATTTTTGCATTGAATTTTGACATTTAAGCATAACTTCTGACAACTTTGACAATAAAATAAGAATAATGCCAAGTTTTCCACCTATATAAAATTGGGCATCACTTGCTTTTACCCGTTTTTGAAAATATGCAAATCTGTATCACTTACGAACGTATTATATAATACCATTTTACTTTCGAAACGGAAATCGGTTTCGAAAGGTGTTGATTTTCGAATCGAAATACATAATAACCCGCCAGTTCAGCTGTGAAAGGGGGGAGTCATCGTTCTACTCCTGTGCAACTTGGTGGATAGCTAACACAGGTGGTACCCAACACTAAGCAGCAACGCTAAAGAGGAGTGCGAGTTTTTTTTATTATTGGCACACAGTGCCAATATAAAGTTATTCCAATAATTTCTATTTGAACATGATAAATTTCCTGGATGTAAGCTAATCTCATCTTTAAGACTTCGTCTCCAGCTATCTCACAGTCTACCACGCATTATACTTCCTTGAGGGCTTAAGTCAAAGGATTCCCTGCAAATGCCAATACCTGGCTTACAAAAGACATGGCCAATCCATGTCCACTTATTTTCGTATAATTCGTACAGTATAGACTTTGCATTGCAGACCACCAGATTCGTAAAATATAACACAGAGATATATTAATAAAGGTTTGCAGTTTGCTGTCAATCTCAGTAGAGGTAAGCCAAGTTTCACATCCATACAACAGCACAGATAGGATGTTACTTTTAAAAAGACGCAGTTTTTGTACAGACTGGAAAAAGCTATTTTATCCTTTTTTATTCTGTGAGGTATATATCAATTCGTGCACCTCTATCTGGTGAAATTTTACTACCCAGGTAGCAGAATTCATTAACCAACTCGATGTTTTTGGTCGTATAAAGGTGAAAGGATGGGGATAAAGAGCATTTATACACATCGACTTATGGGTCGATTATGGATAGCAACCGAACTTCAGCTGCATTGCCAGCAGGCTACTGACAATCTGTGGTTGCCAGAAAAGCACTACGTAATATCGTAATATCTTTTTTAGCAACTGGCAATCCAACTGAGGTTCGGCTGCAATCCATAATCGACATATTACTCTTGTTTGCATTAAGGAAATAAACATTTTTGCAGAACGTTAGATGGTGAGCTTTGCCAGGATGAGTCAGATGATGACCTGACAACAGAAGAAACAATCGACAGTAATACAAACAATCTTTTAAAAGTATTAACCGAAACAAGTAGAAGTGTTAATAGTTTGAAAAAATTAAAACAGGACTCTAATGGCATAATGGAAGATTTTATATGTTTACAGAAATCCAGGAAAGGTATTGAGAAATTATATATTCTATATTATGGATTGCTTTCGATTTCTCCAACATCTGATCGTAGATTGAGATTTTTTCTAGGTCCAGTTTCGCTTAAATCCTAAACATTTAAACCAAATTATTTTTCTAAAAGATTATTTTAGAAGATCTCCTTAAACTATTGCAATAACTATTAAAATAATTTCACAAACTTATTTATTTTTTAACAAATATATATATATACAAGGTGTCCCGTAAATAGTGGTCCAAACGAATTTTGTCGATAAACGAGATCATACCCTATCAGAATAACCCTACATAGGTCTGTAAAAGTGTTACGGTTTTCGAGATATTCGCAATTTTAAGAGTGCCCCTTGCTCAGATTTCTTTAAGCTGCTGCCAGGGGAATTGTAAATAAAATTTCTTTTTGTATTCTTGCACCTGGTTAGATGTCCAATGAATCGTATGCTTCAATTTTACAAAAAACGTTCTCAATTTTTCGAGGAAACAACCAAAACTCGTAAAAAAACAAAAAAAGTTACTTTGTCCGAAAACGACCATCATTAGCGATTTAATACGCCAACAACTTTGATATAAAAATCAATAATAAATTACAACCCAATTTTTTCTCAATGTTCAAAAGACCATATTTTCCGAACCAGGCAACAGAGTAATAAATAAATTTGATTTTTAAATAAACTGACTTGTTCGCTTTGATGCAATCCCCGCTGGATTGGCCTTTTTTTCTTTCTGTGTGACTGTTTGAAGTCCACTTTGAAGAGTTTAGCCTGCCTGACTATTGTCAATTCCAGCAGTTTTCCCAAATTTCATGCCTGACTTTCTTCTCTCTTCTTATGTCAGCTTTTTTGCTACAATGTTTCTCTACTGCATCCCTGGTAGAGTTGGTCGGTCATCCAATCCTTTTTTCCTTTCCCACAACACCCAACAGTTCACGGCCGGCGTTCAGGTAGCCCTATTTTATGGCAGACCATTTTGCATCAATAGTTCTCGATGCTGAGTTTGTCTATCCGTGCGATTTTTGGAAACAGTTCGTCTATCAGAAGATGGTGATCGGAGACGACATCTGCGCTGCTTTTTCTAACATCCTTCACATTTTCAGTGCTGCCATTAGGCGAAACCCAATTGATCTTATGAGAATTTTTGTGGGAGAAAAGTGTATAATATGCAATTCTCGTTAATATGTATTACCTACGCCATGCTTTCCAATAATATCAGAAAGATCTATGTCGTTGTCTCCTCGCAAAATCTTTATGTTTCCAATTGGGGGATTGCGGAGAATGCTTTTAATTAAGTTCACAATCGAAGTTTTCCTTGTCGGCGAGTGTTGAAGTTCGAAAGGTTTTAACAATTCTTTCGACGATAGGTTTCCATTCAATCAGAGCTTGGGAAGCGTTTCGGCTGAGCAGGAGACCTACTCCGTGGTGGTGGGTCGCATTCGGACCCGTTAGACGGGAGTATATGAAAACTTGGACCGTTCCAATCTTATGCTCTCCAAAATCTGGCCATTAAATAAAATAAAGTTAAGTTTTTCTTAGTTATGCTTGTCTTGCAGCAAATGAGTGATAATGTAGCTCTTTATTAAACTTAGCAAGTTTCTATTCTGTTTTATTAACAGTTGTTTTTATTTTTTTAAGGCCACATTTCTAAGAAATAAAAGTAAATAATTAAATAAAGTTTTAAATTCATTCACGTAGTTGAAGCCACGAAATAAATGTATGTAGCACTAAAATTGAAACAACAGGTAGCAAATTATTTACATAGGTGCTACTGAAATGAAAACGATAACATAACTAGGGCTGCCATTCGGGGCTGGCTTTTCAAGATCCTGAAATTGTAAACCAAGATTCAGGAGTTTTCGGCTTTGCGAAATCCCGATAATTTGGTAAAAGTTGAAAAGTTAAAAGGAGAATCAAAGGACTTTGGACAAATCATGGTGAAGGGTATATACGACTTGGTAAAGCCTCAGATTAAGGCTACGAATAAAGCCAATTATATTACACGGTGAAAGATTTGTCCATTAGCAGTAACTTTTGGGACTTGTTTTAAGCGTTTAAACTATTCCTCCCTTTGACATATCCACGTGAGATGCCTAAGAAGGGTTCCGGTGATACCTGTAGAAACAAAAGGCAGATAGGGAGGAAAGGGAGTAGAAAAGTTAGATTTGGAGAGATTGAGTGAAGAAGCGAGGAGAGTAGCTAGGCGTACAGAATTTCGTGTAGGAGGGATCGTTTCATAAACTAAAAACCATTTGAGGAGTTAACGAGAACACCACCCGCTGCTCCTGATAAAGGAACTTATGTTTCTGCGTTCCACTTCTGATAGCTCAGAAAGTCTACTAAAGGATTTTATGCCTCGAAGTCGATGACGGTGATCTTCCAGAGTGGGATAGAGGCACAGAAGGTCCATGAGATTTTCTTCCTTCATGCAAAGCTCCGTCTAGTGATGGCGAAAAGTCTACTTCATCAAGGAGTACCAAAATTCTCTCTTGAAGGAGGCCCTAGGAGTGCGATAATTCCAATGGTCTCTGAAATACTAGCATGACCCCCATGGTAATGCTATGGCTCCATGCGCTAATTGCGTTAAGCCTAACTGCTGTACGTAGTGCTAGCTTTCTAGCCAGCAGATCCATTGGAAACCAGCGCAATGCACAGTGGTACCATTTCGTGGCAAAAAAATAACGAGTTATCATAGAGAA
Organism: Panzeria rudis; assembly: GCA_956483635.1. Lineage (NCBI taxonomy): Eukaryota > Metazoa > Arthropoda > Insecta > Diptera > Tachinidae > Panzeria > Panzeria rudis. Next base: position 126,385,249 of record OY101450.1, on the reverse strand, counting down.
ATAAGATTTGATACATTTGCCTTAATTGAAAAGGCTTATAAACATTCAAAATATGGTTGATATCAGCGCAAGGATTCGTGCGTGTCCTTCCTATATGTCCTTAAATGAAAAAAATGCCATAACTACTAAAATACTAATTATGTATATAAAAAAATTCACATAAATATTTAAAAATTTTGTCTAATTCGAACCAAAGATAACTTTTGCTCAAAAATTTTACCCTTGTACGAAAATCGTTCTGTTTTCACATAATTGTGAATAAAATCAAACCTTGTGAATCGATTTTAACGAAATATGTCTCGTTTTATTTGAAACATACTTACTTAACTATATGCTTATAGCAAAAGAGCGAAAATTTTTTCCTTTTTTTTTATTATTAATTTTTTAAAAACAAAAATTTTTATAATTTTTTTTATGAAATGTATTTTTTATTCGAGATATTCTCAAGAATGCATGTTTCGGAAATATTTTATTTGTTGTGGGTTAGCTAATCTATATGCTTACATTTCGTTGGGTGCTAATGCCAACTCATCGGTAGATCGTTAACCATGTTTGAAAAGTTTCACAAACAACACAACAAACAATTTTATTATATTTTTTGTTAATTCAATAATATCCCATGTAGAAGACACGCGTGTCGAAATATCGATTTTAAAAAATATTGCTAATTTTTATAAAAAGACCTCAAGCTTGACAAATGCAGACATATAGATTAGCTAACCCACAGCAAATAAATATATTTCAGAAAATTTTTTTTAAATTAAATTTTTTTTATAAGTTTGTTCAGCGACTGGGAAAAGTTGGTGGATTTTTCTTAGGTAAATTAAAAGAATAGACTCTCCACCTTCATTTCGCTGAGGTAACCAGACGGAGGCAAAGAAAACTGCCTATAATAAATTTTGAAAAGCCATATTGATTTGCTCATATTTATATAAAAAGAAAATAGTGGTGCAGTTCACACAATATTCGTTAACTGTTTACTCGTTAAATTGGTAAAAGTTTTTATATATTTTTTTGCTGTATAATCAATTAAAAAAAATTTTTGACAATAAAATGTATGAGAAATTTTGCCAATTTAATGAGTAAACAATTACCGAATTAGGTGTGACCTGCACCAGTGTATTTCAATAAAAATGCTACTAAAATTTTAGCAGTGAAAATAACTTACATGGATAACCTATTGGGTTGCATTAACATTTTCGTCAGTTCTCTCTGTAGAATATTTGAGTAACTTCACTAGAAAAATATGGGGTATTTTTACCTCCCTAGTGCTTCTTAAATTTTCATATATATTTTCATTTCGTCAATTATATCTACATACGTGCATACATACCTATTCAAAGATTTACTTTTCTTGTTTAGGTTGCCATGGGTTGATTAATTTTCAAATTAATAATTTAAAAGGAATTTTCAGACAAATATTATTTGGTGTAAGAGGTTCTTGTTATTTTAAAGGGTTTTAGTTAGGCAATAAAATCCAGAAAAAGAGAATTTCTAACATTTAATACATGGTTAAAATGTTTAACAGGGCTACAAATATAAATCGTTTTTTTTTCATAAAAAATTTCATATATTTCAGGACTTAAAAAGAACACGATTTTTACATTTGCACGCCTAAAGGCCCCACCACCTTTCCTTCCCGTTTTATACCTATATAAAGTTTAACGATACGCATGTATATAATTTTACACCGGTCACAATTTATTTAATATAAGGAAAAATAGCACTGCTAATACTTCTAAATTCTATACATACTTTATAATTATTGCCCCCTTGTCCCCACAAAAAAAGTAGAAAACTTATACATACGAACACTTTTTTTTAGTGTCATGCATGTTTTTGCTTTTTTACACATTTTTTACATCTGCAGAAAAAAAGCTTTCACTTTGCATATATCGAACAAGTTCAAGGTTTTGACGTCACTACCATAAATGCATATGAAAAAGCCAATAAAAAAACTATTAAATGAAACTAAAAAATTATCTCTACCTTTTCGCATACCAGTACCTCTGACTAAAGAAAGAGAGAAAAAAGTAACATAAAACCAATAATGTATGAAAATGTATTCATTTTAGTAGATAGTTTTTATGATTGTTTAAAGCTGTTTAACAGCAAGTATGTATAATAACAGCAACAAATTTTTTCTTTTCTTGAAGAAAAAATACAAAATCTTGAAGATGTTCTTACTGTGCCCACAAGATCATCAACATCACAGTGAGTGGTCAAGCATTTAAGATCATTACATACTTCTAAATAATAATGTCACCATACTAAAAGTATCTTTTACTAAAAGTACCTTTTAATAAAAGTACCTTTTACTAAAAGTACCTTTTACTAAAAGTACCTTTTACTAAAAGTACCTTTTACTAAAAGTAGCTTTTACTGAAAATACCTTTTACTAAAAGTACCTTTTACTAAAAGTACCTTTTACTAAAAGTACCTTTTACTAAAAGTACCTTTTACTAAAAGTACCTTTTACTAAAAGTACCTTTTCTAAAAGTACCTTTTACTAAAAGTACCTTTTACTAAAAGTACCTTTTACTAAAAGTACCTTTTACTAAAAGTACCTTTTATTAAAAGTATCTTTTACTAAAAGTAGTTTTTTACTAAAAGTACCTCTTACTAAAAGTACCTTTTACTAAAAGTACCTTTTACTAAAAATACCTTTTACTAAAAGTGCCTTTTACTAAAAGTACCTTTTACTAAAAGTACCTTTTACTAAAATTACCTTTTACTACAAGTACCTTTTACTATAAGTACCTTCTACTAAAAGTACCTTTTACTAAAAGTACCTTTTACTAAAAGTACCTTTTACTAAAAGTACCTTTTACTAAAAGTACCTTTTATTAAAAGTACCTTTTAGTAAAAGTAGTTTTTACTAAAAGGTGCTTTTAGTGAATACCGAAATTCTAGTTAGTTGAATTTTATTGTGTAAAACTTATTCGTCGCTTTTGATTGCTGTTGCCAATCATTTCAGTTCACTTGCTGCAAAAAAGCCGGTAATTGTATGAACTTTACAAAAACTAAAAATAGTAACTGCTTATTATTAGAAAAAATGCCGATTGTAAAATCTAAAAATAAATTTTAGCCAAATGCAAGTAGTTATTTTTAAATATACCTATTCTAGAACTATAAAACAGAGCAGAAAGAAAAGGAGTTCAAAATATAGACATTCATATCTAGTATTTTCAACTTGTACATTAAAGGCGTTTGCATTTTAATAGTGCACATTCGTAAACTTAATGAAGAATTCAGCGATACACAAAAAAGTAGTAATAAACCAATAACACAATCATCTACAATAACATCATCATCATCTTCATTTTAATAAGTCAGCCAAACAGCAATATCATCAATGTCGTCGTCGTATTGCGTTCAGTAGGAGGAGATGAGTAAATTGAGTACAGTGAACTTAAAAAAAGCTTTGTTTTCTTTCTGCTACGGATACAAGAACAAGAAAAACACACACTTTACACATAAATACACAAGTCATCTGGTTATGTACAATATCCCAGCAGACAATTTGATTTCAATCAAATGCTAACAACAAATTTTTTATTAAACAATAAAAAAGACTAGTTGACCTTTTCGTTAGCTCTGTTTTAACCCTGTTAACGTTTTGAAGAGTTTAGTGATTTGCTGTTTAAGATAGGTTCGGATCCGGGAGAGGGGAAAAGTGGATATTCCTTCCCTACTTCCTAAAACGAATAAAATATATACCTCATTTATTATATGTTTCTAAAACTGATTTTTAAAAATATGTAGTAGCAGGTGCGGATACAAGGGGAGGGAAAAGGGGATATTCCCCCCCCCCCCCCTCAAAACGAGTATATTTCTATAGAGTTTCTAAAATAAGTTTGGAAAAATAGTATGTTTTACTTAGAAGTTATTTTCTTCGAAAGTCTAAGAAACCTACACAATCCGTTGCTCTGCACTGATATAAAAATCATCATAACGCTGATGTAATATGACATCAATGCTATATCAAGTGTCTCGTTTTTGATCCCATGACAATTTTCATCATTGTAATGTCAACGTTTACATCAGCTGTCATATATGAAATTATTGAAATAATTATACATATTTTCTTACTCTTAATTGTTTATATTTTAGATTTACTTTGTGTTATTTTATTTTTTCTTCTTGATCCCAGGCTCCTCAATTCATCGCACATTTATACACTAACGCCTCTACCATTTCAGCTACGTCACCATCCAATACATCGGCAGCACAAAGCTAACAAAAACATTATTAATGCGACATACATATGATGACTAAGTGTCATCAATATGATGAAAAGGTGTCATACTATCCATTGTTTCAATGTTTTGTCTATGAATGTCTGCTGTACTGGCTTAGTTTTTAAAAAGACTTGCATATTTTATTATTATTCCAGTCATAGCATTGGTGACACTTAAACTATGACAAAATTCTATGACGACGTTTGTCCTCAGATTGATATACTATGTGTCCATTTTATTGATGACACTTTACATAACATTGATGTCAGAATTCTGATGATAGTGCGTCATCAATGCGATGATACATTTTTCTATGACTGTATACCGAGTGGATTGACATTTTTTTGCTCTTGGAATCGATTTTTAATTTAATTTTCAGGTTCTCTGGGACATGATCTCGTTCTGAAAACGTTGCATTGTTGCTTGTAAATATATAGAAGAATATTAGTTACTGGTAGTAAGAAGTTACTGAAGTTGTAAAATTTGTAGAGGTTTTTTTTTGTTACATTTCTGGTCATACTATTTGTCTTCTACATACTTTTTCAATATCAAGTGACAACAGAGAGAAGTATGCCTTTTTCGGTAATATGTGTTAAACCATACAAATAATTACTAATTTTATTATTTTTTCCGCTATTGTAATTATTTTGCACGTTCTGGTGAGTTTTTCTGTTTTGCCGACTTTGATTTATGTTTTAACGACTTTGCCGATTTTGCGTTTTTTCTTTTCAACGATTTTTTTCATACAAGCTATTTTTCCCCGTTTTGGCAGTTTTTTTTATTTTGGCGTTTTCCTTCGAAAACGAGGTTAATTTAACATTTTTCGGAGGTGATTTGGCTTCATAGGTGTTTCATGTTAATTCAACATGATTTTACAGTAATCTTCAAAGAACATTTTTCCTTTTGAAGTAACTATGTTTCATTTTGTTTTAACATTACCGTACAGTTAAATCAAAATGAACTTGATACTGAAATAGTACGAAGAATCATATTGAATCAAAGCTGTTTCAAGTTGAAGCAACGTGAATTTTATATTGAAACAACACGAAGAATCATGTTGAATCAAATTTATTTCTAGTTGAAACAACGTGAATTCGCCATTGAAGCAACACAAAGAATCATCTTGAATCAAGATAAACAACATGAATTTAATGTAGCTATTTTATTAATTATTTTACTTACGTGATGTGTATTAATTTGCATAGGCATCAGAAAATTTGTATTGTAGTTGGCTGCCCCCAGTCAATATTTGAACTAGTGCCACTTGCTTGGCTGCGCTAACAATTGCACCCACAACAGTTTCACACTTTACTTTAGATATGCACTAAAGCTAGTTTTACACCATCCCACAAGCGTTTCGACTTTTGTAGAAAATGCAACTCTGATATAATGTGTTGTTATTGTTTTTTTAAAGATTTTTCATAAACTTATTACATCAGGATTGCATTTTGTACAGAAGTCGAACGGCTTGTGGGATATTCTAAAGCTAGCTTAAATACATGCCGTCATAAATAACATGAATTTGATTTTAATTCAACATGATTTAATTGATAATTCACACCCTTATTCTAAGCTCTGTGACAAAATAAAAATTATGAAAATTTTTACATTGCTTAAAATATAAAAATTATCATATGTTATAATTTTGTCATTTGTCACAAAGTTCAGAATAAGGTGGTTAACATAAAATGTATTTGAAATTAAAGTTATAGTCATGTTGATTTAAAATAAAATGTAACGTTGATACCAATTATGAAATTTATTTGACATATTGTCATCATTTTATTTTAAATGAAATTTATTTGCTGGAGTTTAAGCAATTGTTGGTAAAGCACCAACGAAATGCTGCATATAGACAATTGCTTAAACTCCAGCAAATAAATTTCAGTTGATACCAATGATAATTTGACAGTGAAAAATATTAAATATTAAAATATTAAATCAAAGAGTAGTTTAGATTAATAACACGCTGTTACGAAATATGTAGCAAGTTTTTTTTTACATGTGAAAAACTATTTATGGAGGCTTGTAGGTCTAGTTGAGTAGATCATTTTGCAATTGAAAAATATTGTAATACATCCTCAAAATCGGAAGTTATCGATAAAAAATATAAACAAACAAAAAAAAAACAAAAACAAAAAAGACAAGCGGAAAAATTGCCAAAATGAAAAAAGGGTAAAAACGAAAAGGGATATATGTATGTGTATTCGTACGGAACCCTTCGTGTGCGTGCCAAAGTCGCACCTTACTTAATTTATTTTATTAATACGTAACAACAAATTATAACTTTTTTCAAATAATGAGAAAAATACGTAATAAGTTTATTAAAAACCAAGTAGTAGTTCTAATTTGAAACATAGTAGTAAGATAAATAAGTACCACTCATTACTTTGTAACTCATTAATAAAGTACTACCGATTACAAAAATGCCAAAAGTTTTCGCTGGGTAGGTCCTCCTCTGTGACTTTTATATACATCGTTTTGTAGTCGGATCGCCAGTTTCAATGATACAGATTTATAGCCCATTTTTTCCAATTGGAATCACTGTGTGTCATTGTGGAGGAGCAGTGATGCCAACTTTTGGAACCCAAAACATGCAAACATTTTTGACAAACTGAAAAAAGACACGTTTTAAAGCAATATTTAGTAAACTTTTTCGAAAAAGAGCAAAAAAGGGCTAACTTATAAAACACGTTTAAATTTTGGGATCAACTTAAAATCACAACCAATTTTTAAAGAAATTGAATATTATTCTAGACTCTTCTTCTTTTTTATTACTGGCACAGTAAACTAACAAAAGAAAAATAAGTAAAAATGATGTTGGCATATTAAGTCACAAGTCGATATTGCTAGAATAAAGGAAGAAATATGTAGTTTGCAAAAACGAAAACTGTACCCATATTGACCAAAAAGTAAAAAGGGGGTAAAAGGGCTAAAAGATAATTGTAAAATTTGCTAAATTTGTGCGTTACTTTGTTTGGGGCTTTGTTTCGAGTACGTAACTAAAAACGGACTAAATCTAGCCCGAAAAGGGCTACGTTGGCATCTCTGTGGAAGAGGGATTGTATAACCTTTTAACCCGACGTCTGTACCTTGAAACACTTTGATTTGAGGTGGTTTAACTCTTTTATTATTATTTTATTAGAATTTAAGTTTTCTGAGACAATTTCGAATCTTACCATCAGCGAGGTCATTTATGGCCTTTTTTACGATATGACAAAAAAAAACGATATGACATACTGTGTTGTCATATCGTAAGTTGTTTACGATATGACAACACTGCGATGGCTATCTTAGTGTTGGCATATCATAAAAAATGTACGATATGACAACACAGATGACATACTATATACATCGTTTTTTGTCATATCGTAAAAAAGCCCGTAAATGGTATCGCTGCCTACTATCGACATTTATTCGGTGTTGTTGTTTTTGTTTTTGTCATTTATGCAGTTGAAAGAAGTATTAATCGCTTTTTGTATAATTTTTACTTTCAGATGTATCCCAAGGGATTCCAGTAATATTCTAGGTAAGTTTTAAATAAAAAAAAAATAATGACTAATGTAAAACAAAGATTCTAGTTCTTAGTTTCACATAAATAACTGATTATCTCAGCTGTGGCATACCTCCCAACTGCCAAAGATGATATTTCTTCTGGTTTGGGTTTTTTCTTTGGTTTTATGGTCAATGTTGCTTCTTTGTTTTTCTAGTTTTCTTTTAAATTCATGTCAAATATGCGTTTTTGAAAAAAAATTCTTGTTGCTGCTGCTGCTTATTGTCTTGCTAGTTGTGGTGGCAACTTTTAATTTCAATGTTTTTACTTCTCGGTCATCTCATCTTGATCATCATCATCTTCAACTTTAGTAAAGTTATTTTATTGCAAGATTTTTATTTTAAAGTTTCTTGTCATGTCAAATTATTGCAGAAAATTGTTCGTTTAAAGCGGCTGCTAGACAGATCAATTATTTGGCCTCAATATGTGTGTTTGTGTGCGTTTGTTTACAAAAAATAGCTACACATATACGGAGGGGAAATATTGAAGAATATCAAAATGCTTTTGATTTTCATAACAAACGCACACAAACTGATATATTGAAGCTAAATATTGATTTGTCTAGCAGCCGCTTCTGTATAGTTTTTTGTGATATTGTTGTCAATAGTGTTGGTTTTGTTATTGTTCAAGTGTTTTACATTAAACGGGATTATATTGGCATCTTCATCTCATTCGGGCGCAAAAACAAGAAGTTTTATATGCATCTTAGGAAAATAAAAAAAGGCAACACAAATATGTCAAAAGATAATGGACTCATGTAAATATGATCGATTATTATTTTTAACAAGTTTTAGATAAAAAAAATATATAACTAAAACCATACATACAAATAAATGTATTGGTGGTATCTATATATAGTTAATGTTCAATCGCCATCATCCAAAATGGTGTAGAAAAAAATGAGATTGCAGTAACAAATATTAGCTTGTGTTCTAGGAAAATTTTGAATGAAACTTTTGCGTTCAGAAAAAAAGATCATGTAAATTATGGAAGTAAGAGTATAAATTTTACAATTGTACTGATAAAAAAATTTTGTGCTAAAAATACATTTCTTAAACGATTGATTATTGGTAGCTAGAGATAAACTTCTGAACTGCTGAACGAGTTCGAACTAGTTGGACCCAAGTCTATGTGAAAACCATCATCTCACCCTACAAGTTCATTAAAAATGTGTGTCTTAAAAGTCCTTTACAATACATGCTCGTCGCGACATCATTGTTGTGAAAGTGTTTGAAACAAAACAATTATCTTAAGCACATCTTCAAGACATCTTGTGCAACCTTCTAATGAATGGTAGCTATATTTGTCAAAAAAGAAAAAAACCGAAAGAAAAAAATATTTGCTAGGCGAAGTATTAGAAAATCAGGTGTTTGGGGTCTATTGGGGGATCTAGAGCATCATCAACGCAGCTTAGCACAGTGTTTCCTATTGTAAAAAAAATTTTAATAAATCTGTATCACCCTGTTAAAAGACACAGTGTGTTATAGGGTGTCAAAGTTGATTACCTCGGACATGTTGGTCTTATAACTTTTACAAATATTATCCGTTTTCAATGAATATACATTTTTTGCTAAGGGCTTGTATTAAAAATTATAAAATATTTTTTCCGACTTTTCGCAATGCTTTCACCGAAGATATATTTACGAAATGCGGAATTAAGTCGTGGGCAAAAGGATAAATTTTAAAATGCAAAGTCAAATATCTTTGAAAATATCAAATATATCTTAATGAAATAAACTGCCTTTTCTTCATCTTCTTATAAACTTTGGAAACTACTTACTGTCTTTATATAAAAATCTCTAGAACTTTTAACGAATATGTATGTTTCTTCTTTTAATTTTTCAATTAACTAATTAATTTTGAAGGTTTAGAGATTTTTTCTGCTGCAGTAATTTTTAATTGTAAATGAAAATGTTTTTTATTCTTGAATATTTTCACTGACTCTTGTTCAGATGAGCAAAAACCATGTATGTATATAGTTATTAAGTACACATCTAGTCGTACGTCATGCATATTAATTATTTATGTTCGTCATAAAGTGTAATGAATAAGAAAACTAATCGTTTGAATCAAACCTAATAATTTATGTGTTTAAATGTTAATGACTTTAAAAACTATTTAATCAATGCTAAAAGCCACAAGAAATAATCATGACAATGATAATTAAACCATTAAACTATTGAATTAAAGATTGCACCACCTGACAGTAATTAGGGTCACACGAGCCACTAAATAGTGACTACTTGTTTGTAATTAGATTTTTTTCTAATTTGCAAGTGGCATATATACAGAGGAACTTGTCTTTAAAAATTTTGCAGAATAAGGGTTCTACTTAAATAAAGGCGGATGTACATAACACGCGTTTACGCGTTACAGACTTCTGTAAAAAAGTTAAACTGTTTAAAACTTTGAAAATTGAACTTAAGTAAATTTTTGACTATCTCTGAGAGACTTTGGCCATGTTGAACACATCTTTACTTGTAGCTCTTACTCTTACAAAAAGTACCTTTTACAAAAAAATCTTTTACAAAAAGTACCTTTTACAAATAGTATTTTTTACAAAAAGTACCTGTTACAAAAAGTATTTTTTACAAAAAGTACCTTTTACAAAAAGTACCTTTTACAAAAACTACCTTTTACGAAAAGTATCTTTTACAAAAAGTAGCTTTTACAAAAAGTACTTTTTACAAAGAGTAGGTTTTACAAAAAGTACCTTTTACAAAAAGTACCTTTTACAAAAAGTACCTTTTACAAAAAGTACCTTTTACAAAAAGTACCTTTTACAAAAAGTACCTCTTACAAAAAGTACCTTTTACAAAAAGTACCTTTTACAAAAAGTACCTTTTACAAAAAGTACCTTTTACAAAAAGTACATTTTACAAAAAGTACCTTTTACAAAAAGTATATTTTACAAAAAGTACCTTTTACAAAAAGTACCTTTTACAAAAAGTACCTTTTACAAAAAGTACCTTTTACAAAAAGTACCTTTTACAAAAAGTACCTTTTACAAAAAGTACCTTTTACAAAAAGTACCTTTTACAAAAAGTACCTTTTACAAAAAGTACCTTTTAGAAAAAGTATCTTTTACAAAACGTACTTTTTACAAAAAGTACCTTTTATAAAAAGTACCTTTTATAAAAAGTACCTTTTATAAAAAGTACCTTTTATAAAAAGTACCTTTTATAAAAAGTACCTTTTATAAAAAGTACCTTTACAAAAAGTACCTTTTACAAAAAGTACCTTTTACAAAAAGTACTTTTTACAAAAAGTACCTTTTACAAAAAGTACGTTTTACAAAAAGTACCTTTTACAAAAAGTACTTTTACAAAAATTGTCTTTTACAAAAAGAAAAATTTCAATATTTTGTCTTAAAGCGTATGTTTGCATTACGCTTGAATAGTTAGTCACTTGTAGAACGTTTATTTAAATTGCGAAATATTTTATTGTTTTGTGTTTGCACACTATTTCTTTGACCTGTAGCAAAATTCAATTTTTGAAACACCTTTCATAGTGCAAATAATCATGGAAATATTTACCACGTTTAAATAATTGATGATGATGATGATAATGCCCTAAAAATTTGAGGTTTTAGTAAGATTTTGGCGTTGTGTCTATTTTAATCGACACAGTTTATTTTATATTTTTGGCATGATTAAAAATATCAATTTTCCAAAAAAGAAAAAAAAAATAAGTGACATTAAAAGACAATATTGAGGTTAAACAGAAATAAATAATGAAGACACTAATAAAGCAAACACTTAAAGATTTTCTTATTGGAAATACACCTATTATGAAAATAAACAATTATAATAAAAGTTAATTGACAAATATAATGGAAAAAATTAGTCATTTTAATCATGGCCAAGGTAGTTACATGTAAAAGGTTAAGATCAATGACTATTTCTTTAATATTAGGTGCAAATATACTTTTTGCCTTTGAGTAAGCTTTGCGATAAATAAGCTGCAGTATTGTCATAAACGCAAGAGTCATGCTAAAAAATAGAGTGCTATAATCTTATTATTGAAGACAGGAAATGTTAAGTTAAGTAAAGTTGGACCAGCTTATTTTCTGTTTCGCCACGCACGTCATCATCATACATCGGCTATCCGCAAAGTTACATGCAAACACCACATCATGAAATTTAACTGAACAATCGTTAAAAGTAAAGTATGCGAAATGTTATTTTATTCCTACACAGAGAAAACAGATTCATTGTGGCAACCGAATTTGTAGCCAATCGATTACACGATTAAATCAGTCTAAAATGTTATATCCTTGTTTTGGTTATATTCAAAAAAGTCCATACCAAGTTTCATTAAAATCGGAGAGGGTGAGATCTATTTCACCCTGTTTCTTAATTCATTTGAGGTGGATTAACTCTATAATTAAATGAATAATTAATTCTACAATCAGGTTCTCAAGTTTGTCTTCCAATTCTCTATTAAGAATAACAAATTAAAGAAATTTTCTTCAACAAAAAATAAACCAAAGTGCCATAAAATATTTCTTTTAAACTCATAATTCAAAAGAAAATTCCCATAAATTTCTGCGAAAAATACTTAATGAATATCATTAATTTTTTAAATTGTATATTTTCGTTATTCTGCTTAAATAAAAAAACAAAAATCGTTTCCAATCAAAAATGTTTTTCTAGGAAATTTGACTTGATTTACTTTTATACGTTTCTATTAGTAAACATTTTCGATTATTGATTATTTTATTAAATACATCCTTGAACTGCTGCAGTTGGTTTTGATAAATGTAATTTGTTGTTATTGCCCTTGTCTGTCGATTTGAAAGGATGTGTTAAGGAAATACATTTTAATGTCAGTGTTAGTATAATACTACTCTGCGTATATACTAGTATATATAGTACTACTATGTATAGTTAATTACTAGTAGTTTTTCCAACATTTTAATGGCATCTAAAAATAATAATAATTTTCCTATTTTTGAATATGGTCTTATAGACGATGCATATTTTTAAATGGCATTTGAAAAGGCAGTTAGTTTAAACACTATAACATTTATATTTGTGTAGCAAATATTGTGCTTAAAAGCAGAGTACGAAAAAACGCAGCGTCGCTCTTTTTTCTCTTTCTTGCGCTTTACACAAAGAGCGGCTCCCATTTATTATTACGCTGCCCATAAAAGGACCAAGAGCAAAAAGGAGCATTTTCCTCTGTGGTTTTTTGTGCCGTGCTTTTTTTGGCGCAATGTTAAAAAAAAGTCAAAAGAGCATTAAAGGCGCATGGCGCATTTACAGTAGTAAAAACTGTTAAAAATCCAATGGACATGCCACCGTAGTTTTTTGTAAAAAAATTCCAAACACACCGTATGTCTAAGTCCAAGTACAAATCTCAAAACGGCTATAGCAACAGTGATATGGCAGTACCGGTTCCGGACTTCCGCCTGAAATGGGTCAGTAGTGCAATTCGCACTTCCGGTTCCGGGCCGGAAGCTGGGTCGGTAGTGCAGTTTGCACTTCAGGCTCCGGCACGGACCGGAAGTTGAGTTGGTAGTGCCATTCATATTTTCGGTTCCGAAATGTCTTAACATTGTGGCACTACGAAGTAGGTATTTGGAAGCACTGAATAAAGGGTTGAATTCGTAAATGCAGCAAAGCACTAGACAAAAAAATAAAATGTGCAATGCGCAAAGAGCGGCACTAATAAAATGAAAGCGCTTGCGCTACGCATAAAAATTGGCTCTTTTTTCCGTACACATTTTTAACACGCTTGTAAGAAGTGCGCAATGCAAATGAGCAAATGTACCGCGGAAATCCGAACTCTGCTAAAAAGTTGTTTGCTAAAAGGCGGAAAATGTGTGTAAATGTAGTTGCCAATTAAAAATTTAACTGTGAACAAACTACAAAAAATAAAAAATAAAAACTATGTAAAAGTTGTTGTAAAGATTATGAGATATCAAACAGTTTCAATTAAGTGTGCCACAGTAATCTATAATATGAAAAAGTGCTGCTTTCGTTTTACATTTTTCCAAAGAGTTCAACGACTTATTTATTTGTACCTTGAACTTTGGAAGTTTATAAAAAAAATTTTTTCTTCAATAAAACGGCTTGTCTACGACTATGCCTTTAATGACTTGACTATGACTAGACTATGACTTGACTATGACTTGACTATGACTTGACTATGACTTGACTATGACTTGACTATGACTTGACTATGACTTGACTATGACTTGACTATGACTTGACTATGACTTGACTATGACTTGACTATGACTTGACTATGACTTGACTATGACTTGACTATGACTTGACTATGACTTGACTATGACTTGACTATGACTTGACTATGACTTGACTATGACTTGACTATGACTTGACTATGACTTGACTATGACTTGACTATGACTTGACTATGACTTGACTATGACTTGACTATGACTTGACTATGACTTGACTATGACTTGACTATGACTTGACTATGACTTGACTATGACTTGACTATGACTTGACTATGACTTGACTATGACTTGACTATGACTTGACTATGACTTGACTATGACTTGACTATGACTTGACTATGACTTGACTATGACTTGACTCTGACTTGACTGTGACTTGACTATGACTTGACTATGACTTGACTATGACTTGACTATGACTTGACTATGACTTGACTAGCAGTCTGCGATTTTGATAAAACTTTGTGTGGATTTTTTTTTTAGTATATTCAAGTAATGGATATCAAATTTTGGATTTCTAGCTCCTTCGGTTATGGAGATATGACGTCATCAAAACTAAAAAATGTATCTATAAATTTTAGTTTACTTAAAAAACTAATGTCTCCGAAAGTGCTTAAGTTACAGATCTCAGTAATATACCGTTTGAAATGTTACAAAATCCCCTCCATAATGACGCCACCTAAAATTTTCGTGGAGTACAAAAATATTTTTAAAAAATGTTTAGATACCCGAAATTTAAAATCGCCATATCTTAAAAAATGAAAATTTTAAAGTTTTGCGAAAAAATATATACAGTAATCCCTTGATTTACGTCGCCAAATTTTTTGTACCTATCAAATTTGATTTGCGTCTCCATTCGAGTTCCGTCGTTAAATTGTTGGTGCCTTCCAAATTCGAGTTGCGGCGCCATTCGATTTACGTCGCCTCAGTTGCTTACAAGTTATTAGCAAAACCCGGGGAATCCCAGAGTTTAGTTAAAATCTTTGTTTTTTTGCGGTCGGAAAAATTTTTGTTCACTCCCATTTCGATTTGCGTCGTCATTTCGATTTAAGTCGCCTCAATTATAAAAATAAAAAAATATATGGAAATCCAATTTTTATTATGTGCAATATCAAATTCGATTTACGTCGTTTCGAATTACGTCGCCATTTTCCGGAACAAATCACGACGTAAATCGAGTGATTACTGTATTTTATTTCAGTTTCATATCTACCGAGCCTACTTAGCCCCAAAGTGGTGAAATTCTTATATCTAAAGTTATTGAGAAAATTGTAGAAATAGCTAGAAAAATTAGTAGAATCCTCAATTACAGTAGTTTGCAATCGAAATGAAACTTAAAATAAAACTAATTTCTAAGATACCAGAACCCGAAACTAAAATTCATTTATTTTTCCACATATCCGCGAAAAACGTGATTGGTAGAAAAAATTACGTTTTTTCGCGGATATCTCGAAAATGGTTGGTAGGAAAAATTAAAGAATTTCAGTTTCGAGCTCAGCGGTCCATAATTAGCTTAGAAAGCACTTTTATATTAAATTTCATTATTATTGCAAACTGCTGTAATTGAAGATTCTGTTAATTTTTCTAGCTTTTTCTACAAATTTGTCTATAACTTTATATATAATAGTTTTACCACTTTGTGGTTAAATTATTTCGGTAGACATGAAAATTAACCAAAACATATATGTTTTTGAAAATTGTAAAAGTTGAAACTTTTTAAGCTATAGCAATTTTAAATTAAAATTTGTTTTAATTTTTCTAATATGTGTCTATAACTGCGGTAATAAACGTTTTACCACGTTGGCCCTCAGTAGTCTATGGAGATATGAAAATAATATTGAAAATTCAGTTAACTTTTCAGATTTTTATCGATAACTTTGGGTATAATAATTTTACCACTTTGGGACTAAGAGGTCTGTCTATATAGATATGAAAGTGAACCAAAACATATATTTTTGAAAAGTTTAAAATTGCCGTTTTTTTTAAGATATAGCAAATATAATTTCCGGGTGTATATATATTTTTTAAATTTATACTGTGGCCCGAGACAATTTTTGATCACTATATCCTGAAGAGGGTCTTATTACATTTAGAACGGCAGATTGTTGAGCTCTATAACTACAACATTTTTTGAGATATGTGTAATTATGTAGATGACCTCAACTTTGTTAGATATGTTTTTTAAATATTGATAATGTTATATCTCCTTAACTAGGCGACCCATGAACTTAACATTTTATATCTGTGTTTTAATTATATTAAAGACAGCCAATACCGCGTTTCATCAAAATCCGAGCGGGTGATGTCCATTTCACTCATATTCTTAGTTAACTTGAGGTGGAATAACTCTATGGTTTCACTATCACTTTTTCTAATATTTTTTTTTTTGATTATGAGAGAAGATCAAAATACTGATTTTAGCATGTTTAATAATTTGTAAAGATTAAATCGAAACAAGTGCAAATATGTATGTACCTATTTGCATTTGTCTTACTTTCAATATTGTATACTTTTTGCATTAATAAATCTAATAACATCGAACGTACAAGTATTATAAACGAGAATAGTTTGCAAACTGCAGATAATTAAATACTGTTACCTTATTGCATAAAAAAAACAATATCTTTAATCTATTCATATGTATGGTACATAAATGTTAATGACGGTGGTAGTGATGATGTCATTTAAACATTGATCATACAAACAAATTGATAAAAAATAATAAAATAGAAATAAACTCTCATACAAATTAATTATCTAATAAATTCAAATATTAAAGTTTGTATGAATGTTGAATGTAAACAATAAGTTTGAAATAAGTAGACACAACCAGAGACACTTACACAGGCACCGTATGGTAATCAATTCAACCAGTAGGTTTTGTTTTTTCTACCTCTCAACAGATTTTGTATAATAATTTATATTAATTTGTTATTGTCTTAAAAATCTTTATGAAAAGGGTTTGTGTGTAGATCAGTGGTGGCCAAACATAGACCATCTTATTCTTTGCTTGTTTAAATAAAATATAATATTGACTAAGTCAAGAATACCAGCATCGTTGAAAACATAAAAAAATCATGAAGTAGTAGCCTTTTTTTAACCTTAAAATTTTAAAGTAAATTTTGGGGGATCTCAATTGGCTCTTCAAAACTTAAGTTTTTATTGGCCGTAACTCCTAGAATTAAGAAAAGATATAAGTGAAATGGGTATCATGTTAAAGTTCTGTAAAATACCTTCCTACTGGTGTATAAATTTCTGAAATCTATTAACCCATTTTTTGTTATCTGACTTTTCACCCAGGATCACAGTTATCTTAAAAATTAGTCGATACAACGGTACATAACCAAATATCCACTTTTATAGAGAACCTTCCATGCTTTTATTTGGTGTATTTTTTAAACCTTTCACCAATGAAATACGTAAGTTATGGTACTTTAAAAATGAGTTTATGAATTAACTTATTTTTAAAAGCTCATTTTTATAGTGTCACAACTTACGAATTACATCGATGAAAGATTCCAATTACATATAAAATTAAAGCTTGGAAGGTTCTTTATTAAACTAAATAGATGCTTGAGTACCGTTGTATCTATCAGTCAGTTTTTAAGATAACAGTGCTTTTACGTGAAAAGTCATAAAAAATATTCTAAATTCGCTTTTGCTCGCAATGGGTCAATGGACTTAATACCGGTGGAAAGGTATTTCCGAGCTCTTTGTAATGATACCTATATCGTTTAAATCTGTTCTATATTGTAGGAATTATGATCAATACAATAATTAAAGTTTTGAGCCCCGTAACTCCGGAAACAAGAGTTGGCGCCGAAAAAAAATTATACTAAAATTTTTACATTACAAAGTGCTATTACCGCATAATTTTATTTTTATTTTTAACAATGTTGGTATTCTTGACTTTTTTCAGAATATTTTTATTAAGCTCCTAATTATTTCATATTTTTCATTATGTTGGCAGCACTAACTTGTTCATTGTCGCCCACAAAAATCGAAATTAACTTCGAGTATGATTAAAACTCGATACTGTAATATTGTAACATTTAAATTTTGTAATTTTCCTTTTTATTTTACAATAAAATGTATATCTAGGCACTAATTTGCTTTACATATTTTGTTATATTGTCTACACTGTTTTTGTTTTGCAGCTAACAAAAATAGAAACTAGTTTAATTTGACTACACGACAAAAGTAGCATGGATAAGAACCTCTAGTCGTGTAGCCGTAAAAATAATCATTTTCGTATACATACATGTATTACATTTTTGACATTTTCTAGTCGGTAGCCTACTGTGGTGAATGTGTTTAATGCAATAGGCTGTGTGTCTCACACACAGTGTACGTGTGTTGCGGGTAAAAAAAAACAGCATATACATGCCAGTATAAGAAATTGAGAGAATGTCCACCACTGGTGTACATACAAATAACTTTATAATTTGTAATGGCCCTATCTATAATATTAATTTACGGTCCCATTAAGTAAATTGGAAGTTAATTTTTTAAAAGGTATTTCAGGGGCTCTAATTTTTTTCTACCTGCACTCCACCGCTTTTTATTATTCTTACAATTCTGTTTTGGCAAGATCCAAATTCCAGCTATGATGAAGGGTATATCAGATTCGGCACTGTACTTAATATGTTTTTTTTTTATTAAAAGAATATTTATGCAAATTTTATTAACAATTATTAAAAGTTAAATGAATGAATAATAAAAGAGAGTAAGATCAAGATAATGACGTTAGGATCAGTGTTGCCGTTTCGCTGATTTTTGTGCTTTTCACATCTTCTTTTCTAACTCAATCTAATTGCTGGCTGATTCTCCTTCTAAACGTACATTTTGTGCTTTTTTTTGTTTACCAATGTAATCAATATATATATGAGAATATAGGATTTTTTTTAGTTTTCGGCTCATTCAATGGTTCCTGAAATAAAATTATATTTTTAGATTTTTTAACATTTTCGTGTGTTGAGTGCTACATTTCCTTTAGCGGTTGTTCCAGGAACGATTTTTGCGAAAAAAATACATCACAAAAAATGAGTATAGGGTTGGAAAGCACAATACATCTACTCTCTAAAAACAAAAAGTTATAATAATCGCAGGACGAAATTAAAAGTTATGACCACTTTTTCAATTTTAGCTTGGGTTCACATGGAAACATAAAAAGTTTGTATATTTTAAAGTAATTTTTTATAAACATTTATACATAAACAAAAAGTAGGCTAACTCTTCTTTTAAATAACACTTATTTTAATAAAATCGACTAACAATATCAAAAGTTATGTCAATTTCAAATAATTTTTTTTTTGTAAAAAAAATTTTTCAAGGAAAACCAGAAATTTTTAAACATTTTCTACCCTTCAGCTGCTGTTAACTTTTTTAACGTCCTAAAATTTATAGATAGATTTAATTAAAAAAAATTTTTTACGTAACGCTCAATACATTTTTACCCGAATTCAATATTTTTTCAGAATACACACTATATTTTGAATTGAATACAATTCAGATGTATAGTCTGAGGTGTATTTTAATATAAGCTCCTTAACCAGTGAACACATGACTTAGAATAGAATAGGGGAAAGATCTGGTCCAAAGACCGGCTCTGCGACACGTAGTGGATCTTTTGTGCCATAGATCTCTAAATTAAATGCATGACTCTCCTTATGAAAGTCAGCACAGAGTTTGGAAAAGGCCGCTTAATAGGATCAGAACACAGAAACTCAGAATGAAAATCACGCCTTCTACTATTAACACATGACGTATGTTTGACAGCACTAGTAAGTCATAGCTAGGTTATCAATTTTAACGTAATTTTGATCTACCAGTGATATACATTGTGACTAAATGATTTTATTTTAAATAAATGAAAATGTTATAATTCAGGACTATAATAAAATAAAAGGAAAGACTGAAGAAAAGCAAAATACCGGATATTTCTTTACCAACAGCTAAAAAACCAGAAGAATTAAAATGCAGCCTCTTAAAACGTCATCGGTATGTAAAATTGACTAAACGAAGATCATTATAATCAGCCGTGACACAGATTCCGTTCGGATTGCTTTTGATTCCGTAGTTGCCATTCCGAAAAAGTAAATTTTTGGTGCTTTATGGCCTTTTCTTATCTAGAAAAAGTGTAAATTTTTTTTACTTTTTTTTTTTTTTAAATGGCCACCTTTAAAGCAAAAATTGACCTTCGTGAGGGATGATAGAATAGTTTCTAATAAATTCACTTCATCGAAAAATTATTATATTACAAATTTTCATTAAAAAGTGCAAACAATGCAAAATTTTTTTTTGTAGAAAAGAAAACGCCATAAGACTCCGCTTATTTTGTATTTTGTATTTCGTTTTTACATTGATAAAGTTTTTATACCTTGAGGCGTTTGTTTACTCTTGTTTTTAGATGCAAAGCTCACATTGAGCTTTTTATTAACATGGAAAGCTCATGTCCAAATATTTATTTGACGCTCCTAAAAGTATGCACGTTTTTTAGTATTTACTGCATATGAAGTCAGTAGAAACGTTTTTTTTTTCAATTCCACCTTGAAATTTAAAAGCGGTTTGATTACGAAGAAAATTTTCGTTTTTCGTTTTCTTAAGAAGCAACTAACGGAATTGAAATCACTTCCGATTGAAATGGTATTCTGTGACATGGCTGAATGTCAGATATACATCACAGTTGTCTCATTCCATGTCAGTATCTCATGTACCTAAGTGCGAAATTATGAGTCATATATGAGTCAATAATGAGTCATTTCTTATGTAAAGTATGACATTTCGTGATATCATGCAGACGTCGGAATGATATAAATGTGTCACTAAAAAATTTCAATTAAAATAAAAAAATATCGATAACACTCAATACATTTTTATTGGGATAAAAACGATGACTGATTGATGAAACGCTTTGCAATATAATGAATATTTAATAAAGCTCACAAAAGTTTTAAATATTTAGAAGTACAAACCTACACTGTTATTTTAGTGTATGTTGTTAATGCAATTTTAATAATGAAACTAAGCGTACTAAAAACTCGTAACGCCCAATACACAGGAATGCAGACACCAACAATTTAAAAAAATATATAATTTATAATATTTTTAAAAAAATTTAATGCATAAAATAAGAGAACCAAATGCAAATATTATAAAACCGTTATAAATTTAATCTCGTTTTTGAAAAAATTCATAGTTTCTTAATGTGGAAAATCAACACTATAAATTACGGCCACGCCATTTTGTATGAAGAGGGGAAAAAGTATTTTTGTTTTGCGTTTTTAACACATAATGGACAGTCTTACACAAACAAAAAATTTATGTACATTTATTTACAATATATTAAATCATGCTAAAGCAGTTTTCATTTTAAAATTTAATCCTTTATTTTATGAAAGAAATATTTTACTATAATTTCAACGGACACGAAAAAAGCATTTAAAATGAGAATGAGGCTGTTCACCAAACATCTTTTTCTTATACAAATTGGCAACACTGTTATACGAATTATTGAAATGCAATCAATGAAAAAGCATTTGTTTTTCTAAATTAGCGGAATATTTTCATAGGAAATGATAATTGCAGGGTATTTTTTTAAATAAACAAACACGACCCGCAAAGCGTTTAGCTTGTGTGCGGAAATGACCGAGGGTTTTTGACATGCCTAATCAACAAAGTTTTATTTGTTGAGGGTTAAGCAATATCTATATGCATTTCATTGGTGCTGTACCAAATCGTCAGTCTACCAATGAAATGCATATAGACATTGCTTAACCCTCAACAAATAAATCTTTATTTTAAATACAAGTGGGAGAATATATCAAATAATAAATTTAATAAATGCCTAATCAACGATAAAAAAAAAAACCTTAGAAATTGTAAAATTTTAATATTAAAGAAAACAAATTTTAAATTTTGTCATCCAGAATTGAAGGCTGTTTTTAAATAAGGAATAATAACGTCTAGCATTTAGTCGGTCGCACTTCTTACTACATATTATTATTCGGCAACATTAGGGAAATATGTCCGAAGTCTGGAAATTTTATTTTTATGCAGATATTTAAATAGAATTAATAAAAATATATACTCCCAACTTCCTAATAATTGTTTTTTCTGTCTTGATGTGTACTTTTGTTGCAGTTTTTTCTTCAATCAAATATTCGCTCTCATATCAAAAATATTTATTTGTATGCACAATTCTTCAAATCTTATGCAAACATATTTTTGCCACACGTGACGGACGAGATCTGTTTGTTTGATTTTTTTTCTGTTTACGATTTTATTGCATTGTGTAGACGTTTGCGTAATTTCTTTTAGAATGTACATACAATTATTGTTTTTTTATAATTTGTTTATTTATTTGAGTCAATTCATTTTGTCTTCATAATTTTTAGCTTGTCATGTATTTAGTTGGTCGTTTTGTCGGTGCGCCATCATAAAAACAGTCACGTGGCGTAAACATTATTTGTGATAAATATTTAATAATTTAATTAAAACTAAATTACATGTTAGTTAGTTGTGGCTTTATCAATATACTGTTCATAAATGCATTAAATAATAATGGGTTTTCGTTAATATCATAATTAGAACACAGAAGGTATAACCAAGTAAACCAACGTAAAGTCATACACATCTTACAATAAAGCTATGTTCAAAACGCAGTCAAGTCGACATCAATTCGTAGCGTCCGGGGTTGTCCTACAATGATAGCAAAAGGCATGCGATTGTACCAACTTTGTTTACTGAAGATTTTTGAGTGGATCAATTCGTCAATGTCGCTGCGTTAATTCTCATTCATTTTTTTTTAGAGTCTTTAGGTAAACATTCAGATTTGACCACATATGATGACCCAGACAAGAATTTTGTTTGATATATTACAAAAAATCCAATAAATATATTGTATATTGGTCGAGCCTGTACTGTCCAGTCTGTGTATTTTTCCAAAAATCTTCATTTGTCGCATAGTGTGGACTGCATATTTTTAAATATATATAGATTCTTTCGAAGCAATGAGAATGTAGTTCCCTAAAAACTAAGTCCAATTTTTTTACTGGGACAATTAATATCAATTTTAAATATTCATAATCTCTTACACTGCGATTTGTTAATTTTAGCTTGAACTAATTTGGATTTTTACTGCATTTGGAATTTACTGCATCTGAAATTTTACTGCATCTGAATTTTTACTGCATTTGAATTTTTACTGCATCTGGATTTTTAGTGCATCTGGATTTTTAATGCATTTAGATTTTTACTGCTTCTGGATTTTTACTGCATTCGAATTTTTACTGCATCTTGATTTTTGCTGCATTTGGATTTTTACTGCAAATGGATATTCCGGCATTTGGCTTTTTACCGCACCTGGATTTTTACTTCATCTGGATTTTTACTGCATCTGGATTTTTACTGCATCTGAATTTTTACTGCATTTGAATTTTTACTGCATCTGGATTTTTACTGCATCTGGATTTTTACTGCATCTGGATTTTTACTGCATCTGGATTTTTACTGCATTTGGACTTTTACTGCATCTGGATTTTTACTGCATCTGGATTTTTACTACATCTGGATTTTTACTGCATCTGAATTTTTACTGGATCTGGACCTTTACTACATCTGGAGTTTTACAGCATTTGTTATTTACTGCATTTCGCTTTTTACTGCATCTGGATTTTTACAGCATTTTGCTTTTTACTGCATTTGAATCTTTACTGCATTTGGATTTTTACTACATCTGGATTTTTACTGCATCTGGATTTTTACTGCATCTGGATTTTTACTGCATTTGGATTTTTACTGCATTTAGATTCTTACTGCGTCTGGACTTTTACTACAACTTGATTTTTACAGCATTTGGTTTTTACTGCATTTCGCTTTTTACTGCATCTGGATTTTTACAGTATTTTGCTTTTTACTGCATTTGAATTTTACTGAATTTCGATTTTTACTGCATTTGGATTTCTACTGCATCTGGATTTTTACTGCATCCGGATTTTTACTGCATTTGGATTTTTACTGAATTTAGATTTTTACTGCATTTCGATTTTTACTGCATTTGGATTTCTACTACATCTGGATTTTTACTGCATCTGGATTTTTACTGCATCCGGATTTTTACTGCATTTGGATTTTTACTGCATTTAGATTTTTACTGCATCTGCACTTTTACTACAACTGGATTTTTACTGCATTTCGCTTTTTACTGCATCTAGATTTTTACAGCATTTTGCTTTTTACTGCATTTGAATTTTTACTGCATTTGGATTTTTACTGCATTTGGATTTATACTGCATCTGGATTTTTACTGCATCTGGATTTTTACTGCATTTGGATTTTTACTGCATCTGCATTTTTACTGGATCTGGACTTTTAATACATCGGGATTTTTACAGCATTTGGTTTTTACTGCATTTCGCTTTTTACTGCATCTGGACTTTTACAGCATTTTGCTTTTCACTGCATTCGAATTTTTACTGCATTTGAATCTTTACTGCATTTGGATTTTTACTGCATCTAGATTTTTACTGCATCTGGATTTTTACTGCATCTGGATTTTTACTGCATTTAAATTTTAACTGCATTTGGATTTTTAGATTTTATTCCCAGTAAAAAAACACTCTAAAAAACCCATGAAGATATAGAATTTGCGGTCCGGAAGTAGTGCAAATTTGGATAGTTTCTAATGAGTCTTACATACATATGCTTGGCATTAAAGAAGATCTCTTTTTAAATTACTAATCACGGAATTGGAGCCGATGTTAAAAAAAATTTTTTTTGGGGTTATTTCTAACATAGATTCTTTGGAAGCAATAAAAAATGTAGGGCCTTAAAAATTACTTCACTTATAAATATTAATAATCTCTTAGCCTGTAATTTTGTATAATAAAAAATGACCCTGCTAGAGTTTTGTTAATTTAAACATCAATTCAATTTCAATATGCGTATCCGTATCGGTATCGACGATATTTCTTTTTGTGGTTCGGTATCGGTATCGTATCGGCAAAAAGAGGTATCGTTACATCCCTAGTTTCAAGTTTTAAAAATGTTAGCACGTATATGGGAGGTATTAGCTTTTTAGTGGGTATAATATCAGTCTAGATTGAGATATGTTTCTGATATTCTTTTTAAAAATAAATAAGGTATTTAAGAATACTTTTTCTTCTGTAGCTTCAAAATTTCCGTTTTTGAGATATGACTACGTTACAATAAAGGGGGCCTGTACTAAATAAAATACGTATGAGTTATGGAAATTCTTCTAAATAAAATTATAACGTATACGTATTATTATATAAATAAAATAATTAATATAACTTATACGTATAGAAGCGTTTAAGAAAATAACAAAAAATTGTGGTATTCACAAGGTGTCTTATCATGTCATAATGTCATAAAGTGCTAATATTTTAAGATAGTTTAAAAACATTTTTATTGTGCTTCAAATAAAAAAGTCCTAAAATAATAAGACTTTTTGTGCTGTGTTTATTGTTTTGTTATAACTACACAGTAAAAATCTGAGCCGAACGGTCGAAAATCTTTAGTCGAGCCGGTGATAATATTATCAACCCGCCGCCATTGATATAAATGAACGTATGTAATATGCAGTAAAGTATGACCTAAAATTATTTCCAGTTTTATAACTTAACATTTGATTACATTTTTATAGCTGAGAGAAAATTTTGCTTGTGTACTTTAGCTGGCTGGCAGCCACCTAACGTTTTTCCGCTAGCAGCCTCGTGAAAAATTAGTCGGCTCAGTCACCGGCAACAGCTGGTTTCGTTTATGTTTATGTATTGGAAAAATTTCATTTTCGGTGTGCGTGGAAATTTGTTTTTACTTTAATTAAAAAAAAGGATATTCTGCTGGGTTTTATTTACTTTATTGACAAGTTGAATAATTTAAAAACAAACAGGCTATTATTTTAATTTTTTCACTTGTTCTTGGCATTCTGATTTCAAGTACTCGTATATATAATTGCTTTTTTTATCAGCTGACACAAGTTTGAAATAATACACTAACTTATGAGGGGTTGCTCACAGCAGTCATATTTTTTCGTGTTATTATTTCAAAACATATGACTTTATGGCTACGTTGTAAATCGCCCAAATATATTTAGCTGTAGTACAAAAGTATAGGGAAAATTGGCAACAAAACTAAAAAATAATACTTAAGCAATAAAAAATGTTTAATCGTATGTCGTATTCAGCTCTCTTTTAAATATGAATTGTTACCGTTTTGTTTCAAAGTTGAAAAATATGTACACGTTTTTACATATATCCAGATAGTCAATTCATAGTCAACTCATACGAAGGTTTTCCTGAAATCAAGTACAGAAAGATTGATTCAAGTCGGAATATTCAAGTGAAAAATATACAATTTTAGCCTGATTAGGCGTTATTCATGTAAAAAATCTTATCTTAAGTACGAATATTTTATACACAGTCGTACTCATACTGTGTTGGTGTTTATTTGCTTGATGATAGCCACAAATAACTGTTACGCTCTTGTTGTTGTTTATTTTCATTGCTCGGGCATAGCCGACAAGTAGCTGACAAAGATTGTATTATTACATGCTTGATTCAAAGCCCGCTGTATACTTGAATCAATCCCGCCGCGTACTTGAATCAAGTCCGAATCAGGCCAGCTTTTACTTATTTAATCCTGAAACAGAACAGACTTGAGAATTTTTATTTTTACTACTTATATAATTTTAATACTTTTACTTACTTGTTTTAATTTAAAATTTATTTGTGTTCATTCCTAGTATTGAACTTAGCTCATCATGTTAGTAAACCAACGCCTTAGAACACTCAGCTAACTCAGTATAGAAAGAATGACAGCTAAAATACAGTATAAACCATTAGCATGTAATACGACGTTTGTAGGCTATTAGTCGGCACTGCACGAACAAACAGAATAACCAACAACAAAACAACAACATAAGCACAACATGCGACTGAAGCTATCAACAAGCAAACAAATACCAACACACTACGACTGTGTAAAAAGTTTATAATAATAATAGTACAAGATTATTGTAAATCTGTTGAATTACCTGGTTTTATTACGTTAACCTGGTTCTATTACGTTATTCAATTCCCGGGACTCCGGGAATTTCTTTTTTATTTCCCGCTCTTTCGGAAAACACAAGAGCCCGGGAATAAAAAACACCTACTGCTAAGGCTTAAGCAGTAAGTGTTTTTGTTAGAAAGAAAATAAAAATTTTGTTTGTTTGTAATTTTTTTGGTCTTGAACTTAGGTTCTCTCAAGTTTACTCATGTTTATAAACCGTAGGTCTTTACCGTCCCAGCTGAGGCCTCTAGACAAATAACGATAGCACAAAGTATACATAAACATGTGGTAATTTGCTTGATTAAAATACAGAAAATTTTGTAAAATAACTATTTTCGTTGTTATTATTTTAAATTGGTAATTTTAACCATAAAAATTGGTAATTTTACCCACAAAAATTGTTAAAAATTAAATTAATAGTTTTTACCATCAAAAATAATTTAAACTTTCAAAAAGCGTTTTTCCCAAATTTATATTTTACAATTCAATAAAATGTAATATTTTGGTATTGAACTTGGGTTCTCATGTTTATGAACCGTACGCCTTTACCATCTCAGCTAAGTCATCTTGTTGAATAAGGATAGCACAAAGTAACCACAGACATGAAATGACTTACAACTTTAAAAAGTTATTTCAACAAATGAAAATTGTTATTTCATAAAAATTGTAACAACAATTCACAATAACAGTATAATAACTATTTATATTGGTTAGATTTACCTATCATTTTATTCTGAGTGTATGGAATTCTTCGTTTTGCTAAAATAAATTAATTTAATTAAGAAAATTATATGTACTGTATAATTTTACATTGAGTGGGAGGGAATTCCCGGACTCTCGAGAAGTTACAAACTTAATCCCACTTTCCCGGGAAATGAAAAAAATTCGGGAAAAGAAAAACTCTAACTATCAATCATACACTCTCATGTTATCAGATAAAACTATGATTGATAACTAAATACATATTTCGTAAATGCGCAGGAGCTTAAACTTGTAAATGCCATATATAATAAGCGTGTATTTGTGTAAGCAACACAAAATGTCAGGACATACAAAAACATAACTTTTCATTAAATTAACTTTGACAAACTCATTTTATATGAAATTAAGTCAGATTGGTTTGTTTTATAACGTTTCCCAAAATATATCGTTTAGATTGATGGCCGTTCGTAAGCTGGTCCGTATCTGAAATACTTTTTAAATATCGTACAAACTCCTCACACAGATGTTATACCGTTAATATATTGATGTATAGAAAAATCTATTGTTATTGGCACCACTTTCCTCGAAAACCTTGACTCATCATTAATTCTTATTCTTTCATTTCTAAATCAAAAGTTCAGTTTTTCTTTCTTTCTGTTAAAGCCAAGAATTTACATAAATCAATACAAAGTAAAGTTCTTAATAGTTTGTTATAACTAAACAGAATGAAGAAGAAAATATATAAGTAATATTCAAATTGTGTGTGTGTGTGTGTATAACAATATACTACTCTGCATTATAAATTCAATAAATGTTCTTGGTAGAAAGAACATGGGCATTTCCGCTTTTCAAACAAAACAACACAATCGAGCAAGAGCAACAACAGAAAATGTTAGCAAGAAAAACCTTTGCCCTTGTAAAATACGAATTGCGAAAAAGTTTATGAATTTGTTTTGTACTAGCGCACAGTGGGGCAGAATCAAAATATTTGGAACATAAATCAGGCCCCAGAAAAAAGTTTTGAAATTGGTTGAGGAACAAAAAATGGCAGGAAGTAAACAATTTTCATGGCCAAAGCGCCCTACTTTGAGACTTCATAGCAAGTAAGAAAGCTGCTATTTACAACATAAATATAAATACTCCTCTTTTATGTTCGTGTAAAATTTTATTCTGATAGAACTATTCGTTTTGAAATGCCTCATTTATGTTCCAAAATTTTGTTTCTTCCCCACTGTACAGCGCGCACCAGTGTGTTTGCATGAAAATGTATAATATTTGTATTAGAGTATGTGCATTCAATTGCAAGTTGTTACTGCGAATTAGCTGTTAAAATGCCATAACACTCTATTTGACTATTACGATGGAATTTTAATGAGATACCAGAGGCGTTTTAGTTCTCCGTTAGGGTTTGTTATCTGGAATACAAAAGGGAAATTGAGAAAAATTTTGTTTTAAATGAAATGTTTTTTGCTATTTCTTAAATTAATCGCGCTTTGTTTTTTTAAAAGATAATTTTTGTAAAATATACTTTTTGTAAAAGGTACTTTTTTTAAAAGGTAATTATTTTTAAAGGTACTTTTTTTTAAAAGGTACTTATTTTAAATGATACTTTTTTAAAAGGTACTTTTTTTAAAAGGTACTTTTTTAAAAGGTACTTTTTTTAAAAGGTACTTTTTTTAAAAGGTACTTTTCTTAAAAGATACTTTTTTTATAAGGTACTTTTTTTAAAAGGTACTTTTTTAAAAGGTACTTTTTTTAAAAGGTACTTTTTTTAAAAGGTACTTTTTTTAAAAGGTACTTTTTTAAAAGGTACTTTTTTAAAAGGTACTTTTTTAAAAGGTACTTTTTTAAAAGGTACTTTTTTAAAAGGTACTTTTTTAAAAGGTACTTTTTTAAAAGGTACTTTTTTAAAATGTACTTTTTTAAAAGGTACTTTTTTAAAAGGTAATTTTTTAAAAGGTAATTTTTTAAAAGGTACTTTTTTAAAAGGTACTTGTTTTAAAAGGTACTTTTTTAAAAGGTACTTTTTTAACAAGGTACTTATTTTAAAAAGTACTTTTATTAAAAGGTACTTTTTTAAAAGGTACTTTTTTTAAAAGGTACTATTTTTTAAGGCACTTTTTTCAAAAAGGTACTTTTTTAAAAGGTACTTTTTTAGGTAATTTTTTAAAACGTACTTTTTTTAAAAGGTATTTTTTTTAAAGGTACTTTTTTAAAAGGTATTTTTTTAAAAGGTACTTTTTTTAAAAGGTACTTTTTTTAAAAGGTATTTTTTTTAAAAGGTATTTTTTTAAAAGGCACTTTTTTAAAAGGTACTTTTTATAAAAGGTACTTTTCTTAAAAGGTACTTTTTCAAAAGGTACTTTTTTAAAAAGGTAATTTTCATACAACAGTAACATTTTAATATATGTGTGTGTGTATATCTACGCCTTTACGCGAAATGATCGTAAGCGACATTTTGCAAAAAACAAATTTTTTTATTGAAATCAAAATTTTATGAGCCTACCACTAGTTTAAAATCGTGAAAATGTCAATAATTGTTGATAACTTTTGAAATACAGGCTGTAATTTGATCGTGAAATCATGTTCCTGAAAATTTTAATTTTTGTCGCTTACGATCATTTGGCGCTAAGGGGTCGATTGTTTTTGTATACACAAATGTATGCAGCTTAATGAAACAATTGTTTCGTATTCCCGGTATAAAAATCGTGACTAAAAATTATCTTTCTTACGTTTAAGTTATACATACATATAACAATTCATAATATCGTAAAAAATAGTATCTAGAATTAAAATCCGTTTAAAGTACTTGAATTTGTGAATAGTTATTATAAATTTTATAATTTTTTCCCATTCTTCTTTCTCTCTGCCTCTAAAAAGTAACAAAACAGAAATAAAAGTCTGTTAAGACAACAATAAAACCAGAAAAAAGCTTCTGAAAATTTAAAAAAAAATAGTCACGAGAAGTACTGATAGTCAGTCATTCTGTTGGTTGTATTCACTTTTATTTTCGCTTTCCTTTAGCAGTTATTTTATATCTTAAATATGTATTGTATTTGTTATATTTGTTGTAATAAAACTTTTTTTCTACATAAATAAAGAACACTCCTTGCGGCCAGTTTTATTCTGTTTTGTTTGTTTTTCTCTATAAAATATCAGTTTAAATAGTATTTTGTACACCAACTTCAGGGATGCAAAATGTAAAATTATAAAATGTATCGAGATTATTTAATGGCTTTCATTTTCGGACTTAACAGCTGATAACACTATGGTGCATCAAGAAAAATTGCAAGGAATGCTACTGTGTTAGCCCCAGGCCATGCAATGAGCGGCAAAGCGGCGAGTGGCAGCGCATATGAAATACCATTGATTTTTAATTTTTAATTTTTCTGAGCGGCAAGCAGTACAAATAGCAAAAATTACCTGAAGTATTTAAAAAAAATGCTGCAAATTTGGAAACATTTTAGAATTGAGGATAAATCAAAAACTTTATGCTTGCTTTTGAATATATAAAAATAAAATCATCACCCTTATCGGGAATAAGCGGCGAACATTGTGTTCGCGTGAAATATTTCCCATGAACAAAAAATGGTACAAATAACTAGCAAAATAATACACTAACACAACAACAACGCAAACTTGGCGATCACTATTTTACTCAAAGGGAACATATTTCACGTGAAGTTTTAATCCCCATAAGGGTGCATATGTCAATATTACATTAAAAACAATAAAAAATTATCCAAATCTGTTTTTGGTTTCAATATAAGCTGCCGAGCGAGAATTTTATTGCTATTTGCAAAAACATTCATTAATGTGTTTGCTTAATTTTCCAGTAGTATTTATCCAATAACTTTCAGTTAAAAAATTTTTTTAATACAGCTTCCTTTGAAAAAAAAATTTTAAATTATCTTTACATAAAATTGCACAATAATTACAAACACATTTTATGATCCTAAAAATTTTATTTATATTGACAATGACATTTTAACAACTAACCGCTCAGAAATGCCGTTCAGTAACAAGCCACTTGCCGCTCAAACTCACCGATCACCGTTCTGCCGCTCGCCGCTTTGCCGCTCATTGTGTGTCCTTGGCCATATGGTCTCCTAACTATAAAAACAGTAGAAATTTTAAATTCTATGGATATATTGAAAAAAAAAACTTGCGAGCGAAGTTGCCTATGGCACGTTATGCATATGAAATGCAGCACATAAACGTTTTCTATGCTGGGGTGTAACAATAAAGATTTTTAACTTGAAAAAATACGTGTAACAAACAAATACGTGTAACGAATACTGGTAATGCCAACTGGCTCTTCACATATTACTTAACGCTATTTTCTGAGTTTTTATATGATATATTTTCTTATCTATCAAATATTATAGCGAGGAACTGCTTCGTTGAGAGGAAAATTAAAAAAAAAGTTCGGCAATATGGTACTTTCCAGTTACAAACTGAACTTGACAATGTACCAACTTTAACAACCCTGTTTCAAATTCTTGCCTGCACACACACACATATATATATATAAGAGTACCTCCAACTATCCCGTATAATATTTAACGTTGTTGTACATTGTGCTTTAAGGTCATACACCGCATGTTGATTGTCATTTAACGTCAGTTGACGTCGCATTTGAAACGGATGTCCTTGAAAATTTTTCGCAAAAAGAAAAAAACAAATAAAAATGGTAGAGCCAAAGCAACAATTTACACGTAAGTTGAAAATATTAATATATGTTGTTTTATTGCACTCATGTTGTTGTCCAAGACTCCATCCATGCTGCAGCACCAACCACAGACATCCATGCATGATAAGTTAGTTTGCTTTTTTTCGTACTTTGTTTGGTTTTTTTTATTGTTCTTTAATACGTTCGCCACATTTGTAGCCACTTTGCTATGAGTGTGTTTGTTGGCCCTGTATCGTGTATGATGTTTAACAATTAGCCAACCAGCTAAATATCCATCCATCCATCTATCCTTCGAGTTAGTCAGTCAGCTACTCAGTTTATCTTTTTTTTGTTTTTGTACTTTATTATAACTATTTGGCTGCTACTGAATGCCAGTAGCTGCGGTTAATAGTTGTAGAATACAACTTAACGATTCATGAATTTAAATTTTCAATCTGCTTTAAGAATGATATTTCTTTCATATTTTTCTTAGCAACTGAATAAAAAAACCTCAAAGATTTTCACTTGGTACCAAGTAAGCCATTTCAGCAGCCATTAGTTGGAGGGTAATTAACCACAATAATTTTATGAAAATATTTTATACATTCCTTTATTGTCATATAAGCAAAATATTTTTATAATACTGTATGCTACTCTACATATTAGAATTTAGCTTTAATGTCTTGACCATAAATATCTAAGCAGAAAAAACTACACAGTACAACAAAACAAAAAACATGGTTCTAACGACTGATTCTGGCAGAATGCACCAAAAAATATGTTTACGTATATTGACGTTTTAAAAGCTTATATCTGGGACTCATTTTAGAGGCAGTTAAAGTTCTCCAATTGTTGCAAATGGTTCCCCCTGGGACATGGTTCTGCATCTTGGTGGCTAACCACACCTCTGTATTGTGCTTTCTAGTGAAATGGTCCCAGCAAAAATATCCGTCTATCGGAAGCAGGTTTGTAGGGAGAGAGGTATCGGTACTCTCCCTTACCAACCTGCTTCGGTATTACATGGTTCTTGTACGGGATGTCCCAGTTGGTAGGTCTCGAGGTATGAGCTTCTTTCTGTGCATCCTAGATGCATTAATCTCACGTCTTTTTTATATTTATATATATTTAAAAAAGTTTTTCCTCGTTATCAGCCGTGTCACAGATTCCGTTCGGATTGGTTTTAATTCCGTAGTTGTCATTCCGAACAAGTACATTTTTGGTGCTTTAGATTCTGTTTATTTTGTATTTCGTTTTTACAATGATAAAGTTTTTATACCTTGAGGCGTTTGCTTACTCTTGTTTTTAGATGCAAAGCTCACAGTGAGCTTTTTATTAACATGGAAAGCTCATGACCAAATATTTATTTGACGGTCCTAAAAGTATGCACGTTTTTTAGTATTTACTGCAAATGAAGTCAGTAGAAAAGTATTTTTCAATTACACTTTAAAATTTAAAAGCGGATTGATTACGAAGAAAATTTTCGTTTTTCGTTTTCTGAAGAAGCAGCATACGGATTTGAAACCACTTCCGATAGGAATGGTATTCTGTGACAGGGCTGTATATCACAATTTTACAATTGGAAATTATATTATATGGTGTTCATACATGCGTTTTTAATTGAAACAATATTCAGTTAATTGACAATTTATTTTTAGTGTTCATACACACTCAATATTGCTATGACAATTAGCATTTGACAACTGAGCAGAGTAACAAGCCGAGGCAAAATTATCGGCGGCGGCGGCTGGGCAGATTTTGGGTCGGCGGCGGCGCGCCGACAGAATTTTCGGCGGCTCACCTATTTACGGATATTTTGGAAAAAAAGGTAGTAAAAAATTTTTTTCGAAAAAAGTACACAAATTTGCAACCCAGTCGTGAACAAATTTAATAACCGAACTCGGCGGCTGGTTTTGAGCCGATGCGAGCCGACGTAATCGGCGGCGGCGCGATGGGTAAAAAAGCAATCGGCGGCGGCGCGCCGTCGGCTCAAAATCGACTGGCTTGTATTTCTGTTGATGAGTCAAATTTCAACAAAGTGTGTTCAAAAAGTACTGTTGTTGTAAAAGCATGTTCAGTTAGTATTGCTTTTTTTACTAAACACACTTTTGACAGTGTTGCATTATAAATTTTACTCATTATTAAAGCAATTATCTCTTAATTGGCAATAAGTAAATTGTAATTTTTGTATGAAAATTTTGTCTCAATAATGGACTTAATTGTTATAATTTGAATATTGCTACATGTATGAACA
The DNA here is from genome assembly GCA_956483635.1 of Panzeria rudis. Lineage (NCBI taxonomy): Eukaryota > Metazoa > Arthropoda > Insecta > Diptera > Tachinidae > Panzeria > Panzeria rudis. Next base: position 126,350,548 of record OY101450.1, on the reverse strand, counting down.
CCATATTACACTACAATCTACTTTTATTAAATACTTTTTGTTCGCGTAATGAATCAAGAATCGATCCAAAGATCTCCGCATGGTAGTTTAGAACACTTACCACTGAGCTACCGAGGCACATTTATTTTCATACATAATTCGATGCAAGAATATAAAATCAAATTACGAAGTAAAAACAACACTCGCATCCATATTTGAATCCACGTAAAGGTGGATTTAGACTAACTGTGTTTTACATCTGACTTGTCAGTTTTGAGACCCACATGTAACTTTGCGTGTCTGTCAAAATTGTCCATTTACAGACGATTTTTAATTTTTGCTGTCACACGTACATGTATAATCGCATCTGACATAGCCTGTCAGTGACGCCAACACATACTTGTTAACTCAAAACAGCTGATGTCAGATGAAAATAGAACGCGCTCTAATTGAAAATTTTGTCGCCTGACTATAGTTCTGTAAATTTCAGGTGGCAATGTTTCAAAAGGTTCACACGACATGTATAGCTTTTGCAATGGGAAATTTGACAATTCAGATGTAAAACACAGATAGTATAAAACTATCTTAAGCGAGAGAGGATGCACTATAAAAAAGTGTGAGTTGAATAAATAACTTCGGGTTTAAAAAAGAAACATGAAAAAACATATGTAAACAGCCGACAAACGGCGTCGTGTTTGGTAAATTTCTTCACTCGTTACTTTATTGCATGCTCGTAAGGCAGAGAGGATGCATTGTGTGCTTTTCCGCATCTCCGATGCCCTTCTAATTAATCTGTTTTTCCAGATCTTACCTTACCAGAGCAACGGGCGTGCATATACGTGTAAGTATTTAAAGAAAGAAGGGGAACATATGCGTGTCTGGAAGAATGTGGACAGACACATTTCTTTCAAGGCTCGATCATTAACCATACACTGGTACCACGGGAACCGGTAGCCTCACGGATAATCTGCCTCCTAGAAGGTTAAAGAGGTGATGTTCGCGATTTGCGACATCATATACTCTGCGACAACGCATACTCTGTTCCTATTGGGATGGATATGCTGGAGCACTCAACATGAAGGATGATTTTGTGACCAGTTGTTGGTTGAGGTCTCCTTTGGGAGTCCACGTGGTGGCTGTGATTGCTACCAAAATCGCTGTGAGAGTTGTTGGTTTAATGATTGATGCTCGACCATGGATGGGGAGCCTTTTTGTGTTGTTGCTAAACCAACAGCGGCTGCATCGGTGGTGCTTTGGGGTCAGGGGCCGGGGAAGGCCAGTATAGTTGTCGTCTGCCTTTGTGGTAGACTTCTAGATTGCTGGTTATTCTTTCGTTGAGCTGGGCTTCATTTCGTTAGTATCAGTTTGTATGCTGAGTTTAGATAGCTCAAACACTTTAACAAGGTGTTTTTGCACGGTGGGTGGCCATGCACAAGAAGTTGATACCTGTGTACCTGCACTCTAAAACACTTTTGTTGAAAATTAGGTCGATAATAGTCTGCAACACTTTACAGATTATTATCGACCTAAAATTACACACGCATTATTTTTGAACAAAATGTTTTTACTGAAAAAAAAAAACGATTGGCCGCGTGCAGGTTTGAACCGCGACCTCTTGACTGATAGTCTGACGTATCTACCATTTAGCCATAGCCGTATTATACTTTATGTTACATTTTTTCCACTTGGAATAAATATGTTTAATTTGAAAGGTTTTTTCTTTAATAAAATAACTACAAAATCGATGTAATTTTAGACAAGCAGAAATTTTCCACACAAATTTAGACAATATATGATCGTAAATTTGAAGTAATGTTTTAGAGTGTGTGTGTTTCTTTCAAGTCACACAGGTGTGCCTTCGGGAGATCCGATTGCATCCATTGTGATTCCCTTCGACTGGCACTCCTTAATTAATTAACCCCTCCTTTGTATCCAGCAAAACCATATTACCTGCAATTAAGCCACATAATTCCCATGATGAAGCTCCAGTTTGTACTTCGTGATATCACTAATGTTCTTTTGCGCACTTTTGCACATAGTTGTAGTGACTCGTCATCGGAAATCTTGCCAGCCTTACGTTTAAGGTATAAGATGTGTTGAGCACTTTTGTATAAAACACCATGGGAAACATTTTTGTAGAACATTCTAACCCTCTAACTGTTCGTGGTATGAGTCCTTTTTCTCTTTTTTTAAAAAGTTCTAAAAAAAACCCTGTCATATATTCCACAAAAATATTTGCCAGAAAATTCATAAAATTCTTCAAAATCACCCAAACTCTAGACTCAATTTGAACGTTCGAAATCATTCAAAACTTAAAATGTGCTTAAGGGTTAATTTCGTACTTTAATCACATTAGTATTCGGCATAGGATATCCTGTAAGACTTACGTTTAAAGTGTAAGACGAGCTCAACACTTTTATGTAAAACAATACAATGAACACTTCTGTAGAACATTCTCTAATCGTCTAACTCTTCGCTGTATGGCTCTTTTCGTTCCTTTCTTAAAAAATGGGAAGAAAACTAACCTTTAGTTTTTTATGGTTTTTCCCATAAAGTCCACATTTGGTCTAAAGCTCATAAAATGCTTTGGCGAATAAATGGGAGCTCATAAGAGTTTCTGCCAGTGGTATTTCTTTTTAAATCCAAGCTTTGGAATCTTAGAACATATGGTCTAAAATCAAAAAATTTTAATTTGGATTAAATTTTTGTCTGTGAAAATGCATGTCTAAAGTATATAATAAATATATGTTCCTTAAGAAAAATTTTTTATAGAGAAAATAATGATGGTGCTCCTTAGTCCCTGTCCACATGAGTCAACTTTGTTGTTGCTTAATATTATGAAGAGAAAAACAAAAGAGAGTTGCATGTACATGAAGCAGTGTACCCCTTCCCAATCTTCTCACCTCTCTCTCTCCCATAAGCCCAAAAGTTGTGCAGCAAAATTTGACTCGTATGGACATAGACTTAGGGCAAAAATTTTACTTTTTTTAATTTTCAAATCAAAAATTTTTTATTTAAACTATTCGATATATTGTTGTTTAATTAACAAACAAACAATTGTGATAATCGGTTATTTTTTGTATCCGGTATCTTGAAAATTCTAGACCAAAGATGAGAAAAAATTGAGAAATTTTAATTTGCAAATGAGAATATCTCACTAACTATAAAAGATAAGTGCTTAACCAAAAACCTTATAAGGGGCCATAAGGGCTATGAAAAAAATTACAAATGTTGAAAAATTTTACATACTTTAAGACTTCATAATTCCGCTCCTGAGTAATGTTGGCAGCTCACTTTCTTAAGTTAAATGGGAGTACTTCCCCGCTATGTCGATTTGAAATTTTATACTGATCGGATTATTTGTTTAGAAATGGCTGATTTGTTTCCAAAATATTTTGATTCAGTCCCACAGTGCATGGTGCACCACAAGGCGAATTTAACCTTATAAAATTCATTTCCTTGCTTGATATGTACAGTAATTTTAAAAACTAAAAAAATCTTTTACAAAAATAAACGGGTTCTTGAAAACTTTTAATTAGAATTAATTTTCTTCTTTACAGATTTATTGGAAGACCTCGTTTTAAAATTGTTAAATAATGGTAAGTCATTAATACTAATTATTTATGTTTTATGTGACTATATATTTTAAACTATATACATACATATGTACCCAGTAAAAACTTTGTAATGTATTGTCATTACTAAACAACATACTTTTCAACCACAAACTACATACCGTCTGAATTATTTAACAGTAGTTGTTCAATTACATACTAGTAAATAAACAAGCCATTTATTCCCTTATTGGCAGCGTAGTAGTGTATTTCCTTATCATACAGACGATAATCAGTTCAACCCCTGCGGAAGCAAAATGGATTTTTTTTAAATTTTTCCAGTGATTTTTTTTTTAAATTTTATTTTTTATTTTTTATATAAACAAAAACAATCCGCGAAGCGATTAGCTTGTCAGCGGAAAACACCCAGGGTCTATGGCGAGAATCGAATCCCCGACCTCTGGACTGACAGGCTAGCATCGCTACCACTCAGCCACAGGGGCACGTATGTGACATGTTTGTGAAAACAAGTTTTAAGCCCGTAACAATATAGCTGTGGAGTAGCCTAGCGATAAAATAACACAATAACTGAAAATGGCATGAGTTCAATGCTTAGCAGAGACATTTAATTTTTATTGTGTTTTGTGTATTTAATGCCTTCTAAATATTGAAATTTATAACTTGTTATTTGTAATCAAATGTGGTAATTACTTGCCTCCAATGACATCGCCATGTCAAAGTAATTGGTTAAAATACCAAAGTAGAAGTACTGAAGGGTATGTTTATTATCATTTTAACTCATTAATTTTCCATCGACATTTTTCCTGGGTATGTAAATTGGATTTAATCCATTTTATTTAGAAAGAATGGAACATGTAGGTGAAATACCTTAAATACAAATGAACACTGATAAGGAAGTGTTATGACCACCGAACATAACGTTGTTATGTTCTGCCGTGTAAGTTGAAATTAATTAACGGTAATGTTTTCATTTGTTCCAGGAAAGTATTATCTGATGTTCCCTATACCTTCTGTGTAAAATGTTACCAACTTTAACCTAAAAATTTTTTTCAGTACAACAATAGCCAATAGCCATTTTCGTTTTAAGATTTTCCCTAATTGCTTTACAGATCAAAACAACTTCAAACTCATAATCGTTTAAGAATATCTCTATTAGACACACGAAACATAAGTTTCTCTTCCTCTCCTTGTATAAATATGATGACTACTAATTGAAATTGATTAAAGTTTAATTTGATAGCATTAAATTTCCTTTTCACCTAATAATTTTATTTCATGGTTCAACACATCTTTCCAGTTCAATAGTGTGTGTACATTCGAGTACACAACAAAATACATTTACATCCCTACACACACATACACACACAATCGACATACTACATAGTTACTTAATGAGTTTTAGCTCCTCGTTATACCCTACACCAAAAATGGAAAGGGTATATATATAGGTTTGTCATTCCGCGTGTAATTTCCACATATTAATTTATGATCCCATAAAGTATAATATTCTGGGTCTTTATATATAGGAAATTAGAATTATCGTTGTACGTCTGTGCGGATGTCTGTATGTCTCAAATAGATTAGAATGGAAAATCAGCAAAAAAAAAATTCTCACTTGCCATTAGATTGGAGTCCATGGTTATTGCTGAAGGGCATATAAGATTCGGCATGGCCGAATATAATACTTTTACTTGTTTCCATATGAAACAAACAAACAAACACCTTATTAGCGAACCTGCAAGAAAGTGTGTAGGTGTTTTGGATTGAATGCATGAATAAGTGCTGTTGTATGAAAATCGAATTTTACAGCAAAAAAAAAAGAAGAAAAAAAGGTACAGCATTGACAAATACAATTACAAACATTAAACATAAACAAACTCATACACTCATACTAAAAACATATCCTTGGAGATGTGGGTGTAAAGAAATGCATAACACTTCAATAATTAAACAGCTCAATAAAAATTAATTTAATGCTCGTTTGAAAGAACATTTATTGAATAAAGCTGCAACATTTATTGGAGAGGGAGTTGGCTTGGCTGTTCACAGTTGAGTTTAATTGTGCAGGGGATGCAAAAGTAAGATTATTGTGTTACACGAAATAGATAAAAATTTTACCTTTGAAATATAATAATGGGTCGTTTTTTTTGCCGAAGTAATTTAGGGCTCCATACCCAAATTGTGTCTAAGGAAGTTAAAAATTAAAGGGTGTGCTAAAGCGAACAACGTAATATGTTGAATTACAATAAATTTTCATCTTTAGTGTGCTTTTTCCACAAATTAATTTCTAAGTAAAATATTTATAATTAATTTTAAATGAAGTTTATTTGCTGATAGTTAAGCATTGTCTATATGCATTTCATTGGCGCTTTACCAAATCGTCAGTAGACTTCAACAACAACTTTGAACAGTTGCAAACCTCTTATTTTATGCACATACTTTCAAAAACCATTTGAGAATTTACAAATGATAATAAGAAATTTATTATTTGACATATTGTCATAATTTTGTCATATAAAGGTGTAGAAAAATAAAATAGATTCATATCGAATAAAAAATTATTTGCTGGGTTTTGTATAAGTTTCAAAGCCTGCTATGCTTATTTTTGGAAATCATTTATATATTTGTAAATTCTCAGATGGTTTTTGAAAGTATGTATATAAGATAAAAGGTTTGTAACTGTTCAAAATTGTGTTTGAATTCTACTGACGATTTGGTAAAGCACCAATGAAATGCTGCATATAGACAATGCTTAAACTCCAGCAAATAAATTTCATTTAAAACAAATGATAATATTTTTGAAAATCACAAAAGAATAAAATAAGCGTAGTATGCTTAGAAACTTATACAAAATCCAGCAAATAATTTGTATTCGATATAAATATATTTTATTTTTCTACACCTTTACACAATTAGAAATCCATTAGATAACAATTAAAGTACTTATTAGGCAAAATGAAAAATAAAACCACAATTGAAGCTTTAAGAAATTTATTATTTGACATACTGTCATAATTTTATTTTAAATGAAGTTTATTCGCTGATTGTTAAGCATTGTCTATATGCATTTCGTTGGCGCTTTACCAAATCGTCAGTAAACTTTAGCCACAACTTTGAACAGTTGCAAACCTCTTATCTTATGCACAGACTTTCAAAAACCATTTGAGAATTTACAAATGATAATATTTTTGAAAATCAGCGGGGCTTATATCCGAAGAAATTTAAATATTTTGGCTTGAGTTCGGTTTTAATTTAAATTTTCAATAAATTATATTTGTAATTAGAGATAAATGTGAAGCAAGTTGACAAAGAAAATTTTGACTGCGCGGAGGGTTGAACTGACGTTTCGATAGTTCCCGGTAATCTCTTCAGAATTCTTTTTCTTGCCGAGTACTAATTGTCCATTTTTTGTCCATTTGTTAAGAAAAGAACAAAGAGACCCATACAGCGATGAGTTAGAGAGTTAAAATGTTCTACGAAAATGTTCCTCGTGATCTTCTACATAAAGTTGCTGAACAAAGCTCATACATAAAATGCAAGAGTTACAAGATTTCCTATACCGTAAAATTAATCCCAAACACGAAACACGAAAAACATTTAATTTTTTTTGTGTTCTACTGTGTAATCAATTCCCCTCCGAAAGCAACTAAAAATATTAAGCTGAATCCGCGCCTTGTTCTAAGAGTATTGAACAGTAAAATCTTTTTCTCTATTTAACCCAAAACTCCAGGATACTATTCTTACACTAATATATACTTTTACTTTTAAAATTATTTGGAATTGCAGAACGATGTCTGTTCGACATACATATGGTAAATATCAAGCTTTAATTGTACCTTAAAAAGGTACCTTTTACCCTGCTGTGTTTAAATTGTTAATTATGGTCAAAAATGTTGTAGAAAGTGTATAAAGTGTTCGTGGCATGGGTGCGAGTGAGTATTTTTAATGACCAAGTGTATTGGCATGTAATAAATGATGTGGTTTAATCATTAGAATGCTTTTGATATATATTTTTTCCCTTTAACACATTATAATGATTTTAATGTATTAATTAATATCGTCACTTACATACACGCTGTTTTGAAATTACCACAGTGTGTAAAATATAATATGAGTTCTAAAAATAAGTTTTATTAAATAAATATAACTTTCACCTAAATTTATGAATACGTCTTTAAATTCAAGCAAAAATATTCGCCCCATGAATATGAATGGCATAGTCAACGTTACGTCAACACGACAGCAAAAAGTTCTTGCCTGCTCTTAGTCGACAACAATTGACTGCTATTGACATATTCTATTAATTTTCGACATCGGCGAATAGGCAGTTAATGTCAATGACGTTTCTATTGCTAAATATGTATCTGATAGCTGCTAAATATGTATCTTTGAAACGTACGATCCGATTACAAAACGATGTATGTAAAAATCATAGAGGAGAACACAACTTTTAAGAAAACTTAAATTCTGACCACCCTGTTGAAAGACACCGTGTGCGCTACAGCGTTTCAAAATTCACAACTTAGGGCATCAAAAACTTGGTTGGTCTCATAACGTCTACAAATAATATCCGATATTAATGAATTTTAATTTTTTGAAAAGCTTATAAATAGATGAAGAAAATATGTCAAGAAAAATGTGTGAAGAAAAAGCGAAAAGACATAAGGTTGCAAAAGGCATAAGGTTGATACCATCCATCATATTAGTCATACGTATTCTTTTGCCCTAAAATTATTAGATACATATTCGCATTTTCTCCATGCACATATTTTTTTTAAAATCAGAACTCATAAAAAATTACCGTTTAATATATCGTTAAAAATTTTTAACATAAGATCATTGCTATGGTTTTTAATAAATAGTAAAGAAATAAAAATTAAAAATGAATTTCAGTACAGTTTTCATGCAGGTAAATAAACTGCTACAGAAAACTTGACTATTTTTTGAAGACCTGCTCTCCTGGACACATGTTTGAGCGGGCGGGTAAAATGTAAAGCCAGATTAATTATATTAATTATATTTAATATAATTTGTAGAGAAATTTGAAAAACTCGATGGGCGATTAATTTAGAATTTCGTAGAAAAATTCACCATTTTCGTACAATGCTGGATATAGCGTGCATACTTAAAGCGACTTAAAACTTCAACTGCAACTATTTTTGAATTCTACTCTTTTGAAATATTGAAAGAATTTTGTTTTAAAAGAGTTTTGAGAAAAACAACGATTTTTGTCAGATTTTAGCCATTTTTCACTCTCCGCAGCAAACAATTTTTTCATTTTTGTAATCGGTAGTACTTTATTAATGGGTTACAAAGTAGTGAGTGGTACCTATTTATCTTATTACTATGCTTCAAATTATAACTGCTACTTATTTTTGAATAAAATGAGTACGAATTTGTCTCATTATCTGAAGCTAGTTACAATTTGTTCATATCTGTTAATAAAATAAATAGACAACCACATGTGTTTCTATATGAAAACTAATTTTTGTCGCTTAAACTTATAAGTCAGTAATATCTGAGTCAGTAAAGTTCTTGTCTTCATATCTGAACGTGCACAGGTTCGTATTCCAGCTGGGACAAAAAAATAAATAAATAAAAAACTAAAATAAAATTGATAAAATATAAATGAAACTTAATGTGTATACATTTTTTATTTTATTTTAATTTGTTTATTTGAATACTTATTTTTTAGCTTCAAGTAAGCCAAATAATAACTAGTTAATTGCTGTGACGATGTAAATACATTTGTAAGGGGTACGCCTCATTTTGTGGACTTCTCAAACAAAAATAAATAGTTATCGAGTCAAATTGTAAGTAGTTACGACTTAAATCCTCATATACTTTTTTGCCTACCAGTAAGCAAAGTTTTTGCTGGGTCCTTTTCAAGTCATGATTTTGATTCCTTTTCACGACTACATGAATTGAGATAAATAAAAAATTGTTTCTGCATGTTATCAAGGATTGTGTTAAAAATCATAAAATATATATTTTTAATTTGACTGTGGTGAAATAAGAGCCAAAGTCTAGGCCAAAAGCCAACATTTTAAAATTCAAACCCAAATATCTTTGAAAATATTAAAGATTTTCTAATGAAATAATCTGCGTTTTCTTTATCTGTTTAAAAACTTTGCACTACGTTTAAATTTATTAAAATCGGATAATATTTGTAAAAGTTATGAAGCCGAAAAGTTTTTCATGCCCGATGTAGTCAACTTTTAACACCCTGTAGCTCAACGTGTATTTCAACAAGGTGATTCAGATTTCAACATTCTTAAAGCAGAGTTCCTCCTCTATGATTTTTCCATACATCGTTTTGTAATCGAACCACAAATTTCAAAGATACAGATTTATTAAAACATTTTCCCATTGAAACCACTGTACCTCGTTCATGTCAACACGGCAGCAAAAAAAAATCTTACTTAAGAGCATAGTAAGGGATTGTCAATAGTGGTTAATTATTGTCGACATCGAGTAGACAAGTGACAGATTTTTATTGTCGTGTTGACGTCATGTCGAGGACGCACAGTAATTTTTACAGCTAAACAATTGATAGCACAGTGCAACACGAAAAAATATAACCATATACGGACACCACTATATGATAAAAGACCAAAAAAAAAAAAGACCCGTGTCTCCCAGTTTTGCCCCAAGTATTGCACTTTTTTTGGGCCCCAAAGATTTGGGGCCTCGTTGTCATTTTTGCAAAAAACTGATAATTTTCTCAGGCTAATATCTTGCAAACCGTTCGGCCTATTCACATATTACGTAACGCTATTTCCGAAAGTTTTATACCCCCTTCATAACGCTTTTTACAAAATTTTCAGTATAAATGATCTAATCCGTAACAAATTTTTAACTCCTCCCCGCTGGAGCGTTACGTAATATGTGAGTGGCCCCTAAAGAACAAAAATTGCGAACAAAACTTCATCTTTAAGATCAAAATCGCAAAAAACTTAAAAAATTCCATTTTTTACTTAGCGCTGCCTAAACGGTGTTAAGAATCATTCCTAGGAAGTTCATATGTTGCAGAAAGTTGCTTATTGAGATCTTAGGTAAATTTTTGTAGTTGATTGCTTCCTTGAGTTTTGAACGGTTTCCTACCTATGGACCTGAACAAGAAAAAAAGGTAAAAAAATCGATTTTTTTTAAAGGTTTTTGCGATTTTGATCTTGAAGATGACGTTTTTTTGATTTTATACGTGCAAAATTTTTGTTCTTTATGACAATAGCTACAACTTTGCATCAGAGAGTTAATCAAAATTCTGAACGGTTTGCAAGATACTCGTATGAGCCTGAGAAAATGATTAGTTTTTTTGCAAAAATGACACCGAGGCCCCAAATCTTTGGGGGCCCATAAACAAAGTGCATGACTTGGCGCAAAACTGGGAGAGACGGGTCTTTTTTTGGTTTTTTATCACGTAGTGGTGTCCGTATATGGTTATATTTCCATAACTTAAAAAATTACACACAGTGTAATAAATCTGTAGCTATGAAACTTGCAGTAGGAGCCACTGTACGACGCCAGTCATAATAGGGGTATTTATTTTTTTTGAAAAAATTTTTTTTATCTTAATGATTGGAGATAAAAGAAAGTTTGTATGAAAATTTAAAAAACTATTTACTGTAGCGTGAAGGTTAGTTATACTTTCGACTATAGTATCTTAGTAAAGGGTACATAAGCACAATAACTTCCCTACGGTAAATGGAACTGACACAAAACAAGTCACGTGACCGATCCCCAAGCGATAGGGACCAGTCCGGGTTCTAACACTTCCTATGAAGCGGACCAGCCACTTTTACATGGGGATGGCCTAGGATGGGGTTAATTGATACTTTGTATGCACCTTGTAACTTGTTTCTGAACTATCTTAAGGAGTTCTAATCGGTGTAGAATAATATAGATTATATATAAATATTATTCTAAAGTTCAGCTGTAATTATCGATTAATTTATTTTTCATTGTTACAAATCAAAGTAGAAATTGTATTTTATTTTTAAGCGGTGTCTTTGATAGGACTCGAACCGACAACCTCCGGCATGACAGGCTAGTACACTACCCACACCACCACAGAGAAACTTATATTTCAATGTTATAAATACCAGTTAAGCTGGAGTTAATATCTGAATATAGTTACGGAACAGGTTCCTGAGTGGCATGGCAGTCTCGTTGAAGGGAGACAATTAATATTATATAGATACTATGTGATAGGCCTCAGATCCAGGTGCATCGAATTTGTTCAGTGCCATTTACTACAATGCTAGCCGGAGTACCAACTAAATTGACTGAAAATGGTTAATATGTGACCATTTACACAATATCTCTTTTTTTCACCATTCACTACTGCTTATTTTTGGTACCAGTCTCATTTTCTCAAGTCATAGGACGAGTACTTTTGGATCATTTGTCACCAAATTTTCCGCAGGGTTGTTTTTGCATAATCCTCTCTCATTTTTTCGCTTTATAAAATTACACGTTATTCTAACATGTGATATTTTTTATACATCAAAAAACTAAAATTGAATAAATACAAAAATGATGCACGTTATATGCTGCTATGACGTAGTTTTTTCTTTACATATTTATGCAGCATGATTATATCTACATAATTTCATTCTTTCTTTCTTTCTTTCTTTCTACTGCTCTACAATTCACTGTTGCTTGAGTTACATAAATCGAATTAAAATGCGTACAAAAATTATATTATAATATGAATTGTGTTAGAGAATAATGATAAAGAAAGAACTCCACGTAATAAGGTTCATTTTACAGAAAAAAATAGAAGTAACAAAAAACCCCTGGTGGCGACAATTCCCTTAGGTCATCTTTTGCTCCGATAAAATTCCTACAAAGTGACATTAAACTAACATAACAATTTTGACGTAACTAAATTTTTAAATGTTGTTGCCACGAATTGGTTTTAAAAACATGATAAAAGAATTTAACTTTTTCTTGTATAAGGGCTTTTCTTTTCGAAAACTGTTCATAAGAGCATACAAATTATAAATTCTTTGAATTAAATTTCTAGAGTCCACAAGAAAATATGTATTTTTAATCTTCTGGCATTTGAGTTTAGCACATGAAAACAAAGTGAAAACTTCCTTCTCTAAATAAAGGTAATTATGGCTCAAAATTTTATTTTTATATTATTTTTAATAAATGCGAACTCGTATTAAAAAAATGGAATTAAAGGAAATATAATTTTAGCTTGTCTGTTGGTTAAAATGTTTCACAAAAATATAACACAACTTATACCCTAATCGTAGAGCTTAAAAATTTCCTATGCCGAGTACTAATTGTGATAAAATGTGAAATTAACCCTTAAACACATTTTAAGCTTTGAATGATTTCTGGCTTTCAAATTGAGTCGCTAACTTGGGTGTATTTGAAAACTTATGGCAAATTTTATGCCAAATATTTTTGTGAAACATTTCAGTCTGCTATATCACCGCTGAATGGAAGTTTTTTTTTGGATTTTTTTTAAGAAAGTGACGAAAAGATCCATACAGCGGAGAGTTAGAGGGTTAAACTGTTTCACAAAAATGTTTCTCGTAGTGTTTTACATAAAACTGCTGAGCATATATTATAGCTAAAACGTATGAGTTACAAGATATCCTGTGCCAAGTACTAATTGTGATAAAATGTGAAATTAACCCTTGAACACATTTTAAGCTTTGAATGATTTCTGGGGCTCCAGTTGCGTCTGGAGCTTTTGTTTATTTGAAAACCTATAGTAGAATTTTATGGCGAATATTTTTATACTTCATTTCAGTCCGCTATATCGCCGCTGAAGGGGAGTTTTTTTACCCTTTTTTAAGAAAGGGACTAAAAGACCCAGACAAGATTTCCCATGCCCAGCCACTGCACAAAAGGGGGTGGTAGCTTTATTTCCCAGATGTAAACCTTTTTTGTGCCCTCTGCCAGAATCAGTCTAACATGAATGGTTAGACTGATTCTAACCAGAATGGTTCTAACATGTAATTTTTTTTTGTCTTGCACAGTGTTGTCAATTGACACTTCCAATGAAAACACCATGTAAAAGTGACACGTCCTTTTTATATGAAGTAACAGATCTCGAACAAGTTGCTAGTTCTTGGGAACCAGTTATGTTACTTGTCTTGTGACAGGTTCTCTTCCCTCTAGGGTAGTCTTAAGGACAGGTGCAGGGAAAGGTGCGATGAACTTCCTTTAACTGTTTATCTGTTGGGCTTTCAGATTAAATAAATATGAAAATAAAAGTTCTTTCTATGTATAAAATCTTAATTTAAATATAAAGTTTTCCGCCAAATCCAGTTTTTAGGAATTTGGAAATTTTTTCACTTGCTACTACTGTGGGTTAAAAATAAAATTTTGAGAACATTTTTTTTTGTTTTTTTTATCAAATAAAATTTTCATAACACCATCTGGTTATTTTAATTTTACAAATCGAACATTTGAATATTTTATTGATGATATTTTCTGTGTTGTTTTCCTGCAAAACAACAATATTTTCGCATTTTCTCAAAAAAAAAAAAAAAAAAAAACAGCGAAGAAAAAACGAGAAATAAAAGTATCGTGTACTTTATTTTTATCCACCCTCAATGCTAAAGTTATTTATATAATTCATAGCAATTGAAAAGAATTGAATAAATAAAATTGGCTCTGTACATTTGAAAAATTAGCACCCATCATCATCAGCAGCAGCACCAGCAACAGTTTCACTTGCTTTCCGTACAACAATTTCTCTCCAGAGTGTTGGCTGCAAGACAGGAATATACTTGTAAGCAAGTTAAAATATGAGAAATTCCCATTTGCGAGGTTTTATTTTTGGAACAATATGGAAGTTTTCTTTCTTTTTTTTTGTACGAGTATACTTTTACTTTGAGTTAATAAAATTTAAAATTCCTGTTTCGTTAAAAATATGCATGACAAAGAATTGGTTGGAAATAGATTTAGCTTTTTGTTTTGCAAAAGAAACAGGAACAATATCAATACAAAGAATAAAATAAATATTAATTGCAATTGCAGAGTTCAAAGGCTAGTTGCCAGATTTCTTAATTTTTTTTAAGATTATTTAGAAATCAGGCCAGCTGAATTCGCCTTTAACATATTCAGCAAAGATTAATAGAACCCTATAGTTTATTAAAGTCTGAACTCTTTTTGTAATAAAATAGTATTATTCAGCTAGCTGTATTTGATTTAAACTCTATTCAGCTAGAATGAAAGCAAATGTAAGCTTAATTTTAAAGTATTCAGTGGAATACATATCTAAAAGCTATACGCAATTTATATAAACTTTTTGAAGTTAGGTGGCAGATATGCCATAAGGTTCTATTCAGCAACAACGACGACTAAATTTCAAAGAATATTTCATAATTAAGCCAGCTGAATTCTGCTTTGAACCTTATTTGGCAAAAGTTTTAGGCAAACATTGAATAATTTGTAACTTTCTTTGTGTAAAAAATATAGTTCTCAGCCAGCTGAATCTATTTAAGATTTATTCATCCAAAATTTAAACCATAAAAAATAATTTATTAAAGTATAATTAATAATTCAGCTAGCTGGAATTCGTTATTTATATGAGAAATACAGTATTCAGCTAGCTGAATTAGGTTTCGAGAAATTTTCTTCTTAAAAAAATGGACAAGTAATTCAGCTGAATTTAATTTTCCTATCAGCTAAATTCGGCTTTAAACCTTATATTGCAAAAATCTTAGGCAAACATTGAATAATTTGTAACTTTCTTTGTGTAAAAAATATAGTTCTCAGCCAGCTGAATCTATTTAAGACTTATTCATCCAAAATTTAAACCATAAAAAATAATTTATTAAAGTGTAATTAATAATTCAGCTAGGTAGAATTCGTTATTTATATGAGAAATACAGTATTCAGCTAGTTGAATTAGGCTTCGAGACCTTTTCTTCTTAAAAAAATAGACAAGTAATTCAGCTGAATTTAATTTTCCTATCAGCTAAATTCGGCTTTGAATGTTATATTGCAAAAGTTTTAGGCAAACATCGAATAATTTGTAACTTTCTTTGTGTAAAATTATAGTTCTCAGCCAGCTGAATCTATTTAAACCTTATTCAACAAAAATTCTAACCACAAAAAATAATTTATTAAAGCATAATTAATACATAATTCAGCTAGCTAGAATTCTTTATTTATATGAGAAATACAGTATTCAGCTAGCTGAATTAGGTTTCAAAACCTTTTCTTCTTAAAAAATGGACAAGTAATTCAGCTGAACTTAGTTTTCCTATCAGCTGAATTCGGCTTTGAATGTTATTTGGGAAAAGTTTTAGACAAACATTGAATAATTTGTAACTTTCTTTATGTAAAAATATAGTTCTCAGCCAGCTGAATCTATTTAAACCTTATTCAGCAAATATTTAAACCATAAAAAATTATTTATTAAAGTATAATTAATATCTCAGCTAGCTAGAATTCTTTATATGTATGAGAAATACAGTATTCAGCTAGCTGAATTAGGTTTCGAGACCTTTTCCTCCTAAAAAATGGACAAGTAATTCAGCTGAATTTAATGTTCCTATCAGCTGAATTCGGCTTTGAATGTTATTTTGCAAAAGTTTTAGGCAAACATTGAATAATTTGTAACTTTCTTTGTGTAAAATTATAGTTCTCAGCCAGCTGAATCTATTTAAACCTTATTCAACAAAAATTCTAACCACAAAAAATAATTTATTAAAGCATAATTAATAATTCAGCTAGCTAGAATTCTTTATTTATATGAGAAATACAGTATTCAGCTAGCTGAATTAGGTTTCAAAACCTTTTCTTCTTAAAAAATGGACAAGTAATTCAGCTGAATTTAGTTTTCCTATCAGCTGAATTCGGCTTTGAATGTTATTTGGGAAAAGTTTTAGACAAACATTGAATAATTTGTAACTTTCTTTGTGTAAAAATATAGTTCTCAGCCAGCTGAATCTATTTAAACCTTATTCAGCAAATATTTAAACCATAAAAAATAAACCCTTTTAATATTCTCTTTTGCTCTATTACTTTTAAGTTTATCATCATATTTTTGTAGTTGCAAACACATCGAAGAACATGAAAATTACACATCTGATGTTCAATTACCGAATGATTTGATACTTATTTTAAAAATACAATTTGTTCGTTGCTGCTATTATTGTTGTTGTACTTGTTTCAAAATACTATTTTAAGAGAAAATGATCAACATAATAATTTTGATCATAATACTAAATATACACACATTATCATCATGCCGCAAACTGAGACTGATGAAGACAAGAAAACTGTTTCAGTGTAAAACAAACAACACATACAAATGGTTCAAACAAATTGGCCAAGAAATTCAAAGGAGAAAAAGCTAACTACCACCACGTACTCATTTCTATAAAATTGTAAAAATGGCAAATAAGAAATAAAAGTGTGAATTAATCTCATTATGAGTTTTTAAGAAAAAAGACAAAAACAATAAATAAAATCATTAAACTTTTAGTGATAAATTTACATCATATCTACCTACATACCTGTGGAAAGGACTTTCTTATAAAAATATATTTTTGAATTTTAAGCTTTATTAGCAACATTTAATTGTGTTTTCATTTATACAAAAAAATTAATTACAATCACAAGAAAATATTTCTCAGTTGTTATAAATAAATTATAGTTATAAATAACTTATTTGATTTGCTGCTGTTTGTTGTTGTTGATTTCTTGCTGTGAATGTTAAGTGTTAATGCTGCTGATTATTTCATTAATTATTTGCCAATCACTTATCCATATTGAATTGAAGATTAGTTTGTGATAAGCACAATTAAAATTCAACTTAATTATGCTTTAATTATAGCATATTCATATTTCTTTGGGCAGATAAGAGAAGACATATTTAAAGAATATTATGTATTAGAATTAGTTTAATTTTAAGCTAAATAATTATTAAAATCTTTGCTGAATAGTAATTTTATGAAATTATGTAGAAAATGTATCTACTTAAAATAATGTAGTCTTATGAAATAAATTATGTATATTTTTACTTTGCTGAATAGCATATGTATCTTATTCACCTGACCAAATATAAAATTTTTCCGTTTTCAAAATGAAGCTCGATTAGGGAAATTATTGAAACCAGGTTTAAAATAAATTTTAATGTGTAAATAAAATTCAGAAAATTTTTTTAATTTCTAATTCTTTTTTAAATTAATACAATTTCTTAAATTTTTTTGCTGAATAATTATTTTGCGCCGAATATCAGCCAGCTTAAATATTAATTATAGATTCTTTAAAAAACCTCTGCTGAATAGGATTTGAACTGATAATGAAACTCTTAAAATTTATTCTGAATAGTGCTCAAGACTAATTCACTGAAATAAGCTGTACTCTTTCTCTTTTAAAAACTATTCAGAAAGTTTATTTACTGATTCTTATTTAAATGAGACAAATTTACTGAATATTTCTTTTACATATTAAAATCATATTTAAAACCTTTTGGTTTTATAAATTGAATTTCATTATTATTTAAATTTTTAGCTTATAGTTCTTTAAACAATAGCTAAACATGTTGGGTAAATCCCTGATTTCTCTTTTTAACTAGTTTTATTACAAATACAATATCTGCTGAATGGGACTTAAATGCTATTCAGCTAGCTGAATTTAATATTTTTTTAATTCCAAAACGAAATTCAGCCAGTAAGTGCATTATATTCATACTATATATTTATAAATAAGTCAACGTTCAGACGATGCAACTCTTTTTGATTATTCTTCTTATTCAGCTGTGAGAAAGACAGAGCTTATTATTCAGCTCTCACAGCTGAATAAGAAGCTGATCAATAAGACTTGCATCCTCTGAACGTTGACTAAATAATTTTGTTATTAAGCTTTTGCTGAATAGCGTTAATTTATCTAAAGCAAAAACAATTGGTTTTCATTTCGTAATACAGCTACATATTACGGAAAGCTGAATTCATTTTTGGTTATTGTATAAGAATTATGTTACTAGTTTAAGTAGTATTCAGCTAGCTGAATTTAATATTTTTGCATCAGAACGAAATTGTGCCGATATGTGCACAATATTTATACGATGATTACGGTCATACTTAACCTCAATTTTCCAACTAAATTATTTAATTATGAAGTCGTTGCTGAATAGCATTGATTTAACTAAGTCGAATGGTCTTCACCTTTTTAAAATTGGCAAGCTAAGTACATAATCAGTTTTCTGTTATATATGAATTATATTAACATTAAAGAGGTCGGCCGAATGGCTAGTTTTTAGCTTGAAATTTAGTTCAATCTATTCGTATGATATATAATATTATATATCATAAATTGTCAAATTAAATTATTTAATTACACTATGCAACAAAATGAAATTTTTGTCATGACCTTTCATGACAATCTACTATATTTTTTAAATATGTTATAGTTCTCTAACTACAAAAAAACAGCAACATTTTCTACAGTTTTTTTTAGCTATTTCCAAAAATCTTGAGAGCTGTTGTTCCTACTTATACAAATTTTGCACTGTTGTAGATACATCTTTCCTCTTTCAGTCAATACATAAACTGTGATGATGGGATCAAAATTCACTGAGTTACAGGCCTTAAAATTTAAAATATTTGATTTTTTTTACGTTTTTTCAAAATTTATTATTTTAAGTCGAACTATTAACGCAGCAAAAACATCCATAAGATTTTTTAGACCAACTTCTTAAAATAAAAATTTTTTTGACTCGTAGTAAGCGTAAAATTGACAAAAATTAAGAAAAACATCCGATTTTGAATTTTCGAATTTACGATTGAAACAAATTTCTTTTTTTTAAGGATATGTCAGTTAAAAGTAAATCAGTAATGGCCCTTTTCACCATGTACGATTAAGAGTTAACATGGACTTTAACGGCAAGTTTTGTATGTCGCACTTGTTGTTAAAGTCGTCGTTAGCTTTTAATCACACATTGTGAAAAGGGCCGTAAATCAGTTAAAGGTAAATCAGTTAATTTCACTTTATTGTGACTAAAATCAATACTTATGGACCGATTTTCGTGAAATAAAGCTGGGCCGAATTACCGCATTCGTTATCGAGCAGGCCTTCGTATCGTATCGAATGGATGGATTACCGCATTCGATAGCAAACGCATAAAAGGTGTACCAAGTTTATCTTACACCGGTTGTTGAATTGTAATACATTAAAGAAAAATTTTGTGTTTTTTTAAGCTAATACAACAACCAAGTCTGTTGGCCAACTGTAATAAGATTTATTGGTAATGTTCCATGCTTTTTGCAAAACAAACACAATAGCCCAATTCACAATCTTGTGCAAATGGTCTTGCATCGTAGCATTTGCAAAATGGTATTGCATATTGATACTTACCACTTAATATTTGTTAGTGGTGAGTATAAATATACTATACCATTTTTCAAATGCTACGATGCAAGATCATTTGCACAAGATTGTGAATTGGGCTAATAAAAGAAAATATTACCCCGATGCACAATCTTGTGCAAATGGTCTTGCAACGTAGCATTTGCATATTGATACTCACCACTTAACAATTGCTAGTGGTAAGCAGCGTTACCATAGACATTTTTTTAAAAACTTCTTATATCTGAAAAAAAAACTTGTTTTTGCCCAAAAAACCTTTTTTTTCTACAAAAGTGCCAAAATTTTAAAATAAAACACAAAAAAGTGTACTTGGAACTCATTTTAAGGAATGTATAAAAACGGTATAGTTGCAGAGTGAGAAAACACAGTTAAACACTGTTGCAGTAATAAGGGAGTGAGAAAATATTTTATCGTATCATTGCATAAACAATCACTTAATATTTTCATCCGATATACTATACTGCAAATTTTAAATTATGTACATATTTATAAAAAAAACTTGAAAAAACTTTATATAAAATTAAAATTTTTTGGCATCTCAAAAAACTTGCAAAAAAAGGGAAAATTTGAATAATGGCAACGCTGGTGGTAAGTATCAATATACTAGACCATTTTGCAACTGCAACGATGCTAGACCATTTGCACAAGATTGTGAATTGGGCTATTGTATTCGATAGCTCTAGTACTAACGAGTGGAATTTAAGCAGCAGCTACTCGATTATCGTATGCCATAATTCCAAAAAGAAAATTTTCGAACAATTTTACTCGATCACGTATGCGGTAATTCGGCCCCTGGTTTTATTTCTAGTGTATGAAAGAAACTTCATGATCAAAGAATAAAAATGATAAAATTTTGCCATATTCGAGTTTTTATAATATTTTAAAAAATAAAGAATTTAAAATTTTTCATAAAAAAATACGAGGGCGGATCAATAAGTCCGCGACTTTTTGAATGAAACACAGTTTTTTTTTTGCAAAACAAAAATTTATTTTTTAACATAATCTCCTTTTAACTCAATACACTTAGTCCAACGTTTCTCCAGTTTTTGTGTCCCTTCCAAAAAATAGAATTTTCGAGGTCCTTAAAATAGGCATTTGTTTGGTCAATAATTTCATTGTTGGAGCTAAATCTCTTTCCACCGAGCCATTTCTTTAGGTTTGGAAATAGGAAGTAGTCACTAAGGGCTAAATCCGGAGAATATGGCGGATGAGGTACCAATTCGTAGCCCGATTCATAGAGTTTTGCCATTGAGACTGCACACGTTTTACGTTTACGTTTACGTTTATGGTCAATTGAGAGCAAACGCGGCGCGGCACCCATCTTGCAGACAACTTTCTTAAACCCAGCTGATCACTTAAAATGGAAACCACACTGCCATATTGAATGGCTATGGCATCAATAATCTCACGCACTTTTACTCTTTGATCGGCCAGCACCATATCGTTGATTTTTTCGACATTTTCGGGTGTACTGACCTCAATTGACCGTCCGGAACGTTCAGCATCATATGTACTTGTGCGACCACATCGCTACGCTGTCCGTCTGTCTGTCAGTCTGTCACAGGCTGTTTTCTCGGGAACCGTAAGAGCTACGGACATGAACTTTTCACAGGATATGTAGAGCTTTTGCCGATACAACAACAAATATATGACAGTTAAAAATTAGAGGGTGTTCTAAAGCGAGCAATGAAAAATGTTGAAATACTATTGTAATATGCAGACACTTATATATAGACACTGTAAATATTCAAAGTAAGTGCTAATTGGTGTAGTCTGTATTATAGACTACACCAATTAACACCGATATTTAAAACAATAAAAATTAAAGGGTATTCTATCAGTTAATGTAATTTTGACTATACAATTTAGACAATATGCCGTAAGATGTAATATCTTGAAATTTTAAGAAACGCTAAAACTAAAAAATCCAAAATTAAAAAATTTCAAAACGAAAAAATCGCTTAAATGAAAAAAGCGCTAAAAGGAAAAAAGCGCTAAAAGGAAAAAAGCATTAAAATTAAAAAAAAATCTCTAAAACGCAATATATCATCAAAACTAAAAAGATCGCAAAAAAACTAAAAAAACGTCAAAAACCGAAAAAAGTCGTCAAAACGAAAAAAGCATAACAAAATCGTTAAAACTAAATATATCAGCAAAAAAATTACAAAAATCACCGAAAATGAAAAAATATCACAAAAATCACAAAAACGATAAAAGCAAAAAAACCAAAAAAGAACGCCCCAAAAGCTAAAAAAAAAATCGCCAAAAACCAAAAAAAAATCGCCAAAACGAAAAAAAGTGTCAAAACAAAAAAAAAAAATCGCTAAAACTAAAAAAACCACAAAAAACAAAAAAAAAATCTCCAAAAACGAAAAAGTGCCAAAACTGAGAAAAATCGCCACAACTAATATAAATTGTAAGAACTAAAAATATCTTCAGAAAGTGAAAACGTTAAAAAATGCTATAACCAAAAAAATCGCCAAAATTAAACAAATCGGCAAAAAACAAAAAAAAAAAAATAAAAAATTGCAAAAAAGGAAAAATCGCCAGAAAAAAATGAAAAAATTATGAAAATTGAAAAAAACAACGAAAAATACTTAAAAAATAAAAAACTAAAATTAAACAAGAAAGCACAACGAAAAAACTGCCAAAATGACAAAAGGGGCTAAAACAAAAAGTGATATACATATGTGTATTCGTACGGAACCCTTCGTGTGCGAGCCAAAGTCGCACTTTACTTAATTTATTTTCTACCATTGAAATCGATGGTGCAGAGTCCCCATAGAATTTATCGAGCTTTTCCTTGGTTTGATTGACTCGAAATTCATTTTTTTTCCATTTTTCGAAAAATACACAAGGTCGTATGTTTTGAACAGCTGTTGAGCGCAAAGTAAAGGACGACACTTGCTCAAAATTTGACAGTAGTCTATTAACAGGTGGTACTTAATGGGAACAGTGTTGCATTTCATGTGACTACGAGGAAAGTTCGAAAAGTCACGGACTTATTGATCCGCTCTCGTATATTTTTCATCATTTCGATCTGAATAATTCCGAAACAGTTGAGTATATAAAAACTTATAGCAGAACGGCGTAAAGTTAATTTTCATTCGAGTTTCCTAGCGGTTTTTGTAATAAAATTGCACAACTGCTTTACAAGTTATGACAAAATCAGTAGAGCAGCCTCTTCAAAAAGCCCAAATTTTAGAAAAAAAATTATCCATTGAATTTTAAATTTCGACTGTTTTTGTAGTTAGGAGACCATCATAACACATCAAAAAATATAGTGATATTCCTTGGCATTTATCTTGTTGCATAGTGTAATAATACATAGCTTTTGGAAATGATTATTATAGTAAGCAATAGTTTTTCAGCTTGAAGCTATTTAAAAATTAACTCAGATTTATTTAAAGCATTTATTTATAATACCATCTCTTTGGCATAAAAATAAATTTCTCTTTTATAATTTTTTTTCTCTTAAATTGAGAATAATTTTTGTTAAACATAAAGCGAGTATTTTAACAGGTTTAAAAATAAAAATTTATTTTTTGAATACTTGAATTCATCCATCGTTTTGCCGATTTTCTTCTTGTTATTTATATAAATAATCAAATAAAAATCAAAGAAAAAAAACAAACAAGAAAAATTGTTTAAAATTTGAAAGTGATTTTTTTATAGAACAATTTATTGTGGTTGGTGGGTATTTTGGGGTTACCTCTAAAATTAAAAATGGCTCAAAACAATACAAGACAGTACAATGAAATTAAAAAAAATGTATGCACGAACAGAAATAACGGCAATAAACATCACCACCACTACCAACCAGCACCACCAGCCAACATCAGCAGCATCATCCTCAGCATTATCGGCATAATCAGTAGCAGTATTACAAGTCTCCGTATCACATACAGCAAAAAAACTTAGTTGAGTGCAACGAATTCAACAAAATTGTTAAAAAAAACGCGCGCGCTTCCAAATAAATTATCCAAAAAATAGTTTAAAAAAGTTAAAAACGTTAAAAAAATAAAAAATAAAATTATTCCTTAAATAGCAAAAAAAAAATGTATGAAATTATTTGTACTAAGAAATTTAACAACACAATTGAGTATGAAAATGTTTATTTATAAATATTGTTTAAAAATATCAATGAAGGACGTCAATATTGAAAAAATATAAAAATCAAAATAATAGTCCATTCATTCAATTGAGTTAAAATTGTGCAAAAGTGAAATATGTGCAACATAAAAAATCGCCCAAAAATCTTATTCAATTAATCAATGAAAAATTGTTTGATAAAAAAAGAAGTTAACAAAAAAAAAAAAGAAAGAAAAAATCACCAAAATTATTTTGCAAAAAATGAAAATTGTTTAAAATAGCAACATGATCAAAAGTTTATAAATGAAAAAATTCTCTTAAATTTGCGCGTGTGTGAGATTCGTACGAGTGAAAATTAAGTGATGCTAACTTAGTGCTTTAAAAAAATAAAAAAAAATTAAATAAAATAAAACAGCATCAAAAATATATATTAAAAAATAAAAAATATATAGTTTAGCATAAGCTAAACATATTTTTATCTTAGAAAAACTAATTAGCTTAGAAAAACAAATTACACAGTGGTGGTCAAAATAATAGCAACTGAAATTATATTTTCACTCAAACCAAATTCTCTTAATCAACAGATTTTGCGTTTTTTGGTGGAATTATTTTTATTTATTTTTTAACGAACACACTGCTTAAGCCTTTTTCGGCTTTTCTGCAGAAACACCCAGCGTCTTGGCAGGAATCCAAACTGCGACCCCCGGCTAATAGTCTAGCACATTATCCACTACACTACGGGGGTGCTCAATTAAAAGAGAATTTTGAAAGACATAAAACGAGCTATTGAAATACATAATTTGAAATTCAAGTGCTCAGATAAAGGATTTTCGGGCATCCTTTTAGAATACAAGATGAGGTACATTCAGTCTGTAATTATCACAAATGTGAACCGATTTTTAAGATGTTTGGTTTTTGGAACGGAAGATGTTAGCGGAAAACGAAATAAAGTCAAGGTAATAAAGAAGAATTTCAAAATCAAAATGCAAATATGTACATACATAACTTTCTTCTGAAACAGACTGAAAAAAAGTTTTAGTTCCCTCGGTAAAATTCTTGAGATGGCGCAGAGGACTTGAAATTTTTAACCAAGCCATATTTTTTGTAAAAATATTTTGATTCTGGTCCACAGACAGATATTGAAGCCTCGGTTACGTGTTTTTGTGCTGTTCACATATTACGTAACGTATTTAGATGGTCTCAAACTTGTTGCAGAGCTGAAAGTTTATACTAAAACTTTGTTAATAAGCGTTACGAAAAACTAGTGGGTGTTAAATACGTCGAAATGGCTTTAACAGCACATTGACGCGCCTTTATTTTGCTTAAGTATATCAAGAATCAGGAATAAGAAAACAAATTTTTTTTGGAACAAAAAAAATTTTGAAATTGTACATATTCTACAAACTTCACCCCTCGTACGCCATCTCTAAATAAAATCGAAGATCTTTGATATTCGGCATGAATTAAGCTTTTCTATAGGGTCCACGATTAACAATACTGGAGATTTAAAAAAACTAAAAATTTTTGTTTGCCATTTTCACTCCGTCCTAATGTAATAATCTTCTAAACTATAAGAGATAGACAACATGATGCAAGTACATTTATTTTGTTGTCGTTTGCACTCCAAAAAACTTAATATCTGTAAAATCGGTTTTCATTTGAGAGTGTTACGAGATTAGAAATGCTTAACTGGAGATGGTCAGCTCATATTGTATTGTAACACAAAAACATGGTTTCAGAGAGCTTAGGTCCTCTTCTAATATTTTGCTATATTTCATTTTGTAATCGGATCCGCGGTTCAGAAGATACAGAAATAATAGCACTAGTTTTGGCGCTAGACGTCACTGTGGCTTGAAACATTTCGCAATCAACAATATGTTTTTCAGATCAGAAACTTCAGGTTTCAATCCAACTCAAAGTTTTTCAATCCTCGTTCATGTTCGTCTTAGAATAGCCAATAAAGCATAACTCTCCGTTCAGCATAAGAAAATAGTTCAATTAACTATAATTTTTTTAACCGTCATTGCATCAGTTAAGAAATGAACTGCACACATTTAAACCTTGTGCACAATATTGGAAATAATATTTAAGGAATTAATTTTGCATTGCTTCCAAAGTTTAAATAAGTGTGTATATGTGACTTCTCAGGAAGCTATTGTTAACAACTTTTTTATAACACTGTGCAGAAACAATCAAAATTCTTTCAAAATAACGACTGATTCTGTTAGAGGGGAGTAAAAATACACGTATACCTAACCTGACCAGATATCCCGCTTTTGGCGGATTTATTATGCTTTTTTTAAGGTCTATCCCGCTTAAAAATTTTATCCCGCTTTTACTATAAACATCCCACTATTTTTAGGTATGAGGTGTGTCTAGCACTTTTATGAAAAACACTAAAACACTATGAGAAACATTTTTGTGGACCATTTTAACTCTATAGCTCTTCCGGGTGTGGGTAATTTTGTATCTTTCTTAAATAAGGAGCAAAAAAATTTCCTTCAACGGTGATATAGCTGTATGAAATGCTCTACATAAAAGTTACGAGGAACTTTTACATAAAAGTGCTGAATACATTTTATAGCTTAAACGTAAGGCTTTAAAGATTTTCTATGCCGAGTACTAATTGTGAATAAGTACGAAATTAACCCTTACCAACATACGTATTGAGTTTTAAATTATTTTTGGTGTTCAACTTAAGTCCGGGGCTGGAGTGTCTGAAGAATTTTATGGCACATATTTTTGTAAAATATTTAAGTCCGCCATGTTACCGCTGAAGGGGAGTTTTTTGCCCATTTTTAAAGAAAGGGACAAAAACGCCCATACAACGAAGAGCTAGACGGTTAAAATGTTGTTCATAATGTTCATCCAACACACATTTTATTTCAACTTAAACGTAAGGCTTATAAGGTTTCCTATGCCGATTCACTATAACTAAATATGTGCAAAAGGTGGGATATTTAACTCTCCTTAAAATGAATCCCAGATGTAAACTTTCAGTACGCTCATATACGTGTTTATATTTTTGTACCTTCTGCCAGAATTAGTCGTTCGAACAATGCAATTTTTCTTTGTGTTGTACATCGTAATTGGCATCACTGTTGTAATGTGTGTTTCAAATAGAGATGGTATCGTGAGTGACTTTTCGTTCAAAACGTTAATGAGCAAAAAAAATTACTAATTCACAAGTAAATGGTGTTGCGATCACGAAAATTCATGTCCAAACAGGGATGGATAATGGGTTCTTCTCCACTCTTGCACCATTTTCGTAAATTAAACAATATACAAATTGAAAGTTTCAGTGAAGATCCAACCATATCTGATGAAACTAATAAGGGCCAAATGACAAAATGTGTAATGAATACTTATCTTAATTGAATCGAATAAATAATATGTAGGAAGGAGTTTGGCTGAATATCGAATGTCTGCTAAAGCCCTTAAAAAGTCGAAACTACCCCAGAGGAAAGACATGACACGTGACTGGTTCCCAAGTACTAGCAACAGGTTCGAATTCCAGAGCTTTATACTAAAATGACCAGTATCTTTTAAATGACGTTTTCATTGTCATACTTATGATACTCATTGATACGTTCTAGACCCAAACTTAAGGTAATTGTCCTGTGTTGGGTTCTTTAATACTAGTTAAATTACTGTACTTTAAAAAAATATTTTTTATTTGGAAAACATCTGCTTGTACAGTGACGGTATTTGGCTAAAAATTTTATTATAATATTGTGATATGATCTCGTTTCACCGGTCACGACTCAGGAAAATTTTATATCATTCCCATTTTCAGCAGTCATGAGACAAGTACGAAATCTATTTTCTATATTTTTCTACCTCACAAAAGTTACGATACATATTGAATAAACAGTAACATGTTTTATTAATGTAACAGATTTTGGCAGTTTATCCGTAACCTCACAATACTTGCGACTAATTCCACCATTACTCAATCTTATGAAAGAAAAAATTACTCACGATCAGGTGTTACTCACGCCAATCCAGTGAGCGGTGCCCATATCTATTTTTAAATACTTTTCTCTTTGCTTTTCTTTCTACTTCTTTTCTCTTGTTCGCAAAAAATGTAAACAAAAATAAAATTTCCCAAAATATTTTTAAACATGTGTTTTATGTAGTAAAAATGTGTTGAATAAAGAATAAAATGAAAATTCCCCCAATGTGCTTCTAAAATTTCCTCGACGTGAAAATCTGAGCACGATGTGTTATTTTGAAGTGTGGTGAAAAAAGTGATAGTGTGCTAAAAATCATTTAGCAAAGATAAAAACCAAAATGATGGTGTCTTACATACACATTTGTGGCTTAGTTCAGCGATGTTTTCACAGATGGCGCTGTAAAACAAAGTGAGTATTAAGGTAACCTTATGAATTATATTTAACGGACTGTTCTACTACAATGTCGAACGAATGATAGCGCGAAAATGAATTAACATCATATTTGATTTATTTACATATTTATCCACTTACTAACAAATAACAAATAAAAAAATACAATTGGTTGTTAGTGGAACGCAAGTCAGTTAGCTGCTTTCGTTTACAACTTCAACGTTATTGCCCGTTAAAGATTTGGGACATGCTGTTAATCTGAACTTTAACGGAATAATACATATTTGTCATAGATGGGGTAGTGCACTACTTTTGCAATTTCCACTAATATCACTGGCCTGCGAAAAAAATGGCCATTAAATAAAAATATGTGGAAGATAAAAGTTTCATGCGCTGAACTCAAATCCGTTTCTAGTGTTTTTCTATCACGTACAGATTTTTTTTAATAAGCATAACTTATATTTCCACTAGGTACATCAGTATATTTCACCCTAACTCGAAAACGGTTTGGCGGATTCGATTTTGTTCTAAGCGACCTCCCGCACAAAGTAATCAACAATTATAACATATGGGCATTTCCATGAAAATGACAACCACGACTGAAGAAGTGAAAACCCTTAAAACTTTTTTTTAAGATATGGTAAAGAGGAAAAAAAACAATCAAATTATACCTTACTACAATTTTTAAATATTAAAAATAACAGTTTAAACTGAATACCTCTTTGACTAATATTGAGACATTGCGATAAACTATTTTCGATTTTCTAGCGGCCAAATTCAGTAATTTGTAACATTGCAATTATACTTTAAAATTAATGTGCCAACCTAAAAGAACATGGTTCGTGAGGAAAGATAAAATATAGAGTTCGATTAGCTGTATATTTTTTATTTTCTTTGGATGCTATTCTAATGTCACGTACGCAGTGCAAAAACATTATTTATCTACGTCATCTGAATTTGACCGGTCGCAACTGTTTCAGAATAAAAGTTTAATATTTGTCGCAAACAAATTTTTTCCATTTGTTGTAATAAAATTTTTCGTCACGTACGCTATTGTAGTACTACAAAAGCAACTAAATGCAAGTGAAAAAAGGCAAAATTTTCCTCAAATTTCAAAAATAAAAAAACTTCATTCGTTTTCATATCATGACAGTCAGCATATATAAGATTCTCGAACTGCGTATTCATTAAGCGAAAAAATTTCAAATTAATTAGTATGTATGTACTACTCTATAGTAGGCTAAAGTGTGAAATGAACTTGAATCTTGATTGTTTTTATTGCTATTGCACAAATACATATTTTTTTTATTTGTTTTTAAGTTTTTGTTTACATATATTTACAAAACATATATTTCATTACTTAAGAATACTATAAGAGAAAAAACTGTCACGTACGCTATTAAATTTTGTTCATTAAAAAATCATCCAAAAGTTTCTTTTTTTCTAATTTACGGATAATAAAGGAAAACTAGTTGGTTTATTGTAAGAAATTTAAAAAGGAAAAAAAAACTTTATAATTCGCATAGTTTCGCATATTTTTACATGCACCTTAACATCACTTCCATTTTATGTCGCGTACGATATGCCCTTATTTCCAAATGTAATAAATTTTTTTCATTTATAGTACCCTCTGAATGGAATATAAAGACATATTTTTTACATATTTTTACAAAATATATTCCACTTTGTAGGCGTACAAATGTCACGTACGCTGACATGGAAATGCCCATATATGAAATAATTTATCAATGAGAGTCTACAAACTTGGTGTGGTTTCCTTTATAGTCAATGCGCATAATCAAGCAGAAAAATGGCGATCTAGGAGCAGGGGATGGGGTACCTTGTATAGAAAGTAATTAATAACACTATGCAACAAGAATTTAACTCCGCCGAAAATAAATCCTTTCAAAGCGCAGATACACCTATGTATTTTTATTTTTTTATGGACTCTACCAGAATCAGTTGTTAGAACATTATAAATAAAGAAAAAAAAGTTGAGGGAGGGGTACCTCAAATACAAAGTAATATTAAAAAAAAAATTAAAAAAAGCTAAACCAATTTTAAAATATATGCACTCAGCAGTTAACGCGTTTTTATTTTTTTAAAAGTTTTTTTTTTATACAGTTTAACTATGTCGGAAACTCTTGATCAGAGTAAAAATATTATCGGTATGACTTTAAGGGAAATTTGCATTTTGAACTTTTGTTTTAACCTGTGGTTGCTCAGGTACAAAATCATGCATTCCTGTGCAACTATTGTATGTTGTATGTTGTTTGTGTATGTATGTATGTATTTATATTGTCTAATTTCTCCAAGCTAAAGGTAGGATCCCACTATAGTCGTAATGCACCGATTTTCGTCGGCTCACTGCAATGAAGCCATAGTTAATACAGTAAAATGGTCTTATTTCTCAATTAATTGCGAAATAAAGCCTATGGCTTTATTACCACTACAATTACGCCCTGTTTCTCAATTAGTTAAGATATAAAGCTATTTGGCTTTATTATCTATGGCTCTATTGCAGTGAGCCGACAAAAACCGGTGCATTGCGCCGACAGTGGGATCCGGGCTTTATTAAGATCCACTTTTTTTTCAACAAAAAAGTTTATACCATCTAAGTAATTTTATTTTATTATTTAAGTTTCTTGAAATTCTTTCTTTTATATCTTTTTACAAAAATGCACTATAACAACCACATTAGTTTCTTTCTCAATTTTTGTTCACTTAAAAATAAGAAATAAGAAAAAAAAACAAGACCAAAAGATTTTGAAAAAATTTGTACATTTGGCTTGAAGCCAACAACATGAAATAGTTTTTGAAAAAAATTTACAAAACAGAAAAACGAACGAATTTCAAAATGATCGTAGCAGCAACAGCCATAAAAGCTGCTTCTTTCTGATGCTGATGATGATGCACCACTGTGATAGTTGTCTGTCTCTTGCCATACATTTTCTACTTCTATTTTTGTTGTAATTAATGATTACTTGTGCTATTGTTGCTGCTGTTGTTGTATCGTATAGACAACATCAGATACAAAAAGACACAAAATGACATCGGCATACAGCGAAAAGATAGATATTTTTCATAAAATTCGATCCAAGTGTAGAGATACAGTGATGAAATAGTGTTTGTGTATACATACACCCAACGTACAGTGGGTAAAAATTTTATTCACGTCGAAAAGAAAACAAATTTAGAAAGGAAAGAAAATAATTTTATAGCATTAAATATTTTATGGATCAATGATTCAACAGAGCCACCGGACAAGTGGTGATAAGCAAAATACACGTGAGCACTTTTACATTCGGGAAACTAAAAAATCTTTGAAGGCAAAGTTTCAGAGAAATTGGAGAAAAAGTAAAAAAAAACCCATAAACAAGGTATTTAAGAAATTGGCGGGTAATGTGGTATACCATAGTTTCATATGTTTTGCTGCCCACTTTCTTACGTCATCTGTTTTCGGATGCTTATTTTCATGAAATGGCAATGCGATATGTTATACCACTTTAGCCGACTTTAGCTAAATGTACCACATTAGCCGAACACTCGGCTTATTCAAATAATTATTGAATTAAAACTATACACTTAGGGCCATATTCATAATAAATTATCAAACGTTAATAAAAGGTTTATGAAACAGATTTCCATAAAAAAATTTCTTTCATAAACATTTCATAATCATTTGATAAGTATTATAAATAAGGCGGTTACTATGCAATTACAATGCACTAATAAAGTACTCACATTTGACTTTCAAATTAAAATAATAAAGTTTAAAAAAACAGTTTTTAAATAATTTTAATGGTAAAATTTATCGATATAAGTTTACTTTTATAGACAAGTGGGTTGATACACATTTTTCTATATATAAAAAGTTAATCGATAAAAATTTTTCTATAGAAAAGTTTATCGATGAATAATAATCTATAGACAAATTTATCGATAAAAAGTTTTTTATACAAAAATCTATCGATAAAAAATTTTCTATAGAAAAATTTATTGATCAAAAATTTCTTTTAAACATTTTTTCGATAAAAATTTGTTCAATAAAAATTTTCGGATAAAAGTTTTTTAATAAAAAAGTTATCGATAATAAGGTTTTTTTTACAAAAATTATCGATAACAAATTTTCTATAGAAAAGTTTATCGATAAAAAATTCTATAAAAAATATAAAAAAAATTCTATAGAAGAATTTATCGATAAACAATTTTCTATAGAAAAATTTATCGATGAAAAATTTTTTCGCTGAAAAATATTCCATAGACAAATTTTTCGAGAAATAATTTCCTATAAAAAAATTTATCAATTAAAAAATTAGGGAAGCATCATCCTATACCGAAATATCGGCGATATTTTGGGTTTCTTTATATACACTGTACAACAAAATTAACATTTTACAATAAGGTTTAGAACTGATTCCAGTAGAAAGTCTAAAAAAATATAGGTGTATCGGCGTTTTGAAACATCTGTGGCTCATTTTAGGTGGAGTCAATGTTCCCCATTCATTTTTTTTAATTTTGATGACGTCATATCTCCATAACTGGAGAATTTAGAAATATAAAATTTTATATCCGATACTTTATTGTACTAAAACATTCCACACAAAGTTTTATCAAAATCGAAGATGGCGAGGTCCACCCGTTGGATGATTTGGAATAGCTCTAGGTATAGTAGAATTTTATGAGTTCTTTTGATATTTTTTAAGAAAGGAATACAAAGATCCATACAGCGAAGAGTTATAGGATTAAAATTTGGCACCTCGTATAACTCTTCGCTGTATGGATCATTTATTTTTCCTACGAACCGTTTTCGAGATATCCGCGAAAAACGTGATTGGTTGAAGAAATTACGTTTTTCGCGGATATCTCGAAAACGGTTTGTAGGAAAAATACAAGAATTTCAGTTTCAGGTTCAGCGATCCATAATTATCTTAGAAACCACTTTTATATTAAGTTAAATTCAAATTGTTTATTAAAAGTGGAGTATTCGAATATTCAAATCAGATTAGCAGAACGGATCAGTACTACTGATATCGACAGGCCGCTATACCATCTCATCAGCTTTCTTGTCACTTTTAGCACTTATGAAGGTGTATGCTGTTTATAAGGAAACATCAGGTATTTAACAAATTTTTGTCACGAAATAGAATACAAGACTTTTTCGTGTAAATTCTTGCATTCATTTTATTTCAACTCAATTTAGTTAGTCGAAATCTCCTCTATCTGATTTTACTGTCGTATGGAAATTGTGATTTTTTATCAATTGCGTTTCTTCACTTAATTGTAAATAAAATCAAAGTTTTTCCATCGATTTTAATGACTTATGGCTTATTTTATTCCTAATACACTCAACTTTCTGATAAATGTTTAAAATATAAAATTTTTGCAATCTTCAGCCGACTTTAGCTAAATGTACGAGATTTTGAAAACGAAAAAAGTTTAATATTGAATGAAAAAAAAACGATTTTTCGGCTCATTTTTCCGAAACAGTTGGATATATAAAAAACTTTATATATAGATGACTAAGAGGTAAATTTTATCCCGTATCTTTTGCTGGATTATTTATTCAAATTGGACATATCTTTCTCGAGCTATGGTGAAATATATTGATGTATCTAGTGGAAATATTAGTCATGCCCATTAAAAAAATATAAAAATATGTACGTGAGAGAAAAAACTGTAAACGGATTTGAATTTAGCGCATCACACTTTGTGTATTATACATATTTCGATAGCTCCCGCTCTCTGATGAGATTAGCGGGAGCTATCGAAACGTCAGTTCAACCCTCCGCGCAGTCAAAAATTTTTTTTGTCTATATGCTTTACATTTATCTCTAAATAAAAATTTAATTTAATTGAAAAATTAAATTAAAACCGAACTTAAGCCAAAAATAATTAAATTTCTTTGGATATAAACCCATATAGTTGGACTAAAACTCATAACTTAATTCTTATACATATTTTGGACTAAAACTCATAACTTAATTCTTATACATATTTTTATTTAAAGGCGATATTTTTTGCAGACCAGTGTAATTTATTTTAAATAAGGCCCATAATATTTATAAATAAAACGATAAAAACAGATTTTTTAAAAGAAAATTATTTCGCTAAAAAATAATGTAAAGAAAAATTTGCTACTGCTTTTCTTCTAGCTTAAGCCACTGTAGGTACAGTGAATATCTTTGCAAACCAACTAACTGTCTGTGAATTGGTATGGAAATTTTCGTAAGACAAAAATGGCGTCCAACATGACAAAAAAAGAAATGGTAAAACACTACGCAAAGTGGAAATTGTCATCAGACAGTTTCAGCTGTCGTAATTTTTTTCTTTTATGTATTTTGAAAATTTAAAGTGAAATTGTTATTTCACAAAAAAAAATAAAAAAAAAATAATTACAATAAATATTTCGATAAAAAAGTATTAAATGTCTCAATTGTACCGGTATTTAATTTTTGTTGGCTGTTTCTTTCATATTTAAAATTTTATTACCAACCATCACCAAAAAAAAATCATATTTAATTTGTTATTTTTCCTACCGATGACTTCTTTTTTTTTATTTTTTCTTTAATGTTTTGCTTCTTTAGATTTTTTGGCAATGGGCCAAAAAGTGGCAAGAGTTTTCCTTTTTGTTTCATTTTCTTCATTTAAAATTGTTTTCAATAAAATGAACAGCAAAAAAAAACTGAAATGAAAACATCATAAGACATTCTATATTCTTTTTCGTATATTCTGCTGTTCAGATTTATTTAATTTTCGTATATATGTTTTTTTAACGATATAAGAGTATAGAGAATTGGTATCAAACTAGAAAAAAAAGATAAACAAGGAGGCGCGTGACTGATTCATGATGGTATTATGTACATACATACATACAAAATATGTGTATATGTAAATTAAAAAAAAAATTACACACATTTATACAAGACTTAATGGCTCTTCTACAGATGTAGTGCATTTTTCTTGTTATATTTGAATGTGAAGCTCTTAGGGAATTGAAAAATTGAAAACTGATACAATTACAAGTATATCTACTTCAACTCCTTACAAAAATAGTCTACTCCAGATACATAAGTACATAAATATAGTCATAAGTATCCCTGCAAAAACTTGATAATGTATTGCAATTACATACTAAACAATATAATTTTCAACTCAAATTACATACCGCCTGCATTACTTTACAGTAATTAAACCAATTACTTATTAGTAGTAAATACACAAGCCATTTATTCTCTTATTGGCACAGTGGTAGTGCATGCGCCTATCATGCAGTTGATCAGCAGTTCAACCCCTGGCGAAGCAAAGTGGATTTTTTTTCAATTGTGTGCATCTACGTAAAAATAAGTAACTAAATAGTTGTATAGTATACCAGCCCAGGAAAAATTTTGATGGCAAAGTAATGAGTTAAAATGGATACCCTACACTACTTCTAATTTGGCATTTTAACCAATTACTTTAACATGGCGATGTCATTGGAGGCAAGTACTTACCACATTTGATTACAAATAACAAGTTATAAATTTCAATATTTAGAAGGCATTGAATACATAAAACACAATAAAAATTAAATGTCTCTGCTAAGCATTGAATTCACGCCGTTTCCGTTATTATGTTATTTTATGCCAAGTGCTTACTCACTATGACAACTCATTACCAAGTTTATGCTGAAAGTGACTAACACACTTCCTAGCAAAATTTTTTTCTGATTTCAGCCAGAAGTTGGTCAGCATGTATGCACAAGATTCAGTCAGAAAACGTGGTGAGAATCATATGAGTGGTTAACAAGATGTCCGTCTCTTTGCTTGAGGACATTTTAAAAACTGTCCAAATGTCTAATGCCAGCCATACACTACACAAGTTCAGTGCTCAAGTCTGGTAGTGCGTAAACGAAACTTGTGATACACACTATACAAGTAAACTATGCAAATACAGCGCTATTTTATTGCTTGCTATATAAATAAAAATAAAGCAAAAATTCGCTTTTTTAATCAATTTCTCGTAGACATCGACTTTTATGATTCTCTTGCTGTAATCAATCGGTGCTTTCAATATGCCATAATGCAAACGATTCTACGTATAATTCTACAAACTTTGTCCAGAACATTTTTTCTGCGCTCATTTTTTGGTTTTAACTCTTCAAAATCGCGACACAACTGAGCGTTTGCAACATACACTACACAAGTTTACTGTACAGTTTTAGAAACTTGAGCAAATATCAAAATAGTTTTGATATTTACTCAGTTCACTGCGTAAATAGCACAACCACCGCCATACACTACACAAACGCACTGTACAGTGCCAGAATTGTGCAGTGAACTTGTGTAGTGTATGGCCGGCATAAGAGAATTTGGTACAAGTTCTAAAGAATTTTCGGCATCTCTGAACAATGTGGGAAAAATGTCTGAGAAACCATCAAAACATTTTTCCGATTTATCTGATACTTTTTATATCCTGTCGTATTAATTTCGGAAAAAAGTCAGAAATGTTGTATAAAATTCTGCTCATCAGAAAATATTTAACCATATTGTTTAAAAACTCAAATATTTATGCACGAACTCTCAAA
The DNA here is from genome assembly GCA_956483635.1 of Panzeria rudis. Classification (NCBI taxonomy): domain Eukaryota; kingdom Metazoa; phylum Arthropoda; class Insecta; order Diptera; family Tachinidae; genus Panzeria; species Panzeria rudis. Next base: position 126,313,640 of record OY101450.1, on the reverse strand, counting down.
AGATAAATGAGAATTCCCAAAAAAATTTCTTTGACGATTTCGATTAGTAGTCGGCAAGAAAGTCTGCACTAGATGCCGCATTCGTATTCGAAGACGGGGTCAGAAAACGTACCGAAAATCATATGAGTGGTTGGCAAGAAATCGGACCTCTTTGTCTAAAAAAATTCTGTAAGATTTTCTAGGGAAATTCTAAAGGAAATTTCCACATGTCTGAACAATGTCGGAAAAATGTCTGACAAAACACCAAATCAAATGTCTGATTAAAACATCAGAAAATTTTCTGATATATCTGATGAGAGAAAAGTCGGAGTTAAAATTAGGAATTTATTAGTAATTTCGTATAAAACTCTCAACGTGTTGTTCTGCTGCTTATGGCAATTCATCTGAAAACATTTATACATATTTTATAAGTTTAAAAACTCAAAAATTTATTTACAAATTCTCAAGAGATAAATGAGAATTATTACGAAAACTAAAATCAGACATTGTGCAGAAGTGACTGCTTAAACTCGTAACATGTAGATCAGAAAATCTGCAGACTATTATGTTAAATGTCTCAAAGGAAATTAAGTTGCCTTCAGATAATGTGCAGATTATTCTGATATTAATCGGATAATATTTCAGAAAATGTGTAGAAAAGTTGTACCACAAAACTGTTAACTATTCTGCCAGATGTCTGAGGGAATGTCAGTCAAGTATGGTAAAGTCTCAGATTTTTTCTGGCGTCAGGCATGTCGGCAAAAATGTTAAAATAATACTTAATACTAATTTAAAATGGCACGAGTTCAATGCTCAGCAGTAATATTTAATTTTTTTATATTTTGTGTATTCACTGCTTTCTATGGAAATTTTCAAGTTCTTGTTTGTAAGTAAATTTGCTAGTACTTCCTTCAATGACATCGCCATCTTAAATAAATATGTTAAAATGCCAAAGTAGAAGTACTATAGTGAAATATATTTTTATTATTATTTTAACCCATTACTTTGCCATCAATATTTTTGATGGGTAGTTTTAATGGTTGCTTTTATACTTAAAACACTCGTAATCTATTTGGTTATTTTTTGATACATAATAAATATAGCGAAATTAACTTTGTTTCAGCCTAGTGTCTCCACGACGACACCTTTAGTATATTTTTATATACATAATATATGGATATATAAATCATCGTTTCTTGTGAGCCCGGGTAGCTCAGTCGGTAGAGCATTGGACTTTTAATCCAAGGGTCCAGGGTTCAAGTCCCTGCTCGGGCGTGTTACTATTTTATAAATTTTTTTCTAATTAGCTCGCAATACAAATACATAATTTATAAAACTTGATATTTCCCATAATTCTTTTCCATATTAGAAACATAAAAAATATTTCTAAGCTAACACGTTGAATAGAAATGAGATCAATAACTTGGTCCTCATTTTGATCTCATCAAAATTTTTGCTGGGTAATAATAATAAACTGTTTTTATAATTAAAACTTTATTATAATTTCTTTATGTATATTTGGTATTAATTAAATTATATTTATAAACATGAAATTAATATAGAAAAAATATAAAACATTGCATCGGCCGGGAATCGAACCCGGGCCGCCCGCGTGGCAGGCGAGCATTCTACCACTGAACCACCGATGCTTATATAACGGTACTTCTATTATACAGTTATGTATATGAAACTGATACATTAAAAACAAATACCAAGTCAGTCGCGAATGTTTGTGATTCCGATCTATTCTTTCTATGTGTTCATGGATTTGTCATGTTTTCTAAAAAATTTTCGAAAACTGCTAACTAAGGAAAGTGGAGCCAAAATATTCACCCCCTCTTCTATCATTATCCATTCTTCAATTACAAATGTGGTAAATTTTAACTTTTATAAAGTTTGTGCATACATATATCGATTTTTTTCCGTTTTGCTAATTTTATTTCGTTGTGGCGACTTTCTTCAGTTTAGGCGATTTTTTTTAGTTTATCGATTTTTTCCTTTAACGATTTCTTTTTCGTTTTGGCGATTTCTACGTTTATGCATTCACAACCCCGTCTTAGTTTTTTCGATCCGGGAATTTTTTTCGAGATTTTTTCCCACTCCTTTCTTTAATTTTATTGCTTTCTTTCTTTTTAGGACTTTCTTCAATTTTCCGATTTTTTCAGTTTTGGCAATTTTGTCGACTTTTACCCGTTTTGACGATTCTATTTTGGCGACTTTTCCCAGTTCCTCCTAGTCAAAGTCAAATTTATATGGTAAAATTTTAAACTAAAAAAAAGTTTATTGCATCGGCCGGGAATCGAACCCGGGCCGCCCGCGTGGCAGGCGAGCATTCTACCACTGAACCACCGATGCTTATATAACGGTACTTCTATACAGTTATGTATATGAAAGTCATAGATTAAAAACAAATACCAAGTCAGCCTCTAATGTTTGTGATTCCGATCTATTCTTTCTATGTGTTCATGGATTTGTCATGTTTTCTAATAATGTTCGAAAACAGCTAACTAAGAAAATCAGTTAGAGCCAGATTATTCTATCATTATCCATTCTTCAGTTACAAATGTAAATTTCAGCTTATCCAAAGTATGTACTTTAGAGCGACTCGACTTGTATGAAGATGAAAAACGTGAGCAATGCGTTATTTCATAGAAATCGCCTTGTTTTAGGCGATTTTATTGCATTTGCTACTTATATTAAAATAAATTTTACTTTTTTTATTATTTGCTTTGGGACATTGTTTATTTATTTCTGTTTTTAGTTCTCGCAAAAGTTCGCCTGTTTCAACGTGGTCCATCTGTTAAACATCAATGCCTAAAATCAAATAATACATCAAATAAAACATCAGAAAATTTTCTGATATATCTGATGAGAGAAAAGTCGGAGTTAAAATTAGGAATTTATTAGTAATTTCGTATAAAACTCTCAACGTGTTGTTCTGCTGCTTATGGCAATTCATCTGAAAACATTTATACATATTTTATAAGTTTAAAAACTCAAAAATTTATTTACAAATTCTCAAGAGATAAATGAGAATTATTACGAAAACTAAAATCAGACATTGTGCAGAAGTGACTGCTTAAACTCGTAACATGTAGATCAGAAAATCTGCAGACTATTATGTTAAATGTCTCAAAGGAAATTAAGTTGCCTTCAGATAATGTGCAGATTATTCTGATATTAATCGGATAATATTTCAGAAAATGTGTAGAAAAGTTGTACCACAAAACTGTTAACTATTCTGCCAGATGTCTGAGGGAATGTCAGTCAAGTATGGTAAAGTCTCAGATTTTTTCTGGCGTCAGGCATGTCGGCAAAAATGTTAAAATAATACTTAATACTAATTTAAAATGGCACGAGTTCAATGCTCAGCAGTAATATTTAATTTTTTTATATTTTGTGTATTCACTGCTTTCTATGGAAATTTTCAAGTTCTTGTTTGTAAGTAAATTTGCTAGTACTTCCTTCAATGACATCGCCATCTTAAATAAATATGTTAAAATGCCAAAGTAGAAGTACTATAGTGAAATATATTTTTATTATTATTTTAACCCATTACTTTGCCATCAATATTTTTGATGGGTAGTTTTAATGGTTGCTTTTATACTTAAAACACTCGTAATCTATTTGGTTATTTTTTGATACATAATAAATATAGCGAAATTAACTTTGTTTCAGCCTAGTGTCTCCACGACGACACCTTTAGTATATTTTTATATACATAATATATGGATATATAAATCATCGTTTCTTGTGAGCCCGGGTAGCTCAGTCGGTAGAGCATTGGACTTTTAATCCAAGGGTCCAGGGTTCAAGTCCCTGCTCGGGCGTGTTACTATTTTATAAATTTTTTTCTAATTAGCTCGCAATACAAATACATAATTTATAAAACTTGATATTTCCCATAATTCTTTTCCATATTAGAAACATAAAAAATATTTCTAAGCTAACACGTTGAATAGAAATGAGATCAATAACTTGGTCCTCATTTTGATCTCATCAAAATTTTTGCTGGGTAATAATAATAAACTGTTTTTATAATTAAAACTTTATTATAATTTCTTTATGTATATTTGGTATTAATTAAATTATATTTATAAACATGAAATTAATATAGAAAAAATATAAAACATTGCATCGGCCGGGAATCGAACCCGGGCCGCCCGCGTGGCAGGCGAGCATTCTACCACTGAACCACCGATGCTTATATAACGGTACTTCTATTATACAGTTATGTATATGAAACTGATACATTAAAAACAAATACCAAGTCAGTCGCGAATGTTTGTGATTCCGATCTATTCTTTCTATGTGTTCATGGATTTGTCATGTTTTCTAAAAAATTTTCGAAAACTGCTAACTAAGGAAAGTGGAGCCAAAATATTCACCCCCTCTTCTATCATTATCCATTCTTCAATTACAAATGTGGTAAATTTTAACTTTTATAAAGTTTGTGCATACATATATCGATTTTTTTCCGTTTTGCTAATTTTATTTCGTTGTGGCGACTTTCTTCAGTTTAGGCGATTTTTTTTAGTTTATCGATTTTTTCCTTTAACGATTTCTTTTTCGTTTTGGCGATTTCTACGTTTATGCATTCACAACCCCGTCTTAGTTTTTTCGATCCGGGAATTTTTTTCGAGATTTTTTCCCACTCCTTTCTTTAATTTTATTGCTTTCTTTCTTTTTAGGACTTTCTTCAATTTTCCGATTTTTTCAGTTTTGGCAATTTTGTCGACTTTTACCCGTTTTGACGATTCTATTTTGGCGACTTTTCCCAGTTCCTCCTAGTCAAAGTCAAATTTATATGGTAAAATTTTAAACTAAAAAAAAGTTTATTGCATCGGCCGGGAATCGAACCCGGGCCGCCCGCGTGGCAGGCGAGCATTCTACCACTGAACCACCGATGCTTATATAACGGTACTTCTATACAGTTATGTATATGAAAGTCATAGATTAAAAACAAATACCAAGTCAGCCTCTAATGTTTGTGATTCCGATCTATTCTTTCTATGTGTTCATGGATTTGTCATGTTTTCTAATAATGTTCGAAAACAGCTAACTAAGAAAATCAGTTAGAGCCAGATTATTCTATCATTATCCATTCTTCAGTTACAAATGTAAATTTCAGCTTATCCAAAGTATGTACTTTAGAGCGACTCGACTTGTATGAAGATGAAAAACGTGAGCAATGCGTTATTTCATAGAAATCGCCTTGTTTTAGGCGATTTTATTGCATTTGCTACTTATATTAAAATAAATTTTACTTTTTTTATTATTTGCTTTGGGACATTGTTTATTTATTTCTGTTTTTAGTTCTCGCAAAAGTTCGCCTGTTTCAACGTGGTCCATCTGTTAAACATCAATGCCTAAAATCAAATAATACAAAGAAAAAGTAATTTTATTTTCACTTTATTTTCTCTCAACCGATGTCATTTTTTTATATGTTGTCTTGGGAGAAAATACGAAAACGACACTGTCCAGCTCACGGGCGGTCATCGCTAGACCATGCAAATGTTTTAGGAAACCTCATTAAAAAGACCGATCTTTAAAATTTAATTTTCTGTGAGTCGCTTTAATGTACACTCTAAAACATTACTTCAAATTTACGATCATATATTGTCTAAATTTGTGTTGAAAATTTCTCCTTGTCTAAAATTACATCGATTTTGTACACTCTAAAACACTTTTGTTGCAAATTAGGTCGATAATAGTCGGCAACACTTTACAGATTATTATCGACCTAAAATTACACACGCATTATTTTTCAACTAAATTTTTTTACTAAAAAAAGCGATTGGCCGCGTGCAGGTTTGAACTGCGACCTCCTGACTGACTGTCTGACGTATCTACCATTCAGCCATAGCCGTATCATACTTTATGTTACATGTTTTCCATTTGGACTAAATATGTTTAATTTGAAAGGTTTTTTCTTTAATAAAATAACTAAAAAATCGATGTAATTTTAGACAAGGAGAAATTTTCAACACAAATTTAGACAATATATGATCGTAAATTTGAAGTAATATTTTAGAGTGTAGTTATTTTATTAAAGAAAAATAACTTTAAATTATACATATTTAGTCCAAGTGAAAAAAATTAATGCGGCTATGGCTGAATGGTAGATACGTCAGACTATCAGTCAGGAGGTTGCGGTTCAAACCTGCACGCAGCCAATCGCTTCTTTTTTTAGTAACAACATTTTGTTCAAAAATAATGCGTGTGTAATTTTAGGTCGAAAGTAGTCTGTAAAGTGTTGCCTACTCTTATCGACCTAATTTTCAACAAAAGTGTTTTAGAGTGTACATTAGGGTGGATCAAATTATTCGGGTGAGAAAAAAAGTGCAAAACGTCTAGCAAAAACGAAATCTACACAAAATTCTAGGAAAATTACCCTAATAAAGTAGTGGTCTAAAATCAAAATCTAGCTCCCGCCGAGACACATCAAACTTCAAGCTTTTTATTGGGTAAAAACATTTACAACCAAACAATATAAGTAAAATGGTGGACTTTACCCTTTCCGATTTTGATCAAATTTAGTACGAATGATGCTTCTAGCATAGCTACCATTAATGCAAAATCTTGACTCATTATACGTTCTGTTTCGCGAAATATACCGACTTGAAAATGAGAAGATTAGAAAAATGTGCTCTAATCGCTATATTTCGCGAACTAGAATATGTAGTGAGTCAAGATTTTGCGTTAATGGCAACTATGCAAGATGCATCATTCGTACAAAATTTTATCAAAATCGGAAGGGGTAGAACCAAGATTTTACTTATATTAATTAGTTATCAATGTTTTTTACCCAATAAAAAACTTGAATTTTGATATCTCTCGGCGGGAGCTATAGGTTTTTATTTTAGACTCCTAGTTTCTTAAGGTAATTTTCTTAAAGTTTTGCGTAGAGTTCGTTTTTGCGTAGACCCACCATAGTGTACATATATCGATTTTATTCCGTTTTTGTGATTTTTTCAATGTATCGATTTTTTCCTTTAACGAATTTTTTTCGTTTTGGCGATTTTTTCGTTTATGCATTTACAACGCCGTTTTAGCTGTTTCGATCCGTAAATTTTTTTTTTTTAGATTTTCCCCATTTTTTTTTAATTTTAGTGCTCTCTTCCTTTTTTAGGACTTTTTAAATTTTCCTGACTTTTTTCAGTTCTGGGCAATTTTGTTCCATTTTGTCGGCTTTTTCCCGTTTTGACGATTCCTATTCTATATTTGCGACTTTTTTCAGTCTCTAGCCCAAGTCAAATTTATATAGAATAATTTTAAACTAAAAAAAAAGTTTATTGCATCGGCCGGGAATCGAACCCGGGCCGCCCGCGTGGCAGGCGAGCATTCTACCACTGAACCACCGATGCTTGAATAACGGTATTTCAATAAACCAATTTTAAAAATGTACAGAACTTAAAAGCTTTAAGTTGTTTTGAATGAATGCAGCGAATCAGGAGATTTAGACAGAAAACATTTATCTGAATGTATAATATACATTGTATACATATATTAACAATTAAACTAAAGATCGTCTCATGCTAAGGTCTTTCAAGGCATTTTGTTTATTAATGAATAAATAAAAAAGAAAAAAATCTTATCATTCACTGACACATAGTTTTTAAGATGACCAGCAATGAAACACAATATTTACTAAGAATCTACTCTATTACTACTTTAAATTACTCTCCCGAAAAATTTTCAAAATGAATTAATCGATTAGGCTTGTGACCACAGATATGTATGTACGAGTATATTGGAGATTTTTAGAATTACTCTTTTTTTAATCAAAGAAATCACTTTTTCCGTAATCCCAAATAATTTATATTGATCAAAATAATATCAACCAGTTACATGGCATCTGTTAAAAATTTTTGTAAATACATACATACTTTTATACAAATACTTGAATATATAATATAAAATGATTTTGTGTTTATTTTATATATGGTTTTCAAATATACATTTTATACTCGTATACTACATTTACCTATTCAACCAACCTACATATCTACATGATAAAACAAAATATATGACAAACATTTAATTTATTATAATCGAATAAAAACATAAAAAAAACTCTAGATTTCTTGAGTGGGCGAAAAGTGATTTTTTGTTAAAAACAAAAAAGAAAAACAAAAAAAAATTTTAAAGAAAATTAAAAATTTTTTTTCATTAAATGTTAAAAATGAATGAAATGAAAAATAAAATTGACACGGTTTGGCAAAAAACGTATTTTTTTTGGTATGCATTTTTTATTACTTCCTTTGAGTTAACTTTAATAAAAGATTACTTCAAGAATTAAGGAAGTTGCACTATAGGCAGGTCGGTCCGCATACAAACAAAAAAAGTTGTGCCAGCCATTCCCTAGAATGAAGGATATATGTATGTATCTATAACGTTTCTAAAACAAGAAAATGTTTGTTTGTCACCCCCAAAATATATTACTTTTTGGTTTTAGGGCTGCATTCACCAAAAGTGAAAAGGAACCCTATTGTTTTCGCTACTTTGTCCATCCGTCTGTCTGTCTGTCACAATAAGTTTTCTTGAGAACCGTAAGAGGTACGGACCTGAAATTTTCAGAGAATATGTATAATAACTATGGCCGTTACAACAACAAATGTATGAAAACCAAATTGATTATTAGGCTGAGGTTCGTAACGTTATATTCAGAAAGAATTGGGTATGATTAATATTCCAAGAAACAAGGTAAAAATTAACATCAACTTAATTTTTCAACGTACACAGCAGAACAGAGTAGCGTCACTTTCGGAAGCCACTATACTTCCATTGTAAGCGCTCACGTGTATTTTGCTTATCATCACTTGTCAGGTGGCTCTGTTGAATGTGATTTTAATTCTTATATATACAACTTTTTCCTGAAAATTGAATACGAGAATTAAATCACTCTCAAGCTGATATTAACTGCACTTTCCCAGCGTTGCCGTCGGTTTATTTTTCTTCATTCCCATTTTTCTGATTTTTGTTCTACTCAAGAAAGTTAAAAACTAAAGTATGTTCTAAAGCACTGTTGGTGGTCGCAAAAATGTATAATAATGCAGTTGACACTGAATTTGCTATTTTTACTTGGTAAAATTAGAAATTTTCGAATACATTTTGCCTCTATCCACTTGGCATTGCCAAAAATATTTTTTTTTTCTTAATGAAAAGCACTTTTTTCCTTCATCATGTATTTTACACACTGTATTTGACAAAATACTAACTCAGCTCTATGCGAATGATAAAAATAATCGAACTAACTAAAAATTAAAGGGTATTAAACACTTGAAAATTAATAATTAATGGGTAAATTAATTATTAATTATAACTAATGCAAGGAAATCGTCAAAACGGAAAAAATTGCCAAAACAAAACAAAATAAAAACCCCATAAAACTAAAAAAATCCCAAAATTAAAAAAAATTAGAAATGCAAAAACGAAAAAAAATCGCCAAAATGGAAAAAACGCTTAAAGGAAAAAAGCACAAGAAATATAGCTCAAATGCACAAAAATCGCCAAGATTTAAAAATCGTCAATAACAACAAATATCGCCTAGAAACGAAAAATATTGACTAAAACCAAAAAAAAAATGTCGCCAAAAATAAAATAGTTGCCAAAAAGAAAAAAAACTACAAATACGAAACAAAAAATATCGTTAAAAACCGAAAAAATCGCCAAATTAACAAAAATCACCAAATCCCGAAAAAAATCTCCAAAATAAAAAAGTAGTCAAAACTAACAAAAATCGTCAAAACCCGAAAAAATCGTAAAAATGGGAACAAGAAATCGCTAAAACTAAAATAATAGCAAAAACGAAAAAACAGCCAAAACTAAAAGAAAATCGCCGAATAAAAAAATATCGCCTAAAACCGAAAAAATCGCCAAAACTAGCAAAAACACGCAAGAAAATCACCAAGAACGGTAAAAACACAAAAAAAAAATCGCAGAAACAAATAAAAAATCGAAAAAAACACCAAAACGAAAAATCACAAAAAACCCGAAAAAATCGCCAAAACGAAAAACGTCGTTAAATCTGCTAAAAGTCGCAAAAAAAAAATCGCAGAAGCAAAACCATCGCTAAAAGCCGAAAAAACCGCCAAAACGAAAAACTCGTCAAAGCCAAAAAAAAGTCGCCAAAATAAGAAACCGCCAAAACGAAAATAGCGCTAAAACTAAAAAATCGCAAAAACTAAAAATATGTATCTCAAAAAAAAAAAAAAAAATACCAAACGAAAAAAAATCGCCAAAAACTATCAAAAATTGCCAAAAATGAAAACGTTCGCCAAAACGAAAAAAATCACGCTAAAATTGAAAAGTCCCCCAAAAGGAGTAAAAATCGCTAAAACTAAAAAGGGATATACGTATGTACGTATATGTATATGTATATGTACTGTCCTGCAGACAAAGTAACTAGTATGTAGTTAGAACTATACTAGTTGATTTTTACTTCAGACTAGTTGCCTATCTCTCCTTTTTTCATATATCGAACTATCGATTTTAGCATTGGGTTGTCATAGGAGCCCAACTAATTCATTTGTATACATTTATGGAATCCTAGTTGCTGTAAACTAGTGCTCTTACTAGTGTTTTTTATTTAGATTTTGTAACTCTTAAAAAGACTTTGGCTCAACCATTTATTTATAGTTTTGTAACTGTTCAACAGCGTATCTAGATATTCATAGGAAATCCTCCTTTTGTGTGTTTGCACACTTTACTAAATTTATTTACATCTAACGCCGCCATTTAAAGTGCGATCTCATCATATCGCATATCGTTGTTTATGGCTTGTCTGTGCCATAATTATTTCTTCGGGTGGCTTCTTAATCCAACATCGAATTCTGGGCGCCTCTTATGTCACCTCAGATCTTGCCCTCCAAATATAATTTTTTTGCACGTGATAAGGCTGAACCCACACCGAATAAAATAAAATTTTTGTGACTTATACGAGAACAGAACATTAGTTCTTATGGGACAACACATACCACATTTTTTTTTGTGTGCGTTGTAATCATACGAGTGTGTTTGACTTAAAAAACAAAACCGTTTTGTCTTATTTGGTGTGTGTTTCAGGCTAAGAAAGTCCTTCTAAAACTTCTAATTAGTAACTGTTTTATCTGGAAATAGACTTACAAACAAATTTGTAAATAGTACAGATAAAAAAAAACGATTTTACTGGATTTTCTGTCATATATCGGGTAGTAGGTTAGGTTAGGTTGGGAAGGGTAGTGCTATGCCGCACATCCACTCGGAGACCCAGTTGGATCCATTGTGATTCCCTTCTATTCATACACCCTATTAAAACCCAGAAAAGGAGCATCCTGCTATCCTCCATTCAACCACCTTATTCCCATAATGAAGCCCCTGATATCCTCAAGTTTACACTTCGCGATATCACTAATGCTTTCATGGAAACGTCTGCCAATCCACCTAAGCCTGTGTCGTTGCAGCCTGGGGCAATGGCAGATAACATGCTCAATAGTTTCTGGTTCCTCCTCATCATCGCACATCCTACAAAAATCTGGAGTGCCAATCTCCCAAATGCTGGTCCTCGCCCTGACCGAGCAGTGACCAGTCAATGCCCTATCACCTTCCTATTCATGCTCAGTAACAGTTCGGATCTGCCTAAGTTAAGCTTTGGCCACATGGCCCTCGAGACTCTACAATCCCCCCTGCTCCCCTATGAACGGTTGGCCCTATTCGACACCCAGTCACTGAGCTCCCTATAGTAATGACCGATCGGTACTTTAACCGATCTATCACACAATTCCATATCTAACGCTGACCCTAATCTTGCCATCTCATCAGCTGTCTCATTTCCCTCAACATTGCAGTGGCCAGGAACCCAACATAATCTAACACTATATTTGTCCATGAGCAAGTTGAGGGCTCTCCTGCAGTCACTAACAAGCTTCGATCTGATACAGTGTCCCTTCAATGCTTTTAGCGCCGCCTGACTGTCGACGTAGAAGGTTACTTCCTCGCCCTCAGTCATCTCCGTGGCCCTGAGGATCGCCAGGATCTCAGCTTGGAAAGCGCTACACTCTTTCGGTAGCCTAAAAGACCTACGAATGTCCATCCCCAAAATATAGACACCAGCTCCCGTGCCTGTTTCCATTTTGGACCCGTCCGTGAAAACCGCACAACCCTCATAAAGCCTATCAGATTCGACCCAAAAGTCCCTATCCGGAATCACTAATTAGGGTGTCCTCCCAAAATCAATTTCAGCAACCTTAGAGTCCGTGAACCCATGAGTTATAGTGACCCCCCCGCTAAAACTGATATCATTTAGGATTGCTGTGTGACCAGTTACTCCTGTCCTTACCAACCCTGCCTCTAGTAGTCTTAGGAGACTCCTTGCTGCCGTTCCCATTATAAAATCCTCTATGGGAAGCATATCGGGTAGCATGAATAAAAAAAAGTATTTGCTTTTTACTTAAAAATTTGTTTAAAACACAAAATTCCGGAAATTATTCAATATAAAATTAAGAATTTTTTGGTTTTAAAACAAATTTTTAAATAAAAATCAAATACTTTTTTTTATTCATACTACCCATCATATATGTAATATTTTTGTCTGAATTTATAAATCAATTTGTCTAAAAATAGTTAAAAGTTTTTGGCCAAGTTAGCAGCTTAGAAGTTCCAGGTTTATACCATTTATTTTGCGAAAGTCCTCAGTGTGCATTGTAAACGTTAAAGTTGTAGTTAAAGCTGCAGCTTTGACGCCGGCAACTACAATCCAGTTCGAAGGACCATAAACAAGTTTTAATATATTACAGCTATTGTTGTAATTTTTAGTATCTATTTAACTAAATAAATAATTGAAATTAAGAATTCATGATCTCCTTAACTAATTACATCTAGCAAGTACATACATAAATAAGGATTTTTGTCACAATATATTTATTGCTTCATGCCTGTGGGAGGAGGGGAACTTGCACTAGACGAATTATCTTCACTTTGATTTATTTGTTTTAAACTGTCTGTCATTTTTGGTCACCCATAAAATTGTTTATTTAAAATAATAATAAAAAACGAACGAACGAACGAGTGGGTGGGTGGTGTTGTTTGGCTGACTGCATTTTTGTCGTTATAGTTTCCTTTGTTCCAACATAAATCATGTTAATTTTATTGGATTCGTGTGTTTCAAAAATGCTGTTAAAATTTTATGAAGACGCTTTATTAATGTCTTTTTTTTCTAAATCTGCTTTATATCTTTACAGATTAAACACAAAAACCATAAAAAGTTTGTGGAAAACTCAATATCAATATAAAGTCAATTGAAAGCGAAATAATAATAAAAATATAAGTTTTATGGCTTTTAAAAGCGAAATAAGGAAATAGAAATCTAGTTATAAATTAAGGAACTGTGAATTAAAGGTAAGTTGGAAATGTTTTAAATTTACTTTAAAAAAAATCAATTAATGAAATTTATTTTAACAGCAATTTTCTATTTCATTGTACTTATTTTTTGCTGTTTCTTTTTTGAGTTTAAAAAGTGCCACTTAATTGTTTGATTTCTTTGAAAAGTTTCCAAGTTTTTTGGTTTTTCTAAAGAATTATTTTTCTTATAATTTTTAACCAATTTAAATGTAATCTTTTTCCCTTTTTTCTTACAACATCTGCTTTTTGTGTTTCTGTCGTGCTCTGAGCCATACACCACTTTATTAAACTGAAATCCCCTTTTTTCTGTTTCCTTTTTACAATCAAAATTTTTTATGTATGTTTCGTTTTTTAACTAAAAATTAAAAAAATCAGAAAATTACACCACAATTGCATTAAATCTGCCTTTTATTTCTTAGGCAAATTGGCAGTTTTTTTGTTGCAATTAAAAACACATGAATTGGAAGGCAAAAAAGAAGGAAAAATTATAAAGAATGAAATTGAAAAAAAGAAAAAAAATGGCGACATATAAATGACAGGTGCCGCCAAAAACCAACACGTATTCATTCGTCCATCTCATAATAAAGCCCCACAGTGGTTTGGCTGCTATTCAAACAATGTACGATCACTCCTACAACTGCATCTGCTTTTAACTTGAAATTCTAATTGATTTATTTAAGAGGGTTTAAAAGTATTTTTGCAGAGATGCACAAATTTTATTTTAACGAAATAACACAGGTCGACAAAAATATGTTTATTTCGATATGAGTATTTCGAACTAATATGCATTTTCATTTAATCAGAAAGAATTAGACATGAGCAATATCACGATGCAACAAAATTAAACATTTGTCACGACCTTTGATGATCCCCTAACTTCAAAAACAGTCGAAACTTAAAATTCGATGTATAGGTTTTTTTTTAATTTTTTTAAAACTTGGAATTTTTCTACCGATTTCATTATAACTTGGGAAGGGGATTGATTGTCCAATTTTATTACAAAGACCACTAAAAAACACTTTTAATTTTTATTTTTTCAATATAAACTGTAATAATAAACTGCATTTTCGAACGAATGAGATGACTAAGAATTTTTCTGCGTTTTATCAAGCATTGTGTTAAAAATTATAAAATATATTTTTTTGAAAATTTTGGCTATGCTATTATCGGAGATATTGACGAAATAGAGAACAAAGTCGAGGCTAAAAACCAAAATTTAAAATTCAAAGCAACATATCTCATTTCATTTCATTCCATTTCATTTTATTTCATTTTTCATTTTAATTTATTTATTTATTCAAATCCTGCACAACAAGATTTAGTCTTATATTTAAAGCACAGGAAAGCAGGCTTCACAAGTTATAATAATAGATTATATATTGGAATAGATAACAATAAATTAAACTATAAATTATTATATTATAACAATTATGATTTACTGTGGTGCAAAATAATTAAATAAAAATTTCTTAAAACTACTTGTGTTGCTATTAAGTTTCTGAGATTGAGGAAGACAGTTCCAAAGGCGTATGCGGCACGCATGAAAAATGCCATTCAGATACAAGAAAGCGGTGTAGGAGAATTATGATCTTTTTCCTCTAAGCGATCTGGCAAACCTAATGTTATCGCTAAGATATCGTGCAAAAGTAAGAGCACGCGAATATTTAGAAGATTTTTAAATGAAATGCCGTATAGCTTTGAGGAAAAATTGGACACATACTCATATTTTCCCAAGCCATAGACATATCTTACAATATTATTATATTCTTTTACTAATGGAATCGCAATTTGCGAAAAGTTCGGAACCATACATTAAGTCTGGGGAAGAAGGTAAGATGTTTAAAAATAATAAAGATATTTTAATAAATATTTTTATCTATTTAAAAACTTTGAAACTTATTAAAATCGGATAATATTTGTAAAAGTTATGAGGCCGACAAGGTTATTCCTGCACAGATAGTCAACTTTGACACCCTGTAGCTCAACGTGTATTTCAACAGGGTGGTCCAAACTTCAACATTCTGAAAGCTTAGGTCCTCCTCTATGATTTTCACATACATCGTTTTTTTATTGGATCGCAAGTTTTAAAGATACAGATTTATTACCTGTTTTTGGAACTACTGATCGTCTTCGGCCTGCTACTATCGCCGTTATGCCAACGGGCCTCATGTCATTTTCGGCCTTATGTCATTGGCAGGTCACCTTCGGTCGGTCACCTTCAGCCGACAACCTGCGGACGTTCACGTTCGGTCACTTTGTCAGACGCCTTTCGACACATTCCACATAATCACCGGACCCGGCGTCATGACCCCTCACCAAAATTAAAAGTTATAATTTAAAACCAAACAATTCACCTACCTTGATGACACCCAACAAAAGAAGATAGTAGTTTCAAGCTCTAGATGGAAAAAGAAGATAATTCGTCCACATCGCCTGGAAGATACTTAGACGATACTTACGCGATACTTCTCAAGAATATACCCGTGCCACCTGCATTTAGCAAAGGCACTAACCATTAGCCAATACACAAACCTGGTGCAAGGATTCCCAAAAACTTGGACAAAAATCTCACCAAAATTCTGGAAGTTTTCAGGATTTCCAAAAACTAGAACAAAAAATTTCCCCACTAAAAACTAGGACAAGAAGTTCCCCGGATTTCTAAAAAAAGTAAAAAAATCTCCCCAAAATCCCTGAACTTCGCCGGAAAACAACGGCAAGACCGAAAACCGCGAAAGTATAAAAGCAGCAACACTGAGTTTTTAAGGAATTTAACCTTCGCGCCGGCCTGTCAAAATGAACCCATTTTGAATTGTTATTACACGTTTTTGTTTTGTTTGTTAGTGCTACTATTTTTCTTGTTGCATAGTGTTATTGTATTTCATTGTAGTATTGATTACAACAGCTACAAATAATAAAACAAATCGTCCTTTTTTACATATGTACGAGAACATTTTTATAATTTTCATATTTAAATCGCATGAACTTAGTTTGACTTTGAGTATTGTTTTTCTTCTAGTATTGAGGACGCCTTCATTCATTTATTTACCATCTTTAATATGTAGTTTGTTCAATTGCGATAGTGATGCTATTGACAATGATTTCTTGTATTTAATTTGTCTTTTTTTTAACAGTGGTGACTACTCTGCCTCTAGAAAAGAAGTGCTGGTTGTTATTTAATCATCTTATTTAATGAGATGAAATGTATTCATTATATATTAATCCAATTATTTCTTTTACATTTCAACATAAAAGATACCAAATGAAATTAAATAAAATGAATTAAATAGAAGAAAAGCAAGAAAAAAGACAATTATATGAAATATTATGAAAGTGAACTTGCTAAAGGACATCAAAGGATCAATTAAATATGAAAATAATAATTTATACAAAAATAAAATAATTAGTAGAAATAAATTACTATTTTTTTGGTTTAAAGAGAGAGAGAGTGGGGAGAATGACGGAGACGGTGAGTGAAGGAGGAAGGAGAGAAGAAAAATTTGAAAATTCTCGAAATATGATTTGAAATATGGATAGACTTTCTTTCACCCGCTCTGATTTTGATGAAGCTCGGCATTGACTGTCTTTAATATAATTAAAACGCAGATATAAAATGTAAAGTTCATGGGTCGTCTAGTTAAGGAGATATGTATGACGTCCTCAATATTTAAAAAAATATATCTAAAAAATTTGAGTTTACCTACACAATTACCAGGGTTCAGCCTTTCATGCAAATGCTTGTTTTTGTGGTGATAGATAAAGAGGTATTGGCTAATTATCTATGCGAAGTATTAAATTTTAAGTAGTTTGGCATCGATTTTTAGTCGTATATTTTGGTGGTAAGTGCATGTTTTTGCATATTTTGGTGGTAATTGCATATTTTTGCATATCTTGGCAATAAATGTATATTTTTGGAGCTATAAAAATTTTTTCAATACATACATCTCAACTGGCAACTGAGAGCTGTCAATTGCAGTTGCTATTTAGTGTCTTTCTGGCAACCATTAATTTTCAGTTGCCGACTGGAAAAGCAAGTAAAGTTCGGTTGCATTAAATAATAGACCCAATTATATTTGGAACGATTTTCCGTCATCCCACGTCAAATTTGGTTTGTAAACAGACCGGTTTCGGCTATGTGCCATCTTCAGTGTTCTATTTTAGTATTCAATAGAACACTGAAGATGGCACATAGCCGAAACCGGTCTGTTTACAAACCAAATTTGACGTGGGATGACGGAAAATCGTTCCAAATTCAAAAAAACCCCGTCGGAAGAAAAACACAACACCCAATTATATTTGTTTTTTATTTTTTCTCTAATAACAGTAGTGAAAAAAAAATATTTTCATATTATTTTGGTTTTGGTACTTTGTTCGTAGGTAAATGGATATTTTTGCGCATATTTTTCATTTTTAGGAACATTTGTTAAGCGCTTAAAATCAATTTTTAGTTGCATGAAAGTCCGAGCCCTGATACGGATACCCTCTCACAGCGACTGCAGGATTCGCTGATAACTATCAGCAGGTGGACTGCCGAAAGTGGTCTCAGTGTTAACCCTCAGAAAACGAATCTCGTACTCTTCACAAAAAGATACAAGATACCATCCTTTCCACTCCCGATTCTAAACGGAATAGAACTTAGGTTGCCTGACAGCGCGAAATACCTCGGTATATATATGGACTTGAAAATGTCATGGAACCGTAATGTCAAGTCAAGGGCAAATAAGGCCATATATACATGCAGAAGGGCCATTGGCAGGAACTGGGGAATAAATCCTAAGAACTCAAAATGGATCTTCAACATGGTAATAAAGGCCATACTCACATATGGCGCGCTAGTATGGTGGACTGCATTAGACAAGATCACCTACTGTCGGATCATAGAAAGGATCCTGCGTACATCAGCTTTGATGATTGCAGGCGTTCGAAGCACCACTCCATCGAAAGCTCTCTTCACAATGATACGTTGGCTGCCAGCTGATCTCATGGTCAGACAACTGGCCATGAACTCTGCGATCAGGCTTGAGGCAGCAGGTGCATGGAAAAAGGCAGCCAAGGGCCACGCCAACATTTTGGAACTCCTAAACGGTCTGACGGAAAACATTGATTACTGCTCACCTATTCCTCTGCCTGGTAAAAGATTTGCCGTGCCGGGCACGTCCTCCCCTCGTCAGGATGACGTGCTATAGATTTACACATACGGATCTAAATCGGACTTTGGAGTGGGTGGCGGCGTCTTTATTCCCCGTTATCAACAGAGAATAAAGTTTAAGCTACGGGATAAATGTAGCGTGCTACAGGCCGAAATATCAGCCATAAAAAGAGCAGCTAACTGGATGAGGTACTATAGGATATACCACCTTTTCTTTAAAATAAAGAAGTCCAATGGTGTCAAATCACAAGATCTTGGCGGCCAATTGACATCGCCACCACGTGAGATAACACGGCTATTGAATTTGTCGCGCAAAAGAGCCATTGTTTCGTTAACTGTGTGGCAAGTGGCACCGTCCAATTCGGGCCATAAAAAGTTCGTTATCATCCCACGATAGCGAACACTATTCACAGCAATTGTTAGGCACAACAACGAGTTGAGATGGACGGCTCTTCAGCCAAACTATCGCGAACAGCAGCAATATTTTCTGCAGTACGAGCTGTACGAACATGAACTGGTGTTTTCACATCTCCTACAGACCCGGTTTGCTCAAATTTTTGCACGATTTTACCGATTGTACGCACATTTGGACGATTAAATTGATCGAAAAAAATTACGAAGTGCACGATATAAGCCTGAATAACTTTAACGCGTTGCTCGATTGTGCATCTTTGCATGGTTCAAATTGAGTTAGTCTGAAATTGAGAAATGTCAAATGAAATGCAGAAAAAAACTTGACATTTAGGGTGTGGTTCACAGTCAACATCGGCCTTTAAAATTTAACCACCCTTTATGTATTGTAGAATGATAGACTATTAAATATGTATGTATAATCTGTCCCCTTTTCCACCTGTGCTAAAGGTTATAAAAACGGAAAAAACATAAATTTGCCCACCATTTCTCAAAAGTCTTTTTAAAAATACATACAAGGTACCATTTAAATTATTTTAATCCCTTTAGTTTGTCTTTAAATCCCCAACAACATTGTTTCAAAATTTCTATTGCTCTGTTTTCACTCAACAAAATTTACAATTTAAAACAAAATCGCTGTAAACTAATTTTAGACACACATTAAACTCGTCTATGGATCCCCATAGATTTTGTAACAGCCATTAAGCTTAAGTATTTAAAATACTTCCTCACACATCCACACAGATTCTGTGAAACAATTGTTTTCGTAAATGTTGTTGGATATGAGGATGCATTCTTCTTTTTGACTTCTCACTTGGCCATCCCTCTCTGCTTTGTATTCAAGAGACACATGAAATTTTTTAAAGCGTGTTATTAGATGAAATTATAAAGTATTTTTGCTTCTACCTATGTGGAGTTAGAAAAAAAAATCTGTTTTTTAAAAACTTAAATTTTCTATTGTTGAAAATGCGAGTACAGAAATTTTTTCTCTACACTTATTTACCTTGAGACATTGTAGGGCGTTACGAAATTAGTGAGGTTTTTTTATTTATTTTTTCGCTATGGCAATACATACAACTACATAAATACATACATACTGTTATATACAAAATCGTATTTATGTATATGTGCAAACTACACCACATACAATTTTTACTAGCAATAGGCAACACGTTCTAACTATGCACGATCAAGTGTGTCCGTCTTTCAGAAAATGACGCACCAAGTGAACATACATTTGAAACACATAAATTTTCATTCGTGTTTTCACCCCCCCCCCCTTTTAAACCGCTTGGGGGACGATTAAAATTGAAAAAGAAAAACATAAAAAATATCCCCCTCGATACTTGCTTGTATAATGAAATTAAAGAGCAACAACTACAATAAAACAAATAAAAATGTCTGACGTGTATGTTTCAGCGAACTAGCGCACAGTGGAGCTAACCGAATAGATAATAAATGAAAATAGAAACTTAAACAAAAATAACTTGATTCAATAAGGTCCAGAATTTTTGATCTGAAAGTAGTGCAAATTAATTTAATATCCCATGAATTTAATGTAGGCTTGTCATTGCGAGAAGCTCTTTGCTTTTAATAAATATTCAATTTAGTTCAATTATAAAAAAGAGTAATAAATCTGTATCTTTGAAACTTGCGATCCAATTACAAAACGATGTAGCTAAAAATCATAGAAGAGGATTTAAACTTTCAGAATATGGAAATTATGACCACCCTGTTGAAACACAAGTCGAGCTACAGGGTGTCAAAGTTGATTACATCGGGCATGTAAAACCTTGTCGGCCTCATAACTTTTACAGCAGTTTTGATTTATAACTGCCTTTTATTTAAGCGCACTTTTGACTTAACTGCACACAACTATTAATTTCTGTCACTATTCTTTAAAAGTCCATGCAAATTAGTTTTTAAGTGCATTTCTATACCTTAAATTTCTGGTATTTTTAAACTATTTTCATAAAAAAATCAATCTTAGCTGCATTTTGACTTAAATGCACAAAATATTTGTTTTCTGTGATTATTCTTCAAACCCCTTTTTTAAGTGCACTTTGTATATCTGCAAATTTAACGTTTTTTTTTGCAGTTTTAAGTTATTTTCATATAAAAAATCAAAGTTAGCTGCACACGCTATATAATTGTGTTTACGTGCACATTAAGGCAGATAAGTACATTTAAGTTAACAGCATTTTTGACTTATTTCCACAAAAAACTCGTGAAAAGTTGATTGTGCAGCTAAATCAAAATTGCTGTAAAAATATTATCTGGGGACTGATTCTCGCATCAGCTTAGGAGCGAGTTTTTACTAGAACGTGCGAGTTCTTACTCGAACGTGCGTGCGAGTTCTTACTCGAACGTGCGAGTTCTTACTCGAACGTGCGAGCTCTTACTCGAACGTGCGAGTTTTTGCACTTTTGGGATTCTCTTATTCGAACTTTGAACGGATTGCGGAATTATCAGCGTAGTCAACTCTTGAAGTAAGTGTCAACAACACCAAACTGGAGGAAATCTTTATATAGTGTTTGATAGTTTGCATGTAGCTGTGATATTACAAGCATATCATTAACATCCACTAAGTGCGGCGTTTAATTAGACGAGTCAGGTGTGCTAGTGATCCCACCTGTTAAATAAGCCTTGATATATTTCAGTGTTGAACAACATATTTATTTACGCGTTTCACAACACAGAAACAAAAACTCGATTCATTTCGTATCGAGTAAAATCATTAGAAAATTTCACACTATCGAAATTAATTTCGATTCGAATGTAATTTCGATCACGACTGCCAGAATCAGCCCCCAGATTTTAATTAATTGAAATTTGGTGTAAATTTATAAAAGATGTTTATAAAAGATAAAAAAATACAGTTTATTTCATTAAGATATCTTTAATATTTTCAATAAAACTTTGCTTTGAATTTTAAAATTACGTATGAGTAATATGATGGTACCATCATATTACTCATACGTAACCCTTTGCCCTAAAAATATTGGATATTCGCATTTTCTTCACACATTTTTTTTAAATTAAAAATTCATAAAAAAATGTTTCTTTAATATATCGTTAAGTTTTTTTTAAACATAAGAGGGTTGCTATGTTTTTTAATACATAAATAATAAAGAATAAGCGGTAAATAAAATGCTTCTGAATGTTTGACTATTTTTAGAAAATCTGCTCTCCTAGCGACATTTTTGGGCGGGCGGGTAATAATTGAAAGCCAATATTAAAATCCAAATACATGTATTAAAAAACTACAACTTTAAAAATTTCAAAAAAAGTATATGTGTTAGCTTATTTTCATGTCTTCATAGACTACTGATGCCCAAAATGGTAAAACTGTTATTACCGAAGTAATAGACACATATTAGAAAAATTTACAAAATTTTTAAAACTAAAATCGCCATAGCTTAAAAAACGTAAATTATAAAAATTTCAAAAAAATACCTGCTTTGGTTCACTCTCATATCTACCGAAATTACTTAACCTCAAAGTGGTAAAGTTATTATATATAAAGTTATAGACAAATTTGTAGATAAAGTTAGAAAAATTAATAGAATCTTTAATTACAGTAGTTTGCAATAATAATGAAACTTAATTTAAAGTGTTTTTTTTTTAAGATAATTATGGATCGCTGAACGCGAAACTGAAATTTTTTTATGTTTCCTACGAGCCGTTTTCAAGATATCAGCGAAAAAGGTAATTTCTTCAATCAATCAAGTTTTTCGCGGATATCTTGGAAACGGTTCGTAGGAAAAATAAATGATTTTTAGTTTTGGGTTCCACTACCCATAATTATCTTGGAAACCAGTTATATTTTAGGTTTCATTTCTATTGCAGAAGATTCTACTAATTTTTCTAACTATTTCTACAATTTTGTCAATAACTTTATGCATAAGAATTTGACCACTTGGCGGGCTAAGTAGTCACGGTAGACATGAAAGTGAAACAAAATATATATAGATTTTGGAAAATTTTAAAATTGCCTTTTTTTAAGATATAGCAATTTTAAATTTTGGAGAATCTAAAAATTTTTTAAAAATATTTTTGTGCTCCGCGAAAATGTTGGGTAACGTCATTGTGGAGGGGGTTATATAAACCCAGCAAAAACTTTTGTCATTTTTGTAATGGGTAGTGCTTTATTAATGGGTTACAAAGTAATGTATGGTATTTATTTCTTATTCCAGCTGGGTCAAAAAAATAAAAATAAAAAAATGAAATGAAATTGAAAAAATATAAATAAAACATAATTGGCCAATTCACAACCTGTTGTATGCGTTGTAGATCGTATAAATGTTATTGGTAATTATCCAAATAAGCATTTGCTTCGAAACATGTTTATGTGGAAATTACCATTAACATTTTTACGATCTACAACACTTGCAACCTGCTGTGAATTGAGCAAATGTGTATAATTTTTTTAAAATTTTAATTTTGTTTGTTTTACTACTTATTTTTTAGCTTCAAGTAAGTCAAATAATAACTAGTTAATTGTTGTGACAATGTAAATACATTTCTAAGGGGTACCCCTTATTTTTTGGTTGGTTGGTTGGATATTTTTTTGGACTTTTGTGGACTTCTCAAACAAAAATAAGTAGTTATCGAGTCAAATTGTAAGTAGTTACGACGTAAATCCTCATATACTTTTTTGCCTACCAGTAAGCAAAGGTTTTGCTGGGACCTTTTGGAGATATTAAAAATTTCTTAAGTAAACTTAAGTTTATAAAATTAATTAATTAATTAATTAATAATTTAAATTTATAGTTTTGATGACGTCATATTAGCATAACCGAGTCTAAACTTATTAAAATCGGATAGTATTTGTAAAAGTTAAGAGGCTGACAAAGGTTTTTCATGTTTGCGGTAGTCAACTTTGACACCCTGTAGCTCAACGTGTGTTTCAACAAGGTAGTACGAATTTCAGCACTCTTAGAGCCCAAGTCCGCTTTGATTTTTACATATGAATGTACATGGTTTTGTATTGGAATCGCAAGTTTCAAAGATACAGATTTATTACCCTTTTTTACAATTGATGTTCATTTTTATCGGTGCAAAGAAACTAGAACAATCTTTTACCAGGTACTTCTGTAGAGCTACGACATGCCACTTTTTCCCAATAGAAGAAAAAATTCTTCGGGGAAGTGATCTTAATTCTATTACTAAGAATCACTATTATTAAGAACTCTCCTCAAAGAGCACCAGTCGGTCTATGCTTTTGGACAGGAAGGAAAGTCTATGAATTTGTCACCTAGAGTGCAGTTAGTTTCAGTTGTTACCGTACTAAGATATATAAATCTAACAATCACAAAGTTTATCAATTGCACTGTACAACAAAAACAAAATAAGAAGTTTCTAACGACAGGTTCGTTCTGAAAGTTTACATCGGGAATTCATTTTGTATAAAGCTAACAGTAGTAGTCAAAAACCTTGCTTACTGGTAGGCAAAAAAGTATATGAGGATTTAAGTCGTAACTACTTAAAATTTTACTCGATATCTACTTATTTTTGTTTGAGAAGTCCAAAAGATGAGTGTATTTACATTGTCACAGCAATTAACTAGTTATTATTTGGCTTACTTGAAGCTAAAAAATAAGTAGTCAAATAAAAAAATTAAAATCAAAAAAAGAAACTATACGCATTATGTTTTATTTATGTTTTTTTCAATTTTATTTCATTTTTTGACCCAGCTGGGTGGGATACGAACCTGAGCTCGTTCAAATATGAAGACAAGAACTTTACCACTCAGCTATTGTTGACTTATAAGTTTAAGCGACAAAAATGAGTTTTCATATACAAACACATACACTCTAAAACACTTTTGTTGAAAATTACGTCGATAATAGTCGGCAACACTTTACAGATTATAAGCGACCTAAAATTACACACGCATTATTTTTCAACAAAATGTTTTTACTAAAAAAATCGATTGGCTGCGTGCAGGTTTGAACCGCGACCTACTGACTGATAGTCTGACGTATCTACTATTCAGCCATAGCCGTATTATAGTTTATGTTACATTTTTTCCACTTGGACTAAATATGTTTAAGTTGAAAGGTTTTTTCTTTAATAAAATATGTAACTACAAAATCGATACAATTTTAGACAAGGAGAAATTTTCAACACAAATTTAGACAATATATGATCGTAAATTTGAAGTAAAGTTTTAGAGTGTACATGTTGACTCAAACAGTGGCTGTTTACTTATTTACTTATTTTATTAATACGTATCAACAAATTGTAAATACTTTCAGATAATGATAAAAATATGTACTAATTTTATTAAGAACTAAGAAGTAGTTCTAATTTGAAGCATGGTAATAAGATAAATAAGTACCACTCATTACTTTATAACTCATTAATAAAGTACTACCGATTACTAAAATGACAAAAGTTTTTGCGGGGTTATGTGAAAATCATTAGAGATGGACTATATTTGCACCATTAACAGATCACAAATTGAGGATCTTATGACTTCTTTGGCGTTGATGTCTAATGTCTCATACGACTCTGATCAGTTATGTAGAATTTTCATGCATATATGAGCCGATTTGCTCCACTGTGGAATGTATGTTTTTCATCTTGTATCTGTATTGTTGTGTATTTTTCAAGGAGTTGCTGCTGTTGCTGCTTGAAAAAAATCCACATTAAAAAAAAAACACAAAATAAAAATGTTTACGTGTGATTATGACCACAATAAAATAATTTTTTTGTTCTCCTCCACCACGTTTTCTCTAGTTTTTTTTTCAATTTTTATTTATTTAAAACTATTTCTTTGTTTTACTCGTGGGTTCAATTTAATGCGAAGACTTTTAAAATGTTTGTTACAGATTAATACTCCCCCTTTGATTCTTTAAAATTTAAATTTATTTTCAGCTTAAAGTACAGCACTGTTTACTAGTTTGAGAGTTACGGGGCACATTCATGGCACAAAAGATCCTCTAGGTGTTGCAGTGCCGGTCTTTGGACCAGATTTTCCCCTATTCTATCTACGGCGCAAATTGGAGTGTATGATGGTGTCAGCAATTAGGAAAAATTGAGCTTTTCATAACTGATTTGGGTCAAGACAAATTAAATTTATTTAGTTGGACCATTAGTTCGGGGATGGCCTCTGTCATGTAATGCATTGTGCCTGTTGTCGAAACGTCTCGAGATTTTCATACTACATTGAAGAAAAATTTTGTGTTTTTCAATAAACTTATGTCGAATTCGATTCGATAACCGTAATATGGCCCATTATGGCTCTTTTCTGAGAACAACAGCTGCCTTCTATTGTCGATCATATCGCAATGAGATATCTGAGCGGTTATAAGCACCAGGGCACAAAGGCATACAAGGGAACGCCATGGAAAAGAGTTTTCTCTTGTCTTAAAAAATTCTTTAAGACCCTAAACGCCCTATTAACCAAATATATCCTCCTTTTCAGTAGCTTAATAGATCAAATGTGGATATAATGAAAGAAAAAATAATTTATTCTCTACAATCAGCATCAACATAAAAACATATAGCCCAGTCATATTAGGGGTTTCACTGTGGAATAAGAGATAATAAGCTATAAATTCATATACACCTTCGCTTTGGTGTTCTAAAAGTTATCTCAAAAGTGTCGTAAAATCTCGTGTCTTCCTCCCAGCTTGAATCAATCATATAATACGACGTTTGTCGCTACTAGTCGGCTATGGCCGAAAAATGAAAATAGATAGCAACAAAACAACAACAACAGCACATCAGTGAATTGTGGCTAACATCAAAGAAAAAAAATACACCAACACAGTACGAGTACGACCGTGTATAAAGTTTATAGCCATTGTCGTACTTCAAATAACATTTTTTTACATGAATAAAGCCGAATCAGGCTAAAATTAAGTCTTTTGCACTTGAATGTTCCGTAATTGAATCAATCTTTCTGTACTTGATTTCAGGAAATCCGGTATTAGTGTATTTTTGACTCCGCTTGGGATTAATTTAAGTACGGATGGATTGATTTTTCTTTTCTGTGTAACTACTTTGTATAATTAAATACTCATTAGATGAAATATTTATTGTATATTCTAATTTTTTATTAATTTATTTAAAGTAGATTTTAAGTAAAAATAAAACGAGTAAATATTTATATTATTATGTCTCATTCCATAAGTTTATACAAGGTACCTTGTATTATTTACTGAGATTCGCGGTTGACATTGCATTACAGTGAGTAAGGCTGAGCGTTGCGTGCTCTCTCTGCCCTCTATCTCGGAAACGTTTGGTCCTATGAAAAAATGTTGAATACAAAATTTTTCGCAAATTTTATGCTCTAAAATTTTTATGATAAATGTTAACATCATTGGAGCTATAAAAACCGAGATAGTCGCGAAAAACTGATTTTTGTGACCTTTGACCTTAAATAACATAAGGCGCAAACACAAGATTGTATGCGAATTTTGAGACAACTTTTAGAACACCAAAATGAAGGCGTATACGAGTGTACAACTTATTATCTATCATTCCGTAACTTTAAACAAGGTGTTATTCACTGAGATTCACGGTTGGCCTTGCATTACATTGAGTATGGCTGAGTGCCGTGGGCTCTCTGCCCTCTATCTCGGAAACGTTTGGGCGTATGAAAAAATGTTGAATACAAAATTTTTCGCAAATTTTATGTTCTAAAATTTTTATAATAAATGTTAACATCATTGGAGCTATAGAAATCGAGATAATCGCAAAAAACTGATTTTTGTGACCTTTGACCTTAAATAATTTAAGGCGCAAACACGAAACTTAAGCGACTTTTGAGACAACTCTTAGAACATCAAAATGAAGGCGTATACGAATATACAACATATAATCTAACTTTAAACAAGGTATTATTCACTGAGATTCACGGTTGACCTTGCATTACAGTGAGTATGGCTGAGCGTTGCGTGCTCTCTGTGCAGTCTATCTCAGAAATGGTTGGGCGTATAAAAAATTGTTAAATGCAAAATTTGTCGCAAATTTTATGCTCTACAATTTTATGATAAATGTTAACATCATTAGAGCTATAAAAAACGAGATAATCGCAAAAAACTGATTTTTGTGACCTTTGATCTTAAATACTTTAAGGCGCAGACAAGAGCTCTAATGAGACTTTTGAGACAACTTTTACAACTCCAAAATAAAGAAGTATAACAGTTTATAGCTTATTATCTCTCATTCCGCAGTTGGCCCCTTTTTTCTCCTTATTTGACTGGGCTAATACGCAACACACACGAACGCAAACACTTGACAGAAAGCGCAAATTCTTTGGCTGCACGCCAAACAAAATACGAAAACAAGCAACAGAAACAACAAATTATTTTTGTTGATGCGCGACAATGCTTGTGGACAATAATAATTAAGCGTGTAAATAAAAAAAAACAAAATAAATAAAAAACAAGAACAGAATGTTGAAAAAGCGCATCATCTCGAGCACATCTAAAAGTGGATGATAGATACAGTAGGGAAAAGGTGTAGTGGCTGACGGGTGTTGTACCGGGAATATTGTGGTTGGATGTAGTTGGCCGGTTGGTAGGATGGGAATATCAAAGATAGTGGCTGTTGCTTGCTATTTCTTTTGGGAGGCATCATCATACATTTTTTATATGTCTTTTGCCTTTTTAACGATACGCTCGCTTTGTTGTTTATTCTCTTAGGAATTTGTTAGAATGGAAAATTTTAAAGGTAGAACCGAATTGTGATCACGCTCTTAATTTTCATTTTACTACAATATTTCGTAATTATGTTACCTAAAAAGTGATAAATCTAAAAGACTTTTGAAATAACAAACACTTTTGTATACAAGCAACCAACCACTCACTCAGCCGTAGTGGGGGAAAAATCCATGTTGATTTCAATTTTATTTTTTTCTAAATACCCAGCAAACATTTTTTGCCAATTTCGATTCGAAGTCGGTCAGAAAGTTGGCTGATAAGTTTCCGACATTAATACGACAGTTCTTAAAAGGTATCAGATAAATCGGGGAATTTCCTGACGTTTTGTCAGATATTGTTCCGACATTGTTTAGATATGTCGGAAATTCCTTTAGAACTTCCCTAGAAAATTCTTCAGAATTCATGCAGAACTTTCTTAGACAATTCTGCAACGTTTCTAGAATTTCCTCAGACAAACCAATCATGTGATTTTCGATACGTTTTCTGACCGACTTCGGATACGAATTTGGCATTTTGTGCAGACTTTTTGACCGACTTCGGATCGAAAGCGGCAAAAATTGTTTGCTGGGTAGTTACATATGTATTTGTGTATATATATTTTTTCATTATTCTTTTACCACAATCATAAATATTCTTTCTTATTCATCATCAGTTTGAATATCGTCATCATCATAATCATCAGCATCATCATAGAAAGAAGGATGAATTTTTGAAGTGTGTGAGTGTGTGTGTGTTGGTATTTTGTGGTCTTGTTATATATTTTTTTCTTCTTCTTCTTGATATTAAGTGCATTTTTGTTAATCATACATTATTTATGGTTGTTTTTTGAAATGAAACAGAAATTATTCACTTTCAAACTTAAATAGTGCATTTAATGCCAGTGTCTGAACTTTATATGGTTTTTTTTTCAAAAACAAATTTTCCATATCCTACCACTTAAATTCAAAAATCAAATAAAATTGTAGCTGCAGTGAAAGGAAGTTATGAAATTTTTGCTTAAAAGTGTGCTGTGGGTAATTTCATATACATATTTTCTCACTTTTTGTATGCAAGTATATTTCAGATTAATAACACTGTACTACACAAAAAAAACAAGATGGCTTTAACGACTGATTCTGGCAGAGGACACCAAATAAGTATATACGTATATCGGCGATATGAAAGCTTACACCTGGCATTCATTTTAGGGGGAGTCTAAGTTCCCCCCCTTCTCCACATACATAATTATAGTGACTCGATATAGGAAATCTTGTGGTGGTAAGCTTAAGTCTAAGGTATAAGAGATGTTCAAAAATTTTATGTGAAACAACACGATAAACATTTTTGTGGAACATTTTAACCTTCTAACTCCTTGTTGTATGGGGCTTTTTGTCCTTTTCTTTAAAAAAACGGGAAGAAAACTGCCCTTCACTTGCAACATAGCGGGCTATGATGTTCTAAAAAAATGTTTCCAATAAAATTCTACTATAAGTCTTCTAAGACCTCCAAACTCCAGACTCAAATTGAACGCCAGAAATCATTCAGAAATTAAAATGGGTTTAAAGGTTAATTTCGTACTTATTCACAATTATTATTCGACATGGGAAACCTTGTAAGCCTTAAGTAAAACGTATAAGACTTGTGCAGCAATTTTATGAAAACATCACGATTAATATTTTTGTAAAACATTTTAACCCTCTAGCTCTCCGGTGTATAGGTCTTTTTGTCCATTTCTTAGAAAAGGGACAAAAAAACTCGTCTTCAGTGCCGCTATAGCGGGCTAGATTATTCTATAAAAATATTTTCCATAAAATTTTATTATAGGTCTACAAAGACAACCAAACTCTTGACCAGTGGTGGCCAAACATACACTATCTTATTCTTTGTTTGTGTACACTCTAAAACACGTTTGTTGAAAATTAGGTCGATAATAGTACGCAACATTTTACATACTACTTTCGACCTAAAATTACACACGCATTATTGAACAAAATGTTTTTACTAAAAGAAGCGATTGGCTGCGTTCAGGTTTGAACCGTGACCTCCTGACTGATAGTCTGACGTATCTACCATGCAGCCATAGCCATATTATACACTATGTTGAATTTTTTCCACTTGGACTAAATATGTTTAATTTGAAGTCTTTTTTTTTCTTTAATAAAATAACTATAAAATCGATGTAATTTTAGACAAGGAGGAATTTTCAACACAAAATTTAGACAATATATGATCGTAAATTTGAAGTAATGTTATAGAGTGTATATGCTTCGCGGCTAAATATATACACTCTAAAACATTACTTCAAATTTACGATCATATATTGTCTAAATTTTTGTTGAAAATTTCTCCTTGTCTAAAATTACATCGATTTTGTAGTTATTTTTTGTAGTTATTTTAAATAAAAACCTTTCAAATTAAACATATATAGTCCAAGAGGAAAAAATGTAAAGTATAATACGGCTATGGCTGAATGGTAGATACGCCAGACTATCAGTCAGGAGGTCGCGGTTTAAACTTGCACGCAGCCAATCGCTTTTTTTTAGTAAAAACATTTTGTTGAAAAATAATGCGTGTGTAATTTTAGGTCGATAATAATCTGTAAAGTGTTGCCGACTATTATCGATGTAATTTTCAACAAAAGTGTTTTAGAGCATAAGATTTGAGTCTTACACACACTGTACGTGTTTTGATGGTAAAAAAAACGGCATTGAGAGAATTGCCACCAGTGCTCTAGACTCACCTGGAATGCCAGAAATTATTCAAAACTTAAAATGTGTTTGAGGGTTAATTTCGTAATTATTCACAATTAATACTCGGCATAAGAAATCTTGTCTCACACTCTAAAACATTACTTCAAATTTACGATCATATATTGTCTAAATTTGTGTTGAAAATTTCTCCTTGTCTAAAATTACATCGATTTTGTAGTTATTTTATTAAAGAAAAAACCTTTCAAATTAAACATATTTAGTCCAAGTGGAAAAAATGTAATAAAAAGTATAATACAGCTATGGCTGATTGGTAGATACGTCAGACTATCAGTCAGGAGGTCGCGGTTCAAACCTGCACGCAGCCAATCGCTTTTTTAGTAAAAACATTTTGTTCAAAAATAATGCGTATGTAATTTTAGGTCGATAATAATCTGTAAAGTGTTGCCGACTATTATCGACCTAATTTTCAACAAAAGTGTTTTAGAGTGTACGTTTTAGGTATAACATATACTAAGCGCTTTTATGAAAAACATTTTTGTGGTACATTTTAGTGCGCTATATTGCCGCTGAAGGGGAGTTTTCCCCCTTTCTTAAGAACGGCACAAAAAGACCCATAAAAAAGGTTCAAATGTTCCACAAAAATGTTTCT
Organism: Panzeria rudis; assembly: GCA_956483635.1. Classification (NCBI taxonomy): domain Eukaryota; kingdom Metazoa; phylum Arthropoda; class Insecta; order Diptera; family Tachinidae; genus Panzeria; species Panzeria rudis. Next base: position 126,281,708 of record OY101450.1, on the reverse strand, counting down.
CGTGGTATTTTACATAAAAATGTTGAACTTATCTTATACCTTAAACGTAAGGCTTAAGAGATTTCCTATGCCGAGTACTAATTGTGAATATGTATGAAATTAATCTTTAAAACAATTTTAAGCTTAAATTAGAAGTTCTGGGGATGGCCAAGTTTTAAAAAAGAGGCGAAAGTTACTGATTTTGCCCCTACTTTCGAAAATGGAGATAAATGCCGGGTAGCAATTTTGACTGTTTACGATGATGTCCGTATGTCTGTATTGCGGGATTTAGACGAAGAATTTTTAGCCAGATTTCTTTTAAGTTTATGGACAAACGGTGTATAAGGGCCGTTTAGCAAAATACCAAGTCCAAACGAAATTTACTTTCTTAGGCAATATCTTTTGGACTTGTTACTCGGTTAATTGTATGTGGGTGTATGTGTTTATGTGTAATTATGTAACCAACAGGATATATCTGACGTCTGAGAGCTTGCCAGACAATCTACCGTATTGTCGAAAAATTTCCCTCAGACATTTAACAGAATAGCCGGCTGCTTTCTGGTACAACGTTTCTGCACATTTTCTAAAATTATATCCGATTATTATCAGACTAGTCTGCACATTATCTGAAGGCAATTTATTTTTTTTCATGACATTTAACAGAATAGTCTGCACATTTTCTAACCTACGACTTATGACCCATTAGGACTTGTAAAATAAGAATTGTCCTGGAAAATTTTCAAGAAAAATAAGCAACATTACGGCAAGTTCTTTATAAATGTTTAACTAATTGCGATATAGTCGTCAATTGGTCTTTATAGAATCTCCTATTTGCTTGAATTCACTTAAAAATTCTTAAAAATTTGTTTTAGCATTGCTTTTATATTAAGTTTTATTTAAAAAGAATGCTTACATTAATAAAACAATCGAAATTTCGCCAATTTTCATTTAATAAATCTATTTAATTTAGAAAATTAACTTTCTCCGGGAACGCAATCTTTTCATTCCCGTTTCCCGGGAAGTGCAAAAGTCCGGGAAATCCCAAACCCTAGTTTGGAATGAGAAATGAAATAACAAAATATTTAAATTTCATAAAATATTTAAAAAACAAAAATCTTAACGAAATAAAACACGAGTAAACACTAAATAAACAGATAAAAAAGAAAGAATTATGCCAAACATATGTTAATAAAATTGCAATACTTGTGGTAAAAAAAAATAAATAAATAACGAGGTCAGACTGAGAGGATCGGGAAAAATAATGAGCATAGAGTTCAGAGAAATAATTTTCAAATCTAACAGTTCACTACTACTTTTGGTGTTTCATATTTTTTTCTTGTTTTTGCAAAAATTCACGTTAACAAGATTGAAGAAGAAATTATTCATGATCTGGCTAGAAATAAGATCGTGCGTGATTGTGTGTGATCATAGCGAACATCCTAGATATCAGAAAATGAGATGACAAAATATTAAAACCTGGAGCTTATCCTGGAGCAAGTTTTATAATTTTGGCACTGAAATGCTACTGTTTTTTCTTGTGTTAAAGACTTTTGCCGCTGTCATCGAAAATGAAATCATATAAATCGTCTAAACATTTTACAGGGGGAAATCTTTCAACAAAAATGAGAAAAGGCGAAATAAAATAATTGAATATTTACATACAAGAAAATTAAAATAAACAAAAAAAGCTAAACAATTTCATGAAAATATATCTAGACAAGGGAAACAACAGAAAGGAAATAACACACAGCAAATAAACAGAAGCGAACAGTAAAAAATAATGTAATTTAATCACTTAAAAAACCAAGCCATGAACAAATGAAAAATAGGAAAAAAATAAAAATTAAAAGAACAGAATGAAACGTAACCAATTGACAGACATAAACAGATGAGTGTAACAAACGCAACAAACACTCACACAATATAATGGCACACAGTGCACTTATAAACCGTAACAAAATTGTTACGGTTGTATGAGTAAGAAATTAAAAATGTCTGCCCTAAGAAAATCAGCCAAAGGAACTGAAAATTTACACACACCATTAATCTCGTACAGGTTTAATTTCTAGCCAGAGCTACACAAGAGAATAGGCAGATTCATATACTCGTCATTTGAGTGAGTTTTTGAAAAAGATCACATTCATTAAGAAAGAAACAATTCTATATTTAGACCGATCAGATTGTCGGTGTGAGGTGAGTAATCGAAACGCTGCACTGTATTAGTTCACAGTAGAGAGCGCCTGCGTATTGCAAATAACTGTATTCGATCACGTAGAGCAAAAGAACACACCAAACCAACCCACATATACATACATACATATGAACATAGAAAGAGAGATCATTTGAAAAGGTGTAAACATGGCTGCAGAAAAATATCTGCCATTTTGTTTTTTCCTCATTCTTTTTTATGTTTTTCTAAACTATTTGTTTTTCTTTTATTTTTAATCTTAGTAGAAAAGGCAATATTAATTATAAGAGTACATACATCCATCCATAGATACTTTTGTACCTACATGCATATGCATATGTATGTGCACATATTGTGGCAGCCGCATAAATGAAGATTTTGAAAGTAAAATAGGTATTAAATTCAAAAATGTAAGAAAGATATGAGTATGTACAATATGTTTTATATTTTACATTCATTTGCAATCACGCAATAATTTTATCTTTATTCAGATGCCAGAAGGAATTTGATCATAAATAAATTATCTTGTCAAAATCACAATGATAAATTTGAATAAAAAATACATTATTGACAATAAAATTATTTGGCTTGCCAATTTATATGATTTTGCATTGGTGAAATTGTGTGGAGATTTGTAGCTCTATGCGTTTAGCCGAAATATTAAAAAGATATTTTATTTTTAATCAAAGAGTACTTTTCTTTATCAAAAGGTACTTGTCTTTTGTTGAACAAGTATCTTTTGATAAAGAAAAGTACTCTTTGATTAAAAATAATATATCTTTTTAATACTTCGTCTAAACGCATACTTTTAACAAGAAGGTACTTTCGAATAAAATATACTTTTTATAAATGTACTTTTTATAAAAAGATACTTTTGGTAAAAAGATGCTTTTGACAAAAAGATACTTTTTATAAAAAGATACTTTTTATTAAAAGATACTTTTTATTAAAAAATACTATAAAAAGATACTTTTATAAAAATACTATCTAAGAGTATCGAAAGACTAAAGATATATAAAATGAATACATAATTATTTTGTACCCCCATGTCCTTCCTCCTATGACACCAATATTTTATTTAAAAATGCAATTTGTTCTCAGTGTAACCTAAATCGAATTTAGAGAGTTTAGCCATGGGAGTTCTCCAGATATAGGATAATTACAAATTACTCTTTATGAGGCCTGTAAGTTTCCAGATCCTCCTATGCCACCAGGCTTTTGCAAAAAAGCATAATTTCAGTTTAAGATACAACAAATCTAGAGATTCTTGCTTTATTGGCTCTCGAGATATAAGAAAATTAATAATTACATTGTGTGCGGGGTACCTGTCTCTGCCAACCTATACCACCAAGATTTTGTTGGAGCTCTCACTTTGTTCTAAGAGCTACCGACTAAATTTAGAGAGCCTCATTATTGTAGTTCCACAGATATAGAAAAATTAATAACTACTTTGTGTGCGGGGTACCCGTATCTCCACTCCTTTACCTCTTAGTTTTTGTTGGAAATTTCAGTTTACTCTAAGAGTTATCCACACCAAATTAAAAGAGCGTCACTATTGTAGTTCTATAGAAATAGGAAAATAAATAATTACTTTGTATGAGGGAGGTACCCCTTTCCAACCTCTTATACCTTCAAGGTTTTGTTGGAACTTTCACTTTGTTCTAGGAGCTCTCTACTTCAAATTAAGAGAGCCTCAATATGGCAGTTCTAAAGATATAAAAAAATTAATATGTAATTACTTAGTATGGGGCTACCCCTCGCCCTGCTCTAAGAACTATCCACATCAAATATAGAGTGCCTCACTGTTTTAGTTCTGAAGATATAGGAAAATTAATAATTACTTTGTATGGGGGGTACCCCTCATCTAGCTCCAATATTTTGCTGGAAATTTCACTTTCTCCTAAGAGCTATCCACATCAAATTTAGAGATCCTAACTATCGTAGCTCTGAAGATATAAGAAAATTCATAATTACTTTGTATGGTGGGGTATCCCTATCCCACTCATCTAGCTTCAATATTTTGTTGGAATTTTCGCGTTATTCTAAGAACTATCCACATCAAATTTAGAGTGCCTCACTGTTGTAGTTCTGAAGATATAGAAAAATTAATAATTACTTTGTATGGGTGTACCCTCTTTTAAAAAAATAACTGGGATGTGGCTCAGCTATAGAGAACATGCTTTACGTCCGAGAAGCCCGTGCTCGTATCCCAGCCATGTCAACTTTTTTTTAAATTTATATTTTTTTCTAAATTATGAGTTAGTCGAACTCATAACTAAGAAATTTTAATTATTTTGTCTTGAGTTCGGTTTTAATTTAACTTTTCAATTAAATTATATATTTATTTAGAGATAAATGTGTAGCATGTAGATAAAGAAAATTTTGAATGTACGGAGGGTTTCGATAGCTCCCGATAGTCTCTTCAGAGTTATTTACCGCTTAAAAGTAGATGATATTCAGCTCTTGACTGCAAAACAAGCGGTAAAGAGCTTTGAAAAGAATAGCGGAAGCTATCGAAACGTCAGTTCAACCCTCCGTGCAGTCAAAATTTTCTTTGTCTACATGCTTCACATTTATCTCTGAATAAAAATATATTTTTTTCTTTTGAAATAATTTTGTTATCAATCACAGGAAATTTGAAAAAAAATATTGAATACCGCGATTTTTCTTATCGAAAACGAAACTTGCTTTTTTGTCTGTGTATGTTTATTCACTATAGCATGTGCAAAATGGAGGCAGCTTTAACTACTCCTAAAATAAAGGTCAGACGTAAACTTTCAAAACGGTGATACAAGTGCGATTTATTTTGGTTCCTTCTGCCGGAATGTGTGGTTAGAACTTTGCTATTCACAGAAAAAAAATTTTGTAAATACAATAAATTTTTTTTTGTTATAGCAATTAAATAATTAATCGATTATGAACCTACAACGATTTTTGTAAATACAATTACGAAATTGTAATTTAAAGGAAACTCAGAAAAAAATTGTTAACAATTTTTTTGTTGACTTCAAATTTATTTCAACTAAGATTATTGTTATATCAACAATATAAATTGTTGATTTTCCGAAAAAATTTTAACTATCATAGTTGTTGTATTAAAAATATTTTTTATACACAGTCCTCGAAGCGACTTTTTGCTTGTCTGCGAAAAACACTAAATGTCTTTGGGCGGAATCGAACCGGCCACCTCTGGACTAATAGACTAACGTTCTTACCTCTCAGCTACAGAGCAATTCGTTATCAAATACGCAAATAATGAATACACACAAAACTTGATTTGATTTGTTTCATCTACGTGTGTGTGTTCATTTGTTATATCAACAATGATGATTCTTCATTTTTTTCACAATACATAACAAAAAATTTGGTTAGATCAGTTTGTTGAAAAAAATTTCTGTGTTTGTCGTATGAACAACTAAATTTGTTGTATTAACAAAATATATGTTTGAATTCAAATTACATATTAACAATTGAAATTGTTAGTTGCAGTTTGATGAAATTTTTTTCTGTGTTGTATTGTACAGAGTACACAGAAAAATTAAATTTAATTTTCTGTAGAGGAATTCAATGAAATAGTAAATATTTTGTCTAGGAACGGACCTACAAACAAATTTGTAAATGTAGACAAAAATATCTCAAAAATTTGAACAAATTGCTTAAATCTATAAAACAATTTGTCTAAAAATATTTACAAATTGTAGACAAAACAATTTACTAAATCAAACAAATAGATTTACTGGATTTTCTGAAAAATATCAAACAATATTGTTGTCTGAATTTATAAAACAATTAGTCTAAAAATACTAAACAAAATAGTTTACTTAATCAAACAAAAATATTTAGTAGATTTTTTTAATATATCAATCAAAATTTTTGTCTGGGTCATTATCATGCATTAAGCATTTATGAAATTTCACTTTATTAAATGTTTTCAAGTCTGAATGTTTATCTAAAGACTCTAAAAGAATGAATGAGAATTAACGCAACGACATTAACGAATTGATTCACTCAAAAATCTTCAGTAAACAAACTTGGTACAATCGCATTCCTTTTGCTATCATTGTTGTTGTTATTTGTGTGTATGTCGTCATCGGGGTTGTTTTTTACAGCACAGTTTTTCTTGTTGTTTTTGGTGTTTACGTTCTAAATAAAAGTCAAACAAACAATTCTTAGATTATGGACAGAACATTTACTGAAAATTAAATTTATTTTTAGACAAACTTTTGTTTGAAAATGTGTTGGTGAAAATTTTTTCTGTGTATTTTGAAAAAAAAAAATACATTAAATACAAAAACAAACCTATTCCTTTAAACATCTGTGCAAGTCTTTAATGACCATTTTTATTTCATGATAAAAAGGAACTAAAAATAGTAAAACTGACGTAGACAGTGGCCCGCGTGTATTTGATTGCCAACCTCAGACGCCAGGCGCGAAAAATGTTTTGAAGAATCTGTGTATCTGCATTATTTTTGAAATTATATAAAACTTGTTGTGTTTTGATTTCAATTTTAGTTTTTCTGTTTTCAATTTCAATAAACGGATGTTATAAATAAATTTTATAAAAAAAGAAAAAGGATAATTTTGGATTTAACGATGTTGTTGCCGCTGATGATGATGTTATATGAATAATAATATTTAGTTTTTCTCTTCTTCATTATTTCAACAACTTTGTGTTTTATTTTTGAAACAATTATTTGTTTCGTATTTGTTTTTTCTTTCTTAAAATTATTCTTGTAACATTTTATTTCTTTTGTGGTCTTGTCTGTTGAATGACTGCGAAAAAATTCTTTTTTTTAATATTAAAAATTCAAAATTTAAATTTAGTTCGCAGACAACCACTTTTTTCATTTACGAATTAAAAATACTTTCTTGTATCTTTTTTTTTATAAAAAAAAAATATTATTTTATTGATTTTTATTTTTATAACAATAAACAAACAAAAAATAAAATCAAAACAATTGCTGTTGTTGCTTGTGTTTCTATTTTAGCATTTTGAACTTGAAAGATTTTATAGAAATTATTTTAAGATTCCTTTATTTTTCATGTTTTTATTTTAATTCTATTAATATTTCCTTGCCAGTCAGTGTTTATTTACGACAGACGTTCAAACATTTTAGACACATTGTTTGTAAAAGGATTTCCCCGTTTTATTTTAAGAGTTTTATTTTGAATTTTTGTTAGACAGAAAACACTTAAAAAAGGGATTTCCTTCTCGGAAAGATATGTTTGATTTTTTTTTTAATTAAAGATTTTTAAATATAACTAGAACTTGTGTAAAAAATGTAAAAACATGTGAAATAAATTTATCTCATGACTGCTGTTCGCTTATAATTCTGCTTGATAATTCATTGAATAGATAACGATTTTGTGATGCCGGATGGCGAATCTCTTAACAGGTTGATGTATATAAATGACTGGAGTTGAAAGTCTTAGTCTATCTTTGGAATCATTTTCCTTCATCCCAAGTCAACTTTGGTTGATAATGACCGTTATCGGATATCTGGCATATTCACTGTTCACTTGATGTAATTATCAACTAAATTTGACTAGGGATGACGGAAAATCGTCCCAAAGTTAAGCAAACCCCGTCGGAAGAAAAAAAAAACAACACTGTTATTCCATATTTTCCCAAACGGCTTCCAAATTACTGCGATATATTGTACTACAAGGTAGCCTTTTGGTTCAAACACTGGTCATATTAGAATTCTGGATTAGAACAGTTGGTCCTACGAAATATCGTTGTATTTAAAATTTCTTGCAAATTGTGTTCTCTATAAATCTGAGCATTAGTACGTTTTTCTTAAAAACGATAAACTATTTTCTGGAGAGTTATATCAGGAAAAACAAAATCGCATTGTATTCAGTACACCAGTTTCAATTTGCGTACCAGCCGGGTAAACCGACGGAGACCGCTATACATTTCTAAATCAAATATTTCTATGCTCTTTTATAGATATTCCAGGAACCTTCGACAATACATCGTACTACGCGATCGAAAATGCTCTTGACAGAAAAGCAATTCCGAAAATGATTAAAAATTTTTCTCATCCCGAATTGTTAAGTTAAACCTGTGTGGAACATCGAGGAACATTAGGCAAACTCGAGGCTGCTTTAGATGGTGCTGTTGGCTGAATAGTTAGCGCGTTTGACTAAAAACCCTGAGGTCTTGAGTTCAAGACTAGTTCCAGGCAAGCCAACCACATCATGCGTTTTTCTCATGTGTAAAAGTGTGTTATTGTGTTGGTTGTTGTTGGACTGTTTAAGTGATGGAGGCATAGCACTGATCACTTTGACAGCACCGGCAGCGATTAATGCTAACATATCCTAATGCACTTCACATCACCCTCCTTCGTCGGTATTGTAGAACCGTTGGCGAAGTAAAAGAACTAATAAAATGGCTACACAGCTTAAACAACTCAATGCCGCTACTTGACACCAGAGGGGCTTGCAACACTGCTCTACAAAAAACGCGCAATAGAATGGTTGTAAATGAATTAAGTTTTCTATCGCTCTCCCACTTCACCACCTGTTCTCTCTACACTATCCCTTTCCCAAAGAAGGTAGCACATTAATTAATTAACTGGTAGGCATTAATTGCCTGATGGTATTACTTCTGTTTTACAAAAAAAAAAAGAAAACTATAGGCTGTCCACAAGGTGGCGTTCTATCACCTGTACTATGAATATTGCTTATCGATGAACTACTTTTACAGCTCAACAACCTGGGTTTCCGAACATATGATTACGCCGATGGCCTTATCATATCAGTGGTAGGGTAGAAGAATGGAACCATAACGGAAAGTATGTTACAAGATTAGGGGATTGTCCATCAATCCGTAAAGACAATCATTGTAGCTTTTACCATACTCCAGAAAACAATAAATCTCTAGGACGAATGGCATCTATCTATACCTTATACATTAGCGTCGAGACTATATTATACCCCAACTATCCAGGATTTACAAATCTAGCCTATTGGAATGTTATATACCGAAGCCTTGCCGTCGAGTTGAAGTGGTCTTTATACCGAAGTTTGGTGATAGATCTGAACGTCTACCGAAATCATTCAGATAAATCAATCTTAGCTTGTTTTTCTTAAAAAACGGTAGAGAAACTTCTGGATAGCTAATAAAATATCAAAAACTAGAGACTGACCAGAAGACCGTGCGCTCTATCAACTCTACTGTGGACGTTTGTCATCAATGAGCTACTTGAACAACTCAACAACCTGGCTTTCCCATTATATGGTTACGCTGGCGATCTTATTATTTTAGTGGTAGGGTGGGAGGATGGAACCATATTGGAAAGAAGGCATCAAGCCCTAAATTTAACTGACAAACGGCACAAAGATAGGAGGTTGTCTATCAATCCAAAAACACAATCATTGTATCTTTTATCAGGCAAACAAGAAATTAAGACTCATAGAACAAATATGCTTCCTATGCGGCCAACAAAGCCATCAGGGAACTTCTTGCCTGCCAAAGGCTATTTAGCAAAACGTGGGACTCAAAACAAGAATTATATTTTCGTGTTCTACCACCATAAATATATGCATGTCTAGGAGAGCTATCAGGGTACAATATGACTATCACGGCTCCCTTTTCGATCCTCTTCATGCCTAAATGGTTATTGGCACAGCCAGCCATTAGGTTAACCTACCACTCAATTACATGCGCTATTACTAGTGTTTGCTTTAGACTTTACTAATTTCTGGTAGTCGACTGGTAATTATCGACTTCCATTCTCATCACTGAGTCCTTGGTATGGCACCTTACTTCGCGGTTCCCGTTGCGAGTGTCTGTCACACAGACTTACCAAAGTTCAGCAGTCTACACTTTTCCAGTCTCGATACAAGTTCAAGACTCCGGACAGTGTGAGCACTAAGGCAGTTACATATTGTGCGGCTTAGAGCCGTGCAGTGGCCCAGTAGATATTCTATTGTCTCATTTAAGCCAGGTTCTTTACATTCTTAGACTGAGTCCCATCATCTCACCCACATCTAAATGTTTCGTCCACTGATTCTCAGTCTAATGTTAGCTAAAGCTAGACACCCAACATACACTACTGTCTCTCGTCCACCAGATACAGTCTACAAACATCATATTTTAAGATCTTCATCTTAGCCAAGTGATACCTGGAGTTTCCCTGGCCTGTCTTATAACGATCCTTACGCCGGTTCCCGAGATTCACATCAACTCGGAGTCCTCACCACTAAAGCCATTCCCAACTGAAATTAAGAGATTTACTTCAACCTGTTAAGCCATCTAGATGTCGTTGTTCATCTCTCTCCTTTCAGTCAATTCCTGACCGTTGTTAAGAGATTAATTTCAATGTCTCAAGTTGAACAGTTTTTTTTTTAAATAAAGATAACAAGATTTTCGGAACATAGAATGGGCTGACAATTAATAAACAAGAGGAAAATTTAAGTCTCTTGTTAACGTTACAGAATGGAAAAAGTACTTTTTATGTCGTAGGACTACTCCGGTATTTTGAGAATGAAAGGTACTGAAAATAGTACAATAGTACCGAATTTTCCATCACTAATATAATCATAAATTTATGTATTTAACATCATAATAATAAACAGCAGGGTTCGGACTTTCATGCAAATGCATGTTTTTTGTGGTGATAGATAAAGAGGTTTTGGCTAATTATCTATGCGAATCATCAAATTTTAAGTAATTTGGCATCAATTTGTAGTTGCATTTTTTGCATATTCCGGTGGTAAGTGCATATTTCGGCAATAAATGCATATATTTTGAGTTATAAAAAATTTTTTAATGCATATTTCTCAATTTTTTAAAAAAAATATCAATAGGCCGATTATGGATCGCGACCGAGCCTCAGTTAGGTGGCCAGTTGCTGATGGCAAATGGCAAATGAGAGCTGTAAATTTCAGTAGCTGCTTAGTGTCTTTCTGGGAACAATTAATTTTCAGTTACCAACTGGCAACGCAACTAAAGTTCGGTTGCATTAAATAATAGACCCAATAATGTTTGTTTTATATTTTTATAAATTAAAAGACATATTTTCATATTATTTTAGTTTTATACTTCTTTCGTTGGTAAATGCATATTTTTGTGGATATTTTTCATTTTTAGGTGCATTTGTTAAGCGCTGAAATTCAATTTTTAGTTGCATGCAAGTATTGCATATGAAGGGTGCTGAATTATATTAGAAATGCTTCAAATAAGTGTAAGAATTTAAGATAGTTTTCCACAGAATTTTAAAATATATGCCAAAAATGTACATAAGAAAACTTAAACCCTTTTTTTGTTTACTCCGAAGGAAATACTTAAGAATTTTTCTTTTTGATAGGGAAATATAAAGGGAGAGAGAGAGAGAGAGAGATGGAGAGCTACTTACAAAATGACATAATTAAAATTTAATGAAAGTGGAAAAATTATACAAAGGGAACACAGCCCACTTATGGCTCATGCACGCACACCGTATTAATCTCAGTTTACTAATTGTTTCCGTTCCATTTAACCGGAATATGAGAAAAACAACAAGGACAACATCTAAAGACAACAACAACAATACTAATAAAATAATACAGGACTATAGAAAATGATAAACATTTTTTTTATTTCTTCATTTCAAACCCAATGAAGTGAAGATGTATGAATTAGAATTTAAAACACACACGCATATGCATAACACACATACTAACACATAATTAAAATATAAATGGTATATCCCAACAGTTCGGGGAAGTGCTCCCGAGGGAGGAGGAATTAGTTGTGCTCTTCATCAAATTTGGATCGTAAAATAAATACAAGCAATGCTAAGGTCTGCTGGGGCTAAATCTTAGATTAAAATTTTCAATTAGTGGAGATGTGTAAAACATATTAGAAAATTTTGTACTTCGTGATATGAGTAATTGATTTAATCACAAAATTAATTGAAACCAATTTTTATAGTTGATAAAGTTTTTAATTGGTGCTTTTCTTTTTGTAAAAAATATTAAGTAATGTAAGAATCGCGTAATATACATACATATGGATTAGATTCAAAACAAATTGATATTTTTTGATTCATCAGTTATTAATGCAATTTCTTTAGTTTTTCATTCCAACAAAATAGAACAAATGCATAAGAAAATATTTTGTTTTATTTTCTTTTAAGAGTATGGCTACAAGTTGTTTGTGATTCGTGACTTTTCTTTTTAAGATTAAATATTATTACAAAATAAATCAATAAAATAGCGAATCGTATAAATTAATTAAAACTCTGGATAATAATTGCAATGCCAAGAAAAACATTATTAAAAACATGTTAAATTGAAGTGTTTATTGAAAAATTTTTAGCATGAGCTTCACCAATTTGCTAAGACTTGGTCATTCGTTACTTGAATATAAGTATATAGCGTGGTTGTAAACAAATAAAATTTGGATTTCTTCAAGTCTCATAATCTCCCAAATCGATGGGTATTTATAAAAACAAAACATCAGGTCAATCATGAGCCGCTTTGCCGCTCATTGCGTGTCTTCAGCCTAAATGATGAAACAGAATTGGGGCTAAACGAGTTTTTCCATACAAATTGGCAGTAATCATACGCCGTAAAAAGCAGTCATGAGATAGAATCTATTTTATTTTGAGAACGTTTTTTCTCATTCTCTCAGTTTTAGCCACTCATTCTCTCAACAATGTTGCCGCGTTTTAATAAAATTGCATACAATTTTCTTACGAAATATAAGAACAAAAGAAAATAAACAATAATATGAGAGAATTTTGAAGCTACTGCCGTCGATTTAGTTTTGGGCCTGTTTATTCGGCAGCGTTTTTGCCTGAAGCTGCAGACTTAGTTCTGCTTCATCATTAAGGCGTATCGCAAGCCCACCAAAGTTTAACCCTTAGATGTCCCACATGGTCTGGCCAGACCATAGTTGACTTTCATATGCAATACCTTGTGTTGTACACAAAATGCTCTTTTTTGTTTTTTATATCTCATAAATTAATAAATATAGTATTTACAAAAAAGAATTCTACGAAGTTATTGTCTGTGAAGTTACCAACAGCTTTTGCCTTAACGACTTTTATCTAAATTGCATATATTTGGCATAGGGGTATATTTCGAAAACTAGAGCTGATAAGAAAATGGAGGGCAGATTTGCATTCAGCGGCTCAGGCTCAAATAACTAAAGAAACAACTTTCAGTTTTAGGGCACAAATAAATTGACGAAAATTTGTAAATTAGTGTAATATTTTGAAATTTTAATTGTTATGGGCTTTTTTCGATATTGAAGTTTATTTTGTTAAATATATGATTTAGATAAAAGTCGATACGACAAAAGCTGTTGGAAACTTCACAGATACCTTTTTGGAAAATTTTTTTTTTGAAAATACTATATTTATTAAGTTATGAGACACAAAAAAAGAGAAAAGGAGCATTTGCTCATACTTCGATGGGCGTGCGACACGCTTTAATCTTAACTGAAATTTTTTTGAGGATAGATTTTTATAAATACATATTCATCGATTTGAAATATGAGACTTGAAGCAATCGAAATTTTATTTTCTTTCGACCACTCTAATTTACATATATTCGAAACATTTTGCCGAGTGTTGAATTAAAGCAAACATTTTGGGGAAAATATTAAATTGTGTTCCAATATTAATAATTTGAGTCATAAATAATCCAATTCTTATATTTATATTTTATATATATTTGCTTAAACTTTGGTTGTGAAGAAAAAGAAACATATACAAAAATTGTAATTCGTGACTTGTTTATTTGTATGGATTTTGTTGTAGTTTCTTATAATTGATTTCGGTGTTTTTGATATTGTTTTGAGTTCTAAGGGAGAAGGAAACTAAAATAAGCACCAAATGGGCAACTAATTGTATAAAGGTGTAGAAAAATAAAATAGATTCATATCGAATATAAATTGTTTGGTGGATTTTTGTATAAGTTTCAAGCCTACTATGCTTATTCTATTGTGAATAAAAAAAATATTCGCAAATTCTTAAATGGCTTTCGAAAGTCTATTGTGCATAAGATAAACGGTTTGAAACTTTTCAAAAGTATGGTTGAAGTGTACTGGTGATTTGGTAAAGCACCAATGAAATGCATATAGACATTGCTTAACCCGCAAGAAATAAATCTTTATTAAAATAAAATTGGGAGAATTCTCAAATAATAAAGTTAATAAATACAACTTATTTTATTTATTAATTATTTAGCTGTGATTTAAAGGAAGTTCAAAGCAATTAAAACGAGGTGAAATAATGTAGAAATTATATCGTCCTAAATTGAGGTAACGAATGACAATAATATTATGCTTAAAATAAAAAGCAAAAAATAAATGTTTCCTTAGCGGACTGTTGTTTCTAAAATCTCCATATACACAAATCCATATTCATCGCATATTTGAGTAAAGTAAGTAAATACATCCTCTTTGCATTTCAAAGGATATACTATAATCTTAACTTGATAGATTGTTTAACAAATTAAAAACAATTTCCATTAGAACCATCAGAACTACTGGGCCACCTTCACCGGATAAATTCCCTTTATAAGACTGCATAAAACACTTAAATAAGGGTGTAGGCTTAAAAGAGAAAAATGAAAGTGAAATTAAAAAAAAAAGGAAATAAATTAGATGCTAGCTACAGGGGGAAAAGCAACATGTAGATTAGAGTGGTCGTTAAAAATTAAATTTTTTCGTGCGCCTCAAAGATAGATCTTTTTGTACTCGGATCGCAAGTTTGAAAAATACTGATTTTTTTACTCTTTTTTCCAATTGGAAACACTGTGCGCCGTAAAACACCTTCCTTTCGATGAAGAAGTAGTGTATGTTAATTTTTTTGTTTGTTTTTAAATAAAAAGAACACGTGCCGTGCCACAGGCCGATCTAAGTTAGTTTTTTTTCAATTTTTAATTTTTAACTACTAGTCTAATTAGCAAAGAGTTAGAAGAAGGAAGAGGCCTAACAACTGAAAATCTTTGAGGCGGCACAAAAACACAAACATATTGACGTTTTCACGTTTACAAACTCAAAGTGCTTTTAAACTATTTTGACAGTGTTTTTCATTATTTCTAGAAAGAAAACCAAAATCTACAAAATGTTTGAAACTATTAATAAGTTTAACAAAATCTGCAAAGTTCGTGTCTGACATACACGAATCATGTCGTGCTTGTTATTATATTTGTGCCGTTTTATCATAACATCTGATAACTTTTTCGAAAATTAGAGTATTTGGAAGCGGATTGACCCAGTTGTAGATTGTATGAAGACGAACCAGAATATGACCTTAACGCCATTTTAACTTAACTCTACTTAAGAATGTATGATACAATAACACAGAAATTTTTTTTTGTCATCACACTTATAATTTTAATTTTTTATCTGTCTCGATGTCTATTTTGCGAAGTCTGTCTATTCGTCTCTCTGTTTGATAGTAGTTTTTTTGTAGAATTTATTTTTAGATCTCATTTCATTGCAAGATATTTCATTGGGCGTTATTGCATTTTACAGACTTATTAGCCATGATAAGTAAACTGAATGAGAATTATAAACGAAATGATGGTATTGCTAACGTAAATAAATGCTATTATGCGTTTGTTTTCTTCGTTTAATCTTTACTGGAAAGAAAATACATATTTCATTGAACACGAATATCTTAAATATATTTCTGAAATCTTTTATTACATTTGTACATACGTAATACCGCACGCAACACATTAATAAATTAACAACAAAGTTTCTAATAGAAGAAACATAAAACGACTACAAAGTAGCGAAGGAAAACAAAAATACAATAAGTTGAAAAAATTGGGAAATTTTTTTTTTAAATATATTTCTTTGTGGTGTAAAATTATGACAAAAATTCATGTATCAAAAATGTTGTTGTAGATGTTGTAAAAGGTATTGTGTGTTCCATTCCTCTTTAGAATTTTTATAGGTATTCATCTTTCGGTAAAATAAAACTCGTGCTATGTTTCCTTTTGTTTTTGTTGTTGCTATAAAAGCTTTAAAAATGTGCCCACATACGCATACACACACATACACTTGAACAAATTTAACAGTTTTGTTTTTGATGTTTTTTTTTGAAGAAAAAACAAAAAAACAAAACAAAATGGCGTTAAAATTCTTTGTAGAGGTAAGTATGGCCTGTTTATGAATCGTCAAACGCAGCGGTAAAACTAAAAAGGCCTTCTCAATTCGTGTGTTCTTGAAAGTCTACTTATACGTTCTTTTAGAAGGCCACGACTCTCCCTAAGAATTGAGATTCTATTAGATGGGAGGAGGAAGGAGTATTGTAATTTTACATTTTTCGTTTTGTTGAAGAGAAAATGTACTTTACTTGCAGTCTACACCTAACATAAATTGGCTAACTTTAACATTAACTCCAAGTTAATGTTAAGTGTAGACGGCTAAAGTTAATGCTTTTTTCAAGTTATAACATAATTGTTAGTGCATTTGTTTTAGCAGCTCAGTCATAACTTCAAGTGACAACAGCATTCTTGAACAAAATCAATAAGAAAAAAAAATCATAAATATGTATTAATTAAAAAATAAATAAGTTTGTGAGATAATTTTATTACTTATTTGAATATATTAAGGAGATCTTTTAAAATAATCTTTTAGAAAAATAATTCGGTTTAAATGTTTAGGACTTAAGCGATTCTTTTCTTTGATGATACTTGACTTGGAAAAATCCTTTTACTTATCGTAGATCTTGAAGAAATCGAAAGCAATCCATAAGACAAAATATCCAATTTCTCAATCCTTTTCCTGGATTTCGCTAAACATATAAAATCTTCCATTATGCCATTAGAGTCCTGTTTTAATTTTTTTAAATTCTTAACACAACTGTTTTGGATAATTCTGCTAAAAGATTGCTTGATCGATAGTTACTTCTGTTTTCAGGTTATCATCTGACTCATCCTGGCAAAACTCAACACCGAACATTCTGCAAAAAGTTTATTTCCGAACTCCTTAGTTTCCGTTTTTGTACGGTATTTTAAAGCGCTATTGTTAGAGGGAAATATTCCTGAGTGGAAGTATAAACTAAGTGTATTTAAAACTTTAATGCATCTCTCATTAAATCTAATCCTTAGATTTTTAATTAAATCGTTGGCAATAGTATTATTGGCTATTATTAAATTACTAATCAAAAAGTTAATAATTCCCTCAAGTTCAATTAGAGTAGCAAAGTCTTTACTAAGCTTTTTTATATCCGCGTTCAAACGTTTTAAGAAGCATTCAACTGCCTAGGTTTATTAAGATTGCGTAAGAAACACTTCACTCCATCTGATCTCCTTAATATTTATACTACCTACATCCGACCGAAAATGGAATACAACTCCCATGTGTAAGTCGGTGCTTCAAAGTCTATTTTGCAGGTACTCGACCGCGTACAGGAGAGGCCTAAGAAGCTTATCGGTGATAGTAGGGTAGCCAACTCCATTGACTTACTGGAGTATCGATGCAATGTGGGGTGTGTTTCACTGTTCTATCGTTAGTAAAACGGAATGTGTTCTAATGAAATGAGGGAATTTGTTCCCGAAGTCAGATCTTTTTTGCGTATAATACGTGCTTCAATAAGAGCACATCCTTTTGTGGTCGGTCTGCCAGTTAGTGAACCGTACTACGCATTATAGAGAAAATTCGTACTTTGACCGAACGGTTCGTATGTGGAATAAACTGCCCGCAGAGGTCTTGCCGGTCACATTCAGTGTGGGAAAGTTCAAATCTAATGTCAATAAGCACTACTCCCTCTATCCTCCAGTTTTCCTAGTTCCGACACAATGGATTGCACAAGTAGGGCTCATTCCCTGAGTGCTGGTCCTAAAAAAAGTCTTATGGTGAATTTTATATTTTGTGCTAATTAAAAATTTTATGGTGAATTTTAAGTTTTATGGTAAATATTAAATTTTGTGGAAAATTTTAAATTTCATAGTTGCTTTTAAATTCTTTGGCTAAATTTACACGATGAAATATTTCATGAAATTTGGGGCACGCGACTTTTTTTGTTTGCCAATAGGATGGGCAGGGAAGCAAGTTGGGTGAAAAAAGTTGCACAAAATAAAATTTAAGTTTAATGGCGAAATGCTTCAAAAAGTTGATAATTCGCCAACTTTTTCAAGTTGGAAACTTTAGAAAAACCTCTAGTAAATTGTATATCTGTGTATTGCGTGTGTGTTGTATGCCAGTGTTAATTGAAAGTCAATAAATTTTCTTGGGGTTTAATTTTACGTCATCAACTACATGCAACGTATGGCTAACATTAATAACAACAATTGTGTGTAACTAACATACAATTGTTGTTATGGCTATAAATAATTTAGCTTTTTAAATTAACTCATGCTAAAATACAGAGCCATACTCTGATTTCTAAAAGGACATTAAATAGGGGAAAAAATTGTTTATAAAGCAATTCAAAATATATATAAATGTAAACAGAAAAAAGTAAATTGAAAAATAAGTTTAATACATTTAGAATAGGGATGTGCGATTAATCGATTAATAAAATTTTTTGATCAAACAAAATTCTGATTAATCAAAATGCTGATTAATCAAATCATTTTAAATTTTGATTATTCAAATTTGAATAATTTTATTTGAAATACACAGAAAAAATTAATCCTCAAAGTTTTTCAATTAATACACTTGATCAGAAATTAAAATTAGTTTCAATTAATTTCGTAATTGAATGTGATTAAAAACAAAATTTTCTAAACAATTTTAAAACTTTGAGTAATTGAAAATGTTAATTTCAGTGATTGAATATACAATTTTATTCGTTGGTTGAACTTCAACAACACAATTAATTGAATCTGCAGTTTTCGTAATTGAAATCGTATTTTAGTTTTTTCTGTGTAATAAAACAACAATATTTCAAACAAAATTAATTTAACACATACAAATATAAAACGAAAGAAATAAAAAAAACTTAAAAAAAACAATTCTTGCAAAAAAACCGACTACAAAATAGGCGTGGCACTGCCCATAATTTTTATTATCATGTTGTACTTTCATGAGAACTAATTGTGTACAAAGTTTCATGAGAATCGGTTAAGTAGGAGTAGTATAAATGAATATTTACTTTTCATGGGCGTGGCACTACCCACTCTTTTTAACCATAATATTGTATTGTAACAATAACTAAATGTGTATGCAAAAAAGGGATATTTACTTTGCATGGGCGTGGCACTGCCCACTTTTTTAATCATGATGTAGTATTCAAAGATAAGCTTAATGTGTGAGCAAAGTGTCGTAGAAATCGGTTGACTATAAGTAGATGAAAAGTCATGCGTATTTACTTCGTATGGGCGTGACCCCGCCCACTTTTTAACGGGACCAATCTTGAAGTACATCCTATTAAATAAAGAAAAAAATCCGAAATCGGTTTATAAATGGCGGAGCTTTGAGGGAACATCCATAAGAAACTACATGACGAATTGATAACCTTTCTCCTTTTTTTGAAGTCGGTTAAAAAACAAAACCATAAAACAGAAAAAAGGCAAAAATTAAAAACACAAATTATTCAATTGTTAAAAATATAAATTATTCAAAATCATGAGTAATCAAATAATCCTCATTTTGAATAATTAAATTAAAATTGATTTGATTAATCAGCATTTTGATTAATCAGGACTCTTGCTTAATCGACTAATTGTGATTGATTAATCAAAAATTTATTAATCGTTTAATCGCACATCCCTAATTTAGAACTATTGGAAGAAACTCGGCATAAACAGAGTTTTTGTGTAGGAGCAACCCATGTTCATTACCGTATACGTAGTTTTAAGTTTAACAAAGTCGTGTTTAGAAACAACGATTTTGGAACCCAACTCCGATTTGAATGTTAGCATAGAATGTTAAGATAGATCGATGGACAACTATTGATTTTATTCACAATTAAGTGAAGTAACTCAACTGATAAAAATCAGAATTTCCATACAACACACACATAAACATAAATCAAACATTTTACAGTTGTATGGAAATTGTGATTTTTAACAATTCACTACATTCACTTAATTGTAAATAAAATCAACATTTGTTCATCGATTTTGACGATTTATAGCTTATTTTGTTCGTAAGACATCCGTTCTTGAGAACATAATTTTAAAAATTTAAATTTCCGCAATTTAAAATTTTTTACGATTTAAAAAAAATTTGTTGTTTAATTTTTCATAAAAAAACACTATTTTTCGTTACTAATTTTTGAATAACTAGGAAACCATTAATTTGCGTTCGTTATAATTTTCTTTCTTTCGCTGCAACTCCTAGCATGTGGTCTATTTTTAGTCATTCAGACATCATAAACACATTTATACAATGGCAACTACTGGGCCACACTTTTCTCAAATTGTCAAAATTTGTATATGAAAATAATTAACGGATGCTTTTTTGGAGATGGAGAATTTTGAATTGACATAAAATATAGAGAAGTGGTTTTTAAATCCTCGAAATTGGTATTATCTAAAAGGTATTTTTATTACGTTTGCGCTTGAATGCACTGAAAAAAATCCATGGAACATATTACCAAATATTTAGTTATTACTCAGCAAAAATTTTGCTTACAAAACAAAACAAAATATGAGGATTTAAATCGTAACTATGTATAATCTGACATGATAACTATTTATTTTTGGTCGAGAAGTTTAAAATATAAGAAGTACCCCTTACAAATGTATTTATATTATCACAGCAAATAAGTAGTTATTATTTGACTTACTTGAGGCTAAAAAATAAGTTGTCAAATGAACAAAATAAAATGAAAAGAAAACACGGCCACAAAGAAATACTTGGGCGCTTCACATATTAATAGTGTATGCGCCCAACGTGTTTTTGATAACAGGGGAATATTGATCTGCCAGTTGAAATGGGGGAAGGGATAGAAAATAGGGAAATGATTTGAACTCTGTCTCATTTGTCATCACATGCTTGGTGGTGAACCAATACCATCATAAATTTCATTTTAATTCAATATGATTTAATTGGTAACTTAAAATAAAATTGAAATTTAAATGTAACGTTGATTTTTCATTGATTTACTAAATTAGATTCAAGTTTTATTTAATATGTTAAAAATTGATTTTACTATGAAACAAGATTTTATGGATTCAATATTGAACAATGTTATTTTAACAGTAAAAATATTAAATAATCGAGATTTAAGGTTAGATTAATAATTTTTCGTTTAAAATTAATATGAAACAGTTGTAATTTATTTTTTTTCAAGAGAAGTAACACAATCACGGAATTAATGCCTACCAGCTAATTAATTAATGTGTTACTTTCTTTGGAAAAGGGATAGTGTAGAGAGAACAGGTGCTGAAGTGGGAGAGAGATAGAAAGCTGTGGTTTTTGTAGAGCAGTGTTGCAGACCCTCTGGTGTCAAGTAGGGACATTAATTTGTTTTTAAGCTGTGTGTCCATTTTATTAGTTGTTTTACTTCGCCGACGATTCTGCTAAAATACTGACGAAGGAGGTTGCTGTGATGTGCATTAGGATATGCCAGTATTAATCGCTGCCAGTACTCCTAAAGTGATCAGTGCTATGCCTTCATCACTTAACAGTCCAACAACAATCAACACAATGACACACCAATGTACATAAAAAAAATTCGTGATGTTGTTGACTTGCCTGAAACTAGTCTTGAACTCAAGACCTCAGGGTTTGTACACTGAAAGGAAAACGGGTCGTAATGGGAATGAAACTATTACGTTAACCCTTTACATTACTACAACGAGAAATGTCATTAATGGCATGAAACATTGCATATTAGCAATGAAAAGTTACATAAACGATATGAAACTTGTTTCATGTACATTTTATAAATTTTTTGTTGTCATTAATAATATGAAACGTTTTCATTCGAAAAATGAAAAAGTAAAAAATAAAAATATGGATCAAGTTCAAATACAGATATCGGAAATTAACTTTTTTATCGTATAATTTTATTTTTCTAATTGAGTTATGAATTGAGTTAGTCGAACTGAATGGTTTTTATCCAAAGTTATTTAATTAGTTTGGCTTAAGTTCATTTTCAATTTAATCTTTCGATCAAATTATTTTTTATTTAAGAAAGAAATTCTAAAGCATGTAAATATTGAACATTCAAAGAAAATTTTTTTGGATGTACGGAAGGTTGAACTGACAGCTGTTTCGAGACTACCAAGTCTCTCATCAGAGCCCTTTACCTACACTACCAGCGACAGTAGCAACAACACTATAGCGAAAATCCTACTAATTTTAGTAAGCTCAATTAACACACTGTCGCCATCTCGCGGCGAGTCGCACCTGTTAATGAACTTTTTCTAAATGTTCGGAACTTCACTAACTGTCTTTTCTTAACATGTTCAACTATTTTAAGCTTTTTCTTTTATATTGATTTTGTACTATTGATTTTAAATGGTGACATGGCTGAAGCAGTAAAGGTGTTGGATTATAAACATGAGATCAAGAGTTCAAGACTAACATTTACTAATTTTTTTACAGGAAGTAAAATTATAGTAAGTAAATTTCAAGTGGTAAAAATATTAAATTAAGTCTCTGACAGGTTTAAATAAATTTAAAAAGCCGCCTGCCTGGTGGCGCTTGGTCATACACATATTTGAACGAAAAAGTTTAATTGTAATTATGAAATTTTTGTAATTCATGAAGCAATTTTCATGCCAGGAATGAAACGTTACGTTGGTTAAAAAAACATGACAAAATCATTGCTGTAACGTAAAAAATCATTATATATATGAAGGGTTTCCTTTCAGTGCAGTCAACTCGCTAATAATCCCAGCCAACAGCACCAAGTGTGTGCTTCTGCAGAAATTTAATATGATTTATAATCAATATTACGGGATGTTGATTTTACAATGGTGTTTTTTTCGGTGTGTAGTAAATAAACAAGTAATTTCTTGTCTATTGGCATATCAACATACAAAAATAAATAATAATAAAATTAATGTTTGTTCCATCTAGGGTACGAACTGGCGTTCATAAAAAAACACCCATTACTTACACTTGCAAACAACTAATAACTTCTTGTTGATGTGTGTTCAAACAGTCAGACACTCATTCATTCACTCATTCATTCATTCAGTCATTTGCTTACTCATGCGCTTACGTACTCCAACATAATTTATTGTATCCTTTCAACTTTTACTTTCATACATGATGAAAAAAAAACTCAGTTTCGTTAAAAAAAAGTAATTTAACACTGACTGGGTTTTTAAGAAATGATACCACTGCAAAGTTTTGGACACATGCAATGTTCTTGTCTTACTCCAAGTTAATTCTCCTACTTACGACATGTCACACAATATTTGTGTTCTTTTTTTTTTTTTTTTTGAGGAATGTTTTAATGGTTGGGTAAATTTTTTTATTCTTTTATTTTAGTTAATGTCACTTCAAATATAATTTCAATACTTTTTATCTTCTTAGTCTTAAAGGGAGACATTATTCTTCTTTGTTTTTTTTTGAGGGGGGTTTTCTTAAGCTAAGTCGTCTGTTACTTAAGGGAGGTACAATATACGACTACCGACTACATGTGTAATTCTTTATTTTGTCACTTTGTTTTATTATCATCTGTGGTTTCAACTCTATGAGTTTTAAACTTAAAAAGATTTTTGAAAAAGACACATGGTTTACAGCAGCAAGCAGACTTTTGCAAAAATTCTGTTGTACCACCAGATAAAACATTGCAGGAGGTCAGGGTTTTTCGTTGTTTAAAAATAAGAATTAAATAAAAAAACTGTTTCGTCACATGTTTTATTTTATTTTGAATTGAACTCGACATAATTTGATCGTTAGTAGAATTTGGTATAGTGCAGAAGAAAAGTGTTTACATCAGCGCTGTTTTTATGTGAAACTATCTGGAAAGTCATCGGTTCATATTCAGTTGTTCTCATGCACCAATTCTATTTTATTGGGGCCCATAGAGAAGGAAAATACTTTTATTAATATGATTATTTCGAACGTATTTGCTTTGTGAATCTAAATTGATTATTAGGCTAAGGTTCGTAACGTTATATTCAGAAAGAATTGGGTATGATTAATATTCCAAGGAACAATGGAAAAATTAACATCAACTTAATTTTTCAACGTACACAGCAGAACAGAGTAGCGCCACTTTCGGAAGCCGCTACACTTCCATTGTTCCTTGGAATATTAATCATACCCAATTCTTTCTGAATATAACGTTACGAACCTTAGCCTAATAATCAATTTAGATTCACAAAGCAAATACGTTCGAAATAATCATATTAATAAAACAATTAGCTACTGGCTTGAGCTTTTCACATGTTTACATGTTCATATATACTTAAGTATAAAATCAAACCAAAAAAGTTTGTCTTGAGTAGAACAAAAATCAGAAAAATGGGAATGAAGAAAAATAAACCGATGGCAACGCTGGGAAAGTGCACTTTAATATCAGCTTGAGAGTGATTTAATTCTCGTATTCAATTTTCGCGAAAAAGTTGTACATATAAGAATTAAAGTCACATTCAACAGAGCCACCTGACAAGTGGTGATAGCAAATACACGTGAGCACTGACGATGGTCGTTGTGCTGTTTTACAATAAAGTGTGCAACACATCTAATACCCTAAACGCAAGGTCTACAAGATTTCCTATGCCGATTACTAATTGTGAATAAGTACGAAATTAAGCCTTAATCATATATGGTGCAAAATAGCCATACATGGCTCAAAATGACCACATATGTGGTTCTAAATAATGTTTTATTAATCATATTTCGATTAAAAAATTGACAGCTGTTAAAAAAATTCTATTTTTTTATACTAAAATCAAAAATGAAGTTTTTTAACTGTTCCGTTTATTGAATCTGAAATAAAAAATAAAATTGTTCACTTTATGTATTATTTATTTTCACATTCATATTAACAACATATCAACAAATATTGTTGACGCATGTTCTCCTTATTGATTGTTAGCATTTATCTATTTTGTTATTTTAGCTTTATTTTTTCTTAATTTTAATTTTTTCAAACCAAGCCCACATAAAAAGAAACCAACAGCTTACAAGTAAAACACAAAACTGACAGAAAAGCATTCAGCCAAGGGTGAGAACAAAATCTTTTTTGGGAGCAGATACCCATATCTGTTTTATAATTATAGCTTGATTGAAAATGGTTCTTGTTATATTTTATTATTTTAGAATCATACTTTAGTTGCTTTTTTTAAATATACTATGGTTGTAGTCAGAATTCTTTTAACTATATATATTGTTAAATGCAACCATGTTTAAATTTTTATGAATGCTAATAATATCATGATTAAATGTAAACATGAGTTTATTTGTCATAAACTAATTAAGGTTAACAATCATTTGAAACAATAATAACTTATTTGCCACAAACATAAACTATATTGGAAAACATGACATTGTTGATGTAACCATGCCACAACCATATCTTTTCTCTGCGTGAGTGTGCAAAAGGAGGTAGGAAATTTAACTTCCCTTAAAATTAATCCCAGATGTAAACTTTCAAAACACCAATACACGTACATATATTCTTCGTGTCCTCTACCTATCCATTTGCTGCTGAAATTTAGATTTATTTTTGTAGAATATCAGCTTTAAATTTTCTGCTTAAGCATGTTTATGTTTGTAAGATTTTTTGATATCCATTTTTTTAATTATTACTAACTTGTTATGTTTTCTTTCTTTGCAGAAAATGTACCTGTTGTTTGCTTGAAAAGTAAAGAAAAAAAATATATATATGTATACATACAATCTCTTGTTATATCAGGTGAGTTCTTGAAACAATGAATACTTTATAATACAATTGCAAATCCACTTGTATAAAAAAGTTTTGCTATTTTTTTCCAATTGAAACTTATTTATTGATTTTGACCTATTACAACTAATGTCAGTGAACAAGCACACAAAATATAAATAATGACAGAGTAACTATTCATACAAGATACAAGTAAAATATTCGAATAAATTTGAGCTTTTATTTTGTAAAATGGAATATTTTATGTGGAATATATTTTTGTTATTTGAAATATTTTTAAAGAAAAGTTCGTAACGTAACGCTAACGTTTTACAGAATAAGCCCCGTAAAGAAGTATTTAAGTACTCATACATATATACTAATAAAATAAATTTTCATACAAATATTTGTTTTACAAGTCTCTTATTAATCAAAATATTTTTTGTGAATGAGGTTGTAAATATTTTAATACTATATCTTTTTCATGAAATTTATTGATGGTTACTTTTCTTTATACGCTGATAGAAACTGTGAGAAATCCCCTAAAATTCCATGTCATGTAATTTTTTCTATCTCTCTCGTTTTTCTATTCCTCCTATTAGCAAATAAAAAAGAAAGCACGACGTCATGGGACACCGGTTTGGAACTTAGTTCCTTACATTATACTTACCTTAGAAACTGTCCCTTAAATCCCCTAGTGGGCTTATTTTTGAAAAATATATAGGGTTTACCCGTCCTTCCAGACTCAGATCTAATAATGGTGGAAATTTCATTAAAATTTGTTAGATAGTTTCAGAGAGGCAGAAATTGCCCCTTACCCCCAAGTACGTGCTCGTTTTTGGAAAAATATATAGCCTATTTGTCCTTCCAGGCTCAGATCTATTCATGTTTTAAATTTCATTAAAATTGGTTGGATATTTTCGGAAGAGCAGAAACTGCCCCCTACAACTCGTGTTCCCATTATTGAAAAAATATAGCCTATGTGTCCTTCCAGACTCAGATCTATCCATGATTTGAATTTCTTCAAAATCGGATGGATAATTTCCGCTATAACTGCCACGAACAACTTACCACGAACCTTTTAGCAAAGACACAAACCATATTGGAGATTCCAAAAACTAGGCCAAAAATACCAGGGGTTCCCCACACTTCCCTGGAAAATTACGGCGCCACTGAAAATCTATGTAGTTGTTACCAGTTTTTGTAACCAGTATTCGCGGCCAGTATTTTTTAATTATCAAAAATTTTTGTTTTACCTCCAAGCATTGATTTTTGTTATAAGGAACTTCCGTTCCAGAAAGTTTCACGAAACAAATTTCATGAAAAAATATTTGTTTAAATTACGAATTGCAATGTAAAGAAAAGTACTTAGTTTGTTTTGTATTCTTTATTTCTTTTTATATTGTTTTTATAATTTTGTTTACCAACTTGTCTCAAGTTTAAGAATATACATATAATATTTTCGTATTTTTGTTTCACGAGTTGAGCTTTAATAAATTACACGTGCCATAGTTCAAATTTCTTTCTTCTATAAATTTGTTGGAATACTCAAATTACTATTAACCAATTTAACAAAATACCAATTCACATTTTTTAAAATTGCACTACCAAACTCCTATAAAAATGAAGTTTTAAAACCAAAATAGCTAGAACATAAGCCTCATAGCGGTTTATTTTTAAGTATAATATCCGAAAATTTCGGGATCAATGCCCTTAAAATTTATGGATTTTTGGAATAATAAAATAAAAAGAAAATAGTTTAAAATTTATTTAAAAAAGAACGCTTTCAAAAATTGTAATTCCGAGAATTTCATTTTCGAAAATTTTAAAAATCTACCATTTCGAATCAGATCATATTTACACGATAAGTGAAATCAACATGTTTAAAATGCCGTTCTGTGTCCGATCAGTTCAGTATTTCAAAAATTGCGCTCTACACATGCACGTACACACATACATATTGCCATACGGACATAATCGTAATAATGGTCAGAATTGCTTCCAGAATTGCTAGGACTTCAAAACATTGAGATCTGATCAAAACTCTATTTTCGAAAATGGGGATGAAATTAGCAATTCTCCATTTTCTGATATCAGCAACCTTAAAAATATCTCAACTTCTTTTAACTAAATTTAGAGAACGCTTTTAACAATGCTTACAATAAAGGTTATCCTTAAAAGCGGAGTTTTAGTGAAATTTAAAAATTTCGAAAAAAATCTCTATATATGAGAAAAACGACCGAATAATAGCAACTAAAAGTACTTTGAAATTAATATATTTTTAGGAAAATTATCTCAAAACTTAAGAATAATTATAAATTTCATTAAATAATTTAATATTTTGTATTAGAAAATGTATTTGAAATTAAAATGTGTATAAAAGTTATACTCTTTCCGTGAAAATTTAAAAATATTAAATAAAAATGTATGTTCGAAAATTCGAACCTAATTTCGAATTTCCGATTTCAAGCTAAATATCATCGATAAAGTGTATATTATATGTAAACCTATAATTAATGAGGAAATTTACAGACTTTTATGTGTTATTATGTTCGAAATTGCCAAATAATAATAATATGTACATGTAATATTTTTTGTTGTCCATTAGCCTGGAAAAACCTCAAATTATTTTTTTCAATATCCAATTTTCAAACTGAAGTTGTTATATCCATTTAGAAGACCAAATGTTATTTAAGCCGGCTCTTTAGTTTAATTATAACCGAAAATTATGTTTTCGTAATATAGACAATATGTTTTCAAGTCCAATTGTCATAAGGATAAATGCAAAAATAGCGGTCAGTAAAGCATTTTCGAGATATCGAACTTAATTTTGAATTTTTAGAATTAAATTTGCGGATCACATTTGAAGCCTTAAATTTACATAAGCAAAGTTTTTACCAAAAAATTGTCTGATTTTTATGATTTATATTTTTCGAAAATTCGAAATTATATAAACGAATTTTTTTATACAGAAAATATACTTTTTCTATTCAAATTGACATGAAGAATTAATTGCTATGAAAATGTAAAAACAATTTTTTTTCGAAATTTCGAACTTTAATTCTAAATTATATAATAATTTGGTTTTTTTCAATTCTAAAGTTCAATTCCTATGAAAAAAGTAAAGTTTTTAGGCAAAAATATGAACTTTGTAATATTCTGAATTGACCATTTTGAGCTTTAAAATATTAACTAGAATAAAAATATTTAAGCGAAAAATCCGGTTATCCCACCCAATCCAATCGGTCGACTTGTATAAATAATTTTCTGTAAGAATCATTAAAAAGAACTTAAAGTCTTTCATATAAATTTCTTAGACTAGTCGACCGTCTGAATTGTGAAAAGCAAACTTATATTGAAGAGTGCATTGCAGTGACCGTTTAAGGCACACGATTTAAAATATTTGAAAGCTTTGCCGGAGAATTGTCCGATTTGACTAAAATTTTTACCACGTGAGCTTTAGACCAATTACCATAATAGTCCATACGAATTTTTAAGCGTTTGTAAAAATTTTGGGTCAATTCGGATAACTACAACGTTCGACCTCTAGTGGCCAAAGTCTAAATAAATTTTGGGCGAATTCGGATAACTATAACGTGCGACCTCTAGTGGCCAAAGTCCAAATTTTATGAAATGTACTAAAATGCCAAATTGGAGAACTCTAAGGCGTCCATTTTTTTCACTTGAGTTTTATACCAAATTCAATATATTTCAATAAATTAATGTAAATTAATGTAAACTAATGTACACATACATACACATTATACTTGCCCACATAAAGTCCTTTTAAGTATTTAAATAACATTTTATCTAACCTTAGAAAATTAACTTCTTACGGCAATTTATTTATTTATGATTCCAAAGCTTAAATATTTATGTACACTTTCCTATGCAAGATATTTTTGCCTATTTGGTAAACTTTTTCTCACATTATCTTTTCATTCAATTTCTTTACTTTACATGTATTGAAAATTCGCAAAATAATAAAAGTAAGTATACGTATGTATGTATTTATATCTACTCCCGTAAACGTTACGGCTTACAACCCACGTAAACGAAAAGCTGTTTCAATTTCATTCATCATGGTTTTTTCCTTTTCTTTTACTACAACAAAAAATCACACTTTGTTGTTGTTTGCCAAGTTTTGTTTTTCAATGAAATTGAAATTAATGGCTGTGTGCACGTGTGTTTGTATTTGCAGCCATTTCCGCTTTAAAAAAACGTATTTGTACCTGAGTTTTTTCTTTTTTAGTTTCTTTTGGTATCGTCGTTAACAGTTTTATTCGTTGTGCAATACACACACACACGCACACAGCAGCACATAATAAGTGTATTTATTATATAAGTCAAACATATCCAATGGATATTATCCATGCATGGGGAAGTTTTATACTTGTTGTTGTACGTCGGTATTCTGTACATACAGTATGCTGTATGTGTTTGTGTGATCCTTCGAATCCTGCAATAGTTGAGCTTAAAAGTGTCAATTTTAATTTTATTGTATACTAATTAAAAATGATGGGTTATAATTGTTTTATTAAAGTTATTAGTGTGCTGAAATAAATAAAAATGACTGAAATGGATGCTGAAATAAATATTAATGTCGTACAGTGGAGTGCAAAAGAAAGTGATAATAAATGAAGGGATCGCTAAAGTCGTTCAAACATTTAACAAAGCTTTTCACCGCATTAAGTTTTACCGAAAGTAGTAAAAGATTTTTTTCAGTTGATAGCAGAGGTGCACAGAAAAAAATATCAGCAAAAAAATTTCAAACAAAAGTTTGTCTAAAAATAAATTTGGTTTTCACTAAACATTGTTTACTAATTCAATGAGTTTTTTATTTGACTTTTATTTAGGATGACGACATACACACAAATAACAACAACAACAATGATAGCAAATGGAATGCGATTTTACAAAGTTTGTTTACTGAAGATTTTTTAGTGAATCAATTCGTTAATGTCGTTGCTGTAATTCTCATTCATTTTTTTAATGGATGATGATAATGGCCCAGACAAAAATTTTGTTTTATATATTACAAAGAATCCAGGAAATATTTTTGTTTGATTAAGTAAACTACGAGTATAATATATTATAATAATTACGTACAAATAGTAAACTATTTTGTTTAATATTTTTTAGTATTTATAGACTAATTGTTCTATAAATTTAGATAAAAATATCGTTTGATATTTTTCAGAAAATCCAGTAAATCTTTTTGTTTGATTTAGTAAAATGTTTTGTTTACAATTTGTAAATATTTTTAGACAAAGTGTTTTATAGATTTAAACAATTTGTTCACTAAAAAAACACGTTTTTTCACAGAAATTGTATAGAGATTTTTGTCTAACAAAATATTTAGTATTTCAATGAATACCTTTACAGAAAATGAAATTTTGATTTTTCTGTGTGGTACTGTACCACTGGTACATACGAAATGAAGCAGCTCCAATTCCGCTATTAATGTCGCATTCATTTTTTGAATTCTCACATGGATTGCTTTGAGCATCAATTAGCAACAGAATCTAATGAACATATTGAACAATTTCATTTATTGAAGAACGCTATAAAGGCAGGAGTATTCATTCTTTTGTAGCCGAAATAAGCTATATTGCTTGATAAAGATATACAACTGCATACACAGAAAAAACTATGACCAAAAAAATTTCACAAAATTTTTTTTCTAAAAATAAATTTCATTTTACAAAATCAATGCATTCCTCGTTTAACTCTTATTTAGGACGTAAACACAAAAACAACAAGAAACACTGTATTACAAGCTGCTGGTGTATACCTGATTTGACTGAGTTGTGTAAGACGTTGGTATGCAAATATGATGAGTTAAGTTCAATACCAGGAATGAACAAAAATAAATTTTAAATTAAAACCTAAAAGTATTAAATTTAGCAAAGTACTAAAAATATAAACTCTCAAGTCCATTCTAGGATTAAAGGAAAATAAGCTTGATTCGTACTTGATTCAAGTACGAGGCGGGATTGATTAAAATGCGCAGTAGGATTGATTCAAGTATGCAGCGGGCTTGAATCAAGCATGTAATACGACGTTGTCGCTACTTGTCGGCTATGCCCGAGAAATGAAAATAAACAACAACGAAACAAGAAAAAGAACACATCAGTGAATTGTGGCTATGATCAAAGCAAACAAACACCAACACAGTATGAGTACGACTGTGTATAAAGTTTGTAAACATTGATATGACATCTTTCAAATAACTCTGACCAGTAGCTTAGCAGTTATATACATTTTACGATTTATTTTGTGAGAAGCTCTACAATGTACTTGGAATATGTTTCATGTACTTATTTTCCATTGAAATTTTGTTTAAGAAAATTTCAACTTTTTCAATTCCCAACCGCTTCTAATATTTTAATTCTTATTGTAATCATTATAAGATACACTTTTTAAGAAAAAAAAGTTGGTAGGTTCTCAAGCAAAGTGTTGCAGAAAAATACGCAAAATTTTAAAAAATAAAAAAAAAAACATTTTTATATTTCTTTTGATGATATTTCTATGAAATATAAGTCCAAACAAAGTTTTTTAAATATACACGGAAAGATATTCGTTACCGTTTAAAAATTTTAAAGCGGTGCAGAAAAACGCAGTGCAAATTTTTTTTATCCGTGAAGTCCCAAAAAAATTTGAGGGTGTATTGCAATTTTTTAAAACGGCAAAATGATCTACTAAACTAGACCTACAAACCTCACTAAGTCGTTTTTCACGATAAAAAAAACAAATGATTTTGCAACAGCGTGTTATTAAAATCAATTAATTACATTATTCTTCAAAAAATTTTCAATTAAATAAGTTTGTCAAATATTAAAATTCCTTTCAATTAATTTGGTAATTGAATCAATTACTCATTTGATAAAAACAAAATTTTCTTAAAATGTTTCAGGAATCAAAAATTAGTATTTTAGTAATTGAATAACAATTTTCGTCGTAGGTTGAACATCTACATTAATATTAATTAAATCTATAGTATTAGTATGTACGTGAAATTGTATTTAATTTAGTTTTTCTGTGAAGTATGGAACTTAAGCCGAAATAATAACTTTCAACAGAATGTTTTAATTTGATCAATACTTTTGAATTAGATTGATGTCAGCTTTTGGTTTATTGATGAAATTTGTCTTAACATTGATGTCACGGTTCGGATGACAGGGGATCATCAATTCGAAAATAAATTTTTCTATGAGTGTACATTACCAGATGCATTAGAGTAGCTATGAAATCAGCGCTACCGTGCATAATTTTTTTTAAAGAACTACAGATGGCGCCAACACGACTTATTTAGTTGTAGTTATTGAATATTTTTCCCATCAACAGGAATCAAAAACATGTGTTTCATCTTAAATTCTACAATTAGAAGGAAGTTTTGCGTTGGTCAATGTAAGAAGCAAAAAAAAAAAACAATTCAAAAGAAAACACAAAACGAAAATTTGTCATCTACAAGAAGTACCATGCGTTTACAAATTCTTGTAAAAAAATATTTTTCTTCATTTCATCAGATGCCGGTTATTTGTTACTCATCATTGGACAGTTCATATGTATGTACATTAAAAACGTATGTTGAATGAATATGTAAAATGTCCTTGTAATTTTAAACGCCAGCTACTTTAAATGTGTTTTAGATTTATTTAATGGTTATTGTTATTGTTGTAGTCGTTGAGTTTCGTTTCCTTAACACAACACCGTTAAAATGTGCACACCACTCACTTGAGAGAGATGATGGTTGGCAATCATGTTGTTGTTGTTGTTGCGCATGAGCAAAGAACTTTTTATATGCTTATTTTTTTTTTTCCTTAACGGCTGCAACAATATTGCACATATGTGCAACATGCTTCGACCAAACAATTTCTAGATGCAACAGGAAAGAAGCCAGTCTGGCGCACAAACAGCATTGAACAATTTTTGTATTTTTATTATTATTTCTTCTTCAAACACATTTAGTTGATGTTTAGTGTTTAATTTTATTCTTTTAGTTTTAATTTTGTCGTTGTTGTTGTTCTATATGGTGTTAAACATAAAAATTTCTTAAGGCGTTTTGTCGCTGTTTTTAGTTGTTGCATGTTTAAGTGGCACATGCGTAAAAGTGTGAAGAAATATTAATGCCAAAAGTCAGTGATTTAACACACATGTACGAGGATTTTTTGTTGTTCTTTTAATATTCATTTGTGTTTTTGTAAAACCCTCATTTGAAGCAAATAAATTTTAAGGCATTTTAACGCTGATTTATAGAGAATAATTGCATTTCAAGGAATTAAGAGGAGTGAAAATAGAGTAGGGTTGGAAGCAGGGAAATATGAAAAAAATACACAATTGAATGGATTAAATATAAAATATAATAGAATCAAATTAACGAACCTGATCCAAAAAATCCTTAGACTTGAACCTAAAAACATCAACAGCCATATTTGAATCGTTTGTTTATGAAAGGTCTTTTGTAATTTTTTTTTTTAGAAAAGACCTTTTATTACGAAAATTTTTAGGTCATATGATAATATGTCATTTGATTAGTTATTAAATTATGTTAAAGAAATAATCACACATGGGTCCTTTCATAATCAAATGACGTATTATCATATGACCTACCGATTTTCGTGATAAAAGGTCCTTGCTAAAAAAATAAACAAGGCCTTTCATAAAAAAACGATTAATTTATAAACGATTGTTAAAGTTAATTAATTCGTACATTAAACCAACATTAATTTTAATAATATTTTATGAATATGGGGATATATCTTCATTAGGACACACACTATACACTGAAAGAATTTTGCGTTATAAATCCAATGAAACTATTTCGTTATATTAGTTTCACAATTCTAATATATGTGAAATTTCACGAATATTGTGAAATAACTTCATTGGAATTGTATGATTAGCTTCCATAGCTTAGTTAGAATATTTCATTGGATTTATGAACACAACATTTTGTCAATTTACTGACAAAATATTTTAATGGATACCAAAAAAGCTTAAAATATATGTATACTTTTAAAAATTTTGCAGTTTTGAATGTGATAATTTCAATGAAAAGTATTTCATAGCTTTGGTGAAGAATTTCATTACATTCACGAAAGACCGATGAAATAAATTTCATATATGGGTGATTCTCATTCTAAACGTACATTTTGTGTTTTTTTCTTGTTTACCAATGTAACTAAATGAAATATGAGAAGATAGGATTTTTATTATAGTTTTCGCCTCTTTCAATGGATCCTGAAATAAAATTATATATTTAAAATTTTCCAACATTTTTCTCTATTGAGCGTTACATTCGCAGTTGTTCCGGGAATGATTTTACAAATACTACACAAAAGAAAATACACCGCAAAAAATGAATATGTATAGGGTGTGAAAGCTCCATACATCTACTCTCTAAAAAGAAAAAAACTATAATAATCGCATTACGAAATTAAAAGTTATGACCAATTTTTCAATTTGGACTTGGGTTCACGTAAAAATAAAAAAATGTTATCTTTTAAAATAATGCTTTGCAAACATTTATACATGAGCGAAAAGTAGGCTAGCTCTTCTTTGAAATAAAACTAATTTTAATAAAATCCATCAACAATGTTAAAAGTTATATAAATTTCAAATGATTTTTTGTAGCAAAATACGACCTACCTAATATATTCTTTGAAAACATAACAACCCACAGTGCGGTAGAAGCTACATTTTTGCAAAGAAAATCAAAGATTTGTAAACAGATAATGTTCTTCGGCTGCTGTTAACTTTTTTTTAACTTCGAACAATTTATAGAAAATTATATTAACATTTTTTTTAAGTTTTTGAAGTTCAGTAAGTAACGTTAAGGTTATAGTACATTTGTTTATGTTTGTAAAAATTAATTCATTTGAATAACATTCGTTAAATAAAAAAAGGTTGAAAAACAAAAAGTGAAGGGTGAGGATATAATTTAAGATAGTTATTTGACACTTTATATAAATACAATGAAATGATTTCATTTTTCATTAAATTAATGAAGAAATTCATTAAAATAATGAAGTAACTTTATTAAAATACATAATTAATTAGTTTTAATGAAATAATTTCATTAAAACTAACAATAATTTCATCAAAATTACAAAATATTTACATTTGTCTAGCAAAATTATTACCTTGGATCAATGAAATTATTTCATATATATGGTGAAATTTTTATTGAAATAATTCTAATGAAGCTTGTTTCATTAAACCAACAAAGAGTGACGTTGAATAAGTTTTAATGAAGTCTTTAAATTGGATTTATGACAAAGTTTGCAGAATTTATGAGGAAAATTCTTTCAGTATAATTTCTTTTTCACTACTGAGTGAGACTCCCGTTGAGTTGTTTCAAAAAAAAATATTTTTTTTAATCAACACATAGATGTCGGTTTATTGTTAGTAAACCTTTAACTATTTCTTTTGTTTTTAATACAAACCACAATTTAATAAAGGGGGCAATTTTTGTTCTTAATATAATTTTATGAATAATTAAACGTGGTTTTGAAAATATGATGATTTTCCATTAGCAATAAATTTTATATAAATTTATAAGAAGCAAATGATTTATTGTGGTCTATGGTGAAATAAAACCCACGAAAATGAGCAAATAAAATACGTGGTAAATGCTCTTTCACATTGTAATACAAGCTTTAAGATTTTTATTAGATTTTGTAAGACGAAAATCAAATCAAAATCAGTCTGACTGTCAAAAAATCTTAAAGAAAATGTTCTCATTACATTTTGTTTATACACTATCACATTCCATATAAAACGTAGCATAAATAATTTGCAATAAAGCACATTTTTTCGTTCTTCTTTTTCTTTATTTATACCGGCAAGCAAATACACAATTGTTTTTTGTTATTCGTATGCTTGTTTGTGAAATAGACAACCCTGATAAAATGAAAAATGTGATTGTTTTTGGAAAATTTCCTAAAAATGACGAATACCATAATACTGTCAAGACTCTTTACGTATTATTTGAAAATCGTAACTATTTGTTTTTACACTGTTGGATTTTTACTTAAGATTTGAGTTTTTGACAAGTATTAATACTAAATCTAATAGTCTGAAGGCCGCTTAAGCAATATTTCTGCCATTATTTTTCATAATACAGTAGATTCGCGATAATTCGTGTTGTTTGTTCCAATACAAGAAGATTCCTTTTTACTCGTAAATGGGCGATTCTCATTCTAAATGTGCATTTTGTGTTTACCAATGTAACTAATAGAAATTTGAGATGGTAGGATTCATATTATAGTTTTCGCCTCATTCACTAGATCCTCAAATGAAATTTTATTTTTCGATTTTTAAAATTTTTGTGTATTGAGCGTTACTTCTTCAGCAAATCAAAAATGTTTAAACGGATAATGTTCTCTATATCGTTTCTACCCTTCCGCTGTCGTTAACTTTTTTTGCCGTCCTAAAATTTATAGGTAAATTCTATTGAAGAACATTGTTAAGGCAACGCTCAATACATTTTTACACCAATTCATTGTGTTTTCAGAACACACACGATATTTTGCATTGAAAACAATTCAGCCGTATAATTTTCGATGTATTTTAATATAAACTTCTTAGTTATTCACTAAAAATTTCAATTAAATTAAGAAAATATTGATAACATTCAACACATTTCTTTAAAACTTTTTCAATACTATATACTGTTTAACAAAGTTTACAAAACTTTTAAATACATATTTAGAAGTACAAACCTACGCCGCTATTCTAGTGTATGTTGTAAATGCAATTTTAATAATTAAACTGAGTAATGAAGCGTATTAAAAAAAACATAACGCTCAATACAGAAGACTGCGAACAACAACATTTTAAACAAAAAATTCTAATGTTAATAATATGCGTTTATTTTGTGAAATATTTTACTATACTTTCAACGGACACGAAAAAAGTATTTGAAATGAGAATCACCATCTATATCTTGGCTTTCTGCTCCTTTAACCATTATCCTTTTAATTTCATACTAATCAAATCAATTAGTCATCACTCAAAGAATCATGTGTGTTTATTTCTTTGTTATCAACTGCGTATGCTTTCGTTATGATAAGATATAATTTTCAGACAGGAAGTATTTCGACAGTATTGTATTAATGACTGCGTACTTGACATTTAAATGAAAAGTTTTCTTTGTATGCGTATGTGGAGTTAAAGGATAAAAGGTAACAGAGGGATCTATCATTGTATTAGTAACGCTGTACAACACAAAAAAAGTACATGGTTGTAACGGCTGATTCTGGTAGAGGGCACCAAGAAATATATAAGTGTAGCGGCACATAATTGTACTGACGCGGCATACAAATCTTGTAAGCGTTACGTTTGAGGCATAAGATATGCTCAGCAAACTTTATTAAAAACACCACGAGGATAATTTTTGTGGAATATTTTAACCCTCTAACTATCCGTTATGAGGGCCTATTTGTTCTTTTCTTAAAAAAGTTGGAAAATCTCCCCTTCAGCGCCGATATCCTCGTGGTGTTTTGCATAAAAGTGCTAAGCACATCTCTTGCCTTAAAGGCAAGATGTGCAAGATTTCTTATGCCAAGTACTAATTGCGAATAAGTACAATTAACCTTTAAATATATTTTAAGTTTTGAATGATTCCCGCCGTTCAAGTTGAGTCTCGAGCCTAGGTGCCTTTGAAGACCTGAAGTAGAATTTTATGGCTTAGAAGACAAAAAGACCCGTACAACAAAGAGTTAGAGGGTTATAATGTTTCACAAAATTTTTTTTCGTGCTGTTTTACATAAAAATAATAAACATATCTTATATCATAAACGTAAGTCTTGCAAGATTTCCTATGCCGAGTACTAATTGTGAATAAGTACGACATTAACCCTTATTCACATTTTAAGTTTTGAATGATTTCTGGCGATCCAGTTGATTCTGCATAGCAAAAATTATCATCAAAAAATTTCAAACAAAAGTTTGTCTAAAAATAAATTTCATTTTCAGTAAAGGTTCTTTACGTAATCAATGAATTGTTTGTTTGACTCTTATTTAGGACGCAAATGCCAAAAACCGCAAGAAAAACTGTGTCTTAAAAAATCAACGCCGATGACGGCATACACACAAATAACAACAACAACAATGATAACAAAAAGAATGCGATTGTACCAAGTTTGTTTACTGAAGATTTTTGAGTAAATCAATTCGTTAATGTTGTTGCTTTAATTCTCATTCATTTTTTTTAAGTCTTTAGATAAACAGTGAGACTTGAATACATTTAACAAAGTGAAATTTCATAAATGCTTCATGGATGATGATGACCCAGACAAAAATTTTGTTTTATATATTACAAAAAATCCAGGCAATATTTTGTTTAATATTTGTTACTATTTTTAGACTAATTCTTTTATAAATTCATACAAAAATATTGTTTGATATTTAAAAAAAAATTCCAGTAAATCTTTTTGTTTGATTTAGTAACCTATTTTGTTTACAAATTGTAAATATTTTTACACAAATTGTTTTACAGATTTAAACAATTTGTTTAATGAAGAAAAACACGATTTTTTTTCAATGAAATTGTTGAGATATTTTTGTCTATATTTACAAATTTGTTTGTAGGTCCGTTCCTAGACAAAATATTTACTATTTTATTGAATTCCTTTACAGAAAATGAAATTTAGTTTT
The DNA here is from genome assembly GCA_956483635.1 of Panzeria rudis. Lineage (NCBI taxonomy): Eukaryota > Metazoa > Arthropoda > Insecta > Diptera > Tachinidae > Panzeria > Panzeria rudis. The sequence continues at coordinate 126,242,183 of OY101450.1, read as the reverse complement.
TTATGTGTGGAGCTTAGGAGTCTTTGAAGACTTATAGTAGAATATTATGGCAAATATTTTTGTATAATAGTTCAGCCCGCTATATCGCCGCTGAAGGGGAATTTTTTCCTTTTTTTAAGAAAGTGACAAAAAGACCCATACCACGAAGAGTTAGAGGATTCAAATGTTCCACAAAAAATTTCCTCGTGATGCTTTATGCAAAACTGCTGAGCACACCTTGAACACTGAATATGGCATATAGCCGAAACCGGTCTGTTTATCAACCAAATTCGACGTTTGTTGACGGAAAATCGTTCCAAATTCAAATAAATCCCGTCGGAAGAAAAACACAACGCTTATAAGAAAGATTCTTATGCCGAGTCACTATAAATATGCGCGAAACGGGGGGAACTTTAACTCCCCCTACCTGAATGAGTCGTTAGAACCATGTAATATAAAAAAAAATTATTTTGTTGTACAATGTACTTAAAAAGAAAAAAATAAATTTTTTCGATCCCAATAAATCTGTGCTTTGCCGGTTGCAAAATTATTAGCTATAAATTCGATAACAAAAGGATAACAGTACCATTGTTGTACGAGAAATATTGATTATTTTTTACAGAAAACGGGACCTTAACTTTGAACAAAAGTAATGAAATCCTTTAAACAAATACATGGCACACGCACATTTTTTTAAGGGAAATATTTGTTTTTTTCACTACATTAAAGAAATCTACAACACAAAAAACGCGCACACAAAATTTTCCAACAAACTGTTGCTCGTTTTCTATGACGTCTATTGAGGAAATGAACGGGAGACGAAAGATAAAGGGGAGAGAGCAAAAAAGTGTGCATGTAAGTGAAAGTTAAAGAGACATAATGGAGTTTGTCAGGCAGTGATGCCAACTTATCTGTTTTTGTGCCAGACTTATTTTTTATAATTTTAAAAGTTTGTTCGTTCTCGAGCTAACTGCGTGTTGCGTTTGAACAATTGGCCACACTTTACCAGCACCACTCACACACAGGCACACACCTATAGAAGTGAAAAGTGTTCTTACCAACATTCTTTTTGGGTGGATTTTCCTTATTGAGTTTGAAGGAGCGGCAGCAAAATAAATGCGTAGGTGTTACAAAAAGGAAAAAGAAAAGCCGAAAAAAATGTAAATCAAATAATACCTTTCTGTATATGTATGCATGGATGTATGTATATGAAGTGCGCGTGGAAATGTGTATGTGTGGCTGTCTCTTTATGTGGGGGTCATGGATGTTACAACAAATTTAAGGTTCCATGAATGTGTGCGTGTGCTTAAACCGTTATAATTTATTTAACGTTTTTTATACCGTTGAGATTGAGAGACAATAACAAAAATCATATGGTTGTCATTTATATATATTTTTTTAATACTTATTCTTTGCTTTCTGTGTGTTTTTCCAAATATTCAATATACACAAACAGAAATGAAAACACCGCAACAACAATATACGTGTGCATACTTTCAAACAAACACTACATATGTATTGAGTTTTTTTCGTTAAATAAATTGAGTGCAATTAAAGAGCGCAAACGTGAGATTGTGTGTAAAATGAAGTGAAATGAAAAAATTACAAAATATGCATGTGTATCGCACCGGGTATTAAATAAATGAATGTAGGTGTTTTGAGTTGATTCTTTTTCTCTTTTAATTTTCATAGAGTCGGTGTTGTTGTGTGATGAGAGCAAGTTTGTAAAAGTTTTTTTATGCGTGAGAGCGCTAAAGATATTTGATTTCATGTGGTTTTTCTTACAATAAGTTCGTTTAAATTTTAAAGTTTAAAACATTATTGTAAAATTATGGAATGCAATTAGTTACTATTATGAATTTATTCTGACTTCAAATTGTCTTTTAGGATATTCTGAAAAATTTTGCAGCTTAGTTCAATTTTGAATTTTCCTGGTATACAAAATAATAACCCACAATAGCTGACCCAATGCATTTCCCTCGTCATGCATCAACTTTCAAACCGATGCAACAGGTAAATTTTACGCTTCTTATAGTCCTTCCAACCACCTTATGGTCATGGCGTATATTTTTCTTAATATTTCAAATTGTTTGGCGATTTTTATGGTTCTTTTCCAAAGAGAATTATTAATTATTTTCTTAGATATTTTTCTGTTTATTACATATGTACTATTTTTTGTGAATATTAATTATCCCTTATGCAAATAAAAATAATCCACCATAATGGTGAATTTCTGAGGTATTGGAAGGTTGCCAAAAAAGGGAGACGTTAGTAAAAAAAGTAGAAAATTACCGTCCAATCGTGATTTGTTCTGCCATAGTGATGGAAAGCATGGTGAATTTCCATCTTGTGAGGTATTTCGAGTCCAACACTCGACTCACCGACCGGCAGTATGTCTTCCGTAGGGGACGCACTACGGACGACTTACTGGAACTCCTTTCGGAAAAGTGGTGCCACTCCATACATCATTTCAGCAGAAATAAGGTGGTGGCTCTAGATATTTCCAAGGAGTTTGATAGAGTGTGGCGTGGGGGACTTTTGTCAAAACTTGTTGCTTTTGGTGTCTGTGATAACTTACTTCTCTCGATTTATATAGAACTTTCTGAGGTATCGAACTATACGAGTTGTTATAGATGGGATCTCATCAAACGAGCTCAAGATTAATTCAAGGGTACCACAGGGGTGCGTTCTTTCTCCTATCCAATTTCTTATCATTCTTAACCCTGAAGTAGACTTCAGGGCCTAGTCAGGCATTTTTGAATTTTTTTTCCTAGATAGCATCGACAGATCTTCTCAATTTTTTATGAATTCCTCAATAGAGGTGTTTGTTGTGGAAAAAGTGAGAGAAAATAAAATTGTTCTATCTAAGGTTCGTGGTAATCATTCTCAGGAAAGTTTGGTTCATGGTTATACTACCATTGCCTGGCTAGGCCCTGCAATATTATATATAGACTGTAGTACATAAAACAAAAGCTAAAACGTATAAAAAGCACGCGCAATATATAAGAACTCTTTTCTTACTTGTATTTCGAAGAATTGGGCTTGTTGACAACAAACTTTTCTTTCTGTTTGTGAAGCAAGGTATGATATTAATATTTGTGCTTCTGTATAAAAAGCAATATCTCTTTGTCTGCAACATTTATCAATTAGATATTTAGTTGCTTTTTCTTACACGAACATATAATTTCTTCTAAATATTAATAAAAAATTTTTTATTCAAAAAACTCAAGAGTATATTTTATTGATTTTCTTGTGGTAGACTTAAATTCCATACAAAATGCAACCGGTCCCAGCCAGGCCCTGGAGTTTGTGTGTACGAGTACACTTTGTTGCCTGTCAAACTTTCATCCCTGTCTACTCATTTGCAGATCACAATAGCATTTGCCATTCTTATTCATTCATCAATAGACAAAGCTTGTCGGAGATTGGAGCCACGAGGCAAAACATCGTGACAATCGTGATCTTGTAACAAGCTCCAAATGGGATCAGAGTTGTTGCCACCGTCAGTGGTGGTGTAGGTAAAGGATTCTGACGAGTAGACTTGGTGGTCACGAAACAGCTGTCAGTTCAATCCTCCGTACATCCAAATTTTTCTTTGAATGTTCAATATTCACATGCTTTAGAATTTCTTTCTTAAATAGGAAAATAGTTTGATCGAAAGATTGAATTAAAAATGAACTTAAGCCAAACTAATTAAATAACTTTGGATATATAAAAAATATTTTTTTACTTTTAATTTTTTGTTACTCCTCTGTGGGAAACTTTTGTACCAATTGTCTTCAACGTAATTGCCCTTTCACTGGTAGAAAACGAAAAGGAAAAATGGGCTTAATTTTGGGAGCGTGGCATAAACTGAATATATTAAAAGCTAGATACACAATATTTTAGAAGGGCTTTCTTGAAACGTGCAAAAAATTGGACATTAGGAGGGAAGGATCCGAGATGACATAAGTGGCGTCCAGAATTCGATGCTGGATTAAAAAGCCACCAGAAACATAAAATAAACCACAGTTAAGCCATAAACAACGATATGCAATATGATAAAATCGGACTTCAAATGGCGGCGCTATATATAAAAAATATTAAAAGTGCGCTATGTTAAGGCGTGGCAAAAAAATTTTTGTCCTTTTTTAGAAACGTTATTGATATATCATTCATTCTAGGAGATGATTGCTCCAACTTTTTTTTCGAAACATCCACCCTATAATACTACCAATATTGGAAAATATATAAAATGTATAAAGTGCAAAACTTAAATAAAATACAATATCGCAAAAAATCTCAAAAAGTTAAACTTGGATGCAAATATAGACATTCTGTTCTTTATTGTGTATATAATAGATATGGGGAATATTGGAGATCTCTATGACTTTTACGCTTTTGAAATATTAAAATGTAGAAAAGATGGTCTACAATTATACTTTTCATATAAACATGAATCTGACCATAAATGGACCATAATTTTAAAAATATTTTTACACAGATCCATTCTCTAAAAATCAAATCAATACAATGTGAAAACAAAATAAAATTTTTTTAATGAGAAACGCCATTTTTTCATGGCAAACTTTTATATTAAAAAAAAAATTAACACTTTGAAAATGAAATTTTTTACTTGACTTTGGACTCTAGCCTGGGTTTACAGAGACATTATTTTTTTAAACGAACACACATACTGCTTAAGCCTTTTTCGGCTTTTCTGCAGAGGGTCTTGGTAGGAATCGAACCTGCAACCACCGGCTATTAGTCTACCACACTATCCACTACACTACGGGAGTACCCAAAAGTTATGTAAAAAGGTGTTCTCTTTCAAATCACATAATACATTTTTTTCAAATCCCATTTCTGATTTATCGCGTGGACTCCCCATATGTCTGCCCCTATGTGCGATGTAATGTTTCCCGGCATAAATGAAATTTTTCATTGCATTAATGTAGGTGGTTCTACATAATGGCTTAATTTCCGTCACGGTGTGCTTTTCTTTCAGTGTGAATTGTATAAACAAGACTTGAACTTACACACAACCAGAGTCACAATTCAAAGATTGTTACAATCTCACGATTCAGCGTACATATTTGTAATCTTTTGCCTTATGGCGCCAGTCTTCAAAAACATTTGTTAATGTTGCAAGAAAACTCTGTTTTCTGTTTTTACAAGCATAGTTTCCATTAAAAGTTTTTTTTTCATAAGCAAATGGCAACACTAGCTAACTTACTCACACATATACCGTTATTTGTTCGACAAAATACCAAGAGAAATGCAAAGAGATTAGCGGTAAAAATTGTTGTTTATTATTGTTTTCCAATAAGTACATATGTACTAATGTTATATTAATGTGTGATACTGTTTGTGTGTGTGTTTTAAGAACCAAAATTTTTGTTATCTTTGTATGTATTGAAAACTCTCAGTTTGGTTAAGAGAGTTTATTGTTATTTTGTATTTTTTATGATATTTTTTTATAAAGAATTTGTTCGTATGGTTGGATTATAACGTTACACGCACTATCGGCTTACTGTATGTTCCAGTGTTGCCATTTTGACGCTTTTTACCCTTTTTAAATTTGTTATTTGCAAAGTAAAACATCACATTTTCCAAATTTATGTTCTAATTTTCATTTGTTTATCTTCGCGCTTTTTACCCTTCTTATTGGAATTTGCTTTTTACCCGTTTTTACTATACATTTCTTAATTTCTAAAATGGCAACTCTGTTATGTTCACTTACGTCTTTGGCGAATTGTTCGAATCGGTGGTAGAGCTTTACGTTCGTTGAATTCGTACATATTTTGTTTTACTTTCTTTTATACACATGTAGGTATGTTCATATGTATGTATGACTATATGTGGGCTGGTTAAAATAACAACACGATAAACCCCACTTCCCACTTAGCATCTGGAAGATTGTTTTAGCAAAAATCACCTAACTCAGTCTTTTAAGACACCCTTAGATGATTAAAAAGTGATTGATCGGTTGCGCGACTAAAACATGAGTGGAAAATGACTCCTGCAAATTCATAGAAGGCGACTTGGACGCAACCATAAATTGATCATGCAGTTAATCGAAATGTGAGTGTTTTAAGCATTTTTATAAGAGTAAAGGTACGTTCACACTTGGCAAATATTTGCCGAAAAAAACGTGAGCAACAGACAAGCTAAAATTGTATTTCTTTTAATTCCAACATTTTTTTTTAATATGGTTTCGCATTTATTAAAAATAATATAAAAATAGCTTTTTGCAGCACAATTAACTTTATTTTGTGATATAAAAACCAAGTTAAATCACACTAACCGTTAGCAAAAGTTGTGGTTCCGTTTTTTTGGTCAAGTATTTGGCAAGTGTAAACGTACCTTAAGTTTATGTTAATTTTATGCTCTCGGTGATGTAAATGGGGTATGGCTGAGTAGTTAGCGCGTAAAATTTCGAACGTATAGGAGATTGGTTCGATTCCCAGTCGAAATTAAAATAACAAACAGTGTGACTCACTGTTAGTTATTTTAATTTCTACTGGGAATCTGAAGAGATAGTAAAGCCCATATTATTCTATGGTGCATTGGTGTGGCGGGACGCGCGAGAGAAAGATTCTCAGCGCAAAACACTCCACAAAACATTTTGCTAGCGGCGGTCCTGATAACAGGTGCTCTCAGGTCGACTGCAACGTAAACATTCTTCACAATGCTGAATGGGCTTACGGTGGAGGTTCTGGTCAATCAGCTAGCTTTATTCGCGGCGATTAGATGGAATACTACATGTCCATGGTCACGAACTGATAATGCGCACTCCAAGATTCTGCGACAACATCAAGGAATCCACAACCATATCGACTATTGCACACCGAAACTTTCTCTCTATTTCTCTGGCTATACATTACACCTGATGGAGCGATCAATATGGCTTAGGTATTATAGGAAATCTATGTATATATTTACCGACAGAAAAGCGGTAATCGCTGCTATAAATAGTGTATACACTACATCTATGGTGATCGTCGAATTCCGGGTATTTCTAAATGAGATATTGAGACATTAGAGAGTAACATTGGGTTGGGTTGGGTAGACAGGTTGTGAGCAACTGAATGATCGGCCACTTCATTGGCATTTTTCTATCTCACTGCTAGCTAGTGATCCAATTTGAACCAGTAGTGATTTAGCTGAGTGGTTGGTTAGCTACTGATGCAATAAACACTCACAAAATTATTACAGTAACGTAATGTACTTTATTCAAGAAGTATTCTGTCCAATCATTTGTAAATGAATAAACATTTAAAATTTATAAGGAATTTTATTTTTCATTGATTCTAACAGTCATTAAAAAAACTAAGTATACATTAATAAGGATTTGCGATTGCTTTCAATATTGTCCATTGTTAATGTTATAAGTACCAAAAAAGTCATTCATAAAAATAACATACACACGAACACTCAAAATATTCTGTACGTGAAATTAGCTGAAGTTGTAATTTAAAATAAATGAATATTCATATACAACCGGTAGAGTAATGGATAGTGTGCTAGACTATTATCCGCTAGGTCACATGTTCAATTCCAGCCAAGACCATGTGTTTTTTTTTTAATTTCAGTGTTAAATTCATAAAAATGATGCACATAAATGTGAACCCAGAAAAGAAACAACATTTTTGGAAAGCGAAAGAGTTTAAGAGTAAGCTTATGTTAACTTCGTGCTGCTAGTTTTTATACTATGCTTTAGCCGAGTGATTGGTGCTTAAGTTTTCAAGCCTGAATGAGTTTTGTTCGATTCCCAGTGGAAATTAAAATAAAAAACCGTGAGTAAAAGTATAAAATTAGTAAAATAATAATTAAAGATGCGAAATAATAATCCTTTAACAAGACGTTAGTTCATTTAAAAATAAAGCATAAATCATTTCTTTTTACATAACTTGGGGTTGATTATTTAACCGTTAAAGTAGCAGAAACAAGGGAAACATCGTTTATTTTTATGCAATTTGCGATTAGTATTTGTGAACGTTAAATTGATCCGAATAAAAAAAGAGTCATGCATTTTTTACGGTTTTAAGTCAGTTAATTTGTAACATTTAAAATTAATATGTTTTTTTGTTAAATTTAAATGAAAAACAAGTAAAACCGAATTTTATTTTATTTTATATTACAATTTCAATTAATTTTACTTACATAATATATTGAGTGTACAGGCTGATAAGCTGATATAGGTGGGAGCACGAAGGCACCTGCCATTTGGCTAGGTCAACGTGGCCCTACTACGACCTACGCAGGGCACGTGATATGCTCAGGCTCGGTAACGGTCGAGCGAAACTATTAGTTACAGTGCTCCCAGGGCACTGGAATGTCGGGATCCATGCCAGAAGGATGGGTCTAAATTACAACGACTACTGCAGAAGTTGTAATGATAAGAAAGAGGATGAAACGCTTCACCATCTTCTATCTCAATGTCTGGCTCTATTCAGCTTAAGGACAAGGATTCTGGGCGCTAACATACTTTCAGACTTAGCCAGTTTGGCAAATTTAGGGCTAGTCAAGCTATCCTCTTAGTTAGTTCAATCGGAATGGTTTGACATGGCGACAGGACAATCGTAAATAATTGTAATATAGCAGTTAATTATGTCCTGTCTGCTCTAGGGTATCATAAAGGAACCGAACTAACGGACTCAAATGAGTCACTTCTTGAGTTGTGACTGCCCTCATAAACTAACTTAACCTAACAGTGACTAGAAATAAAAAATCAATTAATAAAAATACGAAATAATAAGTATTCAAAATGACATTAGGCCATTTGGAACGCATCAACATGTGGAAAAAATTTTTCTTTTACTGTTGCTATTGTTTCGAACGAGATAATTTTTGTACTCGAAAATAAGTCGTAATTGATCAGAAATGCGAGCCGCAAAAAACTCTTCCAGAAGAGTCGCGTTTAGGTTACGATTTTCTTCCGAAAGAACAGTAATTTTCGACTCGATAACGAAAGCATAAATAATGATATTGATCGCGCAGAAGAGTCGAAAACGGCTCGAATCAAAATTTTCACAAAATGCTAACTGGGATATTTTATGTACTTGATTTTCTTTTGTGTGCGAGTGTTTGTAAGCTGTGAGTGTATTGTGCTTGTGTGTGTGTGAGTTTGAGTAACGGTATTTGCCGCTAAAAGTTTTTTTACTTATGATTTTCTCAGTTAGTTCTTGTGCTAAAGCTTCTCGATTGTGGTTCCTACACCGCAAGGGATACGTTTGTTCGTTAGTATTTCGTTCGCATCGGTATTAAAAAGTTTTTCCTGTACATACAAACTTATTTTGTTGAATTCTTACGCCTGTTTCTTCGTACGTATTTTTTTTTTTTTGTAAAGAACCAGAGTGCATTTGTTTGTGTGAGTGAGCGTATGTGGGACTGTATTTTCAGTTTTATGAAACAACAAACTGCATCCAAACATATCAACAAAAACAAGAACAACATCAATTGAAAGGAACAAGAAAAATCTGTATATTTTGAGTTAAATTTATAAAAATTTTCGTAACACAACAATACGGTTTCATTCGAGTAGTGAACTCTTTTCGAGACGTGACGCGCAAATTTTTTTTTATTTCAATTATTTGATAATATATTTAGAAAATAAAAGAATATACACAGAAGAACAGCAACAACAACAAAAAAAATTCATACACAAAAAATTAAAAATATATAAAATAAATAAACTCAGTTATTTTTAATTTTGTAGCTATTTTTTTTTAATTCGACGCGTGTTTGTTTTAAAAATAATCTTCACAATTGAGTTTTTATACAAAAATAAAACTACCAAAAATAAAAATATACATAAAAATAATCAAAAAAAGTGTTTTAATAGCGAAATAAAATTAATTTTCAAATAAATAACAAAATAAAAAAAACTGCAATTAAATTTTTTTCAATTAAAACAAAACCTAGACTTTTAAATTATTCTTTTTTTTTCTCTGTTGTTAATGAAATGGCAAATTATTCTTCAAACAAAATATAATAAAAAAAAAAGTTTAAACAAATATCAAATAAACTTTAACAAGTGAAGAAAAACAAAAGTTTTTACGTTTTTTGTGAAACTATTTAACTTAAATAAAAAAAATTCAAGTGCAAACTTTTTCTTTTATTACAAATCTTTTGTATTTATAAACAAAAATAAAGATAAATGTGAACAAAATACATAAAAGTTTAAAGTTTCAAAAGTTAAATGAATACAATTTTAAACAAATCCAAACAGAAAATTCTTTAAAAACAACAACAACCCAGCATTTATTTTTGTCTTTCAAAAAAATTTAATAAGAAATTGTAAAATGAACAATTATATTTAATAACAACAACAAACATATCAATCACCATTTACATATTTTGGAATTTTACGTGCAATTAATGGAAAATTTTTAAACCTGAACCTGAAAAAAAAACAAAGTTTTATAATAAAAATTATATATAAAATTAAAACAGTGTAAGTTTCAAACATTAACAACTAATTAGCTTTAGGAAAAAGGTATTTGTCTAAATCACATCACCAAAGTGAAATTTATATGGAGAACGAAATAAAATTTTAAATATTTTACAAATTTCTTGTTGTTTTTTATACAAACATGCAAATTTTTCGAAACGCCTGAATTTCTATGCGTTTGTTCACTGAGGAATTTAACCAAAAACCAAAACTAAATATTAAAAACAGGGAACGAAAATAATTGCTATTTTTTTTCTTTCTGAAGAAAGGGTTTTGATAAAATAACCTTTATCTGTTTTTTGGTTATTTTTAACCATTATCGTAAAATATATATAATTTTGGTCACCGTAACTAATATAAATAATAAATATTTTTTTTGGTTATGAATAACTATACCAACCAAAAAAATGTTTTGGTTACCAATAACCATTATCGAAAGTAACTTTATTTTATTTATTTTTTTTTAATATCGCAGTTTCATTTAAATAACATTATATTATATTATATCTCTAAACAGCCCGCTTTGCTTACTTTTCCAAAGACATTTCAATTTCTTGCCCTACAAACCCGTTAGAAATGCATCCGTTACATCTAAAATACGATATGTATCCGGGTAGAGATACCCGAAAACTAAAATTACTTTTTTGGTTGGTGTAATAGTTATTCATAACCAAAAAAAATATATATATATATATTTCTCACTTATATTGGTTACGATGACCAAAATAAAATACATATATTTTACGATATTGGTTGATTATAACTATTATTTGAATTCATCAATGTTAAGGGTTAAACAAGCCCCCTTTTCCCATTTCTCTTATAACTGTTACATCCCTAATTAAAAATGTTTAAAATGTTGCTTTCCATATCAAGTTTAATTTGGGCATGCCCACCCAGTGGGATATAAATGAAAAAAAATGAAAATAAATCTGCAGTTTGTAAACCGGCCGTCGCACAGTGGTGTAAATTAAAAAAAAGTTATAATAAGTATGGAAGGAACTTCTTAACTACTGAATGGATTTGTAAAAAAATAGAATGGTTTTAGAGGAGAAGCCAGGCTTTCAGAATCATGTCTCTTGAAGTCTTTACCTACACCAGCGGCGCAGCTACAAGGGCTAAAAGTTGGCTACATCGGGTGTGAAAAACATTGTGCGGTTTGTGACTTTCGTAAATATTAACCGTTTTGTAAAATTTTAAACGCGATGGATTTTGATAGACAAATTAAAAAAAAATATGCTGAGAATTATTTTTGTATCTTTTATAGTGTAAGAATTATTTAACTTCGAAATTAAAATTTTAAATGTTTTACCTCGACTCTTTTGGATGTAATTTTTTGGTTAAGCATCTGATTTTCACATTCATTAAATTGCTGATAAAATTCTAGGTAAACACGCGCAACAAAGCTTTGAAATATCTTGAGCCGCTAAGTCGTAAAAAAGTCTAACTCAAAACTTTGAAATATAACTAAAAAATCGTAAATTTTTCAAACATAAATTGCTCGCATAATTTTTTAAATTGTAAAAAATTTAGCTTGAAATGTTAATTTAATTTTTTTACACGATGAAAGGGTATGCTTCAAAGATTTATTTAGCTAACATTTGTATTCATTATGGACATGATTCCGAGATATGGAAGTACATTAGCAAAGAAAGCAAAAATAGCAGACAAAACATGATTTTCAAGCAGACACAATATATAAAAAAAAGTAGACTCAATCCAAATATGAAGTCCATTTGGCCCGCTACCCCTCCAATTTTGTTATTTTTGTCTTCTTTGCTACCTACATTACGACTTTCATATCTCAGGATCGGTTAAATGTCCATTGATAATGTATAGTAAGCTTTTTTATAATACATATAAAAATTTTCTTCCTTAAATTTGGGTTTTTTTTTACTAATTTATAGCCAGGATGTCTTTATTTAAAGCAAGAACAATGCTAACTATCTACCTAATGGAATCTTGCTCATAGATTTTTAAGGAAACCCGTGCAAAGTTCTTACACCCAAACTAAAAAATTATTTTGTAAATTGATTATTTTCGACCACTGCCAAATGTAGGGCACATGTCCAAAATGAATAAAAATGTCCGCTAAATAAATTTTTGAAGCATGGGCTTTCACCGTAAAAAAAATAAAATTAAAATTTTTAACATATTTTTTTAAAATTTAAAAAATTATGAAAGCACTTTTTTTGGAAAAATTTACGATTTTTTAGTTAATGTGCTGTTGTTGATAGAGCCCGAACAATCGAATTGAGTGAAAAATTTTTATGAAAAGCAATCAGTTTTTCGAGTGATTTCCATACAAGTTTTCTACTCAAGTCGATTTCAAAATTTTGAGTTTAGAACTTTTTTTACGACATCAAATCGGTTAATATTTACGAAAGTTACAAGCTGCACAATGTTTTTCACACCCGAGGAAGCCAACTTTCATCTCTTGTAGCTCCGCCGCTAGTGTAGCTAAAGACTTCAATAGATACGATTCTGAAAGCGTGGCTCATCCTCTGATATCATTCTAATTTTTATCAAAATCCATTTTGTAGTTTATAAGTTCCTTACTTATTACCACTTTTTTTTTAATTTACACCATTGAGCGTCGGATTTGAACAAAAAGATAATATACGCACAGAAAAAATAGACAAGAATTATATTCAATAAAACCATGTTATTAAAAAAATATGAATTTCAATAACATTTATCTTTAACATAATAAAACATTTCGTTGTAAGTATTTCTTTTCCATGCCGGTTATTTCTTTTCTTTTTATACACAAGTACTTAAAACAAGTTGTATCCCATAAAAAAATAAATGGGATATGGCTCAGCTATAGAGAGTATGCTTTACGTCCGGAAAGCCCGGGTTCGTATTCCAGCCACGTCAACATTTTTTTAATTTATATATATATTTTTATTTTGAAATAATTTTGTTATCAATATAGGGGAATTCTTTATCACAGGAAATTTGAGAAAAAAATTATTGAATACCGGGATTTTTGTTATCAAAAACGAAACTTATTTTTTTCTGTGCGGCGGCTATAGAGAAAGTGAAGCTGACACAAGTTTTGAATTTGGACTTTGTTGGTGTTAGAGCAAAGAAAATCACGACTAAAAATAAAAAATCTCGTGATTTTCAGAACATCAAAAAATTACTCGGATGATTTCTAAATCGTTCGTTGTTTGAAATCACCGTGATTTCAGAACATGCCTGATAATCAAAAAACAAAGTTTAAGGTACCGCGTAATACATTTACTTAATAGGCAACACTTGGTTTCATTATGCACACTAAAAATAGATTACCTTATAAAAGTAAAAAAATTATTTACCACTAGTTTGGCTTAAGTTCATTTTTAATTTAATCTTTCGATCAAATTATTATTTTTTATTTAAGAAAGAAATTCTAAAGCATGTGAATATTGAACATTCAAAGAAAAGTTTGGATGTACGGAGGGTTGAACTGACAGCTGTTTCGTGACCACCAAGTCTACTCGTCAGAGTCCTGTACCTACACCACCACTGACAGTGGCAACAACACTATAGCGAAAATCCTACTAATTCTAGTAAGCTCAATTAACAGACTGTCGCCAATAATTTGATCGAAAGATTAAATTAAAAATGAACTTAAGCCAAACTAGTTAAATAACTTTGGATAAAAACCATAAAGTTCAACTAAAAATTCATAACTCAATTATTTACCACTACAATTTATTTGCTCGCATTCGCCGACGGCAACTGGAAAGAAAATATAGTGAATATTTATAAAATATATATGCAATTTTCATTCTAAATGTACATTTTGTGTTTTTTTTACCAATGTAACCAATAGCTTTCGACTCATTCAATGGATCATGAAACAAAATTATATATTTAGATTTTTTAATATTTTTGTGTATTGAGCGTTACATTTGCTTTCGCGGCTGTTCTAGGAATGAAAAAAATACATTGCAAATACATCAACTACCTAAAAACAAAAAATTTTAATAATAACAGGACGAAATCAAAAGTTATGACCGCCCACTTTTTGAATATTGACTTGGGTTCACATGAAAAAAAAATTTTTTTTTCATCTTTTAAAATAATTCTTTACAAACATTTATATATGAGCAAAAAGCAAATACGACAAATTTTAAGAAGATCGGGATTGGAGTGATTTAAAGCAAATCAGAAATTTGTAAACAAATAATTTTCTATATATCGTTTCTACCCTTCATATATCAAAAAGTTTTGCTACGTAACGCTCAATATATTTTCTTACGAATTCAATATTTTTTTCAGAACACAGACTCTGTTTTGAATTTAAAACAATTCAAATGTATAATTTTCGATGAGTTTTAACATAAACTTCTTATTTATACATTAAAATTTCCAATTAAATTAAAAAAAAAATATGGATAACACTCAATACTTTTTTTTATACAAACCACGATTGATTGATGAAACGTTTGGCAATCTAATTCTATTTAACAAAGTTCACAATTAAATATTTAGTACTAAACTACGCTGTTATTTCTTTGACGTTAAGTCGTAAGGTCTTAAGTCAAAAAACTGTATTTTGGGTTTTTGATTAGGTTGAATTCCATTTTTTTCTGTTTCATTTTGTATCAATAACTCAAATCTAGCACAACTGCTTCCAATCGTAATCATTTGCTCTTTAGGCAATAAGTCAGAAAAATACATATTAAAATGCAAATTAAATAATTTTGAATGTAACGTTGCGAAAAATTATAGATTCTGACTTAAAACCTTAATACTAAACACCAAAGATTTTAGTATATGTTGTTAATGCAATTTTAATAATGCTGTCAACAACAATTTAAAAAATATATATATAATTTCTATTATTTTTAAAATCTTTGATTTGCGAAATAAGAGAAGCAAATGCAAATATTCTAAAACTGTTATAAATTTAATCTTGTTTTTTCGAAAAATTCATACTTTCTTAATGTGGAAAATCAATAGCATGCATTACGGACACGCCATTTCGTATGAAAAGAGTATAAACAGTATTTTCTTTCTTCGTTTTTAATACATAAAGGACAGTCTTATAGGGGATTTAGACGCCGAGTTTTCAGACAAGACTTTTTTTTAATTTCCTTTCAAAGTTGCTATTGAAAATCATAAACATTTATACCATGATTTTCTATCTTGATTTTTTTTAAGTTTAATTGTAAAATTTTCTTTGAAAATACAAATGAATTTAAAAACAAATGTCAAAAACAAACATGAAAACACAAATCAAGATTTTTTCCTACCCCGTTTGTTTTTCTACACCCTTCACCGATAAACTAAAAGCTCAATATTGAACAAACGTGTAAAAAACTCCCCTACTACACAAAAAAACTTATGTACATTTATATATAATCTATTAAATCATGTTAAAGTAGTTTTTATTTTCAAATTTATGCGTTTATTTAATGAAATATTTTGCTGTACTTTCAACGAACACGAAAAAATCATTTGAAATGAGAATCACCCACATATAAAAAACAGTTTTACTTTTTGCGGGTTAAGCAGGTCTTATTCCTGCATTTCATTTGTGATTTACCAAATCATCAGTAGGCTTCAACCATATTTTTGAAAAGTTTCAAATCTTTTATCTTATGCACAGACTATCAAAAAGCATTTGAGAATTTACAAATAATAAAAAAAATTATACAAAACACAAAAAACAATTTGTATTCGTTATGAATATATTTTATTTTTCTACACCTACACATACAACAAACTTCTTAGAAATCCTTATGACCAGGGCTCGGACTTTCATACAAATGCATGTTTTTTGTGGTGACAGATAAAGAGGTATTGGCTAATTATCTACGCGAATTATCAAATCTTAAGTAGTTTGGCATCGATTTGTAGTTGCATATTTTTGCATATTTTAGCAATAAATGCATATTTTTGGAGTTATAAAGTTTTTAATGCATATTTCTAAATTTGGTCAAAAAATATTGGGAGGCCGATTGTGGATGGCAACTGAGCCTCAGTTGGGTTGCCAGTTGCTGAAAATGATACTACTGATGGCAACTGGCAACTGAGAGCTGTCAATTTCAAGATAACAGCTGATTTGCTTTGTTTGACTACTAAAAAGGAAAAGTAAATCACGAAAAATGTAAATAAAACTAAATGAAGTTGCCACAAAAAATACAGTGTCATCCCAAATTAGTAAATTTTAAGGTTTTTCTGTGTAAAATAATTAATTTTATTACAAAAACAAATAATGAACAAATCATATTAAGTGTATGTAATCATATTATTACACAGTTCAAAGCAAAGACTGGGTTCACACAGGGCAATTTTTGTTGCGCAGCTTTAAATTCAGCCGCGAGAAATACAGAGAAAGCAAAACAGTTTTCTCTGTCTTTCTCCGAGCTAAATTAAAAGTCTCGCAACAAAAATTGCCCTGTGGGAGCCCCGTCAAAATGCTTAAAAAACGTCAAGTGATTTGAAATCGTCAGCCTGTTAGCTGCCCGGTTTCTAATCACGAGATTTCAAACATTTTAGTGCGATAAAGTGATTTTCAGAACATCCTTGTATAGTTGAACTGTTTTTAATTATAGTTAATAAATAACACAAGTCTACAACTTTCGGTCAACTTCTTTTTGCCCTACAACTGAAAATTGTTTCCTAGGTTAATTGGAGCGCAGAACTTAAATCACCACTCTAGTTTTCGAGATGTACTGTTATGTATAAAAATGAAGCCAGTGGCATATCTGGAGAATGGTTTGTCCTATTCATTTAATTTAAAAAATTCAAACTTGACAATTTCGTCGGCTCTTGGTAAACAGAACAAATATTTGCTTTAATCCCAAAATTAAAAATGTTAGTTTATTTCTGCAGATAAGACTTAGAATGATGATATTTAAAATATCGACGAAATATATGATGTTCAGTTTTTAATTTTGACGTAACATAAAATCCAAAATACATTAAAAAGATACTTTATTTATTTAATTAAGCCCCATTCACACTATGACAGTATTCACAACAAGTGTTGTCACGACAGCAAAGCCCCAATATCAAATTGGGCTTGTGAATGCGACATTAACAATAATTGTTTCAATTTCTCATAGAAATGAACTGACTATCACGACACTTACTGTCATGGTGTGAACGGGGCTTAAAAACGTTTTTTTATGACAGTTCCATTGCACTTCTTGCCATAACTGTGTTGTGTTCTAATAGCTTAATATAACCGCCCTTGACTTTTAAATTATTTTTGAAGTGGTCTTTTGCAAAATTATAAAATTATAAAATTTTTTCTTTCGAGTATCAATCAGTCTTTTGCATTTTGCTCCAATAACAAAAACCAAAGTTTTGGTGGTGCGTGCGTGCTGGCTTTTTTGAAAAGTGTTCCATATAATCTTAACAACTGATAGCAAGTTCATTTATTATGCTTTTTTTCAGATAACAATTTTAAAGTTCTAATCAATCGGTTTGCACTTTGTCCAATGAGAAATTATTTATTTATTTACTATTTCGCTTTCTTTAAAATTTTCAAAGAAGACAAAAAAAATTTTTAACAACTTTATTATAAAGATATTTAAGATAATAATATTTATGTTTATTAAAATTTGTAAAGAAATTTCAAAAACTTAATATGATATAATT
The DNA here is from genome assembly GCA_956483635.1 of Panzeria rudis. Lineage (NCBI taxonomy): Eukaryota > Metazoa > Arthropoda > Insecta > Diptera > Tachinidae > Panzeria > Panzeria rudis. The sequence goes on along the minus strand of OY101450.1, from coordinate 126,224,164 downwards.
TATTAAATTATGTACACTATGTAACAAGAGAAATGCCAAGGTGTAGCACTAATTTTTTGGATGTGTTATGGTTCGCTAACTACAAAAACAGTCGTAATTTAAAATTCCAAGAATAACATTTTTTTTTTAATTTTTTCCTAAAATTTTTGATTCCCTCATAACTTGGGAAGGATTGTCCAATTTTTTTATATTTTTATTTTGGCCTTACCAAATTTTATGTGAGTCGGATATTTAACAAAATAAAAAGCAAGATATCGAATAGCCCATGAGTATTAACAAAAAAGGCCATGACTTTATATAAAACAATAATTTTTTTTTTGTAAAATTCATAAAAAAAATAAAAATATACCAACGTCCCCACTTTTTACTGTATCATGTAGCTTAATATACTCCAAACGAAATACGCCCTTTTTCGTTGAAAATGGTGTACAACTTTTTATTTTATTCACAATTTAGTTAGAAAACTTTTTATGAAATTTTTAATTTTTACTCAATAGAACAAACCCTTCTTCAGTTATGCTAATATATGTGGTACAAGTGCCTTTATTTTTAACATAACCGCATATCTCGAAAACTAGAGTTGATAAAAAATTGGAGTGCAAATTCGCCTTCAGTGGTACAAATAACTAAAGAAACAGCTTTCAGTTCTATGAAACGTTTACCGAAGTTTGAAGAAAAGTTTTTGTAAATACTATATTTATTAAGTTATGAGACATAAAAGATAGAAAAGGCTCAAACTTCGGTGGGCGTACGACACGCCTTAATCTTAACTGATTGATCTGGAATTTTTTTTAGGCCAGCTTTTAATAAATACCCATTAAAATGTTTTACGACACTCTAATATTGATGTACCTAGTGAAAATATTAGTCACGCCCATTTAAAAAGATCTATACGTGATTGAAAAAAAAAACAGAAAGCGGATTTTAATTTAGCACATTAAACTCTTCCTGATCAAAATTTATAAAATTTTTACGATTTAATGCGATTTTTGCGGGGTGCGAATTATAGCGATTAACTATTTTTTCCAATTCGTAACGTTTTGGTTTCACTTATTCAGCCTTCACACAATTTTTCATAGCAAAGTGCTAACACAATAAAGCTACGTACCTTAAGGCGCCACTTTTGAAAGACAAAACTAATGAGTTTAATATTTATTTGTCGCTCCTAAAAGTATGCCAAAAGATTACCTTAATGTTCCTTTTATTTAAATACATAAATATTTTAAAAATAGCATATCTATTTTTTTGTGAAATGTAATCGAAACAGCAAAATGTAAAATTTTTTCGCTTTCACTTTCGTACGAGTTTTGTTTCCGTGTGGTGGCTAAAAGTGACGAAAATAAGGTTACCCAACATCTGAAAAGGCCCTAAAACGAAAACAACTTCAATACACCACAATATGTACAAAATGGTTTGCGTATTTCATAAATTGTGATCATTTATTTAAGATTTTGTTTATTTTAACTATTTTTCTTCATCTCATTATCAAATGTGGTAAACTGATAAGAAATACGTCACAGCAATTACCTCGTGCCTAAAGAAATTTTATTTTAAATCCAGTATATAGTTGTAAGAAAAATTTTTGTGGTTCATCTTGGTTTTTAGTAATTCATTCCATGAGGTTAGAATCTAATTAAAGTGGAAAATATTTATTAGTTTTATTTCGTTGGTTGATTTTAAATGTTTATTTATATATTACTTGTTGAGGTTTCTGGTAGTTTTTAAGTATTTCTTTTTTTAATTCCACACAAATATTGCGACTGTGGTAAAACAGAGTAAATATCGAAAAATTTTGGTTAATGTTCAAAAAAATTAATTTTTAATAAGTTTTTTAAAGTAATGAAAATATTTTGTTTACAAATCGCTTTAATTCCTCTTTAATAACTCTCACTTATAAATACCATGAACTTCTATACTCTTCCTCTCCTCGATAGCTTATCAATAACATTAATAAAAACAACAATAATATACTAAATAACTCTAGTTTTGTCCCTCTCTCTCCCTTTCGCTCTCTTCACTTATCTATCACTTTTTATATAATTTTTTTTTACTTTATTTTCTTTAACTTTTTTTGAAGTGTTGTTTTCATAATTTGCATAGCAAGAGTATTTACTTTTATCATTATTATTATTATTATTATTGTTATTATTCTTTTTGTTATGCTACTCACAAAATTTACAATAATCTTTATGACTTTGATAACACTATAGTAATTAAATTAAAAAAAAAAGAAATGAAAACAGAAATATTCTCGAAAGTATGGTATTGAAGTAAGGAAATACATAGTAGCAAATGTTCAGCTCATTATAATTAAAGATGAAGTTCAAAAATAGCAAAATACAGGCGTTGTCCAGCTTTGAATTGTTTGTCGCTAATTACAGTTTGTCGGTAAAACTTTTGAAAAAATTAAATAAATTCAGTAAAGTGCGACTTTGACTCGCACTCAAAGGGTTCGGTGCGAATACCACGTACATACCCAGCAAAAAAGTTGCTTCCAATAAAGCAGGTTTCTACTATTATGTAATAAGAGCAGGGCTGACAAACCTGCTGATATCGCTGCTGATTTTTGTATGACGAGCTCCCGGATTGGAGTACTACATTTTTGCTCACAAAAGCGCTTTTGAAGCGCTGAAAATCATCAACATTTTGAGCACTAGAACTGAAAATATATGAAAAAAATGGTTCGATGTGGATTGGCGTCGTTAACGCCATTTTGATTTTTTCTTATTTCGTTTCTTTATTTATTTTTATTAATTTCATATTTTTACTCAATGTTTGTTATTTTAACTTCAACTAGCGTCGAACTAAGAACCTTCAGGTTTGAAGTCCAACGTACCAATCACTCGACAAAAAAAAACACTGTTGCAAAACGGCACCAAGAAACTCAAATAAACTTACTCTTCATTCTCGCTTAAAAACCTGCTTTCGATCAGCACTATAAAATCAGTTTTTTTGTATAGCTTGTGTACGAAGCTTTTGTAACTACATTGAATAGTTTTATTGGAGAAGAACAAAATACGCTTTAATATGAAAAATTAACTCATGAACAGGTCATGAATTCTTATAATAATAATTTTACATGAACGAATAGAGGAGTAATACTTAGGGAGAGAATCGTAATAACATATATTTATTTTGATACGGTTCATCATAATCAATCAAAAAGTCGGTTTTGAATTTTTTGTAACTTAGGGCTTTTTTAGTGATTTATTTTTTAGTTTTGGTCCGTTTTTAGTTTTGGCGATTTTTAGTTTTAGCGATTTTTAAGTTTTGACGATTTGTTTCCTTTAGGTGCGTTTTTTCGTTTTTGGCAATTTTTTTTAGTTTTCGGAATTTTTTTGTTTTTTTTTTTGCGATTTATTTTTATTTTTTAACGAGTTTTTCAAGATTTTTTTTAGTTTTTGCGATTTTTTTCGTTTTGGCGATTTTTTCTGTTTTCGACGATACATATTTTTAGATATTAATATTTTTTTAATTTGAGCGTTTTTTCGTTTTGGTAATTGTTTTTACTTTTGACGTTTTTTCGTTTTGGTGACTTTTTTCGTTTTTGGCGATTTTTTTTTGGTTTTTGGCGATTTTTTTGTTTTTGGCGATTTTTTTATTTCTTTTTTGCGAATTTTTTATTTCTTCTTAGCGATTTTTTTTTAGTTTTGGTAGCTTTTTCGTTTTCTGACGATGTTTTTCGTTTTGTTTGAGAAGATACAGCTAAATTTCAAAATTACTCAACTCTCTTAACATATTTTATTAAAATTTTATGGCAAAAAATAATTTTTTCGTGCCCTTTTTTTAAATTAAGGAAAAAACAATTTTTTTCTTTATTTTTAGAATAACTTACAGGGACTCGTAATTTTCTACTAACAATATTTGGCAAGGTTGTAGTTACGGTAGAGCTGAACAACTTTTGTAAACATATCAATACAATCTGAACGTTCCTAGGCACCCTAAACAGCCCCAATAATATAAATTTGTACCTTAAAAATTGTAGTTCTTTTACCAGTTAGGTATATTTTTATTGCATTTTTTTTACTTTCTTTGGTATTGTTCCACTTCTTATGTTACTTATTTTGTTATTTACTATTTTTTATTGTTTGTTGTTGTTTTGTCAAATATTGGTATGAAAAATTTGGAATCCCGTAAGTTATGCTGAAAAATAAAGTGAACAAAAATAGGGGAAAAGGGAAAAATTCCATCTGAAAAAACTCATTCATGATAAGGGGAATTTTTCGAATTTTTATTTACGATCAAAAAAGAAGAAAAGCGAAAATATTTGGAGGGAAAAAGTATTCACGACAGGGGTAAATATCATAAAAACAATGAAATAATATGTATCAAAATAATTAAATAATTTCATTAAAATAAATTAAATAATTTTGATAAAAAAATTATATAATTTCATTGAAGTAGTAAAATAATTTAATTCATATGATTAAATAATTTCGTTACAATAATGAAATATTTCCAATAGCTTAGCGATGTTATTACATACCCAGTAAAAAATTTTCATGTTTTTTGAAGCACTAAAGAAATAAAGCGCTTTATAATTCGCTTTAGAATATGAGCTTGTTCAGAAGTTGTTTCATAGCGTCACAATAATGCAGGTTTTGAAGCGAAAAAAGTATTTGTTTTTTACTTATACAAAAGCTTCGTACATAAGCTATACAAAAAAGCTGATTTTATAGTGCTGATCGAAAGCAGGTTTTTAAGCGAGAATGAAGAGTAAGTTTATTTCAGTTTCTTGGTGCAGTTTTGCAACAGTGTTTTTGGTCGAGTGATTGGTACGTTGGACTTCAAACCTGAAGGTTCTTAGTTCGATGCTAGTTGAAGTTAAAATAACAAACATTGAGCAAAAATATAAAATTAATAAAAATAAATAAAGAAACGAAATAAGAAAAATTAAAAATGGCGTCAACGACGCCAATCCACATCGAACAATTTTTTTCATATATTTTCAGTTCTAGTGCTGAAAATGTTGATGATTTTCAGCGCTTCAAAAGCGCTTTTGTGAGCAAAAATGTAGTACTCCAATCCGGGAACTCGCCATACAAAAATCAGCAGCGATATCAGCAGGTTTGTCAGCACTACTTTTATTCCATAATAGTAGAAACCTGCTTTATTGGAAGCAACTTTTTTACTGGGTAGGATCAATAAAATAATATCACATATTTGGTGAAGTTTTCATTAAAATAGTTTTAACGAAACTTGTTTCATTAATCCAAAGAAACGTGACGTTAATTTTAATGGAGTTTTTTTTATTGGATTAATGTGGAAATTCATAGAATTTATGAAAATAATTATTTTAGTGTATAATATGCCGACAGAAAATTACATATTTTTTTACACAAACAGAGATATAATTAATTTTGTAATCTCGAAGTTTCGCACCTTTGAAACAATACCAAACGCGTTCTTTTAAGAAATGTAAAGTATAATAATACATAAAAACTTATTTTGTTGCTATTATACTTCATTTATGCCCTTATTTTGATCGAATAGATATCTCTCTGTGTGTATAAATATTTGGTAATTTTAACTTATAGCTGAAGATTGTAAACAAATGTTTGTTGACCGCCTAGGTTAATATATCTAATTGGCAATTTATGCCTCAGATATTTATTTGTTGAAATTATGGGTATAAATATGTCCAAAATTTCAAAGTAAAAATTTCATTTTGCAAAGATTTCTTGGACAAACTGTTCAAGAAAACTTTATAAGGTTAAGGTCAAGTATGAACAGGATTATCAATACCATCCTGCTACCTTGAACATTTCGCATTTTACTCATTTCATGGGCATTTGTAAAATTGAAAGAACTTTTAACTGTCATTTAGGTTATTTTACCCTACGTCTATACCTGATATAATTTTATCATGATAAATGTCAAATTGCATATAGGAAAAACAGCTAACATAAAATAAAATATTTTTCAATATAAAGTTTGACATTTGTCATGATAAAATTATATCAGTTATAGACGTAGGGTTATAGGACTTTAGCAAGTCAGATACATTTAACAGGTATTCTTGATTCCACAGTTGATTACTGTTTTTTTTATTAGTAGCTGTCAACTTTCTATCTCAGTACACAAGTTATATTGTGTATGTGTTTTAATAATTTGTCATCTTCAAGGAACTGGGACTACCTGGTAAATAAATCTGCCTTGCAACTGTACTTTGAAAAATTAGTAAAATATAAACACTAAAATGAAAGTTTTTGAATAATAGAAAGAAAACGTTTTATTCAAACATGTACCACTGATGCCATCCATCGGAAGGCGGAAGTGTATTTGTAAATACTTTTACGCCTTGATCTTGTTACCCATTTCCTTAATTTTTGTTTCGTAAAAAATGATTCATTTTTATCTCACTTAAAATCATTTTACAAATTTGTTTTGTAGCATTTCTTTA